>OY720633.1:79811037-80411037 GCA_963169105.1 Ceriagrion tenellum
CATACATTTCCCGAGCAGCGAACCGACCTCTAACGAACACGGTGAGTTTTCCTCATTCATATTTCCACCTCTTCCTCCCTTCATCTCAGAATCCTTTCCAGTTTTTTTCCTTGGTTATCCCACGCGGACGATGTGAGTGACGGTTGGGGCCGAGACTTTGTAGAATCTTATTTCGATATTGAGAGAGATTTAAGCAACAATCGGGGAGTTTGTGTGGTCCAAGGGTAGCGTGTTCGACCCGTTCCGAGATCAGAGTGATGGAAGATATTTTCCTGATTTAGGAAAATAATGTGACAATAGACAAAAATGTTCCGTCTTTTGTTTGGACGATACGACGAGCATTTTCTACACCTAGCACGATCCCACTGATGAGATACAGCAGTCTCCGTGTAGGAGACACTGATGGCGCAGATCAAGAAGATCGGTCCCCTATCTACGGCCGCAGCTTCGGGCGAAAATGAAGTTCAAGGAATCCGCCGAGGTACTTAGATGAGGAAGACAGCGGGAATCCACCGCATCAGCATCCCTATTAAGACGCAGCCTTGAGTTCATCAATATATATGACGTGATGGAATTCCTCCCAGGTTTATATTCCAGAAGTAAAATAGTCGTGGGATCAACATCTATACAATACCCTCAGACCTTCCCTCCGGGTGGGGACTACTGGGAGAGGAACTTAAGTCCGATTAAACAAATGCGCATAACAACTTAATGACTTCACTGGATGTAATTTTTTCTTGTTTCTAAGTTGATCGTTGCATTGCTTATGGATCGTCATCTGAAAATACTTCCATGTATAGCGAAAATAATCGAAACAGTAAGCAATCGCATTATGTAGAATTAAAAAGTCGTTCTTCGAAGTTCACTCAATTTCCCGAGTGGAACGTTAACTCTCTGTAACTCTTCCGACTCGTGTGATTTTTCTGGCACCAATACCTTGTCTCTCGAGGCAGAATCATTTCCAGGAGCAGCATTCGCTGAGAAATGGCGGTGTCTATCCCTTATTGTATTCATCCCTAAGTTACAACCGGGGCCCCACTCGTCCCGAATTTTCCGCATTCAATTTGTGGAGGTAGCAATGATTTTTTTGTGAACGTAATCCCTCTCTTTTCTCTTGGGTGTTTAATGGATAGCATTTCAAGCCAATTAATGCGTTCATTGGAAGGAGCTCTTGAAGCTAGACTGAGTTCCATGCGTAATAACGAGCGGAATGATAACTATCCGATCATTTACTGAAGTCCCTCGCAATTAGACGTCCACCATGGACGTCTAATTGCGATGGACTATTTTATGCTTGTTCATGTATATATACCTCTACTTGCGATATCGCCACAACAGACGTTGGCCCGCATTTACACGGGGAACGAGTGATCAGGCGCTTTCGTTATATTCTGTTAAATATATCAGTTTCCTGAAATGCCTGAGTTGTATTATCATTATACTGATCGCTTCGAGAATGTACCCTGCCTTCTAACACGTGCATTGGATGGTACGTTTTAACTGTGGACCCTTTGACGACTTCCGTTTAGTGCAGGGTAACGGCGATCCTCTGCTTCTCTCTATCCTTTCTCCACTCCCGAAATATTTCTTGCCTATCAAATTACCTACCGATTTTAAATGATGCAAACGACCTCAGTGATCGGTTGCCTCCAAAAATGACCAAAACATAATATTTATAGCTGGCTTGTATCCGACCCCTGTTGTAGTCTTGTTTAAGAGGTCAGAGGACTTCTTTCTATATGCTGAATTTTTTTTGCTCCGGTATATCAGTCCCTCATATTTTAATTTCTATAATGTTGAGATATCAATATAATCGAATCAAGTAGTGATCTTGAGAGTAGACACTCCAGATGACACTGTTTTCACATGGCATCCGGAGATCGAGATTCGGCTGAAAAATCCCAGACACTCTCGAGATCCGAACCCATGCTTTCGGAATGAGAAGAAATTTCTCAATCCACGACCAAGAAAGCCTGAGGGTCAGTTCTCGAAACGTCGTGATTTACTAAGCCATGCGAAATAGCTCTTTCTCGCATTTGCGTTGAGTTATTACTTGTGACTCAGCTAATTGATATTTTTCATGGGATAATTACCACATTAAGAAATTCAAAAGAATCTGTTAGCGAACAAACACATGAAATTGGAAGTTATAAAAATCTTTCGCAAAAACGTTCATTTGGAGTACATCATTAGATGGTAGTGAAACTTCGACATTCGAAAGAAAGATAATTCTCGGTTAGAAGCAATGAAAAGATGGATTTAGAGAAGGATATCAAGAACAAGATGGATAGACAAGAAAAGCCATATAGAAGTTCTGAGGAAAATTAAAAAGGAGAGAAATTAAATGAAAGATATGGACAAAAGGAAAATTCAATTTGTTGGACATGTCCTGCAGCATAACACCTTCCCAGGAAATATAACGGAGGGAAATGTATTGGGACTAAATGGAAGAGGAAGGCGAAGAAGAAGTTTCTGGATGGCATTCAAAGTATTATGGGAACGATAACATACGAGAATTTGAACAGAACGGCAATAAAGAGAGACATATGGCTGCAACGACAAGGCTCCACGACAACTCAGATATTTTGAACCAAGTGATAATACTGAACTTTTCGCATGCAATAATTTCCTCGGCGTTCGAGAACAGACCCTCAGTTCCTCTTTTGCTCGTGCTATCAATACTTTTCACCGAATATTATCACATGTAGTGTGTAGAAATAATAGTGTAATTGTTGTCTAACATTCTATGTTTTGGTTTAGAAGTTGCGTCCTTTCAGTTTAACAACTACTGGCCACAGTCTCGCTCTCTATCTTGGAAATAGAGATTCACTGTCCTTTGCTGGCCAGATGCGTTCTAACCAATCATCTGCGTATTATGTCGTTTCATATCTTTTACGGCAGCGCTTAACCATTATAAGGCGTTTTATAAGTAATTACTAATCCTTCATTCTTTGGCTAGAGGAACTTTTACAGGTTTTCGGAAGGGTAGTCGAGGGCTTTCGACCGCGTTTTGACCCAAATGTGCTGGACATGTAATTGACTCCTACTAGTCCTTAATTTAACTATTTGGAGGGCATTTTAGAACAGAGTATTCTTCTTCGGGTTTCTATCAGTGCCAAACTTTCCGTCTCCGACTCCTTAATCTGTTTTTCATACCACTTTCCTTAGCTGAAGGTTGAAATGGACTCCTTTATTTTGATTTTATATCCATATACTTAGTATTCTTGATAAAATATCGTGATAAACATTTTGGCAATTGGACATCATATATTCTGATGCTGTATAATATTGACCACCATGTTTCGTTTGAAATTACATGTGATGTGATGGTGATTACGAGTGCTTGCTCTACACTGCGTTTTGATGGGTACCTCCGCAATTTTGTTTGTGTATCTGAATCAGGAAGTGATATAGCGTTAACGATGTAAACATCAATCCATGAGATAATTCTTTTAGCTAGGTGAAAGCACTTTTGCCATTTTTTTGATCGGCCACGATGGGAAAACATACATGTATAACACATATATATTACGCGTGCACAACATACGCTTGTCTGAGACGCACACCATGATTTTTTCGAGGAAAATCGATAAAACAATTTCCCACAAATTATGACTGAACAGGTAGCGGAAGATGTTGGAATGATATACCCACGTGAAAGTAGTGAAGAACGACTTTCTTTCAGTGGATTTTAGTTTCATTCTATATTGTATTTCATGCTCACCTACATTATACAGTTCAAGTGAAAACTCCCCGCCAAGCACGACAAAAATTAATTTAAATTTGGATCTGTGGCCAAAATAATTGAATACGTTTCCGATTTCCACAATCTTCTTTATGAATATGCTTCACATTGATTTTACATAATTTTCCATTGTTTCTTCCATGGCAAGCTGTCACTCACCATTCCTTCTGGGTTTATTTTCCCTGTGCATGATGGAACTTTCGTCTGTCTTTCCTAAAAAAGTTCGTTTTGTATTTTTCCATTGCTCAGGACATGCTTTACTTTTGGCACAAGCTACTCATTATTTCCAGTCAATCCATTTTGGGCCTATATTTCCCTATATTTGCTTATATGGGTTGCTTTACACATGGAAGTTAACTTCTATGGAAGTAGCGAGTTTAGATATATCTCGAATTGTCTCGCCACTTGCGTACACATAACTTCCGGCTTTTCCCAAACGAATAGACGACGGAAGTAAACGATTAAAATGGTAATTAAGAAAATCGCATAAATTTGGCGATAACTGCGTTCGTATATCGCTCTGCGAGTCTCATAGGCATTCGTGGATTTAATTAATTTGTCTGAATGACATTAATTGTACATTTTTACATCGTATCAAATATGAGATCGGTGACAATAAATGTTATTATCGAGTAATGAACAAGACATAAAGCTTACATTGTGTAGTTATATAGCATTAAGGATATTTCAAGTACAAATAATATTTACATGTACAATAATTAGTCCTCCTCCTACTATGTTATTCGTTAACAAAAGATAAAAATAACACCGAATGGCTCTAAAGTGGTACTCTTTATCTTCCTTTATAATTACCTCTGGGACACATCCTGTACGATGTAAAAAAACAGGCCCACATCGTGTACGATGCTTGCCTGTTTTTTTACATGCCTAATTTTGAGGAAAAAATGTTCTAACGGTAAACACGTGGTACAGCATTACAGCATGTACAGCATGCCGTCCGATTATTTTGGCATCGTAAATTTTCGTCGCCTTATAAACATTTCATCAACTGTCATACCTTTTAAGCAAAAAAGGTGTGGTTTTCTTACTTTACATGGATTCATCTCAATTCCAGGTTTCGGCGCGGACTGCGATGGAGTCCAGTGCAGTCCTAACCAGAGATGCGTCGAGGCTCCGGTCTACTGCTTGACACAACCTTGCCATCCAACGCATGAGTGTGTAAATTCGAGAGTGTAGTTCACGTCTGAAATGTTGGTCCGACTTTTGAATTTGCGTTGAATGCCTAAGAACGTCGTACGAACAAGACTTTGCACCTGGAAAATGCATTTTGTTCGCAAACAAGGCAAACAAAACACATTTTCTCTTTTTCTGCAAATAAATGCATTAGTTCTTCTTGTCATGGATGGCCCTCAGACGAAGTGAGAATGCTAAGTTATATTTTCTGTCATAGTAAAAAAAAGGACTATGGCACTTTGACCACATTAGCGTGTTGCTAAGCCACAGCATATATAAATGGCAATCAAAGCACAAAATGGACAATTCCTCAGGCGATATTGTGCCAAGATGTCTTTAGTCTGTTTCTCGGCATTTCGGTGAAGAACGCAAGAAACAATCAACCAAAAATATGAGACCGATTACAAAAATGAAGATATTTTGGTGTGTTTTCACGTTAAGTAACCACATTTTTCAATTCTCAACCTTACCTGTAAAACCTCACATAATGTTCAGGAATTAACAAAATATGTAATATTTACGCAGAATATTTATTGGACAATTAATATTCTACAGAAAACTTACAAAGTCTTTGCTAATTCATGAAAATATCCACATTTTTCTTTTCGCCTTGTAGCAATGTAAATGAAGTGTCCGAAATAAAATTATTCTATTATGCTGTTGCACTGATTTGATGCTGTTTTGTTTACTTTCTTTCTTAAGCGCGATTCATGAGCTCAAAAAAAAACGATTACCTGTGTTATCTAACGCATTAAAGTTCTGTAGGTATTTTTCCAGCTCGAACAGAGGTTTCAATTTCTGTTTTTTCTACGTAAATTTTAAACATTTTTGTGATCAAATCATGTTATTTATAAATTATAATGTACGATTAAGTGTGAGATCAGATATGCAGGCCCTGAGATTAAAGTAAAATAATAGTGTCACTTTGGTCCAAATGGTCCTCATCTTAGGACCGGCTGAGAATGATCAGGGTCCTCGCACAGATATATTTGATTCGGTAACTGAACGAAAAAGAAAGGAAAGCTGCGTGTTTAGTCAATCACTGACTGTATACATAAAGAGTACCATAGCTATTGGAAGGACCATATTGTAAACTATCAGACAATCAGAATTGCTCAGGTGTTTTCTGCCTCTCCTGGACTTCAGCCAACTCATACCTTTTCTCCCGAAATCCTGACAGCAGAGTTTAAAATCTCCTGGGAGATAGAAACCTTTTACTTTGTGGCTAACAAGCATTGTATCTGTTAAATAACTGAGCACGGTAAATTCAATATGAAGCAAACATGTCCAATGATAATTATTCGGCGTCACTTCTCCTGTTCCATTTCACTACCTCCGGTTTCAGAAACTTTCAGAGTAGGAATATGAACTGTGGAGTTTTTCATACAGCTCGACAATAAAGCAATCAAAATCAAAAAAGCCTGTAAGTTTTTCCCAACGAACTTCTTAAGATATCTTCTCTGTTACTCTATTACGGTTATCCTAGGTGTACGCAAGAGAGGGTTACTATAGATGCATTTAGATACCACAAGTTTCAGGTTGATTGGGGCGATATTATTTTAGGAAAACTGCTCATATAATTGTAGATCCAATAAATGCGTTTACATGATCCAATGAATTAAGACAGACAGTTAAACGTGTAGGAGTAAGAATTCTTGATTCCTTTGTACATCGGCGACTTCATAAAAAATATTACATCACCCTTTCAGTCTCTTTTTCAATCATTGGCTTCCGCGGCGTTGATGCGAGGATTCCTGCAATTTTTTGGGCATTCTCCACGTTGATGGCATCTGCTGGCAATAGTGCCGCTTGATCTGAAGACGCCCGATGGAACACGGGCGTAACTGTTGTCAGCAGAAACAACCGTCCCATCAACTCATACCAAAAATATCTATTTATAATATTCCTGCAAACGCTTGCACTAAATTTTCTTAGTAAGACAAATCATTTCCTTCGTCGGAGAGAGATTTTGGTAAAACAAAAATGATTTTATCTACCAAGAAGCGTGGAATTCGCCATGAAAAAAATATCATTTGAACTGCCCGGAAATAAGGTCAAAAATAAATCTCCAACGGCCGGATTAAAAATACAGTTAACACCATTTGTCATAAGGTACAGAAATAAACTTGAATTGTGCCTTCTGATGAATGGAACTTAATTTTTATTACGGCCATGGGAGATTTAGCCTTGTATTTTATTTATGTTAGCCGATTTTTACCTTGTTATTTAAGAGATCGTAGAGCTCAACATTCCTAGGTTTTTGACCTGACCGGTATTCGAACCCGGCTCTTGCAATTGCCGCTCAGGTGTGTTTACCAGTTACACCATCAAGAGGGAAGCTCACCGGAAGGGCAATCGGGAGATCCGGGTTCGAATACCGTCCAAGTGAAATGATCTTTTAATTTTTATTTAATTTAATCCTCTTGGTTGTATAAATTTGCACACGTGTGCGTGGCCACGCTGAAAAATCAATTCGTTGGTAGGAAAGGATTCACCGGACGAATCCCCAGAAACCTAAGCAGAGCGGTTAATCCCGTGGAAAGGTAAAAGAAGAAATGGATCGTAAGCCAATTGGGAAAAGGGAAGGAAGGGGAACTAGGAAAGGGTCAGTTCAAAAACCGGTCACAATTACTCTGACCGCGTAGTGAACCACGAAACCTGGCATTTGCTTTTTGGCAACAGAAACCCGAAGTCCGCTTTATGGAAGAAAGCAGTTCCGAGCCTCATCTGCCTGTTTGTTAGTGCCTTCGTATACATTCGCCAGCAGCCATTCACACCCTCCTTATACGAACAGCGAAAGAGGCCTGTTCCCTTGGGTCACGGTTCGGTTGGATCCTTGGAGTAACGACTCCCACCATGCGCTGGAGGTGCAAATGACTCTTGTTACCATCGGGTACCACGAGGTCGTACGAGCGGCCGCTTGTCTATCAAAGGCTCTCTTCTCCTCGATGAATTGAGTTGATTCCTTTGCGGACTTCACCCGATTGAAAAATCCATTGTACACTTGGTAGTGATTGGGAAGAATGTTTATCCCGAAGGTATTATTATCTTTGTAAATACCCGATAGAAATGCAAGAACCCTCGCCACTTGTCACATCGCAAAATAAGCGATCACATTCAAAACTGAGCTCCACTAAATACACTCCCATAATACACGTCAACATTTCTCCTCCCAAAACCTTATCCCTTACATCTTTAAACGGCTGGTGTCATAATACCCCCTGCCTAAAGCCCATGCGGTGGCTCGCAAGGTAGTATGTAGATCTCCTTTCAGGTTCTATTTTTCACTGTTTGGGCACCGAAAGCCCCCGACCACACTCCTTTGCGATGGCTCGCAGGAGGACTTTCCGATTTGATGATCCGTGGTCGCCTGATGACGTTCCTGCCAACAGCTGGCATGCTTGCGCCATTTGACCCTAGCTACGCGTACTGCCCACGATTGAATCGGGATTTCCGCACCGTGCCCACAGTCGTTAGCGAACCCTCGAGATATTTATACTCCATTCACACTTCGTACTTCGTTCTTCTCAGGAAGCCAATGGAAGCGGATGTATAGGCGAATTCACAAAGGCGCTTGCGTGACACACTTAACATCCTCGTCGCGGTGATTCCCCATAAACCCGCAAAGAGATCTGGTCGATAATCATTTCTGGGAAGCCGTCTCATCGTTCATATGAAGGAAGACAACACAAATCGGCAAGGTTAATGGAGTGTACAACCAATAGACAAGCGAGTTTGTTCTTCGTATATAAAGGTGGTTGATAGGAGCCCTGCTAACATACTCAGTCTGTCATCGTGAAGAAAATGAACTTCCGAGCAATCTTCTCCTTTCTCCTCCTCCTCATCGCAGTGGTTGCCGGCTCGCGTAAGTACTTGAATTCTCTCTTCCACCCACAGCATGTATAATCAATTCATCTCTAGCTATGTTTTATCTTATGACATCGTATTTCATTGGACTAGGCATGGTGCTTCGTGAAGCGTGGAGGTTGGCGCACGGTTTTCTATGGAGTTGCATGAAAGCATATTAATAAAATGACTATAATTTTTATTTTCCGCGTTTAAAATATTAAAAATATAATGCCTTTGAACTACTTAAATAACTTTATTCAATTAAATATTTATAAACATTTCAAATACTCATGCACTTTTATTATTATCGTTGTCACTAGAAATAAATTTTATTATTTATTTTAGTGTTGGTGCATGGTTTATATTTCGGTGTTGGGAAATTTAATCCTTTACAGCATATTTCTTCAGCTGGAAGCGGAATATTGATTCGTTTAAAACCTTAAGTTAAAAATTTCAGCATTCATCCGTAGAATAAACTATCATGACAATAAAGCCAGTGCTGAAGAACTTAAGTACCTAGTGAAGGTACTGGGTTGGCGTCTGTAGTCCCAACAGAAAACTTCCCTTATGACCTTAACGGTAGTAATTGAACTGAAATGGGAGGATATATTAGGGGCTGTGCACAATTAGATGGCACTTAACCCCGTATTTCTAAAAAAAACGTGGATTCTAGAAACACTCTTTTTTTATTATTTTGATCCCACTCTTATTGAATATCCTGCTTCCGTTATCCGATATACATCTGAAGTTTCCAAGTTTGTCTTTCTAGTCCATTGTCGTGTGAACGCCTTCATTATTGTTTTGGCGGAACCCTGTCGAAGATCCAGTTAAAATATTCGGCGTTCTTGGAATTAGAGCGATAATTCCCAAGTAAATTATTATAAGGCTAAAATTGATTTTAATATGTTTTAAATTATCGTTTTCCGACTTCTGAATTGATGAAATTTTCTACGTAAAACTGCAAACCATGCCGAAATTTGAGAGACTCCTGAACCCATTTTCGATTGAAAAACAGGAAAACAAGGTAATACGTGATGGATTTCACGAAAATTGCCTAGGGAAATGACAAGATAAGATATAGATAGAGCGGTTACGCTTAACTTCGCCATGCTTTACTTAAAGCGGTTACTTTTAACTTAAAGTCTTCGACTTTTCCATTAAAAAATCTATCAATACGTTCATATGCAAGATTGTTGTTGAGTACATGTTGTTCTCCATTTGTTTGAATTGTGAAAATCAATCAAAAATAATGAATTTAAATGCAGGCAGTTTTCTCACCGTTCGAAGAAGTAATTAATAGAATCGCGAATGAAATATAGGTAATATATTCCTCTTTTAATATTATCGAAACGGGAAGCTTTCATTTGGTGGGAGGGCGTCATAATGATCAAGATAATGTTTGCAACTTCCACACTTTATTTAAAAGTTACCGATCGGTTTCGCCTGTCAAGTCATCTTCAGGTGGCAGAACCTGAAGATGGCTTGACAGCCGGAACTGGTGGGTAACTTTTAAATAAATTAGGCTGTCAATAATTTTATCTTGATCAATACTCCTCCTCTCTAGCTAGATTGCTAGATATTGACAAAACTCCCTTGATTAACGAATCAATTTCTTTCCAGGGGACGGTCGGCGCTGTGGAAGACAGCGCTGTGGGCCGACTGAGCAATGTGTGAAAAGGTTTCCTCCGCAGTGCTTCAGAGGACCGTGTCCCCCAACGCTGACCTGCGAGCCCATTCGTTATCATTAACCCGTGAGTCTCCGTCTCTGTGCCATGTGTGTCTCGGTTGAACTCGTGTGTTCCACTTCCGTAACTGAGAAACTATGGGAGTCGCCCATTCAAAGCGTTTAAGGTGGCTCAGGCTTGACTAAGTCAAAACAAATAATAAGTTACCCTATTTTTAATTAAGGTTAAAAAATTCAGGTTTCGCTGATGAAATCAGTCACCTATTGAAAACCAAAATTAATATACAGAATATGCAGATTATTTCACGAGTATATTTATAATGACCACATTTGTCCGGCCGTTGGAGCCGACTAGAGCGCCATTTGCACTGAACTACCACATTTCGACTTCCATTACGGCAGCAATTTGCTATTAACTTTAAAAAAAACAGGCGGTAGGATGCTTAAATATTTACTATAATCTGACCAATCTTCATTAGAGCCTCTGCCAAAATTTCCATTTTCAAGTTTCAAATCATTGCATTGACAAATGATGTGGTACGAAATCACTCGCATATGCACCAACGGTTGAAATTCGCCATGAGAAAATCATTTGCCTCGACCGGGATTCGATCCCGGATCTTCCAATTGCCGGTCAGGTGTGTTAGCCAGTTACACCACAAAGTCTTGGTCAAAGTCAAATGACCCCTCAATCAAGTCAAGTCTCTCGTCAAATCACTACACTTCCCATTCGTTGCTACCGCAGAAGTCACGAATAAAAGCGTTATCATCATGTGACGATGTCGCGTATGTGATGAGCCGAGCATTAACTTAATCCAAAAATATGTACATAGTTTATTTATTCGTGAATTTAAAAAAATACTCAGAGGCTATAAGTATTATATATATATGTAAAAATGTGTAAAGACACTTTTGGGTGAGAGCACAGTCTAAGTAAACTGATTGTGGTGATAGTTAAATATTTTATTTAGACTGTGGTAATAGATCAATATTTTTTGTAATAGTTATTTTTTGACTAAGAAAAATAATCATTTTTGCGATAAAAACTCTTTACAAAGTTATATTTAAAACTATATTTTTTTAATTTTATTTTTATTTTCACTTTTACTTTAGAGTCAAATTTACGTAGCCAAATAGTCACAAACTGCCGACCTCTGTTGTAGTAATCTAGACGTAATCTCAATGGTGAAATAGCTCCTCCGCTAACAGTCATGAGTTTCCATTATCCCTCATTAAATAATTACACTTCCTATTTGTCGCTACCGCAGAAGTCACGTACACAGTGCGACATGGCGTGCAACCACGAAAACCGCAAGATAAAAGAGGAAGCAAGACATTTCAAATAGAATCGTAAGCACGGATAATTAAACGCTTCCGGTGAGGACACTCAAACAACAGGATGTTCTGGAAAGGCGGTTCAACTACGAAAAGCGCCTGAGCGCGTCAATGGGCGGATAACCTCGCGACGGTTCGAGCATTCCAGGAGGTCAAATTAGGCACGCTCCCGTTTGTCCAGGCGTCGATCGCTGCGTCCCAATGAACTGGAAGGCATTCTTTCTCGTCTCCTTACTCCTCGTGGTGGCGTGCGAAGGAGGGATCACGAGATTTGGTAAGCGCGAAATGTTGACGGTGAATTTGTTTTTCCCTCTTAGAACTCAGCTCAGTACAACCGGTTGATTTGCAATTGCTTCCTAACGAAATTTAGTGCACGAGGAAAATTGGCAAAAATTATTCTATGATCATTGATAAATATAAAGTTTTGATATCCGAAATTACGATTCCAAGTGGATGTAACAAAAGTTTCAAATTACTATTGAGGGTCGATGAACTTGATGCAATGGCTTTATTCTTTGTACTTTTGGCTTTAAGGACACTTCTGCTGAAGTGAATTTCACAAGAACAACCTTTCTAGTGCCGCTTCCTAATTATAATCATAATGATCCTTTATTGCTCTGTTGGTCCAGCAAGAGACATAGAACATGGTCAAAGATAACAATGAAATAGATACCCTTACATAATACACATAATACCCTTACAAAAGTCCAATCACACGTTTATCACTCATAAATTCATCCATATTGTAATAGCACTTGTGTAACTGCAGCTTCTTAAGTTCGTATTTAAAAATCTTGACAGTGGATTTATTTTTTATACTCATCGGTAATTTATTAAAAATAAGGGTGGCTGAGTAATGCGAACCCTTCTTAGAGTTTGCACTAGATTGCCACCTAAAATGTACATTATTATAAAAAATAATGAATTTATGTTTGAAGAGTTAAAAAAAATGAACACCAGCGCATTTTAATTTTTCACCAATATCATTCATTTTTTTTACGCCAGTGTTTTAAGTGGGGTTTCATGGCATTGAAAGTAAGTTGTGGATTTTTCACAATTGCCTGGTTGTTAGTTACTTGTCAAAGACAGATCGTGATGATCATCTGCTTCTTTGACTGTGATATGGGGTGGCTGTGGAGTCCAGTGAAGGTAACCGAAGTAGTTGTGCAATTCTTATAGGAATTTTGTCCCCTCATTATTTCTGCATAAAACAGATTTTACGTGGATATGGGTCATACACCCATCGGTTCAAGGGCATGTATACAATTAGTTCTCGTTTTATAGAATAGCTCGCGAATGGGAGACATTATTTAAAGAAGGGAAACAAACTTTTACAGATTTGCTCCTTAATTTTTCTGCTACACGCAGTTACACTGCTTATCTTCTCATACCTTCTCTGAGCCTACTTACGTATTTTAACTCGTCATTTCATGATTTTACGGGTAGTGGTAGGATTTCTGGGCTTAAATATGACTTCTGGAACGCGCCAACTGCCACATTGACGTCGGTAAGAGGGCTTGAACCCCTCCGTTGCTTTAGGTGTCCCCAGAAGTCCCAGGCTCATCATTGAGGGATTTTACACCCGGGATGCCGGTAGGATTTCTTTAAGTCATCGTCAGTATCCTGGCTCAATCTTCTATCTCTTTGAGGCCTGGGTCGGATGGACCTCTTTTTGCTTTCCGGAGGGGGGACTAATGACTGCCCTGGCTTCTTGGGGGTGGGAGGATAGCAGTCCACCGCTCCGTCATTGCACACCGCTTACGACGAAGAAACATTGTCTCACTTTCGGCTTTCATAAATATCTATGATCGAATTAACCTCAAAGCCTGATCATAGTTTCTACAGTTCGGCCGATGTCGACTAATAATCATTTGACGTTTTCCGACGAACTTCCAATTTTCGGAGCGCTAATAAGTGATAAGATCAATGTCAGTACTCTTGATTGAAAATTGATTATATTTTACAATTATACAATAAAATTCAGTGTATAACTCATAAAAAACTGAAATAAATAGGGACAATCATACGGAATACATGAAATGTCAACATCATGCTGCTATCTCAGATCAGACTAGATGGTTGAAAGAGAAGCTTCATGTATAATCGCATTGCACACCGTTTACGGCGAACCTTTTTCTCAGTCCACGTAGCTTATATATTACTCATATAATTCAGTGAACGCATCATGATTCCGTGGAAGGAAATACTTATAATTTTTCATCCTCGCCTCAACTGTGGCATGCAGGGTACAGGTACAGGCCGTCCGGGACTAGGGCAGGCATTCCTTGCGGGCAAAAGTGGTGTCGCCCCGGTCTGCGCTGCGTCAACATAAGGGGCTGCATCATGCCGCCATGTCGTCTTCGACTCACTTGCATTTGAAAAACCCTCCGACCAGCACCAACATTGTGAGTACCTACGGGCATCCCGCTCATGGCTTTATCCAGTCCTTTGTTACATAAAACTTTTCTTCTGAATCCAGTAATCACTCTGAACAGATGTACTCAACAGACATTACTAAAGGGATGATTACAGTCAGGGCATTTGTAGAACTTTACGTGTACGAAACCGTATACAACATAATATGAAACGATTCATACCTGATTCTCGTCAATTAGAAATAGTTTGAGAGATGTAGAAATAGAATAGAGATTTGAAATGCTCCAAGCTGTCGCCGTGCGGTACCTGTAGGCGCTCATGCGATTGATAAAATGGATGGTGGACGAAGAAAATTTGCTAGCGAAGCTCATGATAGAAGCAGATTGTTTTATCAAGTCGCCTACTCTATTATAATATCGTATACGAAACTTTTGTCAATAATATAAACGCGAAGTGATATATTTTCATTAATCAGGACTAACAGCAGGGCATTTTTTTTGCCATTGCACCTCTTCTCAGTATGTCAAATCAAGCCTCTATAAAATCACAAATCCCCACCACAAAATTGTTCTGGACTAATCATGCGCCCGGGCTCAAACTTTACATTAAAATTGAAAGTTGTCACTCGATTTCTCATGGCCTCCTCGTCACTCGGTCTGAGGTAACCTTTGCCTAACAAATTATTGTTACCGGCCATCAATTTATCATCGTTCGCATCAATTTATGCTTGGAGCGATATTTCTCCCCGATCTCATAAGGTGCACCCGCCAAAATAGTTTTCAAACTCTCACACGTGCACTCCTCAAGAAAAGGGCCCTCTATCAGTATTAAAGAGTAATTCAGAAAGTTTTCCAATGCAAATTTACCCAATGAATGGGAACTTGATGTGCAAGCGGTTATAAAATATCGTGCAATACTTAGCACTATAATACTCTTTCCGCTGTCACTTCGTTCACAGAATAGCACCCAGTCCTCTTTGTCTCTTTTTCATTACATACCCTTTTAAGGTAGTTGACAACCATAGCATGAGGAATAGAATTTTTAGAAAACAGTTCACATACTGCAAATCTGCTGCCGCTACAGCCATTCCCAGCACATGAAAGTAAAAATCGAAATATGTCTTTTCTTTCAATCCCCAGTCTTTTTTTGCATACAATTGAAAGGCGAGAAAGTTTTCCCGCATCACATGAGAACCGTGTAATACAAGTAAATCAGTCAACTCATGTCGGTGAAATCAAATTACGCACTCCAAGTCGTCCCCTTGTATTTTCTTAGCTGTTCACTTTGAGCTCTTGAACCGCTTGGACGGACCTATTTCGCCATCTATAGGTTTCGGTGATGCACTGGAAACTGCTCTATTCCGTGTCAGCTCCAAAAACCGGGCAGACTGCTGTTCACTGTGATGTGGAGACAACGAATTGTTAGAAATGTGCGGCTCCCAATGGCCGAACTTGGCTTTGATCGTCTTCACCCTCGTGGAGTATGGCAAGGAAAAATGAACTGAGTTGTCCTCGTTCATCCCGAACTTCACTCGATGGTAAAAATACACCACTAATGAGGACGAATAGATCTTCTAGGGACAACTTCCCAATATCCAATGGTAGTAACAACCACTCCGAGAGAGAAGATGATGTAGATATCGCATCTGATGTGGGCTCCATCGAGAGATATTTTATACTGTGAGGATACCTCCTTGACCTTAGATATATCTAAAGGATTGGATTAGATTTTTGGGAGGCGACCGACAGCTAAGGTCAATTGCGCCATAAGGGACAGGTAAGGAATGGAGGGTGGATGGAGACCCGGCGTCGGCACTAGCCTGCTCTTGACGAAAGGCGCCAAGGGGACCACAATTTAACATCTCATCCGACAGACATTTGTACTACAGTAATTGAAGACTACAGTACTTGAAGTACCCTCCACAAGACACTCAAGTAGGGATCGGGTTTCCACTGAAAAATATCTGCCTCTGCAGGGATGTGAACCTTGCCGCCCATATGGTTAGCCAGTACTCTAGCCACACGTATATCTAAAGAAAAATTGAGTCCTTATCATTTACTATTCAATCCCTATAATACGTATTTTACAACGTTAGGCTATTGCCAAACGCCTTTGAAAAGGCCCGCCCTTAGCCGTGCTCGTCCCCTGCAATGCCGTCCCCAGCCGTTCCGAAACAATTATGCATCTATATATTTGTTCTATATTTAGAATCCTTAAAGCTATGTTAATAATAATAAAAAATTACTATTCCAGAAACAAATTGATTGATAAATTCATTAACAAATGCGAAAGTTGAGTTCCCTGCTACGCAATAGGCCTGTTTTTAGGGTTCCGTCAGTTTTATGTAACATTCATAGCTGAGTAAAACATAAAAAATATGATATATACAATACGATTAGATAACAGAGCGCATATGAGAAAAACAATTTTTTTAACAGAACCTATTTTTACAGACAAACAATTTTGACTTTGGTAGGGAATAAAACAATTAATCTCAACGAAGCACAATTTCGATATTGCTACAAGACATAAACCATTGTTTAACTATTCTAGGGAAATGTTTACAATTTATTACCTCTTTTATTTTGTCCGATAATCGATTATATAATTTCGGTCCCAGTATAAAAAAGAGTAACGAAAAATACTGCGCAATTCCACAGTTTTCAAAAATTTAAGGAAAACTGTAGAACTGTAAAGTATTTTTCGATGTAACTTAATGTAGAGTCTGAGTAGGCATCTAATAACATTCGATGTAGTTGTTCACGTGATAACAGTTTCCTTTGGCTGAAATCCGCTCAGTAGTATGACATTATAAACCGGATGGCGGACAAATTTTTTTCCTTTAAATGCGTCTCGGGCGATTTGTGCTTACGAAAAAGTTCTTTCTGCTTTCAGCGAGAACGCTTTCTTCTCATAAATCACGTTTTTGAGAGCAGATAATGCAGCATTTTTTGCACTGAAGACATGCCGAAAAAGAACAGAAAGCTGATAAACCGAATAGCCTCCTGAGAGAATCATTATCACAGTAATGCCTGCTCACTGCGCAATGAGAAAGAACAACTCGTAAATTACATTCCAACACGAACGGTGATATAGGTATATTAGGAGGTAAGGAAACGACTTTTCGGTTAGTTGCCCTGCTGTCTTCAGTTCCAAGGAGAGTTCCTCGTGAAGATGGAGTGGAAAAGTATTTTGCTCGTCTCCCTGTTGCTGCTTGCGCTGTCATCAGAAGGGGATGCAAATTGCAAACCGTTGAAAAGTATGTTTCATTCAAATTTTTTTCTATAATATCTAATGGGGATCGGGTTGTATCGTGGCTATTATACAGGAATCACATTATATCGGACCCGGGATCGATTCATTGCGGTGGCATAAATTTTTCAGTGACATACCAATTTGCTGTGACAATACGTCACGGTCACCATGCATCCATGAAATCCATGGATTCCGAAGTCTACCTCCAACCCCCAGCGGAAATATCGTATATGTTTGCAAAAAATTGGGGTACTACGAAAATAAAAAGAATAATAATTGGGGTGCTACTAAAATAGAATATTTGTTTTTTACTTAGAATTAGAATGTTCAATCAATCGATTCTTTAGTTTGAAAAAAAACTTTTTAAATAATGGTTGTAGAAGTAAAAATAATAGAAGACTGTCGGTTTTGTATTTTTTCGGAATTTCGCCCAGCTACAATCTTTAAATATGGCTGTTACATTGCAGTCGCAATTGAGCAATGCATTGCATTAACACGCAAATTCGCTCCGAATTCCAAAGATTTTTCAACCCCACTCCTTCCTTTCCTCTCTTCTACTCAACATAGACTTCTCCCCCGTGCACCATTTCGTTTGTTTTTTAGTTTAATCCAAATATTTAGTGATGAAACATTTTCTTCATGTAAATTTCTCGGGCTCGCCACCGGTCTTACCCGGTGGCGAGCCCGAGAAATTTACACTAATTTAATTCGCCGGGAAAGTGTAAAATCATACATTTTCTTCATGTTTCCCTCACGTGATAAAGGCCTAAAAATGAATTCATGCGTTATATTTTCCGAGGTCCTTTAGCGAGTGAAAATCCTCTTATAAAAATTTGGAAACACTTTGGACTTGAGGGCGGACACGATTCCAACATTATTATTTTAAAAACTATTTTTACCTTCCGGCATGATGTGCTCCCAATAATACACATGAAATACTAAATGTGGTGACTTCATTGTATGTAAAAATGGTTACTTAAAAAAAGCATTCCGGAGGGTATTTTTTTTTTCAAAAATATGGGTCAAATATCCTCGAAGGGATTGCAAAGGTTTTGTAACATCTTCTACATTGCGGTGGCCTGCGTTCCAAATATTAACCTAACGAACGTGTCAGCATCATTTTCACGTAAAAGCTCGGGAACTAACTCCGCATAAGGAGGTTAAATGCAGTGCAATGGATAAAAATTAAATCAATTTATTCTCCAATGATTTGATGAATAACTTTTTGGTGACGTTTCCTCACGCATAATTTGGCTAATTTTTTTTACAGGGCAAAAATATCGAAAATGTGGTGACAATTTATGCCGATGGGATGAAAAGTGTGTGCGAACTGGGGTAGTTTGCGTCCGAGCACCTTGTTACGCGGCCACTAAATGTGTCATATATTAATGGGACAAGCACCCATAGTAAGTATACTTCGTTGGCGGATTTGACTAATCATAAGTGGAAGGTCTGGATTTAGCCTTCAGTCACCTTGACATGTCATTCTTCGACCCATTCGGCTTTGATTTTGAACCTCAGAACTTTGAACATGAACGTGCAAAATACGAAATTAATTCTCATCTTCGGCAAGGGCAAATAAAGAGCGTCACCGAAGATTTTTGGAACAACTCTAAAGATATTTGCACGTTAACATCCTTCATAGCCCAATTGTTAACTCTAAATGAGTTGAAATAAAATCTCTAATTGACCTTTGATTCATTGCTGTATGATCACCTATCAGAGTCACCTCTAAGCATTAATTGAGAATTACAATATGTAAATATTATCGATTATCAATCAAATCATTATCATAAATTAATGTTTATATTAGTAGTTATTTTATTTGAATTAAGTAATTAAATTAGAAGTAAAAATCTGAAATATTTACCCTGCAGCTCTCAGTATACATGCAATTGGTTTTTATTTTAGGTAATGCATATGGATGATGGCATCAAAAACCACGCAAACATCCTCAAGGGATTTACTTGTCAACTGCAACTCAACAGCATAAATTCGGTACTCAACCAAAACAAAACAAAAATAACAATGCTGCTTCAGATGTAAACTGTTTATAAAATAAAATTTCACAGCTTGAAGTTCAATCTTATTATTTCAAAGAGTTCTGGTTATGTTCAGTCTTACATTTTTCAGAGCTTAATATTTGAACCAAACTTTCTCCATGAAATGACGAAAATTTTCATCCTCGGAGACCGCTGTGTTTCAGATACCCGCACTAGTTAAAGGTTAATCAGCGAAGGTTTTCATCGATCTCTCTTCAAAGAGGTCCTTACAAACTTCCAAAATATGTCATTATGTTTGTTCTAAAAGGTACTTTTCCCCGCCATGGAATAAACAACTCTACTGGATGATAACTCCACCGATTTATTTATGATTAAAAATTATTCCTGCTTAATGGCGCAAGTTTGAATATCACATGGTCTCTTCAAAATTTTCTTTAAACAAGTACAGCTATTTTTCCAGGTTGAATCCAAAGAAGATCCTGGAAAAGAGAATGATTAAAGTCAATTTTAGCTTCCAGTTACGATTGGACGTACACAAGAACCTGAATTACTTAATGCCCGCAGCTGATTTCATTTAATAATGTGTCACTCCCCGTTACAGTAAAAAATGTTTATTTCAGCCGTAGTAAGATAAATTATTTTTTTAAGGAGCTACTTTTTTTTACTGTAACACATTATCTACACAAGAACTGTGTCATTGAATGGAATGATCGAAGCATAAAATTTAAGATTTTGAAATCTCAATTTAAACTTGAAATTTTAAGAGAAAATTATGAGTATTCTGCTAGATTTTTTTTCACGTGTCATGCCATTATCATGCTGTGAGTGTTATTACATAGGAAACTGGGGTGTATTATATAATAAAATGCTTCAGATAACGCTTTTAATCACTGAAATCAAATAAATAACAGTCTCCTTCGACCACTCGATGACAGACTTGATAGAATCAAACCGGAAGTGAAGTGATGCTAATGTTGATCAAGTTGACCACACAAGTTGTCGGAGATAATCCCACTTTTTCTTGTACGAGTGTTAAAAAATTATTTATAATGTAAATATTCACCTGGTGGCAGATAGAAGAAGATAACAGCCTAAATATAATCAAAGGCATGAACATAATTGATTTCAGAGACATAACGATGTTACAACGATAAGTGTTTATCACATTGAGCTTTCAGCTCAGCTTAGTGCTTATGCCTATCTGTTATACACATATACCAACTGAAAATCTCATGAATTGCATGAAAAATGAAATGATAGAATTTCTCTAGTTGTCTCAGTTAGAGCCGAAACAATATAAAAATACTTAGGCGCCGAAAAATTATACATGCGTTTCAAAACTTTTCAATTCTCATCCATATTTTGATTCTTTTTAATAATATCATACCTTTTATCACATAGTTGCCACAAATGTCACGAATTCCTCAAGTCTCATCACTGAATAGTGGATTTGAAACGAAAATCCAACAAGGAATTGAGGTTGTCGTTGATGTACAATTATTGTGGAATTCTTCCATCGAAAGAATAGGACTTGAGAACGATGCTCACTATGCATGTGTTCATACATAAAATTAACGATACTTACTATGGCTTTAAGTCTCTTTGACACACTTTGTAGCCACATAACATGGTGCTTTGATGCAAACAGCTCCGGTGAACTTGCATTTTTCATCCAACTTGCATCGCTTGGCTCCACATGCATAAGTATTATCTGTTAGAGAAGAATTGACTCAAATCATTAATATAATCCAGTTAATATTTTTCATTAAAAGTAGCTGACACAAATATTGGATACAAGTTTCAACGCATTCATCGATATCGGTGCAGAAGTTGTGTAAACCCTAGTTTGCACACCGATTAAAAATTATCTTTACCACCATGTAAGCTATATCGTAGTTTAGTCTGTTTTATTCTGCATATAATCATGCTTACTATTTATTTTTAAATAAATTTACGATATTTTATCATGATGAGGACAAAAGAGGGCTAGTTTGTTGGCGTTTTCTAACAAACCGCTCTTATTATCACTTCATGGAGAACAAATTCGACGTTCAATCGAAATAAAATCTTTTTGAAGTGTAGACATGACATTTCTTATCGCAATTCTCCATTTTTAGGCATTTTTAATTTTCTATAAAAAAACGTAGTGGTCAATGTTATCAAACAATTTTTTCTTTGTAATAGATGGCATAAAAATACGTCCTTGGTGTTGTTTTAAAGCTCTTAGCACCAGTAATTCAAAATAACAGCAATGTTCAACCCATTCAGCGAAGTTGATTTTAAACGAGTTAATAAAAAACGGAGTATTTTTGAAAATACTCCGTAATAAATATCAATGAATAAAATATATTGATTCAAATTTTTATGTTTAGACTAAGTGGAAAACCATTGATAGAAGGCTCAAAAAACGTCATAATCTCACGTCATCAAATTCATCTCCTTTAGTATCTTTGTCAGGTTCAGATCAGATAGATGAAAATACACGAGAGTTTTTGATTGATAACTCGCTGACATAGGACCCAACATGAATTTAAACTTGATTCGGATTTTCAACCAATGAAATCGTATATCTTGAATCTTCACGTCATGGCTGAAGTTATTCAGTGTCAACAAGTGTGGAAGTGAAGGTGCAAAAAATTTGCGGATGAAAAGGATTCATACGCCGCTAGTGTTCATCAGAAATTACTTGATGCATGGAGTAAAGGTAAAAGGCTGAATATTAATGATTAAATCATCTCAAATTCTAAAAGGAGATGATAATTGAAAGGCATCACAAATGATGCAGATATTCTCTGTCGGTGAAGGGACTACTCTAAGGCATGCCTCTATAGCAAGTGCAGAGTAGAGAATTTTCTATACATAAACCTGAAGCGACTGTCGCACATCCTTCACTGTTAAAAGGATTGAGGTGATTCTTTTCCGATTAGTAAAAATGACTCTTACTAATCAGAAAAGGCTGCCTTGGTCTGTTCACAGGTCAATCAATTTTGGAACAATCCGGATGCCTGGCCTCATCTTCACTGACAAGTAAAGCACCTCAAGGTGAAGCTAGGCATCGAAATCCGGGTCGTAAACGAAATTATTGACCTGTAAACTGACCCGTGGAGTGTAAAAGTTAACTTCACTAATCAACATGGAACTCTACAAAGTTGAACCAAGTTGTATTTAATTTATGTTTCATTTGTGTTACCACAAGATGGTTCGTTCCGTCGAGAGAATAACACTGAAAATGAATGGCAATTTTTGAACCTTGGGCTAATTACTTCCTATGTGATTTTGAAATACGAAAACATTTTATGTTGTCAAATAATACAACTCGCTGTATTCCACGGAAACGAGAGGGTTAGGAGATGGGTATTTCTGTTGGTAGTTCTGGGAAATGGGAAGGATTAAACATTGTCAAGGACTTGTTTAATGTCTTGCGGAAATTGGATTAGTGGGGGAGAAGGAAGGGGAGAGGAGGGGTAGGTAAATATGTAGGACAAGTGAGTAAACGATCGCCAAACCCCACTCCTCCATCCTGTCCCACCCCTCCCTTCACCTCACTTCCACTTGACGTGAAACAAAACTTTGATGACACTCGTTCAATCCTTCCGATTCCCCAGAGTTTCCAAATGAACAGCCACTTCAGAATTTGGACCTGGATGGACAGGTATATCGGCCTGCCCTCGAACGTAAAATAAAAAAACACCTTAATAATTTCAATAGTTTCAGCCTTAACTTTACGAAACATTTCCATAATGCTTAGGATCAACAAAACTTTGTAAGTTTGACGTAGAATATTTATGGGATGACCGGCTTCGTCGAACAGTCGACATCATCAGGTCATCTTAATGATGTCGACTATTCGACAAAATCGGTCATCCAATAAATATTCCATGTAAAATTTACAAAGTTATTGTACATTCCTGAACACCTTAATACTTGTATGTAGTGCCGAAACCATGGTCGGTTTGAGTAAAATAAAGTGTGAACTATAGAAAGGTGTATTGTTTAACAATATTTGATGCTTAAGGTTGCCAGAAAGTTACACCTTAGACCTTATTTCTTACTTATATTACACTTAGACACCTTATTTCGAAGAAATAAAATCGGTGAACTACACTTGATATATTTATTTCACTTTTCACTAATTAACAAATTACAGGGATTAAACAGTAGCTATAAGTATAAAAATGATTCGCTTTAAAAATACACTACCTTCTCTAAGGTTCTAGATATTAACCGGAGTGCAATTGATATTAGTCCATTAATGTAGTTACATGTAATATTTTGAAAATGTTACGGAGATTTTTCTTCACAAAGAAACTCATACAAAGTTTTACATACTCTAAAATGCATCATATCGCATTTATAAACTTCAATTTCTAACAAGAGCTTATATTTAGCAACATACGAGGTCTGTTCAAAAAGTTCCCGAACTTTATTTATTACAAAAATAATACTTCACTAAAACATTATTGGTCAGGGTCCCCTTCAAAGTAGTCTCCTATCCAACGTATACACTTATCCCAACGGTGTTTCCACTGTTTTAAACAGTCCTGGAACGCTTCTTCCGGAATGCTCATAAGCCACTCCGCCGAATTTTTCTCCAGCTCCGGAATGGTGGCAAATATTTTTCCTTTGAGCGGGATTTTCAGTATGGGGAACAGGAAAAAGTCACTTGGGGCTAGGTCTGGTGAGTAGGGTGGGTGGGAAAGCACAGCGGTCTTGTTTTCGGCTAAAAACTCACGAGCTCTGAGAGATGTATGAGCCGGCGCGTTGTCTTGCTGAAAAAACCACTCGCCGCTCCCCCAAAGTTCGGGCCGTTTTCGCCTGATTCTCACGCTTAGGCGTTTCATATCCCCCAGGTAGTGCTCCGTGTTTACTGTCTGGCCTTTAGATAGGTGTTCGTGATGCACAACCACTTTGCATCGAAAAAATCAACATCACCTTGACAGTCGAGCGAACTTGTCGGGCTTTTTTTGGGGCGGGAGAATGTTTCACCAATCCATTGTAAAGATTGCACTTTTGTTTCGATGTCATATCCATAAACCCAAGACTTATCACCTGTTATGATCCTGGATAAGAAAGTTTCATCCTCTTCACCTCGATTAAACAGTTCCTGACAGACTTGAACTCGATGTTGTTTCTGGTTTGCTGTCATCAGGCGAGGCACAATTTTGGCGGCGACTCGATTCATCCTAAATTTTTCAGCTAGGATTTCATATCATGAACTTATCGAGCTGTTACACTCTTCTGCAAGTTTCCTGACAGTCATACGTCTCTTTTTACGAACGAGATCGTTCACTATCTCGATGTGGGGGTCATCAGTCGACGTTGATGGTCTTCCGGAGCGCTCGTCGTCTTCCACTCATTGCCGCCCCTTTTTGAACTGGGTAAACCACTCATATCACGCGGTACGTTTCATAGCATCTTCACTTTAAGCCTTGGTAATCAACTCAAAAGTTTCCGCGAAGGATTTGCAGAGTTTTATGCAGAATTTTACAGAATAACGCTGCTCCTTCAAAGAGCTCATTTCCGCGAATCCGATTTTTCGCCGCACTCCACGAACACCCCTACACATAAACGGCCGTAACTAAGCAACAAAAGAAGATATCAAAAATGTAGTTAAAGGCAATTATTCAGGAAGTTTTTGCTGACTAAACACTGCCAAGCGGATTAAAAAATAATCAATTACAGGTGCGCTATTCAAAAAGTTCGGGAAGTTTTTGAACAGACCTCGCATTCATGGAAACATATGGGTCTTTTTGGAGACATTAGTCCAATTCATTAGAGACTTTTAGGCGACTTATTTCTTGGAATTTAGGACTTGTTCCGTGCTCTAGTTCTTACACATCATACACCCTGTCTAAAATATTGCAAAATCAAAATTTTTGAGTGATTTGAAAACCTTGTTATCATAAATTCCTTTTTAAGTTGCCAAACCCAGTTAGTAGTTTTTCATCGAATGACTTATTTTGAACGGCGTAATTAACATAATTTATTTCGATAAGCTAATGCGTTCAATAGGCTATATGTATACTCGTAAGTATAACTAGTTCGCTGGCGTACTATTCACCAATGACTTCAGGGCTGATGATATCGGACTTCAATTTTTCATAGTTCTTCAAAAAGCATTCAAGTATTCCCTGCAGTTAAGCGTAAAGTTAGTCTCCACATTTTACATCTTCATATCCCTGCGAGATGCTGCAGAGTATGGCAGGCAGTGTTGAGATATTAGTCATAGATGGGGGAGGGAAGAGGAGAGGTAAGTAAAAGTGAGAAAGGGCATGAATTAACCCTTCGTCAAAAAAATCTCATAGCTATTTTTTTTAGTTTTAAGAGTAAAGTTGCTTGAAAAATAGCGCAAAAGTGCTCTCCGACTGCCTTTGCCCGAAGTTACGTCATTGTGTATTAATTCATATTTTTCTTACTGTAAAATCTAGAAATTGATTGGATGGAAACCGTAGCCCACACAAGTTTGTTCCTTGCAAACTCCGGTATATATAAAAAACTTCCATATTTCGAACATATTTCAGCATTCGTTGCCTAATTGGCATAATTCTACCTCAGTGTAAAGAATTTTTATGATAAGATTATATATTAAAAAGCAACATATCAAGTTATCAATATCCGGATTGAACCACAGCTGATACATCAATGAACAAAATATTTGCATGCTGACTTTCACGTTTCATTTTGCAGATCACAAGAGATCGTCACTCTTTTTTCGTCGATTCTAGAGGATTTCATCAGCAGTCCAGTTCTCCAAGGTCGTGCTTACTCCAATTTTGGGCGCAGTGTCACTATATCGTTACGGTTGGCTTTATGTTCATTATAACACACAAATGTTTCTTTGAATTTGGTCCACGTTATGTATGTGAATGAAATAAAATCTTATCATCTGTAATTTTATCAATTTTATTTCAAGTGGCCCCTAATTTCCCTTTGGTGCTTCATTTATCAATTGCATTGCATTCATCAATCAAATTGCAAATGCATTCCGGCTTCTCAGCGTCAAAATACCTTAGTTTAACTGATTTTTAGTTACCCGAGACTAGCCACGGCAAAGGGGGGGGATGTCTCGGATGAAAAGCTCCTGAGGACGAAACTCCAACTGTTCCCGTAATGTAGAAGTGACTTCCATGTATTCCTTATAGAAACATAAATCTATGAAAAAGCACATGGTGAAGAGACCAAGAGTAGTCTCATAGTCTCAAAAGTAAGATCCGGAGCAAATGCTCCAAACCTACACCGGGCATCGACCGCGTATTGATAATAAACATGTTGTCTTGATATATCTGTCTATTGAAAAAAATGAACTCTCATAAATTTTCCTATAACCTTTCAGTGTATCATAAAATGAAAAAAGTTTGCTTTTTGAACTGTATGTATGCCAGTGTTGGTAATTAAAACAGTGATGAGTAGGCTAAAGAACTCGGCTAAAGAACTCGGCTAGAAATCGAGGGATCCGGGTTCGAACCCCGGTCAAGGCGGATGACTTTTCCTCTGTGAAATTCCGTACCTTAGTTTGCTTCGTAAAAATACATTCATTTACGTTGTTGCTGGAAGTCGTTGATATCGGTGAACTAGTACTTTGCTTAGTTTATTTTAATAGCAACAGATACTGCGCCCGCTCCTTCTAGTAGGCGAGTAAAATTATGCATGCATGGCATTCAACACTTGGTGCGACTCCGGATCAAATCTATCTTAAATTCGCCATCTTAAATTCCAAAACAGAGC
This sequence comes from Ceriagrion tenellum, assembly GCA_963169105.1. NCBI lineage: Eukaryota > Metazoa > Arthropoda > Insecta > Odonata > Coenagrionidae > Ceriagrion > Ceriagrion tenellum. The sequence continues at coordinate 79,838,204 of OY720633.1, forward strand.
AATACCGAGCCATTTAGTGCCTGAGGTAAGGAGGAAAAATTGGCCCATTTTGAGATATTGAAAAAATGATTTATTCATTGCATTTGTGGTAACAAATACAACCGCTTAGCTTACGAAGCAAAATTTAGTATGATCGTAATGTTAACCTTTATAAAGAAAACAATTGGTGCACTTCCACCTTGGAACAGGGCATATGTAAATGAATCATAAATCCCCCACCATAATAGATTTTATGGTCGTGACATCGGGAGATGCTTGACCATGACCTGGAGTTCCCTGATGCGAACGACCGTTCGATAGGAGGAAAATTCGCGCGTTTTCGCGTGTATAGAATTCCCTGATTTTGAGTGGGCGGAGTAGTGACGTAATCCGACCACAGAGGGTCAAGCTGGGGGTGTAGGGAGGAAAGATGATTCGGGCCCGTTGTTCGGGATATATAAGCTAACACCTAATCCGCTTCGTGTTAAAACTTTTGTTGTGGGACGAGGATCCAGCCGATGAAAATGGACATCTTCATAACGTTCCTCGTTTTGTTGATGTTCCTTTCAGTCGTGGCGCTAGGAATATTATTTTCCCACTCACAGACACAACAGCGGTCTCCAAAATATTTGTAAAATGGAGGCTAGAAAGATTAATTTAACGTTCAATCAAAAGTGAGGAGGGAAGGAATCGATAGAAACAATAATTTTCGTCGTTAAAAATAGAGGTATGTATGTGAAACAGTTCTTAGATATGAAAAAATAACCCTTAAAATTCCATTGTATCATGCTGATAGTTCAAAGCACTTTCTCTCCAAGGTATGACTTCATTTCTCTATTCTGTCATTCGAATAGCAGAAGTTTCTTCAAGAAACGGAGCAGGAAAATTTGACTCCATGCAAAGGGACGTAGGCTTCCTTCTTCCGCTTACTTGTTCATCGCTGGGAATCCCAGGTCTTCAAGCTTTGTTGTCGCACGCAGCTTCATCGATGCAATACTGTGAGTATTACCTTAGGTTGTGTAAACCGTCGATGCAATGAGGATCTGGAATCATAATTCCTAAGGGATTTAGTGCTAACCGCAGATTCTCTGGTATCGAATGCCATCAATTTGCGCTTTGTCTGTAAACATTTGTGAGACTCCAGAGTACTAGGAAGCGCCGATAAACCCCAACTATGCTTTTAAATGGAATTGAATTACATTTATCGTCGGAATTTCCCGTCATAAACTATTCAGCGAACGTGGGTGATTGCCTTTGTTTATACTTTTGACAATCCTGCAAGCTATACGTACATCATTTTGACTCCATGACAAATCAGACTTTTCTCTCCCACTCCTCACTACCCATTTCATCTCTTCTCCCTGCCACTTCAGCAAGACAACCGGGTGTCAACCTTCTCAGCTTTGTTCCCCTTTCACAATAGTTCAGAAACTCATACTCTCTTCCAAACTTCAATTGCTATGTAACAGTTTGATGCCGCAAATGAAAATAATACGCATGTGAAAAAGTCGATTTTTATCTGCTGGTATCCAGTGCACGTTATTTAACGTCATTGAATACATAAAAAAACTTTTTTTTACAGGTTTATGTAATCTATAGAACATCAAATCTTGCTGAAATATTGGTAATAATTTTCCTCAGTATTCCCCTTAATTTCAAGGGCGGGATAATTCTGCACAGGTAGAGAACACCTGCTAATAACGAATACCCTTCTTTCTCTGTACTTGGATGCCATCAACCTCTACGGTTGCTGTACAAACTCCTCAAAATCGGGGCACTCGCGCAATATCCAACATCCATATCCACTCACTTGCCTCGTTGAGCTATTGGATTACAAAATCAAGTATATTTTATATTATAGTAATTTGGTAAGGTAAGGGCGTGACGCATTGCTCCTTGAGTTAGGAAATTTCGCAATTTTTTGCTGTTTTCCGGACATTCCCGACGATTACGGAGGACTCAGCGTTTTATATTACTTTTTTGTAATTAACCACGACTCATTATGTATTTGACATGTTTCACCTCTAATATTTTCAAATTCTGCGGCGTTGTTCCCCGCATCTGCCCCAGAGAGTGAGTGTACCCAAATCGCATGGCGCTGATTTCTTACTTGCGATACGGGTGGATTGAGCGACTCATTTAACTTTTGGTCCCTATAAAATAATTATTTCGGTTCTTTGTCCACTAATTGTTTTCCTAAATGATTTTTGAGACTAATCTTCATTGACGGGGAGAATTGGGCCTGAGAGGCTAATAAACATCAGCCATCCGCGCTTGATATGTCGGTTTACGTGGAATGAAATATCCGCTCCATGATATCCTAATTCCCCGAAAGGTTTTTCCCTCAAATGATGCATTCACTCCAACTGTTTTCATTCGCGGGAATTTCGAAGGACCAAATATTTGAAAAGTGTCCTTCATTCCAAGTATGAAAGTACTTATCGAGTTAATGCGTTACAGAATCGGATGCTCATTGTGCAATGCAAAGTAAGAGGACTGAAATACTCCAGGATCAGGAAATATTTGTCAGTCAGTTGATAAATCTATGGCGGTTTGAAAATGAGCCATTTTCTTCACATTTCAGTTTCATTTTGCGGAATATTATAAAACTGAGGGCGTAAGCGAGTAAATTATAATAATGGACCGATTGAAGTCAGTGGCACCAAAAAAACTTGCCTAGATTCTAATGCTGAAGTTGAAAGTGAGCTCTTGACTAAGTACATATTTCAAATATGAAAAAATACTTTGGAATAATAATGCGTCCCAATTAGCTAATTTGGCTAGGTCAAATGAAATAGCTCTATTTGGAAAAAAATGTCTATTTTTAAATTTAATTTATAAATTATTCTCCATAGGTTAATTAATTTATTTTACAAACTCATTACTTTCTATTTATGTAAATTTGACAAACCATTTAATGGATGCAACATATTTCCTCTGTGAGTTGCATCAGTGGTATTAAACAACATTTTCTGAGAAACAACGTTTAATTTTAAAACACATAAATTTTTAAGTTAGAAGATTATTTTATTTCCGTGTATCACAACAGAACTAGAAGCATGATGAAGTGCCTTAACATCGTTACCGGCATTCAAGCCACAGTATTTCAATCGGAAAGGTAGACTTTTTTCATGATGATGTCCCTTGACATCGGCTTAGTGACTTGATTCATCGTCGTAGGTTGGAGGAGGTACAGTTCTATCAGACCATGGATTCGGCGATGATTTGTCGTAGCAACGTGGAATCGGATAGCACGGTGCAGCAATGCATTGAACCACAACTTCAGTGCAAAGTTGATCCGGTGGGCAGATGAACACGTCGCATTTGTCACCTGGCTCTGTTTAAGAGTAAAGAATGAATTACAATTATTATTCCTCGATATTTAAGGCGTTTTAAGTTAGAGGCTAGGACGACAGAAAAATACTGAACTTGGCTGGAATATAAATGGGTAACTTTTTCATTGACCACCAATATTTTCTGGGTTATCACTACATACTCACCAAAATATCATTTTGAACTAGGAAACAGCGTTAGAAAAATTTATCTCATAGGACGCGTTCCTGTTTTTGTAAAAAGAGCAGCACCAACGTAGACAATGTAATAGTAATCTAACTCTTGTAAGCAATATTTAAAGAGGGGTAAACTAAGCAATCATTATCTCCAAAATGTTTATATCATTAATACGAACGAGATATATTTTCGTAAATTTGTAGGTACTTAAATAAATTAGCGAAGACACTTGGTTATAGCAGGGAGATCACCTGAAAGAAATGGTTTATTAAATAATATAAACATGAATAAGGCCACGCGTGCTTGATAGATTCAGAGGTGATTGTGTATCAATTAAATAAGGCATAAAATTCATTCCTTTTGGGAGTGGGTCTGTGAGATAAATTCATTAAAAATAAACTTATTGCTGCGTGAATCGATTTCAGTTCCATTTAATTTACAATTCAAACTCGTCGAATTAAAAAGGCATTTTATTCTACTTTTTGCTTTCCTATCAATTACAGCGACGATCAAATCAAATACCTACGGAGTTATACTCCATAGGCCACTCAATTTGCATCATCACCATGAAATACTTGACAATTGTTCATCTAATTTGAGCTAAGAGTGTGCTAGGTCATTGCATCTGCATACCTGTGCATCTTTGATCCAGAGTGGAACAATCAATCAATCAGTGGCTACAATCATTTTAATAAACTATTCAATCAATCCTCATCACTCAGATCCACCTCGTAGGTATAGTTGTCCTGGAATTTGATGATTAGCTGTCAAAAGTAGTGTGAAGTGCAACTTCTATATCTCATTTTGGTGTACCTAGCAATCAAAATGTTCTCTTCCACTATATTACCTCGACGCAATGCCTCCCTTAGTTTTCTCAGGCGTGACTTCATGGAATTTACTATACGTTATAAATAAAGTAATTTTGTTAGTCCACATACATTTTATTTAAGTCGACCCGGGTTTTGACGTGGCACGTGGCACCTGATGACGACGTGCTACGTCGAAACCGGGGTCGTCTTAAATAACATTTATGTGGAATAACGTTCAAGTTACTTCCCTTACAAAGCAGTGCTTCTCATTGAAAATGTAGATTTAGTATAATTTTATTGAGTAGGAGAAGAAGAAGTAATAGGAGTGACTTGACAAACATGGAATGATAATTTTTCTATTCGGTACTATAGAAAGTGTAGCGCACAGGATGTACCATATTGGCAACATGTCACCCTAGGGAATCAAACCCCTCATTTTGAAATGGAGCAATTCTGTCCTCAAATTGGTTACAATAGCGTTTTCCCAAAGAAATAACTAAATGCAGGATTCAGGGACTCGAGTTCCTTCCTGGTCATGAATAGGTATTATTCCAATGCGAAAGTTGCCATCGCAGTAAATACATTCATCTTGTCTCCCTTCATCATCGCTTCCGCCAATTTCCACTTTTCCCACAAAGAATTTGAATGAGAGCGTTGTTTGAAAAAAAATTAATTGACATTAAGGAATTGCATTCGTTTTCCGTGAGGATGAGGTGGCTCGTAAAGGCTTCCCTCGCTACGTTGCAACATTTTCATACATTCTGAACTGATTCTCTTCAAGCACACCAGAAAATACTGAAAATTCATCGTTAATGGGCAGAGATGAGGAACTCCTTGTGGGCTAAAGATTATCCGATTCCAGCATTTGGCGACATTTTCCGTCACTCATTAAAGTTTAATCGAAAGAAATAGGCCGAAATAACTACCGGTAGTTTGGTTTGCAAAATTTGACTCTCCATGTGGTGAAGATTCCATGCTTACGGTCTGTTTAACTTCTCGTCAAACCGTAGTCACCGATTAGGGAGATATGAAGAGAGCATAATCAATTGCGTTATACGACTATGAAGCGAAAGCTAATTTTTCTTACTTAAAAACCCTCGATGACAATTTTCTAACCTAAGTGAATTTGAGTGCGGTTTTCAAGAATTAGGGTGCGATTGTGGCAAAGTCACCGGTACCTATCACTACGTTCACCAATCGAACTCAGATCGATATGAACTCAGACTGATCTCTTGCCAACGCGAAATCCATTGAAATATCGATTTCAATCTGTTCATATCGATTTCAAATCTCAAATTGGCAGCGAGTTAGCCCGCTCCTCATATCGATCCCACTAGCCCGTTGCGTTTACCATACCGAGGAGCTGAATAGGCTAAATCGATAAGTGCGTCAGAACTTGTAATAACTCACTGTATTCATACTGGGTGGTTTCTTCGGCGACTGATTCTATGGTGCTGGAAGCAGGATTTGGCTCCGTCGTCTTTACCGCGTCTGTCGTAGTGGGCTCCTCGCTAGAGCTTTCGGTCGAGGCGGATGTAGACTCGTTCACAAACGTCTCCGATTGATTTGCCGTCGATGTCACGGCACTCGCGACATCACCACCATTCTCAGTGGAGTCAGGGTATGGAATTGCTTCGCCGGGATGAGAGAACAGCAAAGGAATTGCCAGAGCGACCAAAATTAAAGCGAAAAACATCTTCATATCTTCCACGAGTAGGAATTTTGACGATCGCACGCACTTGGTTGTTATTCCTCAGCGCCTTTGCAAGTTGGCTCTTGAGCACGTCTCGTCGAATGAGCCTCTCCTCTTCTTCCTCCTCCTTGCTACCTCCGATTATCCTCCTCATCCGCCCACCAACCAGGAGCCAAGTTCCCGCAACCAATGACCCCTTGCTGCCGTTACCTTGCAAAAACTCCGTGGTCCTGACGCCCTCGCGACCGGTTTGCGTGGCGCACGTACCTTTGCTATTTAGAGGCCGGCGCGCCGTCATCTCAATGTTGTATTCCTCCCAAACGACACTTACCCATGGCCCATCAAGGTTGTGCTTCTGTAGACATTAGCCAATTCAAGTATTGGGTTGGATGCAGAATTGTAAACATTAAAGATTCAAAACCTTACAGAGGATGGTGCACAATGATTTATGACCCGTCATCCTGCATATAACTGTAGAAGAGTTAGTTTATATTTATTCTTCTAATGAGAAAGGCTAAGTCTAGGCCGACTTACTATCTAATCAACTACAATTTTCTCGGCCAATATATTACCTAAAGATAATCGGCAGATTCTTGAAAATTAAAGCGAAAAACATCTTCATATCTTCCACGAGGAGCAATTTTGACTATCGCACGCACTTATCTCTCTTATATTCAACATTAAGCTCAATGCCCTGAAGATGCCAAAATATTTGGCGAAACGTTAGTTGTGAGTTAAATATTATGACCAAATGTTCAAGAATCATATTATTATCTAACTCATCAACGTCCATAATAAACTATGGAAGTTAAACGATATTTGAAGAGATAAGAAGGAATAATATTTTCCGAAAAATAAATATTAAAGGCTTTTTAACAACCACGTTATCTGATCTCTACGCTGTTTCGATGTTCAAAGTGTCGTCATCAGCTACAGTTTTAAAACTCTTCCAAGGTCAAAACACGTGTCGTGATTGAATCAAAATACATTATTCAGAACGAAGTCTGTTTTCTCTTAGTATTTGGGCAAACTATGGAGGCTCAAGGCTGGTTGATTGGGTTGTGCTGTGGTGGGTACCTCACTACACATGTATCATCATCATCATATTGGGGCATGACAACATAGGACATCATCTTCAGGTGAAGCCCCGTGCAGACATACGCCATACACTTAGGCACTGAATTGATAGGGAATTGCATTTATGATTAGGGTCCCAAATTCTCGCAGCGTATTCGAGATGTGGCCTATCCCGAGCGAAGTAGCATCTCTCTTTTACTTTTTCATCCGAAGACCTTCCTATTATACGCTTAACATAACATAACCTAGTTTCTTTAATGCTGTGCCGTATATGTTTTGTATGTGCGTTCCCCACGATATATCAGAAGTTAAGGTAATTCTAAGTTATTTTAGTATATCTGAAGATTTTATGTTTCAAGCCTTGAAAGGAGATAGAATTGGGAAAAGGAAAGGAGAGGAGGACTGAGATCAAATGTATGATAACATTGTGTCTAATGTTAGTATCACGCTCTGCGTTTGTATTTATCACTAATGGTGGGTGGAAGGCCGGGAATTTCATCACCATCATCTTGGCAGTGTATCTCTCACTTCTATTTGCTTATAGAGATAGAGTACGGAGTTTTAATAATATCTTCTGTGTCGTATCGAAACTGTCTTGTTTTGAGTTTTTTCTATTTAATCAAATGATATTCCAAGACTGAGATGTCGTTTCTGAGTCTCTAACGGCTCCATACAATCCTTCCATCAGCTGTTGTAACACTCAATTCGTTTGTAGAATTTCCATCGAAGCGCGCGGCTTCCCTCGCGAATTTCATTTGATTTGCTAGTAAAATCTTAAGGGGTACGATCCCAAATGTTTATGAGTGCCTAATGTCCAACAAGATCTACTTTTAAACTGTCAAATCAATACATTATTTCGTAACCTCTGTCTTAACGTGTACTTTGGGGGAAAAAGTTTCTCAATCAACGGATAGACGCCACTTCCGCTCTGGAGAAAAATTATCTTCCTTTCTGATGGTACATTATTCTTAGGTCTCAGCCACGACGAGGGAAATTCAAACACAGTATGGTGATGGACCCATCCTCGGAGTCGGTGACGGAGTATTCATCGCTCGCTTGCCCCGAAGGTCTTGCGCGCTGGCCACCAGAAACTGGGCAAATAAGATTACCTCGAACGCTTTTTATGCGTTCCATTGCACTCTTTCGTTCACCTCAGTCGAAATCAGGTAAACATAGAGTTTTCTTAAGCAAAAGTCCAGAGGTTCGACCACAGGCAGCTTGTCTCTCAGCAAAGGAAGGTGATTTTTTCTCCAGAGCGATAGTGGCGTCTCTCCGTTGGTTGGGGAACTTTCCACCCTACCCTACCTCCCCCCTCCCCCATAGTACTTCGCAATGCTTAGGTACTGCATGTCCTCATTAAATGGCATTCAGAGTGCTATTTATATTTACTATTCTAAGGACGTAGTTATGTCTATCAGGGAAAATGGAGCAGAAATTCTATTTCCAACTGATCACGGTAGAGCTTTGCCGGGCGCTGCGGGTCGATAGATAGTCGCAAGAACCGAAAAAAGGTCCACACAAACTCACAACAGTAATTGAAGGCGCCCATCTCTGAATATAGAATACGCTGGAATTTCAGCCGCATTCGCTAATGCTTCTGTTTCATGTTTCATGGTTATCAAATCGTGTTTACAAATCCTGAAGATTCCGGCGATATTCTGTGGAACCGAAACATAACTGACAACTCACAAAACGAGCATATTCCACAATTACAAATCTATAACACGAAATAGGTTTCGCGTTTAACAGCATCATCAGGTCAGGAGAAGTCCCCGGAAAGTCCAACTGATGGCGCTGTTTAAAGCAAAACCTAGGTCTTGTAATAAATTTGTACCTGTGGAATTTGCTCGTTTTGTGATCTATCAGTTAAATCATGTCTACATTTAAGATTGTACGCAACGAGATGCTATCACATTTGGAATAGAATTTGTAAACCATTTCCCGTGAACAGTGACCGCTAGTCAGTGAATAATGAAATGCTATTTCATAAGGTAATGTCCAGGATTTAGAAATAAATGTATCCCAAAAAGATTAGATTCGCCGAGAAAAAAATCAATGGACTTGATCGAGAAGTCCCCGGAAAGTTATACATTTCCAAAATTTAGGAATAACTTGGATGTTTTTATTTAATTAAACACGGCTCTCGATTCGAGACACTTCATAATCCACCCAATCTACAGGTAGTATCGCAGAAGTATCTAGTAAGAAGTCTCGTATGCGTGATGACCGGCAATTATGGACTGCGGGTGACGATTTACTTACTCAGTCGTATGCTTGGCGAATTTCGTGTCACAGGCGCACGCATTTTGTTTCAACATTACACGGTTCGCGGAAGCACACGAAAGTAGTCGTCACGCACCATTCCTGAAGTTTGCAGCGGATGTTACCACACTGATAAGTTGAAGTGGCTGGAAGAGAATGATAAAATAATATTTATTTGACGAACTTAAAAAGACGCTGCTAATTTTATGTTAATGAGATACCAAAAACCAGAACTATGCTTCCAAAACGTTGAAACATGGTCGAAAAATAAATAATCAATCCGTTAGAACTGTCAAACTTTAGGGATTATTTCTTCATAATTTAAGCGTAAAACTGACTGGAAAAAGATAAACCAATTTGGACTTTATTAGTGTCTTCGTAGGGAATTGGCCAAATATACGGAAGTCGGGAGAGTACTAATGTGAAAATTACGTCTTCGAAGTAGGTGTTCGCTTGGTGAACAAATGAAGAGTATCATTTGAGTATCATCAAGAGTATCAAGAGTATCATCAAGAGAACATATTTTAGGATTGCTTTGATAAACTTGATGAAGGGAAGTGTCTAATAGAAAGCTGTGCGGTGGAAAAATCTGAAAATCGTGGGAAGAAGATGGGAGATTGGAGACGCATTAAATTCAGTTAGGGTGTTTAAACTCCTGAATGTTGCCCAGTAATTTTTGAGATCACTCGTTTTCATCTGTTTGACGAGTAAAGATAGTTATCTTAAGTAACTGGCATCTGAAAACTGAAAGTACCAAATCTTGAGAATATTTACACTAAATCACTGGTAGATCACATAGCTTCGAAGGATTGACGATTACATGGGAGTACTAATACCATGGACGAGTAGATAATCGCACACATAGGTATTTGTAAAAGCAACGATGAAGACGATCCTATTAGCAACCTGACTTACCTCTCTCACGTCAATTTTGCGTAAAATATTAAAGTATATAATTGTGAGAAATCTCCCATCAGCTTTTAATGCCAGTTTTTGAATATATTCCCATAGTAGTTATGTTATTATATTAACCACAACTTGCAGCGTAACTTAGTATACTTTCTTATCACACGAATCCCACTTTGACTTCGGATTCCTGGGGCTTTTACGTACTTATTTTATGCAACTATAATAAAAAACAAAATCGGCCAGTAACAGCCATACGTACATTCGTCTTCTTCTCCATAAGAAGCAGCAATTAATAGCAAGGAGATCAATAAAATTCCCTTCCACAGCATTATTCTTTTTCCCCCAAGGGTACCACCGTCAGGTTTTAAATTTTCTCACTCAACTAATCTCAGCTGGTCGTTCTGGGTCATATTTATATGCTCTCGCTTGTCCTAGACCGGAATGTCGTCACACTCAATTCCCTTTCCATGGACGAATTCCCAGAGGTAAGATCGCTTACCTAGTATCTCGTAGACACTCAAATCTTCCGCTTCCCCTCCCGATTTTCGCCTTAATCGCTTTTTTATCTTCCTGTTTTATCTCTCCGCCATTAGGGAGGAAATTTAGGCATCACCAGTGCGCCTGACTTCCACCATTTCACCATCATTTTCTAGTTCGAGAAAGGAATAGGAGATCTGAAGCCTATTTATCTCAAGCTATTCTCATTGTTATTGCTTATAAGTATGTGAATGCTTCATCAACCGGCCATAAGATAAGTATCAACCTGTAAGATCAAAAATAACTTTAAACAATCAAGTTATACAACAAGTCACATCCTTTATCTGTCTTAAAATAACTTTATCACAATGTTATGAGGAAGAAATCCGTAAGAAAATTACCAGCGTCAACTATATAAACGGTATAGTACAACAAAATTTAAAAAATAAAGTAAAAGTAAACACCGAAATTGTATGTTATAAAAAAATAGCATCTTAGACGAAGAGATTTATGACTCCATTTCACAAAAGTCATATAATGCAATCGTATTTGATTTGACAGTAAAGAAAGATTGACTCACTTTTAAACTTCCGCTGAAAAAAGTACGAAACTCCGGCTGTATTATTTATCGCCGGAGCAGAGGCTGCCTATTCAATTGGAGCTTTACATTTGCCCTAGAGCAATTCTAACTACATTAGGTGACAGCAAACTTGCTTTATATTCCTTTCAAGCCCAAGGCATTGGGCTGGGCACTTCAAAACTGTTCGGGAGCTGAGTTTATGAGAGTAGGGCAATAAAAGGTATTAAAAAATTATATTCGCGACTGTTTGTTTGTTGATCTTCTGTTAAGGCGTCGAACGTAAATTATGTATCCTTTTAATAGCATGTGATAAAAATCTGACATTTTCAATATGTATTTGAACTAATTCCATTAGTTTTCGGGCAAACAAACCATTCGGGCTTGCCCATTGTGAACTTAAAGAACACGAAAGTCGTTCCGCTTAAGCGTATCATTCCATTTAATGTCGTTCCCTTATGCTTAAGTGCGTAGATGCTTCCCAATACGGGCTAACTTCAAGACGTTGATCGGAAAGCTCACAGTATCTGTCGGGTAATCTGTATTCTGTATCTGTAAAAGTCGGGTAAGCTCAAAGTATCTGGTCGGGAAATATTCTCACCAGAGATTGTATTTACTCTTGAAAATAAGAGCCTTTTGTTATTTACTGGCTCAATAGTATTCGGCTTGTCATGCATACCCACCAATAGCAGTTTACTGTTATAATTTACACCGCGGTTGGATGCTTACGTGGAAAAAATTATTGATGATCATACACGGTAACCTTTAAAGATCAAGTTATCGATAGAGTGATTCAGTTGGACACATTTTGACGCTGCATTTAAAAACTCACGCTGTCATATTGGCTTTGATGTTACTAGGCACTGAACGCCACGTCGTATCACTTAGTTATTAAACATAGTTTTATGCGTTAAGCTAATTATTTATCTCGAGTTTGCCGTTACTCCTGTTATTTCGGCAACATTTTTCATTGTATTTTTTGGAACTTTGTTGCCATGTAGGTTAATTATTTTGGAGTATATTGTATATCATCATACTTAGCCTTTTCTCAACGATAGCTCACATTCATTGAAGTCACTTGAGATAAGTAAATTATTACGCATGTACTTCTTAAGATACCGATGAATAAACTTGGTTCTATGCTTACACATGGGATAGTGGAGCTGATTGCTCATAGAGCCGTTACCATTTTGTAAACAACTTTAAGGTCTTTACTAATAAAAACCAAAGTGTTGGCATTCAAAGGCGATGAACCAGTAAGATCAAAAATAACTATAAATAATCAAGTTATACAACAAGTCGCATTATTTATCTGTCTTGGAATCACCTCACCACAATGCTAAGAGGAAGACATTCACAAGAAAATGGCCAGAGTCATTTGTATAGTACCGCTGACTTAAAAAAAAATAAAGTAAAAAAGTAGCCGAAAGTTTGTTTAATAAAAAATTGGGAATTCCCTATGCAATATATGGCAGCGAGAATTAGACATAAAAGCAAATGAACAAGGATTACAAACATCTGAAATGAAGTTCAGATATTTGTAATCATTGACAAAGATGCTAGTTCCCTAACTTCCTTTCTCAAATACTTCCCTCTGTATTTGGTCCACGAACTTAGTCCTGGGTATTCCTCTGGGGACTTTTCCCTCTATTTCATCTTCAATTATTCTGACGCCTGGTGATTGTCGTATTTCAATTTTTAAATCAATATTAAGGAATAAAATTTGTTATTATTAACCAGCATCTTAAACAATATGATTCAACCATCATCGTTGGTCGTTCAATCCTAAGACTGGTTGACTGCTGTCCTCCACCCTTCCCTATCTATTGCTGGTTCCCTTACTTCGTGTTAGCTCTTCCTATACACTTTCCTCTTTATTTGGTCCATGAAGTTATTCCAGGGTCTTCCTATGGGGACTTTTCCCTCTATTTTACCTTCAATTATGCTCTTCACAAACCCATAGTGTCTCAGGAGTGTCCAAACCATATGGTCTTTCCTTTCTACTCTTCTGTAAGCTTCATCATTTCTTATTTTGTCCGTCCACTTTATCTTCAGCATCCTCCTCCAGCACCAGGTTTCGAAAGCTTCATACCTGTAAAAATGCGGATAAAAGGCAAGAACTACACGTAAAAATTGTCAACAAAACGATACGAGACTGCAGAAATAGATGGAGAAAATACTTTAAATGAATGGGTGAAGAAATAATACCAAAACTAATTTGGAAATACAGAGCGAGATACTGAGGCTCCCAGGGACATCCGCGTAAGAGATCGAAAGATCAGGAATAAAATAGGTCGGGACAAGCTTAATGTCCTCCAAGACTTACGGTAAGAAGACGACATCCGGAAATTTGAAAAAAAGCAATGAAAATATGCCTGACAGTATATGAAACAGTGTGTGAAGACATGCCAAACAGTATGTGAAAATATTTGTGTGGAGCGTAGCACTCTTTGGATCGGACGTTCTGGAGGAGGTTGCTGAGGATAAAATGGACGGACAAAATATGAAATCATAAAGAGTACAGAAGAGGAGAGGACCATATGGAACACCATAGAAAAAAAGAAGAACCAGTTGCAATGGACACACCCTAATACATAATGGGTTTGTGAAGAACAGAATTGAAGGTAAAATAGAATAAAAAGTCCCCAGAGGAGGACCTAGGAAAAAGTTCAAGAACCAAATAAAGAGGAAAGTACATAGGAAGGGATACCAGGAGGCGAGGGAACTAGTATTAGATAGGGAAAGGTGGAGGATTGCAGTAAAAAAATCTTAGGATTGAACGATCGATGAATGAAAATGCCAGACAGTTAATGATGAGTGTGAAAAATAAGGACACGTTCGGAAAACATGTGAGCGTTTGGTAGCCCTACCCCAGGAAGTAAAGTCAAGTTTTGCTTCGGCCTCCCGCATCGCAAGATCATTCGAAGTTGGCGCACCTGTTCGTCGCCTTTCTTTTCACCACCACGCTGGCGTGGGTGTATTCTCAAGTTCATCCGTGACGGGCAAAGATGAACATCGGCCTGTCAAGGACTCGACCTCTAGCGAAGCGACGAGGAAGCTCTATCATACAAGCTCGCGAGTGGATTTCCCCCACATTTCCTCTGTCGCACTTGAATCTCACCGGTCGTTTGATCGCCGTCGAGATGATTCCGATTTTAGTGGGTTTGGTCTTGGTGACATCCGGGGTGTTGCCTGCTTCGAGTGAGGCATTTTTCATTCCCGGTCGAGCGACACAGTTCGAAAGACGGCCTGTCGACATACGCACGACGACGGCGGCGACGGAACAGGCTGTGACGGCAACGGAACAGACTGCGACGCTACAGGCTGTGCCGGCGGCAGCGGTGGACGCGACGGCGACGTCGAGCGAAGCACCCAATACTACCTCTACGGACGCAGTTTTGCCGGGATCACACGACATATCACACCTCAACGAAACCGAAACTGTTGAGGAAACCACCAAATATGAATACAGTGAGTGGATTTGAATCTACAGAGATCCGATCTCTATTTCTCCCTCGTCGACAATGATCAGTGCGACCCCAGGTGCTGTAACATAGCCAGGATTTCATCTCGGGGGGATGGCGGTGGGTGGGAGAGGGGGGAAAATCAAGAACAAACCGCTATGCAGCGGCCGACAATTTAATATTCTTGCCGAGCCAATTCTCTAAACAGATGAAACCTACATTTTCATACTACCCTGAGAGCCGCTGCATGGGAGAATGGCAGGGGGTTTTAGGACACCAGCCGTGTAAAGGTGTAAGAGATTAAGGTTTTGGGAGGTGAAATGGTAAAGTGTGTCGTAAGTGGAGCTCAGTTTATATTTCTGTCGCTTAATGTTTGTGGCAAGAACGAAGTTTTGTATTTTATTCATAAACTTTTGATCCAGGTACTTTCTGTTCGGAAATGTACCTCTCATATTTTATCACTTGTGTCATACCTAGAGATATATTGTGGCGTCAAGAAAATATTCTCCGAGCCGCTTTGAAACACACGTGTTCTGAATTTCTCAAGAAAACTAAGCCTAGCGCGTAGCCTTCGAGTCTCTAGGAGTTCTCTACTTGAACCTCGAAAAGCTTTATGTTGACTCCATCCGAAGGGTAGATATAGCGTTGGTGTGATGACTTCCGCAAGAACTGTATCCTGGAGCATTTTCTAAGACTTAGTTCAAGCCCCAACTCAATCCCAACCCACGGTGTTAATGTTGGAAAATATTACGTGCTTATTGATTGAAGAGGTTGTTCAGAGAAAGGAATGTATGAAATCATCATATTAAGTTTAATACCATTATTTTTTAAATGTAGTGCCGTTTTTTCAACAAATTGAAAATTTCTGGGGAAGGGGAGGAGGGGGACTCCATGGACCCCCACCCTCCCTGGCGACGTCACATTTATATTTGGCCGCACCTTTTAGAGAATTTATTTATCGTTCGTGATTCTACACTCGCGCATTAATTAGTGGGATTGTCTGCTTTCTAAGAACGGTCCTCTTAATATTGTAGTTTCCTCTTCGACCAGTAACTAAATGTTTACTGTGTAAGTTGTCCCTAAGCTTCGAATGTTACCAGTAGAATGATTATCCAATGATAAGGTTGACTTACATTATAGGAATAGCGAAAATTGGTAGCACTCATGGGTGGAGAATTGTAAGTGACTGAGGTTGAATTTAGCGTTGATGAGAGGTCAGAATTACCGGAGGACTCCCGGAGGAACCTGTGGAGGTGGACTTGGCCTCCGTGTCCCATCTCTCTTGTATGCTTCCCTCTCCTTGGTGTCATGCTCTTCCCAAACGAGTGCCACCAAGTTTTTCCACGTCTATTTACCTTCTACCTTGTGAGTGGGTATTATGTCGATCTCCAATTGCTGTGTAATTGTGCTGTGCTGCCACAGTTTCTATTAAGGGGCGGTGACAGGAGTACTAGGGAAGGATATTGTTTATTCGTTGTTCATCTGTTTATTGCGCTCTCTACTGAAGTTAGTTAAGAGTGAGTCACTTTTATGGTGTACCAAAGAACGCCACTTTGGAGAGGAATACCTGCGGGAAGATAGAATTTTTTAGTTTCTGACATAGATTTTCGCGGCATTCAGGTTCGCAGTTAAGTGCGTTTCAGGATTTCACCCGCGTTGGCATCATTATTGATGGCGATTGAAGGCGATGGACTCCTACTATGCCGTAAGAGTCCTCAGGCCAGTCTGAAGTAGAGTATGCCTCGTATCATTTTCCCTAGATCACACTTTTCGTCACGATTTCACATGCATAAGTACTGTCCGGCCCACAAGACACACTGCAATTATTCGGGTTAGATTTCAGAATAAAATAATAAATTTACCCTAGGCCCATAAAACGCAGGCCGAATTTGGATCAAATTATCGAATCAAAAGAGTGCGCCATTATCATTGGTCGTTCAATCCTAAGATTGGTTGACTGCAACCCTCCACCCTTCCCTATCTAATGCTAGCTCCCTTACCGCCTGGTATCTCTTCCTATGTATTTTCTCTTAATTCGGCCCTTTAACTTAATTCCTGGGTCTTCCTCTGGGGACTTTTCCCTCTATTTTACCTTCAGTCATGTTCTTCAGAAACTCATTGTCTCAGGGTGTGTCCAATCCATCTGGTTCTTCTTTTTTGTATGGTGTTCCACATGGTCTTTCCTCTTCTACTCGTCTGTACACTTCATAATTTCTTATTTTTTTCCGTTCATTTTATCTTCAACATCCTTCTCCAGTACCAGGTTTCAAACAAAGGCTTCTAGTCTATTCTGGTCAGCTTTTCCAATGGTCCATGTTTCCGATCCATAGAGTGCTACGCTCTACATAATGTTTTCACATTCTGTTTCCTGCTTTGTAGTCCAATATTCTCTGAGCACAGCAGTTATCTTTTTCCCATGAACGCCTTCTTAGCTTGGGCTATTCCCCGCTTGATGTCCGTTGTACTTCTTCCATCCCACGTGATGGTACCTCCGAGATAGGTGAAGGTTTGCCTTACAGGTCGGGAAATATGGTAAGTCGCGGACTGGCTGCTCATATGACCGGCCAACTGTGGATTTTGCCCCCGCCTTGGCCCGGCGCCGGTCATAATATTAGTATAGAGAGATTTATTAAAGTGGTAATAGTGCTTTAGAAGCTTCAAAGCCTTTAACCATACGGTAAATTCTAAAACTTTGTCAATCTTGAGATGACTAGCACGACGTTCATACCTTGAGAGGGATTGGAGAGCCCCTTACTTCGAAGTTGAAAGAAATTGCTTTTAGTTTGTTCTGGCGGCACAAATGGGACCTGACTACTACGATCCCCTATGTTCATTTATTGTCATCTCAGTCATTGATGTGAGTCAGTTTTTTATCCTCAGTCATAATTCCGAAGATCAATTCCTCATCTCTCCACTGTAATTTCAGCTAGGCAACAGTTGTATTTCTTCGTTATACATCTATATTTTTTAAACTAAATTCATTAGCGATTTGCAACCAATACATAAATGTCTGAATAACATGAAAGTACATTAAGAATAGCAGCTAATATGAATAGACAGGCGTGTGTTGATGGATAGGGCATGTCCGGTGGGGGATCATCCTCTATCAAAAGCCGTTTAGGTGGCTTGCTAAGTACCACGTAGACGTCCTGGTTAAGGACTATTTATGGAATCCTATTGTAGTGTAATGGGCTCATCGTCTTTGATAATTATAAAACAAGATACACTGGTTTACGTTTTTACAAGATATACGTGTTTTTTTTTAATTCCCTCTTTAACTGCTAAACGACGGGAAAAACTATTTTTTTATGGAAAATCTTCAGTAGTGTCTTCAAAAGAAGTAGATACATATTTATCAATATAAACTATTTATTTTTTAAATTTCAGAAGAAAAATTAATAGTCCGTCACATCCCCTTTAATCGAAAAATGGATTCGTAGCATGTTCATTAAACAAGAAAATAGATATAGCTTTAAAAACTTATATTTTAAAAGCTCAAGTGCCTGTTTACCCAATCGAAAAATTGAAAACTGCAGTAACAATCATTAAATACATGTTAATCAATTTCAATTTTACTTTCTTTTCTTACTTTAGAGCCAGGCGATGCGTGCAGGGAGAATACTTGTTCGTCGAGTCAACTCTGTGCCGAAGTAATAGTCCAGTGCTTTGTTGCGCCATGTTATCCGATTGGTATGTGTTATGAAAAATCAGAACCAAATCCATGGGTCCAAATAACTGTGCCTCCACCAACTGACGCTGAAACAACAAGTGAGTAGTAAGGAGACATTTGCCTCTGCAACAGCTGCTATCTGTTCTAGGCGTTGCAGGAATTTGTGGACGAATGCGTGTAATGGAAATAAAAATTAGTTTTAATGATTATACGTCAGTGACAAATGAGTCCTACTTGGGTTTCTTTAAACTAATCTTCGATGTAAATTTTCTCGGTGCCTTTGACAAATTTTCTTTTTGTCCATATAAAATCACTGTATACTAATGAACCAATAAAAAGTAACCTGTGTAAACGTTTTTTGTCGCAGTTCAATTTTATTGTGCCTCCTCTACACAGGATGTGCACTTAAGCATGGTTTACTTAAATGCATTACTTGAATGCAGACGAGCGCCAACACGCATATATTAAATCTAACGTAGCCCCAGCTAGTGTTCATGGAAAGAATTTTGCGTCGCGCGTGTGTTTGAGTATATTCCGGTGATTCTGGACACGTAAAACAGTAAAAACTAATGACTAAGAAGAATAACACGAAGTAAGGCAAATACGCAACTCCTCATATTAATAATTTTAACACAAGTATGAGGCGTATGACTATCGAAACACCTCGACCTATCAATGACGAGGCCTCGATCAACGGGGCCTTGTCATCGAAGCATCGACCTCGAAGGAGCACTATTGATATCATCCAAGACCAGTTGATTAGGAATCCCCATATCCACGAGGACCTGTCACTTAAGTGCTGAGAGAGCGTTTTAGTGAAAGGTGCAATTAAATGACCAACTGAACGTAATATGAGCTAATGGACTTCCGTCAGGGGCGGGTGTCGTGTGGGTCACCTTCATTTCAGGATAAGCATTCGAACGCGTTCACGTTTTTGCATAAAAACTCCCGACCCACATAAAAATCTCGGATACATCAAAATGTATCGAACAGACAAGGTAATCAGAATTTTCCACATCCTATTCATAGGATTTTCATGATTCCGTGATTTTCATCTGAATAACGTATAAACGCGTCTAAAATACGGGAAAAATGTGACGCTATTCATGGAGGGAGAGAGTGCGCGAGAGAAAAAAGTTCACGGTCCAAAACTCCTGATCAGATGAAGAATTATTCATGTAGTCAAGGAATAACTCATAATCTAGATGCAGTTTTCTCTGGTCATCCACCCTCAACAGTATGAAATGGAATTTTCAATCTGAAGGTTGGTATATTTTGAGTGAAAGGCATAAAAATTCAATGTTTTGAATTCTTGAATTGAATTACTTAATATGATGAATGGGATGTATCATATTTTCAATATAAACCAACACTGGTTTATCTTAGATCACAAAAGAGATTGCAAACAAATTCTCTGAATTTTGGAAAAGAAGTGGACTAAATTCTTAGGATGTTGAAAATATCTTGTTTTCTTTCTCCCATGTGTAGAATTTGCTTGAGCTGTGTTCTCTCAATGTTGCTGAACTACCTATTGCTGAATTGTACAGCAAACAATTTTAGTGGAATTATGGAGTTTGAAAAAACAACATATATACCAATGGTGGAGGAGAAAGATATTCCTGACTGTGCTCCAAATTGCTCTTTTAGTGAATTCATTAACATTGAATTTCAAATGCATTACCAGAGTTTAGGTTCTCTAACCCCTTAAAACACTGAACTAATGCTGAGCAACTTTTTATATAGCTTGAAACTAAATATTAACACCATGACTGCTTTGTGCCATCAACTTACAATTTGGATAGATGAAGAGTAACATGGTACTAAGTGAAGCACATGGCTCATGTTTATCTCAAGTGCTGCAACTGAAGAGGAGCATGTGGAGATTGATGGGGTACAGAGCCACCACATAAGGTAAGAGAACCCAGGCCATCACCTTGAAGGTACATGAAGACCCACCAACAAAGAAAGCAAAGCAGAAGATAACTAGAACTTATATTGTTAGCTACATAGCATGTTGATGGTACATTTTGTGTCTATTGTTATTCATGGTCACTTTCTATCATGCATATGTTTGTCACTGTGACTCTAATTAAATAGCAGGGTATTTTAGTCATTGAATTTCTGTGGTTAGCTCCAAAATCTGGTTCCTTTTGTAGGGTCAACAATTCAAGTGACAGCACCAGTTAAAAAAAATACACTAGCAATGAATGAGCATTCAAAAAGTGAATTATTGACAATAACTACACAAATGATAATGCAAACTTCTTTCAATAATTTCCCTTGGTTATTTTGTATGGCAACCTACACCTGAGGTCATTTTGTGCTATTCATGGCAGGTAAGTGCTTTGGTAAGGGTAGGTTTCTTTTTAGGAGGAAGGATGAATAGAAGCCTGGCATTAGGATTAGTCTACCCTGAACAAAAGGCACAGAGAGGTTAACAGTTTGAAGTCCCATCCAACAGGTAAAGCACAATAATGAAAGACCTCTATATGCGTAGTACCCTAGTAGGAATCTTGTTTTCATTGAAAAATAGCCACCATAATATTGGGGCTGAAATCTGGACCCTCCACTCCAGAGAACTCCAGCTATCTGTCCATTTCAGTGGTGCTGCCAATTAAGGTGACTATGTGAATGAGGTATTTCCCAATCCATAAGATTCACAGTATTTTTTTACTCAGTAATGGATTCTAAAATGGGCCTACATCTTATTATGGGCTGAAGGTAAAGCTATGTGTTCACACATCAGGTTTTGCATTGGCACCAGGGGAACCCACCCTCCTAATTTCACCACAGGTTGCACTGAAGCAATGAGTTCCGTGCCAGCCCAATATATTTCACTAGTCTTATTTGGGCACCCCTGAATAAGAATTAATTGCCCAAATAAGATGTCTGGAACTGAGAGTCAATTTGAGGAATACTCTGGGGTCTCACCATGATCCTCATGGAATTGCTGTTTTTTTCCTACCAGGAACTCTATTATTAATCCATAAGTTGTCTCCAACCTTCTAGTTTTGATATAATATTCAGCTTTGATAATAAAAACCTAGCGTTCCTATGGACCTGGTCAAAAAATAAACCTCGTTTGAATTAGTTATCAAGGAATAAAATGGCATTAGACATCAATTGGAATGATTTATCAATTCCATGTTTCCTGGATGTTATGATGGCCAACATTGAGTGCTGTGATTTTTCCTATCTGGGAAATGGAGTTACCAACAATTAACTTCATGATGAATACCTAATTATCTTTTTCTCACAAGAATTCACCTCATTGTTAAGGATGAACATGCCAGTCTCAGGTTTTGTGGTAATAGTGAAGACGTTGTTCATCATTATTCAGCAGTGTCTCACTTGCAATGAGTAAGGGCCTCAATACAGCAGCTTAGAAAGGGAAGTGGATTCTTGACATAAATGGAATATCTACCCTTCCTCCATTCCCTAATAAACATAAGGACTCTCATCACTTAAGCTCAGCAATCTGATAAATCAATGCTTGCGAAGCAAACTTTGTACAGTTGACTAAATACACTAAATTATTCACAAAGTTCTTCACCATCGATTCTGTAATACTCGCACAAGTCACTGATGAGAATCGGTCTTAGAGTAGGTACTATCCATATTTTTAACAACATTGAGTAAACCTTCATGGGAAAAGCAAGTCATTTGTTTGACAATATTCAGAGAACTTTCACGAAACCGATCCTGCAGCTGAAGACATAGGTAATC
Source organism: Ceriagrion tenellum (assembly GCA_963169105.1). Classification (NCBI taxonomy): domain Eukaryota; kingdom Metazoa; phylum Arthropoda; class Insecta; order Odonata; family Coenagrionidae; genus Ceriagrion; species Ceriagrion tenellum. The sequence continues at coordinate 79,860,357 of OY720633.1, forward strand.
AAGGATTATAAAGTACAATTCTGATCTTATTTTCGCTTATTTCACTTCTGATCTTATTTAGAATGCGGGTACATATATATTGTAACACTTTCTTTTGTCCTCCACGGAATGCACGTGCGCTCATAAAGGGAAAGGGGTGGGGGCACTAGACTTCATTGTTATTACAGATTTATGATAAACTAATATAGTTTTACAATTAAAAAACTGAAAACAGCGTTATATCTAGCTTGGCTTCTTTGCTTAATTTCAACTCATCCCTAAAAATAAACTTACAAACAAATAAGAAAATATTTTTGAATTGAAAGTTTCATACGTAGAGACAAAGTTACTTATCAAAGGGGGGGAGAGTATGAGGGGTTGAGACAAATACTATGGTTGTCGACTAAGGGTAGGTGCGGGTAAAAAATCACCATAAAAGGTAACGTGCAGTGTATGCACGATCCATAAGTCTAAGCCTTTTGACTGTACTGTGATGTGACCCGGTGACAGATGTTGGGAGGAGGGGGCGGGAATAAGACTGGGGGGATGCTGAGTCAATTACGCTACTGCATTGCGTTCAGGGATCTTATGGTGGCCTTGATGATGGCGCGGTGCGGCAGCCAAGGAAGATTATAGAGAGACGCGACCTAAATTAAAGAAGCTCTCGGCTGGCTGAATTATTCTCTATAACTGCATGATGTTTTACTATACTACACTTAAGATTCATTTCTTGTTATAACCAATCGACACGTATTTAAATTAATGTAAATGGGTAAAAATATTTAAATTTAGTGAATTTCTTTATGCATTTAAAAAACCCCCCCAAATTTTTTTTCTTTGGCGCAACTTGCACCACACATCCCCCCTGTGGATGGCCCTGGGACAGGCCAAGCAGTATATTTGAACCGGGAAGTTGTCAACATGTTATTCTTTCACTGTTAGCTATAACGCAAACAACTGCCACGAGTTACTTAGCCTTGATAATTTCCCATTCTTGTATAATAAACCCATTTGGAACTATATACAATGATTTATACTCACATCAGTTGCACCTTGAATAATACCTGTTCATTACTTTTTCGTTCCACAACATTTGTATATCTAAGTGTTAATTTAAGTGTTTTAGCTATGTAACAGTAACTAGTAACAGATGTCTGGGATTGGATAGGGAATATTATTTGGAAATATGATGGAAACCTAGAACTGGCATTATATAACTTTCACTTCACAAAACCACCATGAAATCTGCAGTCCACAACATCACTCCACCTAATGGAAAGAGTATCACCCATTAAAGAGCTCTTCTAATAGGACCAGAGTAGGGACTGAGATAAAACTGATGAATCTCTACTGCTCCTGGGATTCAGACCAAGGTCCTTGGGATGGAAAACCAGTATGTACTCTCATTCATTAAAAACAACCCAGTCCCCCAATAAATTGGGCCTTTGGGCAATCCTATAAATATTGTATTTCACTCTAAAGGCTCAAGCTAGCTGAATCAAAAAGGGAAATTTGAGTTCTGAAAACATCATCGAAGTAATGTATATCTCTGTAATTTAAATACACAAGTGTAAACGAATCTGTGCCCAGTTCATATTCATGGTTGACCTATTTCCACAAATTAATATTAAATTTTGAATGAAACTCATTACAACCTTATCATTGGTACACAAAGCCTGTCTAGGTATATACTTACTAAAAATCTTCAACTTTCTTGTAATCTTTGAGAAAACAAACTTTCTTTTCTCAAGAAATTTGGGATGGTATTGGTACTTCCTATGAACTCCACAAGTATCAGCTATAATGAGACTCAAGTGAATGAGCTGAGCTACATTAAGATTGAAGAATGAGATAATAACAATGCATGTACATCTTCCCAGATGAAGAAAAATTATAAGAGAATGGTAAGGATTTTCAAAGAATGGTAAAATTTAAGCACCCAACAAGGAATTTCCCCTTTTTGGAAAGTCAACTTATCTTATCAAAACAGTAAACACTGAACTACAAACTTTTGGCTGAGACAGAGAGAGTGACACTTCCATTCACTATTCATAACTACTTCTTCTGGTCATCAATCCGTAGATTGGTTTGCAGCAGTCGTTTTCCATCTCCATTCCGCCTGATCTTGGGCCAGCCTCTTCAACTCCAAGTAAGAATGGCAGCCCATATCCTCTACAATCTGTTTGACATATTCCTTTCTGGGTCTACCTCTCACATTTCTACCCTGAACTGAGACCTCTATAATGGTTCCTAATATTCCGTCATGTCTTATAATGAGGCCTATCCAGGTATCTCGTCTCTTTCTCATTGTGTTCCACAGACATGGCACCTCATCAGCTCTCTGTAGTACTGCTTCATTAGTCACCCTCTCCATCCAAAGTATTTTAAGGATTCTCCGGTGGCACCACATCTCAAAGGCCTCTCCTCTCTTTCTTTCATTCCTACCAATCGTCCATGTCTTACTTCCATAAAGGAAAACACTCCACACAAATGTCTTGAGTAGGAGTTTTCTTAAACACAAATTAATGTTGTTGGAAGTTAAGAGCCATTTCTTCTTATTAAGAGCTGCCTTGGCCTGATTAATCATGCTGATGAGATCTTTGAAACCAACTCCATCTGACGAGATTTTTCTTCCAAGATACAGGAACTCCTGTACTGTATCAATTCTTTGACCATTTAGCATGACTTCTGCAGCAGTTCCCATCCTACTCATAATAAGGATCTTTGTCTTTTCTCCATTGATATTCATATTGAATCTGTTACTGACAGTCTCCAACTCCCTCAACATGTTTGATAAGCATTCTTCACTTTCAGCTAATACTGCTGTCATCTGCAAATCGTAACATATCAATCTGTCTGCCTTGAACACTTATTCCACCACTTTCTCCCCACCTTTCTCGTGCTTCATCCATAGCTCTCTGCATGTATGCATTAAAAAACAGCAGAGACAGGGAACAGCCTTGTCTCACCCCTTGTCTTATCTTAGCTTCTCTCTGGTGTACACCACATCTTATAACAGCTACCCATCCTTGTATATATGCCACATTATTCTTCGGTCTCGGTACTTTATTCCAATCTCCCTCAGAAACTGAAATAGCTGCTGCCATCTCACACGATCAAAAGCTTTCTGAATTCATAACTAACCTCTACTAATCAAAATGGATGACAGTTGAGGAATTGGGGTGAATGGGAAGATAGGGAATAGTGAGTAAAGATATGACAGACTTCACAACCAAGGTGCATGACTCAAAAAGGGCAGTGATGCTATCTTGAGAGATTCTTGCCTGGCTCAGCACCTATCAGCAGTCTATAGTGTCTTCAGAACTGGAAATTAGGTGGGACAAGTGCGCTCACTTCAATGGGGGGCACTCTGAAGGTGACTGATGTTTGTACCACAAAAAAAATAAACTGAGTCAGTCTAAATGGGAAATTTCGGTTTCCATTGGATCCCTCCTCATATGTCATCGAGAAATGTCATGAAGGTAGAAAACAACAGACAGGTACATATTTTTTTCAAGGAAACAGAGCATTTTTCAGGATGTATCCTTTTATAAAAGAGGTAAGGTACCTTACTAGCAAATACAGAATAACAACAGTGGACAAAAAAAAACATTTTTGACCAAGCTGTATTTATAATAAATTTTTTTGCTAAATATTTTGTTGTGGAAATATAACTTCCGTTTGTGTCCATCTGAGACCAGCATGTCAAGATGATAACATAAAAAAAATATTAATCAAGAAATCTTAGCATCATGCTGAAACCAGCCAAGATAAAATTTCACAGAGTTGCATTAAGAATCTGAAATGAAATTTTATTTACAGAGCATGTCCACTTACAGGATAAATTCCTTCAAAGTGCTGTAAATAATAATGATAAGAAAATTATTCACATGGAGGAAGAAAAACTTGTTCATTTTCAGCAATTATGTTTCATTCACACTCATTATCAAACAAGTCCTAATCAATGTTTTACAAACAATAGACAATTTACAATAATTTAAGTGGATAGTGCACTTACTCTCACACAAAACAGAATTCTCTTCACTGAAATTATTTAATACGAAAATGTCATTAGAGACATTAAGTTTATTGAATAAAACATTCATTTTGTCAATTCCACAGTCGTAGTCTCTATTTAAGCATTCTAATCACAAATGCTGACAAATTTCCTTTAAATCTCAAAGTCCATTTCACTGCCACAAGTCTAATCACAATGGAAGTTAACAAAAAGGAACAAGAGGAAGTCTCATATATCTTCAAAAAAATAAATCACAAACTCACAGAGCACTCACTGCAAGTGAAAGCTCAATGTTTGTGCTTATGCTTGTGTTTCCGTGACGAGGGTTGATGAGGGGGTGGAGAACGAGATGAAGACCTTCCTTTTCTGGTACTGCTCCCACCATAGGGGGAGCGGGATCTTGACCGCCTAGAGGACTTACGAGAAACTGGACTACGACTTCGGGACCTGAAATGCAAACCATTGACAGAGGCAAATCCTTGAGCAAGAGCAAAATGATAGCACGGAATGAAATTTGATTTGCTGACAACTAAATTAGGGCATGCCAAAATGGACAATGACCAAATTCACCAAGTTCATATTTACATTTATTTACAAGTAAACATTCCACGCTTTACTTAGTGAAATGGAACCACTTGAAAGGAGTTGGTATGATACTAAGTGATAATGTGATGCAACTCTAATAATTAACTGATAAAATCAATACACCACAACAAAGGGAGGGGGGGGAGCATCGTACTGGCAGCCTTACAAGAAAGGATGAAAATATTATGACCATAACTTCAGGCAAGGCCTTATGCACTTCAAGTACTATCCAGCTCCATTAAAGGCAGAATTTAAAAGAAACTATGACACATTTGCCCTTAAAGCATGGGTCATAGGGTTTAGGTATGTCGTATGTCCATACTTCCAACAGCAATTGATGTTCAACCTCCCATTTTCCTATTTTATTATCCTCCATCCAACCTCCTATTTTAAAACTGTCCCTTTCACACTGCACTTCGATTAACTTTTACTGACTGAAGCCTCTTTATCATTTAATTGGACCAACATATCCATTTAGCAAACTGCTGAACATACTTCTCCACAGAAATTGAAATCACACCAAGCATTTCACTGGGATATGATATTGTATAATGCCTCATACAGGTGAAATGCATCATATGAAATTTAGGTTCTCAGGATAAGTAGGTTGTACATTTTAATAATATGGATAAACAATAACACTGACATGAAGTGAAGTTTGAAGCGACTGATTTTACCGGATCAAGCTATTTCATTAATTCTTTCTTAGTTTTATACACCACCAACCAGTCACATCATCAATATGAAGCACTGATATGCAATAATTCCAGAGAAATCTTCTGCCTTGACAAGACAGAATCCACATCTCTCAGTATCACACCTTAACACAACTTTAGCCAGTAACGCTAACAAGGAATCCCACTCCACTGTGAATATTAAGGAAGTGTACATTGACTGACAGCCAGCCAGGAGACAGAAGTGTAAGCCAAATGCCACTGTCCACATACTTAATGCCTAACATTGAACGTGTAGGTGCTCGCTCTTTACAGAATTTGAGTAAGATGCAAACTAGCCACTGTATTACTTTTTCAGTGTCACTCATAAGTACATATAAATGGCAAAAACATTTAGTTTCTTTTAAGGCTACAAAGCTCCACAGGGAGAGGGATGCCTCAGACGTTTAACTGGCTAAAGCACTCTGTGCGTTATCAAGGGAAATGGGTTTTGGTCTCGGTCAAGACGGATGAGTTTCTCTTTGAGGAATTTTCTTTCCACACGCTTTTAGTCATATTCTGCAAAGACATATGTTTGCCAAATCAAACATGTACCATACACATGTTTTAGAGCGAAAATTACAGAAACCAATCAGCAGCGAGTCTAGCATAAAGGTACCATGGGCCCTGATTACTACCTCCGCTGGTAGCTTTGATCTCAGACAGGCACTAAATAGATAAACTGGCCTATTATCCAGGATAACTATTAACCTCAATATTTTATACTGACCCTTTCTGCATTAACAACTACAAAAGCAAATACACTTTATTTACTAAAATTACAAGCACATGGGGATGCGTAGTACATAGCAAACATTTTTCTGAAACATGATTCATGTAAGGTTCAAACCCAGGCATGCACTTAACTCTTTCTAACTGCAACAATATTTTAATGTATAGCAAGGACCTGTTACTTTTTAATGGCCTTGATTTTAATGGAGAAGGAAGATGAATGTGGACAACAACTGTTGCCCTGAGTCACCAGATAGCTTCCAGCAGACAAGATTGGCCTCTTTATGCATTCAGCATGTTAAGACTTGTAGGATATTACTTGTGATGTTATTCAAGGATATAACTTGTTCTCTTGTATCATGACAAGTTGACACCCAGTTCATATGACTATTTCTAATTAATTAAAGCAGTACCATACCTGTGGGACCTCTTTGGAGTAGGACTTCCAGATGAGCTCCTAGATCTTTTGGACTTTGACCTAGAACTTCTAAAAAAAATAAATTGGAACTTAATAGAAGGTAAATCTTAATTAACCTAAGAGTAAATTGTACACTCTCAGGCGTCACATAGTGTACATATTTTATACATGAATCCATATTAAAACAATCGTAGTACTTTTCCACTAATACTAGTAATATATAATACTAATATTAGTGGAAAAGTACAAGGATTGTTTCAATAGTAACCTAAGAGTGGTATTATAATTTAGAATTAAATTCATATTTATCAGCTTTTCTTGAATGTAAAAAATCCTGAGACATTCACAATATGATAATTAAAAAATATTAACAACCTATACAAAGATCTAATTGCAATAATTGGGTTGTCCAAAACTACCCAAATTCCATTACACAGCATTGTAAATTATGTGAAAGCCAAAATTTTACACACTAGCAAAGCTCAAAGGGTATTTCACTAGGAGATTCACAAAACATTGTAGAATTTCACCTAAAGCGATACTCTTCCTGGTGACTTAAACTCATACATGTACACCAAACTTTCTGAAGACCTGTTTACAAGAAGCATGGATATTGACAAGTGAAGGCATGAACAGATGCTCGGTCAACATTGTACAACATGAAAGTGAAGATTTTTATCATTATGCTTCCATACTAAGGCCCCTTGATTAATTGTGTGTTTTCCTTTCAACTTCCAAAATTTTTCACATCAGTACATGCATCTACTAAGTCTTTTAAGTCTATTTTACACAAGGCAAAATATTGAACAATTATCAACAGCATGTTTTCCCAATTGGGTGAGCAATTAGAGATGGGGCTATTTGCCTTCTCTCATTCATGCATTTGTGCATGCATTCTTGCTATTTACAACTTTACACAATTTGACGACATAAATGGCACAATTTGAAATGCACGTTAGTACAAACATCAGATTGTGCAAGAATGTGCCCCGAGTACAAACCGGCTATAAGCATATACTTTATGTGAATAAACCTTCTATAAACATTCAAAAGGTGTCCACTGAAGTGGAAAATAACATTATATGACTATATACACATGTTCTAGGCTGTTTTCCTAGTCTTTTAAAGTTCACTTCTTTAAGTCATCTAACATATAAAAGGAAAATAGAGGGGTAGCATTTCACCATAAGGCTATAAAATAACTACAAACATTACCTAACCATCGAGTGATTGAAATATTAAATTTGACTGCTGGCCTTTTTTTTTACAAAATCTCAAGATATTAAAAATCATGCCATTAAGTCTATAAATGCCAACTATCTATCTAACTTGGGTTTGAAGGTTACCAATTTAGGCAGAAAAGTTTTATCATTCATCATCAAGCACAAAGAGCAACAAACCTGTAGGAGTCGTAACCACTGTATGAATCATCCGGGGATGAACTTCTACGACTTGACCTCTCTGACCTTTCTGAGCGCTCAGATCTCTCAGAGCGATCCCTCCTCCTCGATGACCTTTCTGAACGTTCGCTGCCCCCCCCACTACCCACTCCTCCCCCACCACTCGCCCCACCCACCCCACTCCCTCCCCCTCCACCCCCACCTCCTCCTCCCCCACCACTACCCGTCCCCCCACCCTCTCCTCCTCCCACACCATCCTTTGACTCCCTTTCCACCTCCCCCCCTCCCCTCTCCCACTCCCTCTCATTTCTCTCCGCCTGTAAGAACACACACAAAAGATGACACTCACAACAGGCAAAAATACAAGGATGAAATACATAGATTTTGTCACAAAAAAATCAGCCTGGACTGGAATTCTAACCACAGTCAAGTAACATACAGTTGTAACAACAATTGTTAATTCCCTAATCTAAGAAACAGCTGACTCTAGTAGTGCCTCATCTGCCAGCGAGAAAAACTATCCCAGTCATTGGCTAATGCATTGCTTTAATAAGACATCTGTCATACGTTAATCACTTTAGTCAAATGAGAAGTACAATGCTTCTTAACAGCATTTTGAGTCATTCTGCAGTAACTGATTTTATTTATCAAAAATATTCGAATTTTCTTCAGACATACTCAGCACAGGATATGATTTTACATAGCAATGCACCTCCAGAAACTCATCTCTTGCAAAATGGTGGTAAAATGGTACCTATTTAGATTCTGGGAAACTCTTCAGTAAGTTTTTCTTGGTAACTATTTGAAATAAGCTTTAACTTGCTTGCCACCGCACAGCATGACTGAGCTCCAAGCTGAGAGTTTACCACAATTGGTGTTGCAACTGGATACTGCTAAACTGTGATCTAACCTTGCCACCTAGGCTTCCTCCTTCCTGTGGCAATTTTGGAGGATACCAGGGAACCAGACGTTAAGCCCTAGTGGTCATTCAAAGATGACAACACAAGGGATAGGAGGAATTTCAATAAGCCACAACCCATGAAGTTGCATCCTATATCAACACATATGCTCTGCTTAGCAATGTATCCGCTGCTCTGATAATACAGTGAAGAAATACGTAGAAACTGGCATAAAAAGAAATCAGCCTGGACCAGGAATTGAACCAAGCTTGCTGGGCAAACAGTGAATTATGGGGCCAAACCCCTCCCCATAACACCTAGCATATTAGGAAAAATGGCGGTCATTAGGTATTATATGATGCCCCCAAAACAACAACCATAATCCACCCCTGCAATGAACAGACCACCATAGTACCACAGCTTAAAAATTACCTTGGAAATCATAAAGGATACAAGGGAACAATATGATAAGTCCTTGCGGTCCATGAAAGATGGAAATGCAAGGGAATACACAAAAATGGCCCTCTGAAATGACAGAACCAATACAGTAACTATAGTCATGAGCACAAGTAGTGGTGAATCGAATGAAGGAACAGTTCAAATTTTATGTCCAGCAGAATACAGTGGAGTCATCTCACTTTAGTAAGTTGCTTATGACAAAGAAATCATACCAGAATTTTGCAACTAGGCATGTAAAAATTCTTGTTTCATACTTACAATACATTTGAAGAGAGTACTCAAAATCATTGAAAGGTTCATTTTTAGCATATTAATAGACTGAACACTAGGGAAATAAACTGATGCTCATTCAGCCATGTCAACCACATCCAAAGATTAGGAATACACTTATCAGCATTTTTGCTACAAAATAGAGACAGACATTCTATTACCAGCTTTCTTCTAATTCTAGCTTTGATCATGGTCTAAGAAGTAGTTTAGTAAATAATAAAACAAGACTAAATTGGCCATCACTTCGATTCATGCAATAAATGCAATTCCTATTTCAGGGCAACTTAAGGAAAGTTTTCTTCTTCGATATCTGTATTGATTTAAACAGAAAATAGACAAGGAGTGGTCACTGAAAAAGTGACGTAAAGTGAGGAATATTTATCAATAGCCCCAGGTATCACAGTGGCAATAAGAAAAACAGGTCAGCTCCCAATTCACAGTTTAAACATTACCTTCCGCAATAGTTTTCGCCGATAATGTTCAACCTGCTGCTGAACAGTCCAACCACCTTTCAAACTCCTCTGGGAACTCTCCAACTCATCCTGATATTGCATCACTTTCAGCTCAATTTCACGAAGCTTAGCACGTCTCTCTTCATTCATTTCCCTTGAATTAAAATAATCAGTTAAAATGGCCAGAGTAAGTAATGAAAGAAAATATGTATTAAATTTATTATGGATCAACTATTATAAGATGGACCATCAACATGCCATCCTATGTGACTACCACAGAAGCATACCATGTCACCAAGAACTACGCGACTAAACCCTTCCCTACCAAACATATGTGATATCGACTCATCATTGTCAACATAAAATTTGCTCTGTCCTCTTGCCACCCTTTTTCCCAATTCCCAACCATTCCATGGTTGATGTTGATTCAACACCCACTGCCACAAAACTCTGAGGTAGCTCACATGGTATGATGTAGATCCTGATGTATGATCAATATGATTATGTACAAGGATCATGATGTAGTACGCAGTAATCCAAAATGTTTACAAGTTTTAAACAACAGAAAATGACCCCAAGCAAAATAAGGATCAATCTTGGCCCAAGAACAACATAGTCCATTTAATAATATTTTCCAGTACATTACAACACCAATCTGCAGCAGTTCTCACTAGAAGATCTATTTACTTCCTGACCTTACAATAGCTCCAACCAAGACTAGTTAAACAAGCAGAATTCTAAAATGATGATCCTAAAAGAGAAGATATGTCAGAGCTTCACCATGGCTAGGAGAAATGCTGCTTAATTATGAGAGTATCACAAACAGACTGCTTATGTACTGGCCAAAAGTACTATGATAACCAAACCCCCTCAAGGAAAATGAATAAAACTGCTGATTATTTTAGTTTTCACATTTATAAAAGTGGGGTGCTCGTATCATACAGGTGTGTGAGATCCACAAGATGATTAAGTAATTCCTGAGCATTTAGGACCTTACCCACAAAAATGTAGTAGTCACACTAAGTAAATATAATAAAAAGGAAAACCAAATATACCACTATAAAGTGATATGAGCAAACAAAGTGAACGACCCTGCTGAAAGATAGCCAAACGTGCTCAGCGACTTGGGTGAAATGTGCTCACTCTCAGAGCTGTATCTTGGGAACTAGCATGCAGAAATTGAAAATATTTGCAAGAGAGCATATCAAATGTATGAGGAATCATTAGTAACTACATAAAAGCAAATAAAAATGCCGAGAGTTCCAAAATAAATTAGAATTTTGAAAAAGAAGGACCACTCTAGTGCATAGAGCATGGACAAGACTGGTCTATAAGATCTCCCAGACAAAAAATGAGAAAAGTGTCGTGGTTGAGACAGCTATATTAAATACCTGAGTAATTAAGAGATAGTACTTCATAAAAGTTTGGACAATGTGAAGAAAGAAATTAAAGTAAAAGACTACTCTCACGCAAAATGAGTTGATAAAGGTTAAAAAGAAGTGCCTTTTTTCACTTATTTCTCATTTATATCTTTATATTATTATGTACAGCTTATTTAAAATTAAATGTATGAGACAACCTAAATAAATGAGAATCCACCTTGTATCTTTGTCACCCCTTCACCACCTCTAGATTTAACACACTTTCATTTTACACTGAGCCCGTTTTTTGGTCCCTCCAGCTAAATAAAATGAAGGGTTTAATGTGTAGAAATTTTATTGCCGCATAGTAATTGTACAGGCAGCAGAGCAGTTTTTCTGTGGAATTAATCTCTCAGTTGAACTAGTTTCCTGGCTTGCAACGATTACCACATAAAAATTGCGTGATGCATAATTTTCAAACAACAAATTAGACTGCTTGATTTCACATCTTTGCACATAATTTCATTGTTATTTACATGACCGATATCATTTCACAGCACGGCTGTAACACACAAAAGATTAAACCGGTCAAAAAAGAGCAAATGGATATTTTTAGCGATGTTTATATAAAAACTACGTTGATACAAAGGACACTATTATGAACCGCCGATTTTTTGGTCCCATGAACTTCGTAATAATGAGAGTCTACTGTAATCAGTCTTCATTATTTCTTAAAATTTTCAGTGCACTAAAAAAGGAATACCATATTTGACAGTCAATAAGGTGCCCTTTTTTCCTAAAATTATCACTCTTTCACTGGGGCTTATATGAGATGGTGATTCCATAATTTGGCTTAAGACTACATCTGGGGGAAGGGAAAAATATTCAAGATGCAATACATGTGGTAAGTTGCATTTAAGGACTTTACCATGGCTTCATAAGGTACCAAGGTACCATAGCTTTGAAAGGTATGAATGTCTAGCTAATTTTGTTCACTTCAACTTCATTTATCACCTTTAATTTATCATCCAAAGATATACCTTTCCTAGATTTCTTCAGAACTGATGGATCCATTTTTCACGAATTTCACAGAACTTGCCCCAACTGTAATACACTCCTCGTAGCACCACTGTCTATAGGTCTCTCTAGCGAGGACACCTTCACACTGGTCAAGTTCAGACTAATTTGTCTCTCAATAGTCCCCAAATGTCTAAGAACGCTGACTCTAACACGTTTACTTTGTTTGTCCCATGAGCATATAGCTTACAAGGGGGGATTTGTGGCTGCTTTCAAAAAACAATCTTGCTTGCCCACGAACATTCTCACTGCGTCAACAATATGTAGCATGTTGAGAACCCTGAGTCATGCCTTCAAGGCAAATTGTGCTGCTCCAAGATAAAGGAGGTAGGCAAGGCAATGATAGGGAAGGAAAATGCCTCTTAAGGGAAACCTTTCTTGAAGACTGTTCCCAATATTTCCGATGGTTTATTTGAGTGTTTGCGACATGATCCTTCGTTTGGCTAAATGAATCTTTCATATTTTTGGGATTTATATCCAACATTAACGATGAAAATGAATGATGAAAAAGAATAGAGGAGTAAATTATCCACTGCTTCCTTTCTGTTCCGTCGAATTTGACCCATCCAATAATTTTCAATCTCTTGTTTTGTACAATCAGCGATCAAGCCTTTATCGCTGCTGGTTAAAATGAGGCCTTAAAATAACATAGCAATAAAATTCAGTTGGATACATAACAGAGAATTCTTCCTCTATAAGCCATGGCCTCATAGGGGAAGGCATGTAATACTTAGTACGAAATTCATAGTGCAGCCGTGGTCAGTTATTTCTTTTCGAGTCAATGACTTCCAGGGAGTGCATGGTCCGAAATCTGATATTTCTGGATAAAACCTGCCAAAAACTCCGAACCCGCTGTAGTAAGCATACCGAGAAATTCTTAATGTGTTATGTACCTCTCGTAGTGGGGAGGGGAATCGGAAAGGGAGTTGGGAGCTAGGGACGGGAAAAGGGAGTGGGTGTAGAATGGGTGGAGCCAAGGCCAGGCCGGGAAGCTGGTTGGGGAGGGAGGATTAGCAGGAATTGTGCCAGACCAATCTGCCAATTGGGTAAGTGACCTTCAGAGGGACAATAGAGGCATGAGATGTTGGGAGGGGTGAAAGGGAAGAAGAAAAGTCCTTATCTTTCATTTCTTCCCTTTCACCCCTCCTCCACCTATCATGCTCTCCCAGACTCCTTTCGAAGTGCAGTAACCCAGTGGGAGTTCTGCACCCTCAACCCAGTTAAATAGCTTATGCGAAGTATCCATTGTATATATTTTAGTTCTCAAGCTCTTGGGCACAGTACGTGTGGCAAAGCTTCCTGATTTATAATGCAGTGTCGTGCATAGCCGAATGAATGCCGTTATTTATGTGACAGACTTCGTAATAAAGTATTTTTTGTTCCTCTGGGAACCGAGACTAAGGTTCGTCATTTCGTAATATCATTTCTTTACCACACATTTAGGTACCCCTTTTGTCAGGACCAACAATTTGTTCGTAGGAATGAAAACTTCATAAAAACGTTGTATGTAATAAGGAGAGTCAACTGTACCTGTTTTCATATGACTGATACTCTACACCCTCAGCCTCTTGTGAGTCTTCCTCAGCCATAGGAACTCCATCGTTGCTCTCCTCTCCTTTGTTCCCACTGCCCTCATCTGTTGCTTCCGCACCTGAGACAGCCATTACGGAGGGCGTCGAGCCCTTGGCATCACCATCATCTTCCCCCGTACCATTTTCTTCACCAGCCCCACCACTCTCCCCTGCATCCTCCATGTCCTGGTCCAGCAGGTCCCATTTGGATGTGGTCATCGCCTGAGCCTCCACTTGGCGGGGGTCGACTGTTTCCCAGCGCGAGGGCACAAAGCCGGCTGGCATGCCTATTCCCCTCTCCATGTCACCCTCATCTCCGTCCTCCATTGGCTTCCCATCCAAGTCATCTTCCACTGCAACAAGGATTCATTAAGATTACTTACTAAAGAAAAGGATATCACAATACCCCATAAATATAAAATAGAAAGAAAAACCATGGACTTGTGGCGATTCTCCGCCACTACACCTGCCACATTGGCTCGGTGGATCCGCTCTCCCCTCCCATGCAGGCGGGCCCGTGTTCCATGCCACGGACATTTCCAGATTGTTCTCTTAAGTTCTGGTGTGGCATTCTAGATGATTCATCCATCTTCGCCACCTGTATATAAACCGCTTGTCCTGCCACTTACGGCAGTCTTGTGCAGAGAGTTCTCCAACAAACAGCTATTCTCAGCACAGAAACAACTTTTCATTCTGCGCTACCCACGCTACATTGGTGACCCCGACGTGATCATACATAGTCCAGTCTGAGGTGATGTTGGCCCAGGAAAATTGTGCTTTGAATTGGGCAAACCATACAGCAGGTTGAGCTGGCCAGAAAGGAGGCAGTTTCAGCATGACACGGCACACGGCAGCAGGGCCAATGCCAGTAGGATCAGGATGCAGAAATACCCGAACACATGAGGGGTAAGAGCAGATCCACCGAGCCAATGTGACAGGTGTAGTGGTGGAGTATTGCCACAGACTCAGTCAATGACAAACGACTTCTCTCTGGGACCAATGAACCTAAAACAACAAAATCTGCAGCAAACAAATTTTGCAGCCCAATTGACGAACAAAAACAAATTAAGGCATAAACAATTGATATTTAAACCCTATGTACAACCCAAACTTGGTTTTTAATACAATTGAGCAACAATTATCCAACAACTGATTAACTGACTGTCCCATTATTTGATGATCAGTCCTACAACCCCCACCTCCACTCTTCCTTTCCATCCCCTCCAACCCTCCATACTTCACCAACTACCACTTTGGTTCACATTCACAGCCAGAGGAGGTGTTCAAGTCTACAAAATTGCCACATATTACCCACACATATGCTTTTTCTGCAGCAGGCTTGTTGAATATGAGTGCTGCATAATAGCGAGTCCCTTGAATCACTGCCCACAGCTTGTGCAAGCCTAGCGAGTGAGTTTTAATTTCTTCCGCCGCCACTTTGTACTCACCAAGTTTCCTTTGGCAGAATAAGTGATTTAAAATGTATAATTCTACCTACTAATACCTACTGGTGATATTTGCCAAATTCTTACTCATCACAATTAGGTATATAAAAATGAAATGTATTGCATCTGAAAATGAGATTCATGACCAAATGTCCAACAAATTAAGAGAGTATTTTTTTAGCACATAATCAACAGACATCAATTTTAGTGAGTGAAATATTTCAGAGAAGTATATGGACTGAATGATAGCCTGATGAATAAAGTATTATTTAATGGATATTAGTATGTCATCACATTATAATCATGAAAAGATTTGAGAAAGCATGGTGCTGAAACCAAGGCCACAACTACCACACAACTGAATATGAATTGATTATCCGTTGCTTTCAATTTATAAATTGGGCTTCCCCCTCCATTAGTATTGATAATCAGCATTCTACGGTCCATAAGATACTAACTCGGTATGCCATCCAAGTCATCGTCCATGTGTTTCCCCACATCATCATCCTCATGGTTGCCCCGCATTGGTCTGGGTTGGCGTCGTTTCTTCTTGGTCATCAAGGCTGCAGCACCCTTGAGAAGTGCCGCTCCATCCAAAGGGATGCCATCAAGGTCTTCATCCATGCCAGCACCCTCTGCTCCCTCCAGGGGAATCCCATCAAGCTCATCATCCTCCTCCTCTTCCTCATCTGGCTGACCATCTTCGTCACCAGGTCTCACCCCACCCTCGCCACCTTTATCCACTTCCCTACCCTCAACTCCACCCTCCTCCTCTCCTTCCTCCCCATACTTCTCATTGACGCACTATGAAAGAGAAGAAGCATTTTGTTTGAGACTAGTAACATTCACAAACATAGAGAAAGAAAAAAATACAAGCAAACCAATATATAACATAATATTTTGCAGTAGTTTTCACTACGGAATGAATTTTTCACTTAAATTACACCAGAAACTCCTGCCTTATTTCATCTCACTTTTAGTAGTCCCACTGGTATAAGAGGCAAATTATGATGCCATTGAAAACAATTCTGTACTTTTCATTTTGGTTTTTGACATCAAACAGAAAAGTCATATGAATACATAATACCCCTGAGAAGTGTTGGTTTGCTTTCAATCAGCAGGCTTTTCATGGCAGTTGAACAGGACACATCCCATGTAGAAGATCAAGACTTACAGTGCTTAAATTTCTGTTTGAGGCTTTCGCAGCGCTGGATTGCAGTTCTCTCCATTGTTTTCGGGTTAGCTGCGTCAAGTTTTATTCAGATGACGTTTCGTCATCTGAATAAAACGTCATCTGAATAAAACTTGACGCAGCTAACCCGAAAACAATGGAGAGAACTACTTACAGTGCTATTGAGAAAATGCTCAGCAAGTTGTAGGAACAAATAATGAAGAGAGAATCTTCCTCCCCAGAATGTTTTTGATTCTACAGTGTTTTTCCATTATTTCCTATTTTTAATTCATCAAATTCAAAATTGTTGTATGTTCCTTATCACTCAACTGCACAACATCTTTAACCTTTAACTTCCTGAGTTTTTCCATAGTCGTAAGCCTTGCTGGCCTGGGTTTTTTAAATGACCAATGTTTTTTAAATGTCCATCAATGTGCCAAATGAACACGCTCGGCAGTCTAGGGACACAATTTTTGTGCCGGAGAGACACGCTCGGTAGATAAAGGTTAACAGACTAGCATCATCCATTTCAATGATCAAACAAAATGCATACTTCCATCAGTAGACAGGAAGTGGGACCCCAGCAGCTGGTGATAATAAGGCCATCACACCACTTCCACTTTCATGGACGTTCATGACGTTAGCGTAGAATTCCCAGATGATATGCCATTATTCTGAACATTTTTTGCGTGAGCTTTTTTAAAGCCCCAGTTTTTTTTAGCTCCAAATACAATCCTGACTAATATTAAACTCAAACTCATAAATAGAGACGAAAAGGAAAGCATAGCGCTTTCTGGATCTCATGGACTGTAAAAGCAAGGGTGGGTAGCAATTATGTCATGATGACATGGAAATTCAAAGGTAAAAAAGTAAATAAAATAGAACATCAATACTTTGCAAGTCTAAGCATACCATAAAATGGAATTGAACACATACATCACATAAGGCCACAGTTGATCAAGATGAAACTAATACTGAAAACACATTCAAAAAAGCAATATTTGGAGGCAATCACAACAGAGGAAAACTGAACATGTATAATACATCACTCAACACTTACTGGATTTATGAGCCCCAGGAAAGCATTCTGCAAGCGTATAAGGTAGTCTTTGGGATAAATAGCCCATTCTTCCCAAGCTCGAAATAATTGAGCAACTCTCATTCTGAAACCTTCAGCCTTCAAGCGTGAATCTAGGGCTCTATGTGCTTCATGAGCATTTCTAAATATGATTGGAAGCTTGGATTCAAATCTGATGAAAAAGAATAGTGTCATATATAAGGTTGAAAAACACACTGAACAAATTCATCTCATTATTAATATTACATATGCTGCACTAGAATGAGTCTTAAAAACTTCCTTTCAACTTTACAGTGAATTAAATATTATGGAAGTAAACTTCTAATGTAATTAATAAAATCAAATGCAATACACATATGCCACTTCTTGGGTTAGTAATAAATAAATGCAAAAACTTATCAGCTTTAATGCTAGTTTTAATATAGAAAAACTTAGCATATGAATATACAATATTTTAATACTTACCCTCGTCTATAATATGAAGCATTGGTAATTTTCACTCCACAGTTGTGTAATATGTCCGATATGAGATACAGTCTAGCAATCTGTAAGTTTAAAAATAGAGTTAAAACAAAAACTGGAAATAACAGTAATTTTATAAATATTCTTATAAATGATAATGTATTACGATAAAAGTATCACCGATGGAACAATAAAGTTTGGGTAGAAAAATGCTCTTGTAGAATATGATCATGAAAACATCTTTGAACACGCAAAATAAAAAGAGATGGATACAAAACTTGATACGGACACGAAGCCATGTTAATGGGCCGAAATGTACATAATCCATACACTGGAAAATTAACACTGCATAGATAAAGAGTCATGCAAAATTTATTTTTTTATATATTTACGGATATTGCGGACATATTTTAAGTTTTGAGACAAAATATTCCAAAGCTTGGAGGCAGCAAATGAGAAAGAATTTATAAAGACTGGTACATAGTAAGTACATTTGAATATGTATATTATTACATACATTTATAGAACTCCTGTATTTGAAGTATGAAGGAATTCCTGACAAGCAGTGATTAAGAGAGACCACATATTGGTTCAGGTAGATGGGTAACAGAGAAAACAGTGATTTAGGTAAAAATAAATGGGTAAGCCAAAAATAACAGTGGGTAGGTAGATGGGTAACAGAGAAAACAGTGATTTAGGTAAGAATAAATGGGTAAGGAAAAATAACAGGCCTGATATTGTGAACAGGTCCCAACTCTCATAACACAATATTTACCTCCCAAAACAGGTCCCAAATCTCATAACACAATATTTACCTTTTTATGAATTGGAGTTGTGACAATGGAAAGGGCCTCAGTTATGCATTCACAGATTTCTTCTGCAGCTTCACTGTGCTCCATACAAAAAACCATTGCCTCCCCAATTTTATTGCGCTCAGGCGATATGTTGCGTAACAAATCCTCCAGTCTATCTCTTTGTCTGTAAAAAGACAATCATTAATTAAATAGACTAAATCCAACTAAAGGATCACATAATTTCAAGAGTACAAGGTTTATGTCAGTTACAAGAGTTATGTTGAGAATGCATCCATTAACCCTTGAGTACAGGCTCCAGGTTGTTTAACACACAGAGAGATTTGAAATTACAATATTCTTTGTCGACCAAATTGTTAAATCCATATCTTAAGCAGCAGAGTTTTACGTGGTTGTTAGTTTATTGAATGTTATATTACGTTGATTTAGTTCATTACTTGTAAAAATATATATATGTAGCAGATCTGGGCAAAGTTGTACTCTCCATCAGTCGCTTCTGGGATTCTATGACAAATAACCTCGACGAAGTTGCATTGGTCAGAATTTTAGAAAACACATTTTCTTCCTCTAAGTTGTTAACAAACATTTCGATCATAATTATTTTCTCTACAGTCAAATCCAAAACATCACCGAGCATCTTAAGGGCAGGAAAATTTGGTACTTGAATATTACTACCATTGGACAGTCAATCAATTAAGGGAAATCTTTTAATTGACAACATACGCATTTGAGAGCGATCCTTTCTTGGGTTCTTTCTCCTCCCCTTCAATCAGCTCCTCGGGCATTCCTTGAGTGTACGGATTCATTGGCGGTGGCTTCCATATAGATCCCCCTGCAAACAGAGCACCTCCTCAAGTTAACTAAATCACCTTGAAAAATCACCAAGTGCACCACTTGGAGATAATCACAGAAAAAACCCAGGTTTCACAATAATTTCAACAAATTCAGATTGCTTTCCACAGCTCAGATCATTAAAATTTCAACAGTATGTAAGTAAATGAAAAACATAATACTCAAGTACCATAACATATCACACCAGCATAATTGTTATCTACCATATTAGCATAAATTTAAACCAAAGAAGGCAATATAAAGTTAAAATCATGACAAACGTGAATTTTCTACCAAAGGCAATAATGTGAATTGGCACAAAATGGCTGTTGATTAAGTAATTATAAAAGTTTTGAGGTACAATGATGGAGCATTACATATACAAATGGATAAACTTGAAGAATGGGAAATGTATCATTTCAGTAATCAGTAGGGGTAAGAGTCAGCCATTTTACAGGTAAATAAAGCTCATTTGCTAATCAAGAGATGAATCAAATTAACACAATTTTCCATATAAGACAGCATGATGGAAACTTATTAGGAAAATAGGGAATTTAAAGGGAATATCTGTAAAAGAACAATATCATCACAGAGAATAATGACACCTATGCATGATAATACTGGGCTATGATAATAGCATTTAGCTCATATTTTAGAATTGTTTAGAAAATAAACCATAATGGAAATTTTATGTGGATTGAAGTTTCTCAGCTAACTAATATCCCACAATATTTAAATTCTATACTAAAGGAAGAGTTTAACTTCTACATGGCATTGTTACTCACTCTCTAGTGTCGCAACCCTACCCAAAGTAATCATCATTGGCTTGGCCAGACAAGTACAAGGAATCATTAGAGCATTATGGGTGAGGAGATACAAGTTAATGGCAAAGTAACTAGATAACTTGATTGCAAAAATAAAATGATGAACTATCTTCATAAATTCAAATGACCATATTTGAGCAAATAATTCAATGATATAATCTCAAACATTAAAAATCAGATATCAAGATTACTGGTCCATATTTACATATGTCACACTATGTAAGTCCTGATTGTAGTTTCATCCCATGTCATTTACAATAAACCATATTTTAAACCTGAAGGTGATACAAAATGCAGAAACCATGATTAGCAATTAATAAAGTTCAGTGAAATAGAAGTATTACTGTAAAATGATTTTTATTCAAAGAAGAATATAAGTCAATTTCATCATTTTTTTCCAAATACTCTTTCCTAATTCATTATTGGTTGCATGACACCTTTATGCATGTCATTAGTTGCATGACAAAATTTACACATCACAGATGGCACATGAGTTTCCGTGTGTTCTTCATGCCATTTGTCATGGGTCATAAATATACTTATGTTTCTTAGTTAATATTTATAAACTCCAAGCGTAAGGGAAAGTTGGAAAAGCTGTTCAGTCTTTAATATACTTAGCATTTTGAGAATGAAATGCTTCTAACAGGTAAGAATTCCTATATGTAGTGAATTATTTTATTAAAATAGGGTCATTCCACGTCAGATCAGCAGTGAGTTGACCCTTGGTGTCTCCGATTTGAACAAAAATTGTTGTGTGGGTTTCATCTGGCGTTAAATGAAAAAGTGTAGAAAAATAGCTAGAGAAACGGTTGATGTCTCATTTTGTTTGCAAAAGAATGTACAGCAACTGTGTGTTATCATTTTTGTAAATAAACTAAATTTTATTGAAACTGTTTAAATTTAAAATGTTTAAATTTTAATGACAAAAATACAGCCATTTTTATTTTTGAATTTTTTTTCTAGTTTGACACTTTAGTCTTTTGTCTTACCTCAGAAACAAGTTTGGTCGAGGGCAGTTCATAAACAACTGAGATATTTAACTTCAAAGATAGGACTACACCCTCGTTCGTCACGAGGGTCGGTGTTTAAATGATGTGCCGCTGTACTTTGAGAATTTATACCTTGGTCCATGTAAATGCTAGTGCAATACTTTATAAACCAATTTTAAGATAATTTTATTTCTATTTCATCAATATTTTTTATTATAAAATATAACAAAAAATGGAGACACGTTACTGCAATAAGCAACACCGCACAACCTAAACTTAGCAGTTTTGTCAACTTCATGAACTTTGTAATTCAGCCGAGGAAAAACTTCGAAATCTACAGCATTGACTTCTCACCTAAGGTTGCGAGAGTTGATAAAGATACAAAGTAGCAAGTGGATTTTTTAAAAATGATTCTTTTGTTGTTAATGAATAAATATGTTTAAACGTTATCCAGTCCTACAATTTGCACAGAATCAAAAAATTAAAGCTAAGGAAATACTTTAGTCACTACTTAATTTATTTGTATTTTTTCTGTGATGCATAATATGTAAAAAAGTTATTATTTGTTAATGTTAATAATTTCAATTGATGCTGCATTGCCAAACTGTAGGGCGCCGCACGGTGACCAATCCAACAGAGGAAAGGCCGTTCAGCGGTGGGAAGGCGACAAAGCCCGTCGACTCTTCCTGCCATATTGCAGCAAGAGCAAATATAATGGACAGAACCAACTCCGTCTGTATTTGTGATACTCGCGTGTGCAAATTGTAGGACTGGATAACGTTTAAACATATTCATTCATTAACAACAAAAGAATCATTTTTAAAAAATCCACTTGCCACTTTGTATCTTTATCAACTCTCGCAACCTTAGGTGAGAAGTCAATGCTGTAGATTTCGAAGTTTTTCCTCGGCTGAATTACAAAGTTCATGAAGTTGACAAAACTGCTAAGTTTAGGTTGTGCGGTGTTGCTTATTGCAGTAACGTGTCTCCATTTTTTGTTATATTTTATAATAAAAAATATTGATGAAATAGAAATAAAATTATCTTAAAATTGGTTTATAAAGTATTGCACTAGCATTTACATGGACCAAGGTATAAATTCTCAAAGTACAGCGGCACATCATTTAAACACCGACCCTCGTGACGAACGAGGGTGTAGTCCTATCTTTGAAGTTAAATATCTCAGTTGTTTATGAACTGCCCTCGACCAAACTTGTTTCTGAGGTAAGACAAAAGACTAAAGTGTCAAACTAGAAAAAAAATTCAAAAATAAAAATGGCTGTATTTTTGTCATTAAAATTTAAACATTTTAAATTTAAACAATTTCAATAAAATTTAGTTTATTTACAAAAATGATAACACACAGTTGCTGTACATTCTTTTGCAAACAAAATAAGACGTCAACCGTTTCTCTAGCTATTTTTTTTGGAGATATAGCAAAAAGAAAAAGGTCTAAGCCTAAAATGGTTGAAACTTGGATTGTCTCCAGATCTGCCAAAACAATTTTTTTCCAAAAAAGCTTCTACACTTTTTCATTTAACGCCAGATGAAACCCACACAACAATTTTTGTTCAAATCGGAGACACAAAGGGTCAACTCACTGCTGATCTGAGGTGGAATGACCCAATACTATTGATGAGAAGTGCATAATGACATAGGAAACTGCTGCCTAAAGTGACTGAAAAGGTGAAGAAGGGTGAGGGAAAGCCTGGGTTAAATGATACACATGAATCCCATTGAAAATGTACCAAAGAAATTTATGACAAAGAATGCACATATTGAGGTAATGAACATGCAGTTCTAACAGCAGTAAGTGATATAATATTGTTAACTGAATGCACTTCCACAGCTACAGAATAAAAATTAGAAGAAGTTAATTGATGAGCAAAAACATGAATATCTCCAAGGGGATTACCTTTGAACATTCTGAACTCTTCAGTTCTCCAGCGAATCTGCAGATCACCTTGCAAGATAGAGTACAACTTCCATCTATAATATACATGAGCTGGACTCTGATTTTCAAAGAGGAACCTGAAAGTCATTGATATTAAAAATATTTTCCCATGAAAGTTTAATTACCAATCAAGTCCCATGTGACTTAGCCAAAGAAGTAATGATAAGTTATTGAGACTTTATAATTAAAAATCATATTATTAAAAAAAACCACTTATAAATGGAAAAATTACATTATAAAAGGCACATTATCAAAATATAAAATTCTTACCTGAACATGGGATTGTTCAATTCCCGATTCATAATCATTGCTTCAAACAATGGCCCTTCCCGGACAACAAACTCTATCATTCGATGGATGAGACAAAGCAGGTTCCTGAAATGTACAAAGTGGAGCCACATATGCCCAACTGCCCCTAATCCCTGTTTCCTTCTAATTACACCCAACTTTCTCTCACATGATTAAGCAAGTGGGTAATTCTTACAAGTATCACATATGCATCAGAAAAAAGCCACATATGGATATATTCATCGGCAAGTGACTTACATAATAATAATGGCTTCATGCCTCCACATTTTTCACCTAAGAAATAATTTCAGTTCTGCAATCTCTACCAGCGTACATATGTACAATTATTATTCACAATGCCAAGTCAGGTTTGAAACATCCACAAGGGGAAACTTGTGCTACAATCATTTTTTTCACTAAGAAATAAAAGTTAAATAGCTAACTCTATGAAGACATTATTTTATTTGAGCAGACAGTTTCTCAAAATTATGATTCAAACTGAATAAGACCAATGTTCAGTACAGTTGGCTGCTTTAATATAATTATAAAGAGAGAAGGTCGGCACCATTGATGTAAGGACCATGTTATTTAACTATGTTAACCACATTATTTAACTACAATTAATAATAATCTGATTCCCAATAAACAAAGCAAAATATTCAATGTTCACAGTTAGGAGTACTTGGTTAAAGTTCCTCTCACTCCACTGCAACACTATATAGAATCAACCTTTTAGAACATATCCATAATTAATGATATGAGGAAAAGATACTGGCACACCAGAAGACTCCGATGGCTATACTAATGAAGAATATTTTGCTCTTAAAAAGGTGTAATGAGACTAGACTAGGTGACCTATTCATCATGTACCATTTTCCTTTAGTCCTAAGACATGCAAGTGAGGCCTTCAATAGTCAAATAATAATGCACTTAAAGTTTGCCTAAATCTAAATTATGTATTTGTAACAGGCAGCACTTTGAATGTGTGTCTTGCACTTTAAACATGTGTTTTAAGAAAGCAGAAAATTTATCTCACAGGAGCCACAAATATTTCTGAGGATGTTAACTTCAATTGAAAATATAGGCAAGGAAATGGCAGCCTACATCCTTTCTTCAGGTTTACATAACACACAAGAGACTGCATGCATGTTTGTGAGCTGTACTTAGGCATACTTGATGGGTAGAGGCAGAAGTAAGGAGGTAATGTGGATTTCTTGAACTGCAATTACATCCTGAATTCTAAAATTATTCACAAATTTCAATTCTCACACTAAAGGGAATCTAAATAAAGTTAGGACAACCAATTTACTCGCAATAACTGGTCACTTGGCCCCTTGTTTCCACCAGTTCTCAATGAAAATTGCAGAAATAAATCAATATGATATTCTCATCTGTATTTTTAATGCATATTAAACCATGACGAGCCTAGCAGTGACTCAACTGTTGCTTTAAAAACAGCAACAATGCATTCCCCCAATTTAAACATGGATGAGATGATGCACTCTTTTGCATAAAACCATTTTAAGAATCAGGCAATCCAGCAAGAAATAATTTAACAAAATCTTGTTTCTAAATATATAAAATTTTCATTCATCTGTCCATTGCAAGAAAATGCTTTCTCACAAAACACTAATGCAGGGAATAAAGATAATTTTTGTCTACGTGACTTAGGTCACCTATCCATATCTTTCTTGGCAATGATGAAAATTTACATTAAATGCCATTTCACCACCCTCACTGAATAAAATTCTCACAAGAGTGGTCGATAATTCATTCAGTGCAACTCAGATGCTAAAATAACAAGGCCTATGATAAACAAATACACTTAACTGATTTCTCAGTATGTGTGTCATGGCTATGCTAATAATGAAATAGAGAATGGATGAGTGTATAATAGAACCGAGCAAGAACACTGATTCTGCCCACAAGTAGTTTTCCAAAGCCATCATTTTAGGAACCATACGGAAAAAAACATACAGGAATAGTAGCATCCACACACCTAGTACATTTAAAATCCATATTCAACAATATAAACGCTATGCTGTTCCAAGCCCTACACATCAGTTAACTTGATGTCAAGAAGTATCCTAATGTTAATGAAGAATCATAGATAGAAATTTGCTTAGTTTTCTTTTAGAAACAGCTGAAGATCCAACCAATGCATGCATTGGGATAATTCTAAACATACTTAAATATTCTCGAGGATTGAAACTAAGGACAAACAAAAAGACTAAAAGGAATCCAAACAAGAAAGAAAAAACTGAACCATCAATTGCATAGATGAAAAAGGTACATCACAATATGAGTCCTAACTGCTTTGCTACACCATTATAAGGCAATATTTCAAACAAAAATGTTTTGTTGAGTAGTACAAGGTGATCTTGAAAAAAAATATAAAATGATCCTAATGCAAGCTAATTCAGAGATTCAAGTGGATTTTTGGAGCTGCTGCAATGATATTCAAGATAACCCTAGATCAAGAATAGTAATATTTTATCCGATAACATTAGCATTTATGACTAAAAACTAAACGTTATTGCAATAATTACTTTAACCTTAACAAATGTCAATGACAAATGTTTCATTTTCCTGGCCAGAAGAATATGAGTAAAATCAGTCGCCCACAGAGGAAACTAAGCACTTCAAGTAATTTATTTACCAGCTCTAACCAATTGATCAAATTAGGTCCTTGACATTTTTAAACCAATTCACCAAGATACTTTTCATTTATTAATAAATGAAATCTCTACACCTGGTTAGCAAATTAGTAGGTAAACCACCTACATCAAAGAATATAAGAAATGTCATGGATATTTAAAGACAAAAATCACCAAATTCAAGAAAATTAGCTGCCTTAGGACAGGTACACAAATTAGTAATTTCCTGATATCCCATTTCTCTCAATCATCTTTAAAAACATTTTCATATTTATCTACTCCAATGTAACTTGCAAAAATATCTTTAACAGTAAGTCTTCCAGTTCAAAATGCCATAATTTCCTCATTCCACAGAGATGTTTGACAAGGTGGCTTTCTCCCAAACAAGCAAAAATAACAATGTGGGCAAAAAAGGAAATGATAGTGGAAACAATCAATCTATGAGAGACAAATTGTCAACAAGGCCAACTTGCTGATTATAAGCTCTTCCTCAGCTTATAATAAATCCTACTTCAAGTGTCGGATAATGCCAAGGAAAGAAAAAACAGACTCAACCACAATGTGGGATACAAAAAGATCAACATAACCTAACGAGGATTACAGCCACACCACCAACATAACTCCCCTAGAAGCTTGAACATAAGATGCTAAGTTGTAGTCAGTGCTCCTAAGGGAACCTACTCACTCTCTTAATACACTAGCTCAGCTTCTTACTACCTTGACACTTGTGTTAATTTCACCTGAGAGCTGGCCAAAATTGACAATTGAAATATCATCAGACATATTTCTCATATTTAGTAAAAAAAATTAACAAAGGCCTCACAAAACTGAGTCCTTATAAAAAAATTCCAAGTAATTATATTAAAATTATTACATAGGAAAATAATCAATTGGCTCTAGGCATAAAAAATCAAGAAAAACATGACTTAGGTGTCAAACAAGAATGTTAGAGCAGTGAAAATATATTTGATGCAAACTAACTTCTGGGCAGGATTGAAAAATTTTAGTCTACATATTCCACACCACATTAATGGCCTAAAACATTTTCCCTTATAGGCTCTTGTCATTTTAATGACTTATTTCCTAATCCCCAGGTCACTCCAATAGCTTATGGTACTTACATAGCAAAGGAGCTGATAGACAAAAGCTGTTTATGGTTAGCAGCATTTAGAAATTAACTGTCTATCTTATCTTGGATGACAGTAAAATATTCAGCCAATAGATAATCCTTGCACCTATTACAAAATCCCAGCTAGCAAAGCACGTATTTCAAACATGAAACCAATACAATTTTCACAAGACCAGTTAGGACACGTAGTATCATCCTTTACATGTTTTTCCATCCTTCACATGTTTTTCCATCTGCTTCCGTGATCCACAACAAACGATTGGTGATGGAGGAAATATTTTTGCGATCACAAGTAATGAACGCATATCATATTTGCTGAAATGCTCCTCAATGCTCCAATTACACCAAAACTCAGCACAAAAATGAGAAAAAAGAATTTTATCGCTACCTTACCACTGGAACTCTTTCAAGGTTGCATTCTTAGAGCCTCTCTTTCCCTTACCTTTCAGTAGGTATAACCACTTTCACTACAGCCATGGATAAAATCTGCCACAAGGGAAGGAAGGCAGCACACCCGCCAATCAAAAAAAAGGACATGGTCATATTTCCAGTCATTTAGACAATTTACAGACAATTTAATTTTTGTTTGACAATTTTTCATGACAAAAACACATGCCCTATAGGGGTGCTCTTGCTAAGCAAACATTCTATCATCCTGAGATGAAAAAAAAAACGATGTAAAGCCTATCTTATGGAACTACGGATTTTGAAAAAAAAATATAAATATTGTGATGCATGCAGAAAACTTTAATCCTCAAAAATAATATCAGGTGGTGATAACTTAAAAAATGAGATAACAGTGAGAAAAATGTAGTGATGCAGAAAGTTAACATAGAGGTGGTTTACATTTTCTATTTTAGGGTTCTGCTTGGCACATAGTGTAAATCAGCTCAGTTTAAAGGGAATTTTGATGCATGCAATCTTGTCAATTCACTTCACCTGCCTAACTTATTCACAATCACAAAGCTGACAGATAATAGTGAGAATAATTCCTGTCATAAATATAATTAAATGAGTTAAATATAAGAAAAAGAAAAATAAATAGCAATAAGCCTTAACATATACAATGATTTTGATGAAAATGATAAGGCACAGAATATTAATCATGAGTTGAATCCAGAGGGAATGCAGAAAATTAGATTGAAATTTTGCATCCTAAACCAATATGGTCATGCCACTATTTTGAGAAAGAATATATCAAGGTCGAACAAGAGATCAAGAGCTATTTTGTCATAGAAAACCATTGTTTGCAATGGTCCACAAAAAATCTCATTTCGGCAATGCCAATCACTTTTACCTAGACAGAGTACAAGAGAAGGACATTTACCTTGTCAAATTCTTCTTTTTCCTCGGGCTCTGATGGATATGGGGCTCCAGGGAGGGGTACCTAAATTTCACGTAAAAACACATTTTAATAACACATACATTTCCCAACATCTTTGTCCAACCACTTTGATTTACTTTGCATAAATGCAAATCCACCCACTATCTATCTACATGTATCCAGTGGCTTATAACTGAAGAATTATATAACTTTAAATTAGATCTCAAGAAGA
Source organism: Ceriagrion tenellum (assembly GCA_963169105.1). NCBI lineage: Eukaryota > Metazoa > Arthropoda > Insecta > Odonata > Coenagrionidae > Ceriagrion > Ceriagrion tenellum. The sequence continues at coordinate 79,889,487 of OY720633.1, forward strand.
GCATGGCTGTTAATTCTACAGGAGAAGACCCATAATTTTTAATAAATAATCACAATAACCTTAGTCAGTAAAAAACCATGAATCAACCTCCTCACCTGATACCAACGTTCAATTTTTCCCAAAAGAGTTATTCTGATTATGTTACTAGCTCAATCAACCCTTAGTTACAATCGGTTATGTCAATCTGTTTTTCTTTTGTATTGAACATTTTATTTTCTCCTGATTTTCTGACAACAATTGTCAATATATTTTGATGAGATATTGCTTTAAATCCTTTAACTTCATTACCTCATTTACACACTATTTTACGCAACAGCATGTAATGTAACCGTGCGAGAAAGTATTATTGAAAATTAATCAGAGTACAGCCATGCCTTAATAAAATGGGTCCCTACAACAACCCCAGACTTTCTGTTAAGGAGCCCCTAATTTCTAACAAATGGTGCTCCTGCGAGCATAGCGAGACCAAACAATTCCTTGACCCGGGTTGTACATTGCCCCTTAAGACACACCACTACCGCCAAACTATTTCCTTTTCCTGATTAACATCCTCTCAGTGTGAAAGTTTTATACTTCCTAGACTTCTAAGTTATTTTGTTAAATAGTCTTAATCACCCTATTAAAGCACTGACATGGGTTTACAATTTATTGAAAAATTGATATCTGAAGATTCAAGATTTGAAGCCAGTGCACAAAGAGTCAAGACTGTTCAATGCCATACTACGTACATATTTACAAATTTATCACTCTGAGTCATCACTTGTTTAGCACCAGGGAAGGTTACAGGGCAAATATATCAATAATAAAAGGGATAATAAACCATGATAAACAATAATGGCATATGGATAATAAGCAATACCATAAAGTTATAAATAAAAAATCACAGTCATCATCGAAGGTCAACACCATGAAAATACTGGCTTGACTACCGGCATGTATTTAGTAAAGGTTGTAATTATTAATTAATTGTACGTCATTCACAAATCCTTTACCAGCAACAACCAGAGTTCAAAAATAAAAGAGATTTTCGGATAAAGGGGTCTTATTTTCTCAAATTTAAACTGTAAATGAGTTGGAGCATATATAGCCCCAGTACAGTCCAGCACAGACCCAATTGCCTTAGAACTACAGGGTCTACTTTTTCACAAAAAATGCCTGCACCGGATGGATAAATAGTGGAGTTTTCGTTTACAAAAACTATAATATTTATAGATGTCACCACTAGTGTTTTTAGTTGCTTATACATTAAAAAGGAGATAGCTATTAAGCTACACCAAAGAGTGGTCAAAATCTACTCACATTAAAGATGTTAAGAGATGAAATTATTTAGGCAATTAATAGTTAAAATGGTAGGATATCATTCACTCACAACAGTAAGATATTTTAAAAATTATAATGGATGATGTACAAAATATAGTCCACATTCAGAGCAAAAAAATCTTTACAATGCAAAAATAGATAAATTAACACTTTTGTGCCATAGACTCGTAAAAAGAAATGCCCCCCACGTTATTAGTGGCATTAGCATTACCTCTACTCATCTGAACAGAGCCCTCTCAAGACAATGAGTCACTCACGTATGCTCTCCGTCTGTCTTGGTACTCAAGTCACCATGAAGCCAGTCCCTTACCTCATCCACAGGGCTTTACCCACTAGTAGTCGCTCTTGCATCATGAGTCCACAGTCAACTGACTGAATTTGCAGTTGTCTTTTAAAACATTAACTTGTTGTATATTAAAAAAAATTGTTTTTAAAATGAATTCTTTGTATTTCCTCTAGCATCTTCTAAATTGTACATTGTACACAACATTTTTGTATTAATTCTAGCACTGTTTGTATGTATTTTTAGAGATGGGACATTCCAATCTTCAAACCCCATGAATATTTAAAGACTTAAGATTCAAAAACTCTAATCTTTAGGCTCTTTTTATGACTTAAATCTTCCTAATCTTTACCAAAAAAACATTCAACATATCTCCTCAAAATTTTCATGATATTTACAGTAGAGCGCTAACTGAAGTTCGATCAGCTGATACATACTTTTTGGCACAATATTTTGTCACAGTGTTGGAATGCATCCTGCCATTTAAATAATAATTTTTGAAGATTACAAAGTGTTTTCATTCATCTTGAATTTCATGGGAAAATAATTGACTGAAATCAATTAATTCTTCTGGAAAGAGGAACCATGTTGAGTTAGATACTTGCTAGAAGTTGGGGCTAATTGAGAGGGCATCCACGGGAGACTCAGTGACCAGCATAACTCTGAATGGCTTAAGTATGACAATGAACTCTAAGGTTATCTGATTCTTGATGATGAATTTATCAACTCTTCCACCAAAACTGCAAACACAATGTGAATAACAGTAATAGAGATGAGATGAGAAAGAAACAATCGATTCAAAATGAATTTCACTGCGAAACGCACTGCAATCAGCAAAAATCGTTGATGTAGTTCTTGGAACAGGAAGATGACAGCCATGACATTTTCGTACCAGACATTTTGTGATAAATAGGATGATCATAAAAAACGAAAAATACAACAAAATAATACATAAGAAAGTGACAATCTTTTCAAGGTTTTGTAGAAAATTGCTGTAAGTGAGGATTATATGTACCTTAAAACATATTGATGCCTTGTTTGAGGCTATGACCTGTGAGAAAACTTCATTGTGTATACGAAGAATATTATTTTCCATTGCCCCCTTTATCACAGGGTGTAGCAGAAACTAAAAGTGGAGGTTTATTCATCCTTTTTGCAGGTTTTCTGCTGTATTGTTCCATATTGACAATAATATTTTACCGGCTATCCTGCAGGCATCTCCTCAGGTCCAAGTGACACGTCGGATCAAGAGGCACCACATTATGAAGTGTGGTTTTTTGTGTCTTTTTTGGATCCACCTCTCTGATTAGTCCGCTGAGGGTCTTGGAAAAGTGATTACAAGCAGAAGACAGTGGGTACCTGTCGTCACTATTGTAGTTGTTTGAGTTGACATTTCCACTGCTTCTCTAATGAGACAGAGGAAGTATCTCTTTTCTTTGCACAGAATAGTTTCCTATAAACAAGGAATGTTGCGCTGTGGCCCCTCACAAAAATGCTCCACAATAGTTGAAATATAGAAATATTGTCTTCAAGATGGAACGACGCAGCAGAATACCCTAAAAACAGAAGAATCAACCTCCACCCAAGCCCCGAGAAAGCCTCAATCACAACAGGAACCGAAATTATTTTGACAAAGAATCAATTTTTTAGCTCAATTCAGCAAGTGAAGAAGAGGTTAGTAGCATTGGTAGTAAGAGTGGCACAATGCATTTGGGAATTAGGGTGGTAGGTGACCTACACTTCTTTACTTCAAGAGCAGGCATAGAAGACTCAAAGATTCATGGGGCTAGAAACTCCAAGAAGTTACTCTAATCCATATGTAAGGTTGAGTACAGTTTGGGATGGAGGAAATGGACTCCTATGATTTGCAGCTATGCAAGTGTGCTTCAGCTATCTAGAATGGAGTCTGAGAAGTAAAAAATATGCAAGGAAAATTTTACCAACAGGCTGACCAAAGATTCACTGGAATGATCACATCATTTTGCGATCATGAATTAAAACACTCACCACTCGGCAAATACAATACATAGGTACATAAAAAAAGGTACTTTATACGCCTAAGAATAAAATTCAACAATCAGTAGACATTAACATTAGTTTGTTAAATGTTCAGAGAAGTTACAGGAGCGAAAGATTGCCTGATAGAAGAAATGGCAGGAAAAAGTGAGCGTATCATGATGCAATCACCAGGAAAGACTTTGAGACAGCATGGTGAAAAAAACTTAAGTTTTCATTTTATCAACAACAAAAAAATGTTTTTTGAGCCAATTTTTTTGTCAAATTTTAAATTGAGAATCTGAACCAGAAGATACATCAGTTTAAATTAGTATTTGCTTCGTGTGCTAAATCTTCTTAAAAAATATAATATTAAAATGTGCATTCACAGTGAATGTACAATTTAATATTGAGGTTATCCTTAATCTTCTGATCATTTGAGAGGATGCCATTTTATGCATGGCCAGTAAAAAACATTAATTAGCAGGAATGGAGACATTATTTCAAAAAGCATGACACATTCAGAAGAAATGAATAAATGATTCTTCTAATGGGTATAATTATTTGTTCAAGGAGAGAAGAGTGGAGAAAATTAAAAATGCCTGTAATTAGTTGAAGATAATTCATTAAGAATGACTTACTTTATGGCGATCCCTTCGGTCAGCTTGAGCATTGAATGGTAGTCCTGAGGGTGGTGGAGGTAGGGTGAGTTCCAACATAGCAGGAGGAATGTAGATTGGATGAGGAGGTATTGGAACAGCCTTTCCCCAGCCAAGCTTCATTTCATAAGCCATTACTTCTTTCCCTGAATGAAAACAAGCCAAAACATTGAATATCACAAGCACTAAAAAAACCTTCCCTTCTCAAATGCTACAGCACCCCAAGCCAAAACAAACATGTATTAAGTTAAGTGATGGCAATTTTTTTCGCATTTTTGATGATTAATACAGGAGCCATTCCATGCTAGTTTAAAAAGGACATGACATCTCAGATTACTATGAAACCTGGTACCTATGCAGGTTTTATCCTTACTCAAAGTAAGTAAGTTAGTTCTAAGCATTCTAAACCATAAAAAGATTCTAGTCATAACCTTTTTAATCCTGAAATCTCTCACAAGGGGGCCAGATAAATAAAAAAGGCCTGACCAAGTTTAATTATACAGGACAACACAAGAATAATCCTCTTTCAGAAGTAATAACAGGATTATATGAAAAATATAGATGATCAACTTGGAGCAAAATACTATTGTAATACGGGGATAGTCAATTAAAAAGACATGATTTTGTTATTTTTTCAGACACACACCAGACCTTATTAACTAGAAAATGCTGCACCAATCTTGATATTTTCATTATGGCATTCTAATACAGAAAATATAATTGATGTTTGACGTGATGAATGTATACAGACAGGAACTAAAAACTATCATAAAAACTATTACTTAGAGCTCTGTAGATGAAGGTAACAACAGAGCAATCAATTCTCAATTGAATGACTATTAATTTTACACTTTAATTACCATTAAGACACTTGAGAGCACGTTCGCCATCCTTGCGATTCATGAATGCCACAAAACCACAGTTCCGGCCTCTTGCTTTCTCTTCATCTGACCGAGGCCACATGATCTTGATACTTGCAAGGGGACCATATTTGCCAAAAACTTCCATAAGCTGCTGCTCAGTAATCTACAAAACATACATAAGAAATCAAATTCAATTCATCCATTGTATTTTTTTTAATCATATGAACAATATTTGTAAATAAAACTGACTACAAAAAATGCTTAAAACATTGAATGTTGAAATTAGGAAAATGTAAAATGGTAGTAGCCATTGAAAATTTACTCTAACAATAGAGACATGGGCAGGTTTCAACTTAATGCCCATATTGTAACTTCCATTTTGTCCAATCCCACACTTCCAACTTCCATTTTCTTGGAATGCCTGCCTTGACAGAGTAACGTATCACTTCAGTTACAGGCAATTTATTTTGAAGTTAATCCCCTTTAGTCACCTACCAAAAAAAATCTTCACTCTGGCTCAAGTACAGAATGGCATACCAAGGGACACAAGCACTATGAATAAGATATTATATTATGAAACCTCAATCATAGACCTGAAGATTGGTTTGTCTAGAGGCAATTTCCCTCCCAACCTGCCAGTGCTGCTCAAAGATCTCAAATCCTGGCAACCAAAAAGCTTGGATCAAGTTATTCATGACCAGACAATTCACTTACATTTGAACACAATACCTGCTTCTCGTAACTCAATGCTCAATCAACACAACTACCATGTGATCAGCCCTAATATGATAGTGACCAAATTACAAAACTAATGTTTTTCAGAAGTGTGAGGCTGACACAAAAAGAGAAAAAAAGATAAGCTATAACCCAAACAAAAGTTTTTATGTAAGGAAACCAGATAAAAATTTATATGACCATTAAATAAAGCTTTCCAACAACAGAATAAAGTTTGAAAAGAGGATTAATAACTCTGAGAAAACAATAAAGCAAAACTTTAACCACAAGTAACCACAAGGATTTATGGATAGCTGATACATCATGATCATTTTTATTTAGCTTACCCAACCAACCATGGAAACCTAAACTCATTACCATATCCTGTGGGGAAAGACAGTAACTTTTGGCAACTCTCAACATAGGCTGTCTCCCATGTTGCCTAAATGGACATTAGAGAGTATATAATTTTTACATTTGTACAACATGGTAGCCATGACTGAGCACACATCAAAGTTTTAGTACTTTGTTGCCCTGTAAGCATTGACATATTTTGAAACTTCTAAATATGGAAATGTGATTCCTATGATTCGAGTATTAATTGAACATTAGAGATCCTAGAGTGCAGCCAAATGTGGCCAGAGAAAAAGTCTATGTTCACCTAATGTCCACTTAGATTCTCATTTTTCTTGAAGGTCGAAAATAAACGGACAGAGTGGCTGATAAAATAAGCACCCAAATTTGCCTTTATGGTAGCCAACATCAACAATAAAGTCAATCAATGATAAAAATTGGCAATAGCAGTCATAGTTTCCTATAGAGGTTTCTGTAATGCTATAAGGGTTATCTCTCACTCTAATTGCACATTTCTGCAATGAGGAAATGTAGGTGATCACTGCGAAAAGAAGTGCAAGAGAGACTATTGACATATCTCAACGGGCAACAAAAGTTACTGAGTAAATCCCCTGCTGTCAAATGATTTGTCAACTCAGTTATCAGTGAGCCTGCCAAAAGCATGAGTGCTCACAGCAACTTAAGCAGTTGAATCAAGATTAATGCTAAATTAAGAGAGCGAAAATAATTTAATTACCTTGGGATTGAGATTTCCAAGGTAGAGATTAGTGGTCGATGGATCTCCAGTATCATAAGATCCATACTTGGAATCTGAAATTGAGAAAGGCGGTCAAAACAGGAATATTTTACTTGTCAATGAAAAACAAACACTCAACTCAACTCAAATTCACACAAATCATCTTTAATTAAGGTCATTTAGAAAATGACAAAGGGGCTGAATTAATTAAAATGAGACAAAATCAATAGATAAGCTGAAAAATATTGCCAATAAGACCTTTATCTGTCCATGGAAATTATACATACATATTAAACACCTTTACTGAGATATATTAAGGATCAAAACTAAAGACTTACACTCCATAATTTATGAAGACTCATAACAATAGCATCATCCTATCACAGGCAGATGGCAACAACTTTACCCTTAAAATTTAAGGATGAGGTAAATAGTGTCAACTCAAACAACAGTTATACACAGATTTAAGGGTAGGATATATGACTGATACAGACATAAAATGAGTCAAGTAGACCCCATAAAGTACCAAAATACTAATCTTCTGGAAACTTATAAGTAGATAATTGTCTCATGGTGCAAGGATCTATATTTAGGAAATAGACTTCCGATTACCATACTGTAATTTTTCAATGAACTCTAAGAGAGAACAAAGAACTTTTAAGAGAGGGTAAAGGATGACATTCATCCACTAACTTAAAGAGATTAAAGAAACCTCATTAGCTTCATTTGAGGGTAATTCATACGAAAGGGGTGTAAATCTTTGTAACTGAAGAAATAATAAAAATTTCTCTTCAAATATTTAATCAATTAACGATTGAGCACCTGAGTTCACGTGAGGTACATAGACTCTAATTGAAACCTCACTAGGCATCTCACAATTGAGATAAAGGAAGCAGAGCTTCCTGGAATGTGTACATGAAAAAAGATTATTCAACTGTGTCTTCTACAGCTCCACTATTATCATTCAACATGCTTGATTGAAAATTCAAGAAATTGATCAAGTATTTGAAAAAATACCAGAAAACAGGTGAAGTAGTACTTTGAAATCAAAAGGAAAACAGCAAGCTAAAAATTAGACAGAGTTCATTGCTTCTGACATATATGAAAAGCAATGTAAACATGAAATACTGTGCTTATGAGAAGGTTGTTTTAGATACCAAGGAATATATTACAAAAGATGAAAAATTTAGGAAGATATATTACATAAGATGAAAAATTTAGGAAGATCCATCCTGAATAATATAGTGATTTCATCAGTACATGAAACTACATGAAAATACTGGGAAATACAGCAATAAAAGATGCAAAGATCAACAGAAATATACACTTTTAAAATCATAAAAGAGGAATTCATGACAAAACCACCACTAACTAACGATAGTCAGTTTTGATTGTCAAATAAAATTTCTACCAAATGCAATTGCATGGGTCTATATATCTGCTGAAGCAAATTTGAGCACAATATAAGTAATTGTTTCATAATACAATAAAAAATGGAGGGAGTGAGTTTGGCAAAATCTTGTTTTGCTGATGGTCATAGGTATGTACCAGCATGATATCTTCAGTTTTAGATTTCCATTTAAGCCATATATTTTTGTCAGAAATTTTTAACTCCACGCAACCACTTGTGTGGCAAGGATTAAAAATTTGCTAATTAAAATCGGTTAGTCAGTCACACGAGCATTTTTAATTTACTTCGTTAGTTTTACCACACAAACATATATCATTTACTGGTCAACATCAAGAGGACAAAGTAAGTCTTTCAATATACCTGATGAGATTGTTAAAGGTTGAATGTGATCGCCATACTTAAAGAGCAATCATTGGTGGCATATTTTTAAAATTGAAAGCGATATAGAGAAAATATGACAGATACTCTAGTTACTCCCAGTTAATTTTCTTCTAATCAAGATTTTTACTTTGGTTTGCAAACAAAGAGAATATGCTTGATACACCACCCTCTATAATCAAACCTGTGACTTTACAGCCTTGAGTTGACATCATACAATGAATCAAATCAATGGGACGGAGACAAATGAGAACATACAGCATCCAATAATTTTCTATCTGAAAAATGAAGCATAATCGTTGTGCTACCCAATGGTTAAGTTTCATGCCACTGATAACCATATATACTTTGGTAACTTGTAAGATTTGAAAAATATACACCCCAGATTTCCCACTCAAACACAGCAAATGTTATAGCACAATGTGTGCAAACTGGTGACTTCAGTCTACCCTTGGCCCACTAGAAGAATGGCGTAACCCCCCAGACAATATTATCAAAAAATTAGGCCCTTATTGATTCTTTTAAAGGTTGGTGTTCTATTTTATATTCTTAAATGAATTCCACATTCTAATATCATGTCAGTAACATTTCCTTGAAATAGCCCCAATGACAAGAACTCCTTCATTTGAAATGCCAAAGCAAAACTCATTCATGCCAAGAAATTATTAAATCTCCCATTCCTCTTGATGGGGCTTGCTTTGTGTGCATTTTTAAAGCTCATTCCCAAATATCTTAATCTGGTAACAAGATAAATTCAGCACATTTGATGTGAATATTTAATGGCTATATATGCTCCTGATGAAAACAGATAATATATCCCTCATTCTTCAAATTAGACAACATTTTCAGACATTATATCTCATGGAAACCTCTTTATAATAATACAAGGGACAATACAAGGGAGAACACCAAGAAATCCCTTTCAATGCATTTGTCAATTATCACACTCACAAAAATAATGGATTAAAGGAGCTATGCCACAAAACTTTATCCTTGGTGCGGAAAATAAATTAACCGACTCATCATATAGTCAATGCGCAACATTTTAGCCCCCAATTAAATATTTCACACCCAATTTAGGTAATACCTCTCACTAAACATCCCCTAAACTAAATTTAAATTGGTGCTCACCTGCATCGAGCTTTCCTTCCTCTCTCCTCTTAGAAGTCCATGTGTCTCCTCTTGAGTCTGATTGTTAAATCACCATTTGTTAAAATTTTAGAAACTTAAAACCCAGATGTTCAGTATTTTTAACATAAAAAACTTTCCAATTTTTGAGTTTAAATGAATTAACACAATATTTGAAAATTATCACACTAAGTCTTACATATATCACCCAATTTTTTGTGGAATTTGGAAAGACAGAAATACAGCCCAATCCAAAAGTTCTACAAATAATAATTCTACATCTAAATAACTATTTTATACCCAACATCTGACTTTTAAAGTGAATTCTTTGACAAAACACAGTTCATCTAAAAACTCATGGTCCACTAAATTAGATAGTTAGACTTTATACAAATTCTGAAAGTCATGAGAACATATAAACATTTCAAAAGTGATTAGCAAGGATGTTACCAGGAAAATTTCAAGGTGATAAGCACAACAACAAAAATTACAAGTCCACCTTTTTGAGGTGGTGCATCCTCGTAATGTGTCCTCACAGCCCCCTTATAACGATGCCTCTCTTCCCGTTCTTCCTGGATTCTGCGGAAATAAAAAGAAAATGCATAGCACCAAATTGGTTCAGAATACAATGACAGAAAAGAAAGTCAAGAGACACAATCGGATGGAACTTATGGAAAACAGTTTTATTTTGAAAGAGGATTATGAGAAATTGCATATGAAAAGCATCGACATGCGTAAGTTGTTCAGAATGGCAAAAATTATCTCCAAAGGTCAAAGAATAATAATTCTTGCCTATACTTTCACATAATAGAAACATTAATAGAAAAATAGAAACCAGATAAATCATATCACCAATGTCCAGAGGGGCCACTAGTTCACTGAGGTCAAATTTAAGGCCATTCACAGTTACTTTAGAGTAAAAACAAACACATAATTCCACCTTTTTGTGAATTTGGTTCAAAAACCCTGCTTTTGGTGATAACATTTATAACCATCTGAAACCCAGAATTAAGGTCTTAAATAGGCAGTAAAAATATTTTATGTGAGCATTACTTTCTAAGCAAGGTGACCAAATTTAGCACCATTTCTAAGGAAGGCACAGTTATTTCACCAGAAGGTTAGAATTTAAACTTTTTCATGAGGGTTATTATTACAAAAATTAAGACTTCAAGACATAGGGTGAATGTATTGCATCAAATAGAAGTCAATACAGGAGAAACTAGGCAATGCCAGTCAGTTGGACCCAAAAATTGGCTCTTCATATTTTTCAAACCTCTTTAATAAATGGCAAAATGATTTCTTTTCGCTGCCCTTAAGTTTTGCCATATTAGACAATGTACTTTGGTATTTCTTATTTAAAGTATTCCTGTAGATATATGCTTCAATAATAAAGGAACCAAAAATAACTACTACTTCATAGTTCCCTGCGTCAATTCTTTGTGAGATGCTAAGATACAGAACTGATGAAATGACTTCATATTTAAATGAGAATGCTAGTTGCTTTCAAGAACCTCTTATCCACACAAAGAAATGTACAATCGAAACTTTGTCGCAACTGGGCATCATGGAGATTATTCAGTACCAGTGTTTTCTGTTTCATTAATTAGTTTTTTTTCTCCCCTCCAACTTCTAACTTTTTAATGATCGTATGATTTCAGGTTAAAGACATGAGAATCTTCTCTCACAACCTCAACGTGGTCTTATATACTTGCCAACAGAGGGCATAACATGGGTTGGATGGGGTTCCCTGGACTGAGGAGTCGGCTCATGATATGGTAGGAAGAATAGGGTAGGGCAAAAGGCCAAGGGTCTGCAGTCTGCCTCGCCTGGAGCTGAGTTAGGGGACTGTGCTTGGTATGACTCATGTGCTATCAACAGAGGATGTATTATGGGCTATGTCCAGAGGGAGGAATACATAATTTGGATTTCCAGAAACTATAAGTGAATGAGGAAAGATGTAGGAAATAATATATAGGTTTCGGAAGAAGACATCTCCCAAGATGGAATATGGGGCAGGGGAATAGAAGGTTGGAGGAAAGTTCTTAGCTAAGAGTTGATGGTTCCTTCTCTACATTAGCACAGATTTATTATGGTAAACCAGGCTTTTAAAGATGCCACTATTCTTCAGTGATAGTGGGTACGATAGGTATCCTGTCCTATTTCCTATTATTAAATCACCTCATTTCTCCCTCTCTTGAGCATTCAAGAGAATTTGAACTGCTGTTGACCCCAGCACACATCAGTGAGTATGGTATGCGGCACCACAGGTGAGTTTTAACAAACATAATTGTTTACATAGTAGAAATACTACTATGATCCCAAACAAAACTGTGCATTTGGAGAAATAATGGCTTATGCTACTTTTCTCCCCATCACCCGGGATTTAAGAGATATGAGGACTTATACATGGAAAATTACTGGGAGAGACATTTGTGAGAGAAGAATGCACTATCATTCACAAATTTCACTCATTAGATGCATCATACTCGGCAATACTGATATGTAAGGTGTCTATCTATGCGAGAAGAGTATTGCTGATGCATGTTTTTTCGCCATGATTCGTTAAAACAACTTTAATTTTATCCTGGGGACCAAGCCCGAGGCTTGTAATTTCATAGTTAAAACTTAGTTGCTTCGAATAGTGCCATGTGATAAGTATAGGCTTATTTGACAACTTATTCGCCAAAAGCTTGGCCTTAGAAAGTCCAGCTATGCACAAGTAAAAATGGCACATTTACAACCAAAAACTATTTATGTAACATGGTGCTATTTTTTGTGCAATGAGTAAAATAAGAAACAAAATCTACACTCACAACTTAAGCTCCTCCTTGAAAAGTTCCAAATTACTCTTCTTCCGTTCCTTCTCCTTTTTTTTGCCTGGCCTATCAGGTTTATCCCCCTTTCCTCCACTGCTACCGCTCCTGTCAGTCATTACTTTGGCATACTCCATTGCTCTTTCCGGAGTGCTGAGCTTGTCAGCCAACTCTGCCAGCCTAGATGTAGGCTTGTACAGCTTCCCTTTCTCTTTTGTGTCTTCATCTGCCCATGAAAACAATTATATTCACGATTATCAGCTCATAACACATTACATCTAAGTGCTTAATTTAAAAAAATATTAAATATGAAAAGCTAAATTGAAATAACAAAGAAACAATGGCTATAGTGAAATGCAGATTGCAACATGAAGATACGATATTAGAGTTAATAATTATTAAGTCCAGTGCACATAGACATAAACCATCATTTTTAAGACAGTAAGCAGCAGAACTGCAACTTTAGTAAAGAGAAGTAATGGTTCTTTAACAAAGTAACAATGAGCTTAAGAAATAAAAATTCAAGACCATCAGAATCAGAGATAGGAAGAAAAAATAAATTAAGGGTAACCTAGTCACCACTGCCCTTGTACTTTTACTTAATGCTTTTCCTAAAGCCTACCAGTCAATGACATAATTCTACCAGTTTGTTAGCCCAGTGGATCATTTACAACAACTAGCTACAATAACTGCAATACAGCTGAATGTCATAGGATAAGGGAAAAAATTCTACATCCTGTGCCAGACTTTCAATGGCGGTTTTGCAAAGGCTTCAGCTCTTTAGTATTTAATGCAACTGGGCTGTTATTAAAACCAGCTGCACCAAATACCCATCCATGCGGTCAACATTGATGAAGAGGTTTGGGACGTAATAGTAGTTCTTTGAACCAAAGAATGACATGATTTTGTGATCAGAAAACAAAAATCATGAATTTGAACAATAATTCAGACACAAAACAAAAAGCCATAAATTACTGAGTGACCCTGGGTCATATGTTGCTTTTGGATGTATTATAAGCGTAAAAATAAGCATTAAAGTAATCTTTAGCCTCTATGCATCTGCTCAGATGCTCATACCTGATAAAGGGTAGTCATTCTCCTTAAAATGGTTCAAAAGCTTATTTTAACTATGGCACCATCACTAAAATAGCTGTTTGCAACAAGGGAATTAAGATACACATTAACGTCAAAGGTAACTCATATAACAGTATTTATTCTAAAGCGTGAGAAACACACCAAGAAAAAATAAGTTTCCCAGACAGAGATTCAAACCCAGACCCCTTGATACCACATTGAGTGCTCTAGTCAGTTAAGCAACCAAGGCATTCCCTTCAACAGTGAATATCTGGCAAAAAAAATCAAGGGCCAATCAAATTCAAATGGACAAAATTTTCCTCCCATTTGATTAAATGCCTTTGAAGAAAGAATAATAAGAAAGTCCTAATTTCAAAAAACATTTTGGTAAAAGAGAATAAATCAAACACTACTCACGTCTTCGGCCAGCGTCATAAGTACCAGCCTTCACCCAGACTTTCCCAGATTTGGTAGGGTTCTCTTGGAAAGTCGCCACAAATTCTTCAAATGCCTGCAAAAAAGCGAGATTATTGATCTAACACAGTAAGGGAAAACAAGACACTAAATACTGATTGAACAGCGAATGAAGAATGCAAAAAAATTACTCAACCACAAACAATAGTTGAGTCTAGGAATCCACATGGAAACCTCAACAAACTCAGCCGAAACCCTTGCCCTCCCATGGTATTTTTAGAACCTCAAAAACCTCACACCTAATTTTGCAATACCTAGAGTTATTAATGTGAATACTTTTGTAAATACACCTCTTCATTCCGTGTCAAACACGTTACAACATGTTTACGATAAAATGCAGAATGTGTTGAAAAATTTACCAGGAGACAAAGCAATGTTAAATAATAATCATTCTTTATTCACAGCACGCAAGTTTTGGCATGGTTTTGTCAATAATATTTACAGGGTTAAAAAACAAGTTTACAAGATTTACAAGATTAAAAAATACACAAGTTCAGAGGTCACTTGCAAGTAACATTTAGATAGAAGTCATAAAGTAAACAGATACCTATATGAAGACATTAATTTTATAATGACATCCTAATACAATAATGGACTAATAATAAATAAGGCACGACATTAAGAAAAATGTTTTTTATTTATAAGTTTAAGGTAATTTAGGGACTTTTCCTAACATAGCATATAAAATTCACCCACTGTGTATAAAGGTTTAATTAAAATGAATGCTTTAAGCTTACGCTCGAACACATTGGAAGAGGATGCTTTTAAGTGGAGGGAGCATGTTAAAAATTGTGGAAAGGTCCCTCATTGCATAATTTCAATGATCTAGCCTCAATACAGACTTTGAGCATGTATTATGTTGATGGACAACATAGTTTTGTTAAAAAAAATGCATATTTCCATAGACAAATATTACTAAATTCATTACATAGAGAGTAGCTGGAGGCACAATTTCCAGCTCATGAAAATGAGTCCTGCAGGACTCTAAAAGAAAAGCCAATGATAGCTCTTAGGGCCTGCTTCTGAATGCAAAAAAACTTTCTGGCTAAGGTTTGAGCCACCCCAGAAAAAAAATGCCTTAAGATAGAGGAGAGTGACAATTTTAGATGATATGGCATTTAAAGATTTTACTTGTACTAAAATGCAAATATCTTATCTGAAAGAGAGTTTTATTCAGCTTGGATCTTAAGCTGTCTATATACAAGGTCCAGTTTAAGGAAGATTTGATCTGAGCATCCAGGGAATTAGCTTTATCAACTAGTCTTATCATAGTTTGACAGATGATGATGGGTCTCTATCAAAGTTTATGCATACAGTTTTTGAACATTTATTGACCACAGACTGTTCTTTTTAAGACCAAGTTTAAACAGTAAATGTTTGCTAAGCAGGATCTAAGGCAACTTAAGGAAGCTGATATATCGACACCTTCAGCGTCTTA
The DNA here is from genome assembly GCA_963169105.1 of Ceriagrion tenellum. Classification (NCBI taxonomy): domain Eukaryota; kingdom Metazoa; phylum Arthropoda; class Insecta; order Odonata; family Coenagrionidae; genus Ceriagrion; species Ceriagrion tenellum. The sequence goes on from OY720633.1 coordinate 79,905,127, forward strand.
GGGCCACAGAGTAAAGAGAACGACTGTTTGTGAATTTGACTTGAGGAAAAACGAAGAGTTCCAAAGGAAAATTAAGACATTTGGGTTGTTGTTGCGGTTACTACTACATACCAACTCACATATATACACAAAATGGGTAAATTATTAATAAAAATGTTCACCAAGAGAAACAGCTACATAAATGTAATTGTACCAGTCGGGGGAGAGTTCCTTACCTGAGCAGCTGCCTCCTCTTCCTCTCGTTTCCTTTGTTCTTCCATCTCCTTCTTGGACAACTGTCGTTTGCCCATTGTGCCGATTGAGAAAGCTTTGAGCTTGTTCTCAGCTATTTGCTACAAAAGGAAAAGTTTGACTACATAATTTCAGTGAAAACTTGTAAAGATGCTCCCGGTATTGCGTACTAGTATGACAATATAGCCACAACAGAGTTCCATTGTTATTGAAGCAAATCACGCCAGAACGACTTTCAATAAAAATAATAATGTACGAGGAAAGGAATGTGAGTTGAGATGGATCGAGTGAATACCGAGAGAAAAAATATTTGCCTCGACACGGGTAGTTTCACACAAACACACAAAATCGTTCACGTTCATCAACGATAACAATGACAAGTGTAGTCTAGAAACTAACTCATTACAGCATGTTCTTCAAAAGAGAAAAATTGACGACGAAAAATAACTGGCAGAGCATGCTGATTTCACATAAAAATTGCAGAAAACCAGAAGTCGTCACCAATGAAAAAACTACTACAGTGGGTTGCGGCATTAACTCTTCGAAGGACCGTATTTCTTTCCTGACTCAAAACTACTTTCACGAGCATAAATTTAAACTGCGAACATTTTAAACCCTTAAAAATGTAACACATGCACACAACTTACTCTCATTAACGCCTTATCACCCATTTTCACGATTTATACACAATAACACTTTACACTTTTTAGAGTTCGGCCATAGCCGCCATAACACACTTGGTTCTTGAACATGGACTAAATTGAGCATCGGTATCCGCGAGCTTCGAATGCTTCCCCTGCCGCTCGACCGCATCATTTGAAAACTCACTTGGAATTCTCCATGCAGTCATCAATGTTTCCTTATGGTGTGTGTGGTAAATTTCCTTATTTCTGTACATTAGTCCAAACCTTCGTCAGTTAGCACTTCCATTCCTTAAAGTTATTCACATGTATTTCGCAGGCAGTAATAATTGCCCTATATGCGAGGTAAATGACGAGGCATTAACTGGAACACGTGAAACTGTATCTGTGATATAAAGAGAAGACTTTTGTCTGCGGAAGAGATTTTCTCGTATGAGAGAGATCTAACGACAAATCGTGGTTATATTAAGTACGTTTAAAGGACTGGGCTTGGGGTATATTGAAACTCTGAGGCAACAAGTTAGTTTAAGATTAGTTCAATTATTCAATTCACGAAGAGGTATGACGCAGAGGATATTATTTTGGCTTATTATCATGGTTCTTCCTCTTTCATCATTTTTACCCATCTTGCTGGTATAATTGTGATGAATTAAGTAATTTAAAAAAATCAAAATCTCACTAATATCAACCCTTTTTAATCTTGCCCAGTATCTCTACAGCTGATGGAAGTGGTATGATGAAAGACCGAAGTGAAAAAGGGTGTTCAAGAAAAAAATGTCCATGAATTGACGTATGAAGATATGAACTGGCCGCGGCCATTGATGTAAAAGGTTAGTAATAATTCCAGCTATAAACCCACATAGCACAAAATATCTATAAAATATCTAATACGTCTTTTGCTAATATCTAGAAAACATCTTGTAATAACTTGTAGACATCTAGACATATTGTAGATATCTGAATGTCCGCTTTTCCTATATCTACAAGATATCTTGAGAAGATATTTTCTAAACATTCATATTCAAATTGGACCCACTGGGAAAATTCAGGATAAATGACTTAAGGCCTGGTTACACGATACATTAACCCGTACGTGTTCATGTACAAGTTCATGAACGAACATATATAACAGTAGAAGTTATAGTTGCTAGTAGCAACATGTAGTTTATACAGAGTTGCAAAATTATCAAAAATACATACTAATAAACAATTTAAATATCTCCGGTTATTTTAAAAATTAAGAAACTTTTAAAAATGAATCTATAATTTTAAACCTTTACCTTCATTTTAATATCTATTAAAACAAAGCAGCTGCCCTATGGCCATCGATAGAGGTGCTTAAACATTTATCCTTTAACCCGTTATTTTGTTCAAACTATTCAACTTTGATATCCAGAATTTTGGGATCTCATAGCTATTACGTAGGTCTATCATTTTTTATTGTTTGAAGATGCTGAGGTTTAAACTTGCTGAACAATTAAATAATGAAAAATGAGCGATTTCTTTGTTTAAATCGACCTTCTGGGTTAACTGATAGTTGGATTTTGATCCGGTTACTACCAATTCCTAGAATTTTTTATCTTCTACAACTTTTGTTGGAAAAGTTATTGCCTTAACTTTTCATTGTATCATTTAAAAAACGACTTTTCTTAACTTTAAATCGCTTTTATAAACATTTGCCAGAAGAATTTCCCTTGCTTTTTTGGTGCACATGTGTACAATGACTTCATCTATCCATCCACCAAAAAGCATAGCAGTTACATTTTTTTTAGATTCCGGTGTTTTTTGGCTAATTGCACTAGACATATAATAAGAGTCGTCGCTCAAAATAGACATATTCTAGACATCTAGTAGATATTTAAAATATCCAAGACATTGAAGACATGCTGTAGATATCTAGTAGATATTTTGTGCTATGTGGGAATTGGCTACTTTTCCAGCTGGATTAGTGGGATCCAAATGGATGCGCAGGATGAAAATAAATGCCGATTGGTTTACTGTCATGGCTCCTGCGACCGTCATCCTTATACCCAGCTTGCTGATATAATTGTAATGAAATTGAATAATTAAAAAAAATAAAAAATGTTGAAAGAATAGATACTATTTTGGTGTTTCAAATGCGATTTTTGGGTGAATGAAATAATTTTTAGCCTCTCAAAATGGTATGTCCTCAGTTCATCACAACCCTGGTAAGCCAGTGTCTATGGCGAGTGCTGTGTCATCTGCACCCAATGTGTAAACGAAGAACACTATGCAGTGTTCTTGGTGTTAACACTAGGAGGCTGGGGATATCGCTCAACCTTGGAATCCAGAGGGGTCAAATTTGACCCCACCTTCTTTTGAGGGCAATAATTATTCATATATAATATTTTAATATCCTTTTTCTTTAGGGATTGCACAATATTTATCAATTGAGGATTTGAAAATTCATATAGGATAGCTTTGTTATATTTTTTATTATATTTAATGATGATTATGCATATGAAAGAGTTTCAGGTGTAGCTTTATGGAAATATTCAATATCCATTCTGGTAAAAATAAAAACTCAATAGTAAATAAGAGGTGAGATAAAATCAATTTATTAGACTTAAATATTTCTATCATAAACGGGCAGCATGATTTTGGAATTTTCAGGAAAGATACATATACTGATGTGATCATCCCGAATGATTCTTCACATTATCATGCCCATAAACTTGCCACTTTACAGTGCATGTTAAACAGGCCTATAAATATTCCCATGACGGTCCCAAATTTTGCGAAAGAACTTAAGCCACCCAGAATGGCCTGAATAATAAATGTGTAGATAAGTTGCTGTATTGCTGTAGAAGTAAGAGAGCCACACAACTGTTGACTTCATTGTCAAGTATTAGTAATATCCCGTACCGTTGGGTAAAACTAACTTTTGTAGGAGATTTATCATATAAACTATTGAAAATTGTCCCAAGTGACACATTTAAGATTTCGTTGTATAGCTCTGTCACACTTGGAGAACTTTCATGTGACTCAAAAGACCAGTATGACAATATGGACAGAAGTGGAGTTTACTAGTTAAAATGGGAGGACTGTAACATCATTACTGGTCATACTGGCCGAAAATTTAGGGATAGAGTTATAGAACATTAAAGAAGTTTTATAAATAATGATGAAAAATATTTTTTGGCCAAACATTTGTTTAGTTTTAATCATTTTAGCAATTTTGATGTGGATATTTCACTTGTTAATGATCAAGGGCAAATACTGGATTTCTACGAGAAATATGAAATTATGAATAGCCCGGAATATATATATAATGACATACTTTTTATAACTCAATCACCTCTTTTGAATCTAAGTCTCCCTACACGTCCTGGGACGCAGTAATTTGGCTGTTGTCTTCTGACCTTCAACTCCACCTGTTCTTTTTCCCCTTTTTTTTGTTTCCTCCTCTATTGTTTACTTGCTATTATGTCACTTTGAACTCCCCCACCAACGAGAAGAGAATTTTGGCAGAGAATTTGTTTGTACCAAGCTCCATCAAAAATATCGTACGACACATCTTCTCCCACTTTTTGCCTCAGAAATCAGTAACTTAACTAATCTGTTCCTTTTTTTGGTTTTTCAGAAGTTCCTTGATCTGAGATTACAGTTTTGTTGACACAAAGTAAGTTAATGCTGAAGATGTTTTTACTACTTCTCCTCATTAGAGATGGGCCAAATTGAAAATTACCAAGTTAATGCTGTTAACCCCTTGCTATTGCTATTGGCTCCCTATTAAATCCTCTTTGTAAGTTGTCAACTCTGAGGTTGGTCTTCAGCAGCTTGCCACTCTGAACTTCATTCCTTATATCTCTTCATACGAGGTGCAACCCATATAATATAATATAATAATAATCATTTATTGCTTCCCTTTAGTACAGTATTTTTCAACACATGATATCGCTCATGATTTGATCTATGGAGGACAGTTTTGGTCTTCCTCAATGGTTTCTTCCTACAATCATTCCTTCTATAATTGTTATAATTATATGATTACGATGTAGGATGTTCCCTATTAGATTAGATTAGATTTGTTTTTGGTGGAGTTCCTCCGAGGTGGACCTGGGACACCTAGATCTATTGGTCCTTTGGGCTAACCACCATATCTTGGTTACCCATGGAGTCCAATGGCCTTACTGAAGGCCAGCATATCCTCTATGGGAGTAACCCTGATTTCAGCCAGATCAGGAAACGGAGATCCTAGATGCCTTATTCTGGTCCTCATCAAGGCAGGACAGTCACAGAGAACGTGTGATGTTGTTTCGTCCTCTTCTTTGCACCATCTGCATCTGGCGGAGTCCGCCAGCTTCAAGAGATGAAGGTGCCTCATGACCTGATAGTGTCCAGTTAGGAGACCCACTATCGTGCATAGTTGACCTCTGTTTAGCAATAGAAGTCTTCTTTCTATTCCCGGTTTGGGTCCTTCTATAAAAATCTTGGCTTGTCTGAGGCCTTGTGTGTTTCGCCAGATCTCAGAGTGGCGGGCAAGGCCCCACTTCTTGATCTCAGTGATTCCTGCTGAAGATGCTCTGGTCCCATCAGTGTGTGGTTTGAGGCTTCTTTTGTGAGTTGATCTGCAATCTCATTTCCAGTTTTACCCTCGTGTCCGGGGACCCAGAAGAGTTCAACTTTGCCAAGACTGTGCAACGAGTTGAGCAGTTCACGGCATTCATGAAGGAGTTTTGAGTTGCACATTGGTGATGCTAGGGCCTTTAGAGCCGCTTGGCTATCGGTGCATATGTGGATTGGTCTGCCCTTGAGACCTGATTCCTTAAAAGCATGTGCGCACGTCAGTAAAGCAAACACCTCCGCTTGAAAGACTAGCATATTCTCCAAGTGAGATGGTGCTCCTCTTGTCTGGGCGCTGGCAGTAAATCCCAGCCCCTGCTCTGCCTTCCTTCTTGGAGCCATCGGTGAACCACACCTGGGCTCCATTGTGGAGATCTTTGTCTCCCCCTTTAATACACCACTCCCTTTCTGGAAAGTGGATTTTTAAGTGTGGGGGTGATTTGTAGAATGAGGTTATCATCATGCCTGAGCCCATTTCAACAATAGGGCTTGACTCTCTAAGCTCCTGCCATATTTTTCTGTGTCCGAACAGGTTTCCCCTGTCATTCCACTGATCCTGTCTTTTTAGATATGCTGCAGCCCTAGCCTGTTTCTCTACTTCCACATTAAGTGGAGCAAGGCACAGTAAGGTCTCCATAGCCTGTGTGGGGGTGGTTTTCATTGCCCCCGTAATTTCCATGCAGGCCATTCGTTGCAGGTGGTTGAGATTCTTCCTTGCAGAGCTCTGTCTTGTTTTCCCCCACCAGACTAATGAACAGTGTAGAAAGCTAGGTTTCACCACTGCAGTGTAGATCCAACTGATTGCTTTTGGTTGAAGTCCCCAGGTTTAACCTAGTGCCCTCCTGCAGGTCCATAGGGAGGTGCACACTTTTTTGGCTTTCGCCTCAAGGTGTTCTCCCCAGCTGAGTTTGGAGTGTAGAAGGACTCCCAGGTATTTCGCTGTTGTTGAGGGTTGCAATTCTTTCCTTGTAACCAAGGAGATATGAGCCCTTCTCTTTTCTTCTTGTTGGTGAAGAGAACAAGTTTTGTTTTCCCTGGATTTACCGTCAGCCCTGTTTGATGGCACCAGCTCATCGTTCTATTCAGGGCTTTATGCATTAGTCCGGAGACGGTGCTGAGGTACTTGCCTGTGATGAGAATCACTACGTCACCTGCGTACCCTTGTGTATAGGCTCCAGTTTTGTTTAGCCTTGTGATGAGTCCATCGACCACCATGTTCCACAGCAGTGGGGATAGAACTCCCCCTTGTGGGCATCCTCGAGTCACAGCCACCTCCATCGTCCTCTCTATCAGAACAGCCTTGACTGTTCTTTCTTCTAGCATTAATCTGATCCAGTTGACAATGTGTGCATGGACACCATGTCTCCTGGCTGCGATGCAGATTCGTTCGAACGATGTGTTGCTGAAGGCTCCTTCCACGTCAAGGAAGGTGCCCAGACCAAACATCCCATGTTCTAGCACTCCTTCTATCCTGGTGATAAGGTTATGGAGTGCTGTCTCTACTGATTTGCCTTTTTGGTAGGCATGTTGGTACAGGTGTCGGGGATTGTCCTTCAAAGGTCCCTCCCTAATATACCTGTTCACTATTTTCTTCAGTGTTTTCAGCATAAAGGAGATGAGGCTGATGCCATGGAAGGAGTCAGCTTTGGTGTAGTCAGTCTTTCCTGGTTTGGGAATAAAGACGTCTTTAGTGATCCTCCACTTCTTGGGAACATACCCATATGCGAGCAGGGTCGGAAAATTCTGACTAATGGTAACAGTACCTGGTCCTGTCCCTCTTGCAAAAGTGCTGGGAAGACTCCGTCTTCGCCAGCTGATTTGTAAGGGCTGAAACTTGTTATTGCCCATCGCATTGCATTATATGTGATGATGCTGGAGGCCAATCTCCACTCCGTCCTAGCAGGATGGCTGGGAGGCCCCCTTTGGCGCATCTCAACCTCCAAGGAGCCTGGATAGTGAGTCTCTAGCATTAGCTTTTGTGCTTCCTTGTCTGATGACGTAAATTCACCAGAGGGAAGCAGAAGAGACCCCACCCCTGCTTCCACGTCCTCCAGATTTCCGCCTCCAGATTTCTCGGCGGAGCCCTCTTTTCTCCTTGGAGATCCACCGATGGCTTTCGCACCTTCGGTGGACAAAGCTGCCCCCTGTGGCGAACCACCAGAGGCTAAGGCTTTCTTGGCGTGCCGTTTCTCATTCCTCCTTCTTCTCTTGGCTATGCCTCTCTCTTTTTGCTTTGTGGTGAGCTGCTCCATTTTGTTAGAAATGCTCCCCAAAGTGGTGATGGAAGCTCCAGAGTCTGACTTGGGGGACCCTGGTGCTGCCTTCAAAGTTGACTCGGAAGAGTCGGAAAGGTGCTCGCCCTGCTCTACAGACATGGAGGGGAAAGCTAAGGGAAGGGAAAGGGAGGAACTGCCATTGGAATCACTGATGGGGCTCGCCGACAGAGCATCCTCCATAGATGAGGTAATTGGACTGACGTCCTTAGATTGAGGCTGCTTCTCAGCAACCTCCAAAGAGTTTTGTTTTTTAGGTTTATCCATAAATAATCCCACGAGTAGCTAGGGAAATATACGGTCCACCCATGCAGAGCCCTGCATGCATGGGCAAGGCTAAATAAAACCGGAGGTCACCCTGTATCCAGAGTTTCCCCGCTAATGACTTCTTACCCTCCGCCCCGCAGACACAGTCACCGTTGGCACGAGGAGCAACCTTGGTGAGGAAAGCTGTTTATCGACCAGCCAGGTCTAGATCCGTCATGTTCTGCCAAAACCAAGGGCACCTCGTAGTGGATGTGGCTCTTCACCACGCATGACGATCTTGGTGGGCGGAGAGCCTATTCAGCCCTTTGTTCCACCCTGGGTACACACATCCCTCACCCCCATGTTCTCTATTAATTTGTCTTGTCTTTTCTAATGCTAATCCATAATGTCCTTCTCTCTTTTGCTCTTTTAAACACTTCTTCATTAGTTATTCTTTCTACCCAGCTGACTTTCAGCATCCTACTGTAGCACACATATGCCTTCATGAATCTTTTCCTTGTGTTTAGATCAATGTTTCTATTGGAAAGGATGTTTTCCTTTGAGTTAAAGGTGATCTTGGCTTGTTGACTCCTTATTATTTGCATTTTACATTTAACGTCTTTTGTGATTTTGCTTCCTAAATAGGTAAATCATTCTTGAATCTCTTCCAGTTGTTCTGTTCTCATCAGGATATTTATTCTCTGTTCATGAGATTGTTTCGTACTGCATGTCATTACTTTGGTTTTCTTTCTATTTATTTCCATATTGTGTTTCTCCAGTGACCCAGTGTGTCAGTACACCGCATATACCTACTAGTGGTGGGTCGCAGGCAACGGTATGCTGGCTCTCAAGATAGTCCTTTCAGAAGGGATCCTAGCTTGAGTAGAATTGTGAAAGCGGGCCTAGGGTATTACTATGCTTTGGTTTCTCTTGTGACATAGTGGTCAAAATGTGCCAAAACTGACCAGTAGAGTGCCGTAACCATTAGCAGGGAAAGCTGCATGTGGTGCGGATACTGCAAAGACTGGTAACCTTGCATACTCTATTACAACTTACTCACAAGAGTCATGAAGTAGCCTTGGACGGCCGAAGCTGAATAAGGTTGGCCCATCAAGATACGGACTTAGCAATACGAACTGGACTATCGGTACTTGGAATGTGAGAGGAGTACATGGAAAGGAGCATGAGTTGTTGAATGAAATGAAAGTGAGACAAATGGATGTTTTGTGTGTATGTGACACTAAGCGCAAGGGGTGGGATGTTGTTACTGTAGATGGCGGTGGTCTGGCACTTAGGTCAGGCGTTGAAGATAATGTACACGGCAGTCAAGGTGTAGGACTCATTCTTAATGAGAGAGTTTAGTTACTGGTAAGGAAGTATGAGTTAGTATCCCCTAGATTGCTCTGGGTTTGCATGAAAGTAGGTATTAGGAGAGTTGTGATTGTGGCGTGCTATGCACCAGTGGATGGAGAGAGTGACAGAGTGAAAGATGAGTTTTGGGAAAAACAGAGAGGTTTTGAATGAATGTGACCCTGGTGAGAAATAATTGTACTAGGTGACATGAATGGCTGGGGTGGTGTGAGGCAGGATGAATCTGAGAGAGTGGTTGGGCCATTTGGAATGGTGAAAACTTGGTGTGTGTGGCTTGGAAAAAGGATTGTTTGTGTTGAATACATGGTTTAAACATAAGAGAACACACGTGTATACTTGGCAAAGGGGTGATTGTAAATGCATGATTGATTTCGTTGTGGATGATGAGAGATTGAGGGAGTTAATGTGGGACACGAGAATGATTAGGGGTGCTGAATGTGGAACAGACCACTATTTGGTTCTCTCCAAAGTGAATCTAGGGAGAAAGTGGGTGCCAAGGAAGAATGTTGAACGTAGGCAGTTGAGAGTAAAAGTAGAGAGGTTGCTAGACAGTGAGGTAAGATAGCAGTATGGATGCATGCTTGAGGATGCTCTATCCTTGAAGCAGAGAGAATGGGACGAGTATATGAGAAACAAGAATGTGATGATGCGTGGGAGTGTTTAAAAGGAGTGATTTTAGGATGTGCTGAAAGTGTATGTAGGAAAGGAGTGGTAGAAAGAATGAAAGGTGATGCTTGGTGGAATGAAGAAGTGAAAATTGCAGTCAGTGAAAGGAAGGGGCATATAAGAATATGATTGCTGCCAAATCTGAGGAAGAGCGTACTAAGGCATGTGAGATTTACAGTAAGAAAAGGAATGAATGAAAAATCGTTGTGAAAGAGAGCAAGGAAAGAATGTGTGCGGATGAAGCTAGCAAGATGCAGAGCAATTTTGAAGGCAATTAAGCTGTTTTTGATGTGGGTAAAAAGGGCTAAGATTGGTGAAGACTGGGGAATGAATGTGTTAAGGAACAAAAGTGGAGAGATCATGTGGGATGAAAGCAATATCAGGAACTGCTGGAGGGAGTATTTTGAAGAATTATACAATTATGTTACATGTTTGTCGATTTAGAGAAGGCATATGACAGAGTAAATAGAAAGAAGTTGTGGAAGGTTTTGAGAGACTATGGAGTAAATGGGCAGTTATTGAATGTTATGATGGCAATGTATGACAACAGTAAGGCAAGTGTAAGAGTTAACGGGGTTCTGAGTGATTGGTTTGTAATAAATCGGGGTGTAAAGCAAGGATGCGTAATGTCTCCATGGCTGTTTAATGTATTTATGGATAAATGTGTTAGAGACGCATGTAGTGAAAACGACGGTGTTTTGATTGGGAATGTAAACGTGCGAGTTCTTCTATAAGCGGATGATGCTGTTTTGATCTCAAACAGTCAACAGGGATTACAAAAGCTCCTTGATAAGTTTTGTGAATCAACCGAGAGAATGGAATTGAAGGTGAATGCGTGCAAGACAAAAGTAGTAGTTTTTGATAAGGAGAATGGGGAGAATAACTGTGTGATGAGGGCGAATGATGAAGTAATTGAACAGGTGGATGATTTTGTGTACTTAGGTAAGATGTATGCGAAAGATGGAAGAATAGATGAGGAGATAATGAGATGTGCGAATGCTGGAAGGAAAGTGGTAGGTAGCATGTGGAGCATATCAAGGAATGAGTGCTTGTCTAAGGAAGCGAAAATTTCCGTGTACAAAAGTGTACTTCTTCCCACTTTGCTATATGGTAGTGAAACATGGGTATGCCAGGATAGACATAAGAGTAGACTTAACGCCGTGGGTATGAGTTATCTGCGGAGTATTTGCGGCAAAAGTAGGATGGATAGGGTCAGGAATGAGTGGGTCATGAATGAATGTGGGTTAAATGCTCCAGTAATGGACGTGTATGAAAGGAGTGTGCTTCGTTGGTTTGGCCATGTTGAGAGAATGGATGAGAGTCGAATAACGAAACAGATATATGAGAGTAGAATGAGTGGTGCGAGAGGTAGAGGTAGGCCGAGGAAGTTGTGGTTGAATGTGGTTGAGGAAATTCTTAGGAGGAGGAATATTAGGAGTTTTAAAAACAGGAGGGCGTGTATGAAACAGTGTATGGGTTTAAATGAGGCAAAAGAGGTTTGCAAGGATAGGCCAGTATGGAGGAAATTATTGAAGAGGAGTAAGGTGTACAATTATGAATTAATGAGTGAAACATTTTGACTGTGCCTACCCCGGAAGGGAACGGCGTGATGGGTATGTATGTATGTTACAGGCACTGAGGATGAACCTTGCTAAGTAGTATGTGAGAATGTGATGATAGAAAAGGAGATCAGTAAGAATGAGGAGGCCATAATGCCATTGAGGGTATTGAAAAATGGGAAGGCTGCAGGCATAGATGGGATATCTAGTGAGATGTTGAAGTGTGGGTGTAATTTACTCATTTGTTGGCTGTAGAAACTATATAATTTATGCTTACATGCTTCTGTTGTTCCAGTGGATTGGGAAAATGAAATCATCGTTCCATTGTACAAAGGGAAGGGAGGAAAGACCGAATATAATAATTATCGGGCCGAATATAATAAGTTTATTGAGCATTCTGGGAAAAGTATACAGTAAAATTTTAATCGACAGAGTGAGGAATATTACTTCTGACAGTATATGGGGTGTGCAGCATGGGTTTATGCCAGGGAGAGGATGTAGTGACCAGTTTTTCTCACTTCAGCAAGTGGTAGAACAATCTATGAGTGTCCAAAAGAAAGTGTATTGTGCGTTTGTTGATTTAGAGAAGGCATATGACAGGGTAAATAGAAACAAGTGGACGGTTTTGAAGGACTATGGAGTGAATGGGCAGTTATTGAATGTTATTATGGCAATGTATGATAATAGTAAGGCAAGTGTGAGAGTTAACGGGGTTTTGAGTGATTGGTTTGCAATAAAACAGGGCATAAAGCAAGGATGCGTAATGTCACCATGGCTGTTTAATGTATTTATGGATAAATAAGTTAGAGATGCATGAAGTGAAAACGACGGTGTTCTTATTGGAAATGTAAACATGCGAGTTGTGCCATATATGGATGATGCTGTTTTGATCTCAGAGAGCCAAGAGGGATTACAGAAGCTCCTATATGAGTTTTGTGAATCAACAGAGAGAATGGAATTGAGGGTAAATGCACACAAGACTAAAGTACTTAGTAGTTTTTCATAAGGAGAATGGGGAGAATAACTGTGTGATGAGAGCGAATGGTGAAGTAATTGAACTAGTGGATAATTTTGTGTACTTAGGTAAGATATTTGTGAAAGATGGACAGATAGGTAAGGAGATAAAGAGACATGCAAATGCTGGAAGGAAAGTGGTAGGTAGCATGTGGAGCATATCAAGGAATGAGTGCCTGTCTAAAGAAGTGAAAATCACCGTGTACAAAAGTGTACTTCTCCCCACTTTGTTGTATGGTAGTGAAACATGGGTATGTCAGGATAGACATATGAGTAGACTAAACGCCATGGGTATGAGTTATCTGAGAAGTGTTTGTGGCAAAAGTAGGATGGATAAGGTCAGGAAAGAGTGGGTAGTTAATGAATGTGGGTTAGATGCTCCAGTAATGGACATATATGAAAGGAGTGTGCTTCGTTGGTTTGGCCATGTTGAGAGAATGGATCAGAGTCGAATAACAAAACAGATATATGAGAGTAGAATGAATGGTGTGAGAGGGAGAGGTAGGCCGAGAAAGTTGTGGTTGAATGTGGTAGAGGAAATTCTAAGAAGGAGGAATATTAGGAGACTTTAAAACAGGAGGGCGTGAATGAAGCAGTGTATGTGGGTAAATGAAGCAAAAGAGGTCTGCAAGGATAGTTCATTATGGTGGAGATTATTGAAGCAGAGTTAGGTGTACAATTATGTATTTATGAGTGAAACTTTGTGACTGTGTCTACCCCGGAAGAGAACGGTGTGATTGGTATGTATGTATGTATTTCTCCCTGAGAATTTGGTCCATTTCATTTACACTGTTATCTAAATCTTCCCCTGAGTCTGTGATTACAGTAATTTCATCCGCACATCATGTCAATTTTCCTTCCATTCACATTGACCCCCACCTCCATTGTTTCTCTCACTTCATTTATAGCTTCTTGAGTGTATGCATTAAACAATATAGGGGATAGAGTACTCCCTTGTCTTACTCCTTCTCTTATGTTTGCCTCATCCATGCTATTTTGACCCCTGATCACAGCCAACTTGTCCTTGTATAGACTGAAAATCACTCTCCTATCCTTAAATTAAAATCCTGATTTCTTCAGTATTTTAATCATCACATGCCAGTGCCAGTTGATATTATCGAACATTCAACATGCCAGTTGATATTATCATATGCCTTTTCTAGGTCAATAAATGCAACATAAGTTGGTTTGTTTTTCCTCATCTGTTTCTCGATCATTAGCCTTAGAGCCAAGATGGAAAATGGTGGGTAAAAATGGCCTCTGGTTCTCATCCCTTATCTGAAGCCAACTTACTCTTCAGATGGTAATTCGTCTATTGTTTTCTCCATTCTTCTTAATATAATCTTGACCAGGATCTTAGAAGCATGTGATAGAAGGCAAAGGGTTCTGTGATGTTCACATTTCTTGGCTGCTGACTTTTTAGGTATGGGAATTATTATGCTCTTTTTTAAGTCTTTGGGTGTATCTCCAATGTCATAAATATCTCTGATAAGCTGTAGTAGTTTCCTTTAATTAAATCCTTTATTAGCTATTAATGGCAGAAATATAAAAATTTCTGGAAGATTATGGCAATTTTCCAAAATTTCTATGATTTATCACGTTTAGTTATAATTTACCTCAAATGAAAATTATGGTTATTTATCCATCTCTGTTCCTCAATCACAAGGAATAGCTACATTAATTGCACCTTCTTTCTTCTCAACTAAATTCTCCTCACTATGATGGTGGTAGATGTAAAATGCTGTGTGATCTCCAGGTACTTCAAAAAGAAATTTTAGTTCAGTAGGCCTACTGAAGAGAGTACTTATCAATTTTCAAACATAAATGTTTTCTATGGCACATTTTGTCTCCAGCCCGTGGCTAGGCATATGAGTAAAGCATCTGCTGCAGTGGTGTTTGAGCATCCATACAGTGCTTCTTTCAGTAATGGATTGCAGATGTTGCTGTTAGCACAATTTGATACCTCTGGATTATCTTCAGAGGAATTACTCCAAAGTGGTCACTCATTTTCCTCACAATATGGTTGTGATGGAGACCCATCTTCAAAGAGCCCTCTGCAATCATCTGTACCACATTCCTGTAGACCAGACATTTAGCAACCATATTTTTCCTGTTGCAGCTCTTTGTCTGGCTAATAAGACGTAATTAAAATTAAAATTTCTTTTCTACGGAGAAGAAATTTTTTTTCTCTAAGGAGAAGAAATTTTATCAAGTGACCAATGAAAAGGTCATTTAAATTCAGGTTAGGCCAGCAGTAAACTATTCTTTGTGAGTTTTAGGTATTTATTCCATCTGCAAAGTCGAGGAATCATTCATGTAAGGATTCAGGGATGACAACAATGAAATGCTTACATTAGAGACTTGCTTGAAATGTAGCATCCATTTAGGAGCGACATTCATTTTGCCTGTTAGAAGGCTAAAATATGCTTACACTAACAAATAAATGAATCTTCAATAATAAACTTCAGCAATAGGAAGGAACATGCGGTATTTTATATTAGAAAGACTCGACTTTAATGTTTAACAAGTATATAGGACACACTCAAGACATATTCAGTACAGAAATAAGATACCAGTTACAAGATCTGACATATATATATTAAATGTGCTACGAGAAAAAGCAAAGTGTAGCAATGGGTCATTCATTATACACAGATAGGAGTCCCTCCTCTCTCTAAAAAGCAACCAAGATCAAGACTTATGGAAAGGTATAGATTTGCCAGTAAAATAATGATGCAGGTTTATGGTTTGGAGCAGCCAAGTCTTAGCTTAGAGGTTATACCTATGGCACCATTCATCTTGTTACGAGAGTTCATTTTTGGTTACCTTAAAACAACTGCTTTGTTCTTACCTAATCTCCCCCTTAGCTGTGTGAAGAACCCACTTTTTTTTATTTTGAATTACCTATTTATTTTAGGTGCTTAACATGTATTTTCTCAAATATTTTAAAATTTGGATGAGGACCGATGCCCCTTTCGCTCCTCTCCCCATAAGACTATGTGCTTGTCCAGTAAAGAGCGAAACTAGATTACTCATACTGTTTGTGTCAGGCAAAACTTTGGAATGAAAGCTATAACTTAGTAATACCACATAAACTTAGTTAACAACCTAGGTTTCGACTTATGAAGTCATCTTCAGTCAGCTTTCATTTCGCAATAGTTTACTCATTGTGCTCAGTGAGTGCATTTTACCAAAGCAACTTCTGCTACAAAAATCACCAAACTAACCAACAGCCCTAGTGAGTAAAAGATGAACACACCATTCATTTCACTTAAACTGATTTTTCTTTTGTCCCCTGATGTAACAGATTTTGTATTTGCCCCATCAGATACCTTTTTCCCAGTCACCTCTTTAACCCATTTGCCAATGATTCCACTTGATGCTAGTCCTTGATCTATTTTTTTCAGCTCCGCCTGAAAGGGAGATCCCTTTTGCAGGAATATAGTGGTTGGAAGAGGTAGTGGGCATTCCTTTAAAACCTTCTTCTCAATTCTTAGTTGGGATAACCGATATAAGAGGTTACGTTGTGTTCCAGCTATGGCCATTCCATCTATGTTCAGTGCTTCAACTTCTTCATTGTAGAGTTTGTAGCCTCGCAGGATCGCTTTCCAGGCCTTGCTTTCCATATCCTTTGCAAGGAACTTGATTGCTGCTGAGCCTCCTACTCGTAATCCGGATTCTACCACTTCTTCCAGGTTTGATGGTGCCCAGGAAGGGGTCGGGGCAGAATGAAAGCTTGAGAGGTGTGCTTGAATGGCTGTGGTCGTAATCAGTCCTGCAAGGCAGATGGCTGGAAAAATGACTCTGGAGGATGAGGCAGTTGGAGGTCTTTCAATGGGAACGCCAACAAAAGCCACCAAAGTATCAGTGATGACAGCCAAAGAAGTGTAGTGGGGCATGTGGTACTGATGGGGTTGGATTTTATAAACTATCCATGAAGCAGCACAGGAGAGAACAATGGCAATAAGGAGTGCTATCCATGCTGATGGAGAAGCAAGTCCAATCAGCCGCCAGGAGCTGCTGGGGTGACTAATAGGCACAGCAAGGGTGATACAGGTCCACAGGTGGTGAAAGCCATCCCCCAAGATATGGAGTCTCTCTCGTGTCAGAGCAACTTCACACATCACCATATCTGTGTGATTCTCAAGTAAAGGGGAGAGAATTTGCCAAAAAGGATTTCTAGAGTTCCCATAATTCTCTGGGTGGAATTGAGTAATTTGGGGTGTGAAGTTCATCCTTTTGGCCACTTCTGTCAAGAGAAAACCCTGGATGCCACCTAATTGCTCAACTTCATCCTTTTGAAGTCCTTTGCCCTGAAAAGTTTAGGAAATGTCAGTATGAAAGTTTCATCAAGTGAAGAAATTCAAGTGTTAGTGGATGGATTTACTAATGGATTACAAAAGTCTACACCTAATTAATTTATTGCTAAGGATATCAGACTTTCAGCATACACTAACTTTATTTATTTGTACTTCCTATATATTAAGACCCTCAGAAAAAATTTCATTGGCCGTGTAAAATTTGTGAAGATGCATTGTCCATGCTCATTGTTTTTATTAGGTTCTCAACTGAAAGCAACATTATGTACATCATCATCATTGGTTGTTCAATCCTAATCCTAAGATTGATTGACTGCACTCCTCCATCCTTTCCTATAAAATGCAAGTTCCCATTACTTCCTGTTAGTTCTTCTTATGCACTTTATTCTTTCTTTGGTATTTGTTTTTATACCATAGCTGTCCTGTAGGGGACCTCCTCTTCTCCTTTTTCCTCTAATTGTCCTTCAATCATATTCCTCTAAAACTCATTGTGCCTTACAGTGTGCTCCCATCTGGTTCATCTTTTCTGTCTAGTGTTATATAGGGTCATTTCTTCATGTACACTTGTGTCCTTTTTCATTTAGTATTTTATCCATCCATTTGATCTTCAGCATTGTCCTCCAATGCCAGGTTTTGAAAGCTTGTCTTTTCTGGTCTGCTTCTCAAATGGTACTTACTGAAGATATGAATAGGGTTGATCAAAAGTGATGATCGGCCTCATTTCAAACTACTTGGTCATCATTTTTACCACAGAAGTTTTCTTTTGTACCAATACATGGTGGAGAGGCTCCTCTAAGATACAAGACATGTTAACAAGCCCATCGTATGTCCCCAATAGTCAGACCAGCATGTCAAAAAGATTTGAATGCTTCTCATTTAACCATTAGTGGATGACAACTGTAGAAATAGATATGTATTGGTTCTGTCAATGAAATAAAGCTCATCTTACGGATATTTGCTAACACTAGGTATGAATGAGGATGTCCTCAAATGCATAGTGGATTTGCTATAATTAAGATTACAGCTAACTCATATGTGCCTAACCAGAACTCAGCTAACACATCTGTTTCCTCCTCTTAGGATATTATTATACTTCACTAATTTAATTATCGAATGACCAGATTGAAAAACATGGGGCCATTTGCGATTATGAGAAAGGTTTTTGCTGGTAAGAATGGTTTCATTCTCCTTGTGCTTATGATTGTTGACTATCATGTGATAAGTTATAAATTATTTTTTCAGAAGCATATCATAAAAGAAAAATGAATGCACCCCATCAGAGGACTATCTCTAGCTGCAAAAGCAGTTTTATGGAGAAGGTCATTGGTGAGAGGTAGTATAAGTGTTAATGTCCACGAAATATCAATTGAGACTTTGATAAGGCGTGTATTTTCATGTGGCTTCAAAACTTGGTCATTGGAGCAAAATATTGAGTTGTAGTTAGGAGGCTTTGGGTATTTGGATTTGGCAAAGGATGAAGTTGGTTAGAGAGGAAGAGCATTGAAGATTTGTGAAATATGTAGGAGGAGGGAAGGAAGTTGATATCATAAATTTATGGAAAGTATAACAAATGGTTGGGAGGCAAATTGAGGAGGTAGGAGCTGCTAAAGGGTGCAGTTGAGGCTAGAATATTTGCTAATAGTAAAGAAAGAATAGGAAGATATCCCTGTTGAAGGAATGATAGAGCCTCTCTGACAACAGAGTAATTTTTCAGGAAATATGAAAACTGAGCCCTCCATCTAATGTCAGAATGCCATTATTGTTTGAGCTGTACGATGCTGCCATCTGTCAAGATGTTTGCAGAACTTAATTATGAATAATTTGTCTGCTCTCAGATGCTTCCATAGCTACTAAAACCAATTTTTTTATAAAATTCTGGTGGTATTGTTCTCTCCTTGACAAAATTAAGATTTCAATAATTAGAGAATTAGAATTTAAAGTTAAGGAGATAATGTAGAGCATTCATAATGGTTTATGATAGGATTGACTTTGAATGGAGGAATGATATGGGGTAGAAAGAGCATGGCAGGGCAGAAAATGAAAAATATGGTTGGATCATCTATACTAAAAGAAAACGGGCTCAAAGCTGTCATCTCCTTGAAAATAGTTGAACTGGAGAGTTGATGTCCACTGCCAGCAAAATTAGTTTGTAGAGTTTATCCTTTGGAACTATTCAGCAATTTCAACTGTTCTTTCCTTCCGTAAAAATAACAGATTTTTCCCTATAGAATTTGATGTCTTATTTGATCTAATATTCACCCAATCAAAATCCTTAAAGACATGCATTTTCATTGCATTATTTCAAGTAAATTTAGCTCTGCTGCTGATGAATCATCCATCAATGGGACTCATTTTAACATTGCCATTGTATTTCAGTGGATGCATCCTAGGCCTTCCATGTTCTAATTCTTTGGAAGACCAATGATATGGAACACATCAGAAAAATTATGAGGTAAGTTAAAATATTTTGATTACTTATTGTTGACGATGATTATGATAGATGAATGAAATCACTTTCCTTGCCAAAAAGAATGCACTCATCTCAAAGCATGAACTCGTGCCTATAGATGGGTGGTTCATGGCTATGAGATCATTTTCAGATTCTCATATGATGAGGAGAGACTATTACATTATGGAAAAGACTTCTTGCATTTCTGGCATTCAGTGTTTCTTCCTCACTAAATGCTAAATTAATATACCTATCTATATTTTATATCTTGTTTCTTTGTCTCGGGTTACTTAGGTTGAACTCACTGTCAATTCTATCATTCTTGCCCAAAAAATTAGTAGGCTATGGTTGAAAATTGGATATTGTTCTTGTAGTTATCTCAGAGACTTCGTACGTTAGACTTTGCAACTCTCAAGCTTTCAGGATTTCAAGGGGGGAAATATGGAAATTTATTTTAAACTTGGTGGTATCAGGAGTTACTTTGTAAAAGAATATTATTTTGGTATCCATATTACTCTGCATTCTAGGTAATATGGCTCCTAAATAATTTTAGCATAAAAATTTGAATGGTAAACTCTGCAACTTTCAGGGCTTCAGGTTATCCTGGTTGGAAGCACAGAAATAAATTCTAGAACTGTTCCTTTATGTCCAAACTTCTTGAGTTTATGGCAATTTGTGATTACTGAGTATGTGTTGAACTACATGAAGTGGGCACTGGCAACCACACTGAAGATAGTAATAATTGCTGCACCTTTAACCCTTCATTATGGTCGCCTATGTCACATACGTGATTTAGGTTGCTGGGTGTGGGACACCCATGATTATATATTTTTTATTTAATAAGCAAAAGTAAAATCTTAGCCGTATTTTTTCATGCGTACTAATTTTGTGTGTTGTATGAAATGTACATGACATGATACAATACATATGATATATATTTTACTATACTTTTTACAAATATATAATGCCTGTCGTGTTCACCGTCCTGGTTATTTATGTCATATGTATCAGGAATGTCGCCAATAAATTACTGTTCCCCCCTCAGAACTTCTAAAATTTGCAATATTTGGTTTTTTCCCGCATATGCCAAAATGAAAAGTTAAATTTACATGTTTTATTACCCAGCAATGAAATTATAATATGTAACAACTGTAAATTGTGGAATATAAAAATAAAGTTGGATTTTACACAGAATTGTAAAATCTATGTGGGGGATGAATAATATAGATGGCCATATTTTCCTAGTGCTATGCCCAGGAAAGCTTGTCTCCACTGCTGAAATCACTCGTCTTCAGAAACCAACTGAATTTCCACTAAGAACATTATAAGGAGATAACTCTAGTGAGAATACAACTCCTCGACTGAGGAAGATTTTCGGATTTCGAGAAGCCTGTCACAGGGTATGATAAAGTGGTCAAAAGGAAATACAGACATGAAGTGACACGTATCACATTATATTTTGATAGACGTCGTTTGGCTTGGAACTAAAAATCTGCCGGAGGGTTAACTATGTGTTAACATTTCATTCTTGTGCAGGTTGGCAATTGGTAAACCTTGAGCTCTGTTGCATACTTTGTTTCCATGCAGAATAAAATAAATATGAGTAATGAAGTTCCCCTCATCTCCCGCCTAGTGCCTAAACATATGACGACATATTCATTGCATCAGGACTCTCTCAGAGCGAACCATAAGATCACTGATAAACGAGGGACAAATTTTGTCACACCATTATGGTCAGTGGGTGCTGGACACCCAAATCTGCAATGTAATAATAATAATAATAATAAATTTATTGTTCTAGGACCTTGTCCTATGGAACATATCACATTTTACAAATAAGTCTCAGCAGTGAACAACAAAGAAAAAGTGAAAATACAATTTTACAGTATTAATGATGTATGGTATTACAGTATTTTAATTACAATTATATTTTTCAAGTAAATAAGCAAACATTTTCATTTTGCATTGATTTACAGTGTTACAGTTAACAATTTCGTCCGGTATTTCATTCATATTCTTATGGAAGAGTTTAAGGTTGACAATTGGTACACCGTAGTTCGGCAATTTGGAATTTTAAATCGTCTTCTAACTCTTACTATTCTACAAGTTTCACTCTGGTGACATATAATCATTTTATAAAGATAATCAGGTGTTTTGGTTGACAATATTTTATACACAAACACAGATAGCAGGACATGTACGTCTTTTTTACTGCAGGAAAGTAAAAATCAACCTAATATTACGTTAAATGAACTAAAAATGACTGCAAACTCAGCTACTAAAGATATGAATTTCATAATATGGACGAAATGAAAAATATAGCATTTTTAAATCCCTCTGGATGTTAAACACTCAGGTGACCGTACTCAAGCATTAAATCGTGCAATTTAGGATTTCATGGTTCTTTCTCACAATTAGCTCTCGACATATTATATTTGCACCGCCAAGGTAAGGTAAACTGGCGTGGGGGAGAGGAGAGGGAGACTATTGCTCCCGCCGTTATTCCCGGTGAAATAGGAAAAATGGTGGTCCTAAGGTATACTCCATCTAGCTTGGCCCCCCCATACCCTCGGAAAGAAATTATTCGCCCCTCCTAATATAACACCGACCTTGGTCCGCCCCGGTACACCACCCTGAATGGTGAAAAACCCATGTATATGGGACTGGCACCCGCGACCTTGAGGCTAGAGAAGGGCCATTCAGAAAATTGCCGTGGTATTTTATGTAATTTACCGCAGCTCCTGTAAATTACCGTGATTTTCGGTAATATTGACTTCCGTCTCAGATATTTTTCATACCGATATATTACAAACATTATTTTGAGTCAATCTATACACATTTAATGCAATCTTAATTATTAATTAAGATTGCGCGTGCAACTCATTTGTGGAATATTTTGACTTAAGGAATATCTATGGGGATATCATTTTCAATGGTTTGAACCGTTTGAACGAAAGTTTCTCATGCCAAAAAAAGAACGCCAAATTGCGTGTGGGGAACTGTTGGTTTTTAAATTTTCTTTATTTATAGTGTATTGAGGCAGCAATTACAATGGTTTACATGCCATTCACCCCTTGCTATTGGTATTGGCTTTCCTATTAAATCCTCTAATAGCTATTAACTGCAGAAAATTAAAAATTACCGGAAAATTACCGTAATTTTCAAAAATTACCTTAATATGCTTAAAATGAAAATTACGGTAATTTACCCATCTCTACTCGAGGGTAACAGGCGAAGGCTTTACCCTGATGCCACCGAAGCCAAGTACGTAGACTGGGCCTAAAAAGTTTCCTTTCAGTGCATCCATATTTTTCTCCAATTACCCGTTTTCATTACATACAAGGTTAGAATGGTAGTTAATATGGCGGCTGAACCAACTTGTGGTTACACGGCATTCTTTAACCCTTTTTTAACATGCAGGTGGCTTCTGGTGGAGAGTCAAGAAGGTGATGTAGCCTACAGCCCAACAAACATTGCAAGCCGCTTTTCATTGTTTCCTGGGCTGTGGGCTATATTCACGAAACTTGTATGGGCGAGAAGAGGATTGAATATGCAAATGTTTCGCACGGTTAGAGTTCTCATTCATTAGTACCTATTTAACTTTACACGCAATATTTCATGTCTTAACATTACTTTATGCATCGAAAGATGAAAATTGAGAGAATAAATTTCCTTAATTGAACGACATGTCACTATACTTTACCATTAAGATGCCCCGATAATATTACGTTATTATGTCGTTTGCACTCTTTTGTGATAGAGAAAAACAATTGAAGATGTTACCTTGATGTGCAAGAATTATAAATAATTTCCATTGCGAGTCCTTGCCTCAATATATGCAGCGGAATAAACGACCTTTTTTTTCCAAGTTCTGCCCACGACCCGTCCTCGCTCGCGCTTTCAAGGTAAATTTTGAACTAAAAATACGGTTCATCGTTCACTCATGCATATAAATGCACCGAGCAACTTGGCCCTGATGCATGGATACGGAATATGACAAGATAAACTCTCGTAATATATTTTACGCTTCAAGTAAAAGCTTCATGTGTACGGGATTACTTAACTACTGTTCCAACCATTCTAACTGCAGTTAGAATGGTTAGCCTCAGGTAAAAAATTCTGTCTTGCAACCAAGCTGAAACTTGGGTGAAACTACACTGAATAGGGGTAAACTGGCTTGAAACTACCTCTCAACTGGACTTCATTGGCTTGAATCCATAGCTAGAAATGCTGGCCAACTGAAACTCCACTACTAAATTCCCTTGAAACTCACTTGTTGGAAAGGATGTCGAATGAAATTGCACTGCGCAGATGGTTGAGGCAAAGGCCTCACTCCAACTCAACTGCATCTCCCTTGTGGGAGGCTTTTCATGGCTTGAAACTGGGCTGCTGCAGTATTCAGGTAGCCCCACCCTCCTCATTCAGTGCTGGGCCTTATCCTATCCCTGGGTTGCTCCCCTGAAACTGCACTAAATCACTAGCTAAGGGCAAAACCTTAATATTACTTTCAGTTGTCTGATGCTTTTATTGGCTTGAAACAGGGCTGCTGCAGTGTTCAGGTAGTCCCACCCTCCTTGAGTTCTGAGCCTCTTCTAATTCTTATGGTTCTCCCCTGAAACTGCACTGAACAGCTAGCGTTACCATCATTTTATCATAAAATGATGGTAACCGGCGCCAACCCTAGTAACTCCAGCGTGGTTAAAATGTTGACTACGGTTAGCGCCAACCTGCGTTTACACGGCGAGCTTTTACAAGGGTTAGAGTTAACCGGGTTAGAAAGCTAGTAATGCAAACAGGGCATAATGAGCATTCCGTCAGCCACAGACCTAACAAGGCGCTCAAGACCGAAAATAGAACCATGACGATGCCGCTCGCGTATGCTGATCCGGCCACCTTGGTTTACCGCAAAAAGTTTTCTCTCGCGCTTTCCTCCTCACCCCGGAGCAGGATCCTGTTTTTGAAGACCAGTGATGAGGGTCGGTGAAGGGTGTACAGGAAAGGAGGAGCACTAAAATGAAAAGATATGGGTTTCTCTCTCCCCTGTCCTTCAACCTTCTCATGAACGCGTGGTTTGGAAACGCAATGAAAAATAATTTCTTGAATAAAAACAATTTAAACCACGTTTTTAAAACGGACCAAGAAGTATAAAAGAATTTCTCGAAGCCCTTTACAGATTTTTAACCCCTTACGAATTCATAACCCCATGCGGATTGTCCTGAAAATTTATGATTGTGAATTTTAATGGCTATGAAAATAAAGAATTCAAATGGAAAACGTGGGGCACATGAAATAGATAATTGATGCATGAATAGTTCACCTAAGTCCTTAACAATTTTATTGTACTCCAAATGATATGAACTGTTGTGTGATTTTTCTCTACGACAGCTATTCCCTACACTCCTTACTATTATCTATTGCATGCGCCCCGCGTTTTTCATTTTAAATTTTACTAATATTTTCATAGCTATTAAAATTCACAATCACAAATTTTCAGGACAATCCGTATGAGGTTAGGAATCTATATATGGTTATAAATCTGTATGGGGCTACGAGAAATTATTTTATACTTCTTGGTCCGTTTTAAAAAGGGGTTGTTTAACATTTTTTATTTAAGTAATTATTTTCTGCGTTTTAGTCTTGTGTGATCATATCTGAAATGGAAAATTGCTATACCTATTTATCAATAGAATCTACTTGTTCAGTGGTTAATACGAATGAATTCGTCAATAGTACCGCATTCGATGACAAAGACTTGACCATTTTGTGCGCAGCTTTTTCCCCTGTTGCTAACTTTTATCATCATTTATTATTATTGTTTAGTATTATATTACATACGTATTATTATTGCATTTTATTACATTTTCATCCAGTTCTGAGCCATGTTTGAAGTTTTAAGTCTCTTGCTCATCGGGAAGTTAGTTTAAAATGGATTGAAAAATTAGTACCGAACAGACAGACAAGAAAGCGAGCTAATAAACACTTGGTAATAAAGAGCATGCGTTAATTTCACACTATTTAGCCCCACTTACGTGCCTAATCCGAAAATACATTATCTCTATTGGATGTATTCTCAGTTCGGAGACACTACCTGGATGCATTTCGACCGCAGAAAGCAATGTTGGAATGGATCAATGTATCCCTTTGAAGAAACCCTTTTTTGTCGATGAAAACTTTTTTTTAACTTCGACTCGTGCGTACCTGACCAATTATGATATGTGAGTGGATTTGTTCAAAGAACGGCCCAGCGCAATTTTAAGGCAAACCTTTTGGCTAGTCTTTTATCATCCCATTATTATAAGCGGAGGCCATGAAATGACGCTGTATTCGACGAAGTAAATGATTTTCGATAGTATGTCGGATTCATTCCTCTGCGGATTTCAAATGCTTCTGGAAGCTTTGCGATGCGCATTTCCTCGGAATTTGGCGTCAGTTTTGTCCAAATGTATATAATATGAGCGAGAAGTAAGTTGTTTATAACAGTATACCAACAACCTTTTTCATGGCAAGATTTGGTAACTTTACGACACCGTCTTGACATTCGGCTCTCAAATCTCAATTTAAAAAAGTAGTGGAGAGAAACGCGAGGCCATGGTGAAAGCTTACCAGCTGATGGGACATGATCAGTCTTTCACGGCGGAGGAAACTAATTGCAAGGCCAACTACACTTCTCGGGAAGCAAATTTAATTCACGAAATAAAAACAAATGCTCTGGTTAGGGGAATGAATAGCTATGGGAAATGCAAAATGAATAAATAGAAAAATGAGTCTCGATTAGAATTACTCCATGACCAATTGTAATTAAGAGAGACGTATATTTTTCAGCGATTACTTGGAATATCAGCGCAGTGATCACAGTGAAAGAATGAGCTCAAAAAAGAAGCGTTTGAAGAAACGTAGTTTTTTCCGAAGCGAACTAAAAATTACTATCGTTTTATTTTCGCAAATGTCTTCTAAGAAGGGTCCTGAGTTAAGTCTGGATGCTGTGAGCATCGCTGAGGTCAAACGGATTTTCCACCGTATTTTTCGCGTGCTGACATCGATTCCGGAGTGGGTATAGGCACAGAGATAGTTAGCTTTTTGAGAAGATAAATGGTTATCCTTAAAAAGAAATTTGATTTTGGTAGATGCCTATTCTTAATTAGACACATTCAGAGGTGATCGAGATTCATAAACTTACTATCACCCATAGCCCTGGGAAACAAAAGATAAAAATAACACCAAATGGCCGGAAAGTATTCTTTAAATACTCGTAAAGTATACTTAACGGCTATTTATAAAATTACTATCACCCATAAACCTGGGAAACAAAGGATAAAAATAACACCAAATAGCCGTAAAGTATACTTTACAAGTATTTAAAGTATATTTTATGGCCATTTGGTGTTATTTTTATCTTTTGTTTCCCAGGGTTATGGGTGATAGTAAGTTTATGAATCTCGATCATATGTGAGTGTGTCTTGTTAAGGATAGTCATCAGCCAAAATCAAATTTATTTTTAAGGATTGCCATTTACCTTAAGATAAAAATCAAAAGATATAAATAACACCAAATAGTCGTATTGTATACTTTACGAGTATTTAAAGTATACTTTACGGCCATTTGGTGTTATTTTTATCTTTTGTTTCTTTAAGGCCGTAGAGTTCCACCCATTTTATTCATAACCCTGGGAGATTATCCTCAACTAAAATTTTTCTTCGCCGACGTAAAAAATGTTCAATCCGCATAGTTTTCAATGAAATTGTCAATGAAAGGGACAACAATCCACTGCGGGCGGTTCCCATTTCATTAGTTTGCTCATACGCCGAGAGTTGAGTTACATAGATAGGCAGATGGTCGCATTTTTGAGGCGAGCGACGAGTGAATCGAAAGTCGCGTTTTGTACTCGGCAAATGAACTCAATCGTATGTATGTACTTCATTCGCCGTCTGGTTTTATGAAGTCCTCCGAAGGCTGGCAAAACCTGGAGTCTTTTTGTAAGTCGGAAGTACTTATGGGATCCTTGAATTCCGCCTCTAATTAAGAATATTCTTCCACGCTCTTCAACTTGAAAGTTTAGCAAGGTCGGGCGCCTCTTGGCGGAGGTTGGAAGACAAGCTTCGCGGGCCCCATTTTCTCCGAGGAGGGGATTCCCCGGCCTTGGGCGAATGATGACCGCATCGCTTCGCACTGGGGGCTGGCACTCCCCTTACAATAAATCTGCCGCGTATTTTGTGTCAGACGTCTTACCACTTTTCCTGTTCATGCTACGTGGAAAATCTATTATTTTTTTATTATTTGTAAATGAAGTGGGTATTTGTAAATTTACTGGACATGCATTTTCTCGGAATGGAATGTTGTGTTTTTGAGAGGTTTCTTCTCAAAATAACGCGCTTTTGGATGCGTGAAAACAGTACGTCAGCGGGAACCCGGGAGATGACATAACGGAGCAGTTTCGCTGACAACAATCCTACGTATTTTTTTGTAAAGTTCGGATTTTTTTTCGTGATTTGACTAGACTATCGTTTTATTTTGACTTGCAGGCATTAACTAGTAGTTCGTCAACTTTACGTCATTTTTCATAAACAGACATTATATTATAGCCTAGATTTCCAGCGCATTGATTACTGGTTCCCTGCTCAATGTTTAGTTTCTATTTTAGCAGAAATCGCTGAGGATATTGTCGGGACAAGAGAAAATTGCTTAGTAAAATGGTAAACTGTTCCATATCTTCGTGAGTAGATCTTCTATCACCTTTAATGAATTTTAAAGGCACAACTCTTTGCTTCCCCTTATGTGTTTGGAATAATGCTTCGTGAAATGTGTGCAAGTACACGCTCGTTCTCCGCGCAGTATTTGAGTTATGAACGTTTAAAGTGGTGCGACCGCCTTTTCTACGACAACAACCGTGAAGTTTTCTATCGCAGCCCCATAATAACTAAACTAATTTTTAAAACTTTTTCGTGCATATCACAAATCTTAAAAATCAATTATATTTTACCACGTTTTATTAACTCGCATTCTTGTCTGTCTGTCTGTTCGGTACAAATTTTGCAACGATTTTAAAATAACTTTTCGATGAACTAGAGACTTGAAACTTCAAGGCTCAGAACTGGATGACAATGCAGTAATATGCAATAATAATACGTACTATATAATATAATACTGAACAATAATAATAATAAATGATGATAAAAGTTAGCACCAGGGGAAAAAGCAGAGCACAAAATGGAAAAGTGTGTGTCATCGAATGCGATACTATTGACGAATTCATTCATATTATCCGCTGAACTGTATACAGTTATATTGGCAGATAGGTAACACAATTCTCCATTTCAGATATGATCACTCAAGACTAAAACGCAGAAAATAATTATTTAAATAAAAACTTTTTTTAAACAACCACGTTTTTAAAACGGACTGAGAAGTATAAAATAATTCCTCCCAGCCCCATACAGATTTATAACTCCATACAGTTTTCATACGGTCATACATACATATAAGTCCATACGGATTATCCTAAAAATTTGTGATTGTGAATTATAATAGCTATGAAAATACTTGTAAGATTTAAAACGGAAAACGAGGGGCGTATGCATTAGATAATAGAAAGGAGTGCAGGGAGTAGCTGTCGAGGAGAAAAGTCACACAACAGTTCATATCATTTGAAGTACAATAAAATTGTTAGTGACTAAAGTGAACTATTCATGCATTAATTATCTATTTCATGCACCCCTCGTTTTTCGTTTTAAATCTGACAAGGATTTTAATAGCTATTGAAACTCTCAATCGCAAATTTTCAGAATAATTCGTATGGGGTTATGAATCTGAATGGGGTTATAAATCTGTATGGGGCTCGGAGAATATATTTTAAACTTCTTAGTCCGTTTTAAAAACATGGTTGTTTAAAAAAATGTTTTAATAATTATTTCTCATGAAATTCATTTCTTGGCAATAGGGTCATCGGCCATGGTTGATACAGTGTCTCAAAGTTGAGTGTCTTTACTTTTTGCGTGGACAGAATGTCTCCGTCAATTATCAGTTATATGTAGCTTGCGGGAACTCATGAGGAACTGAACTGCATATCTTTGACGTTGTCGTAATGAGCCTTCAGCGCTCAA
This sequence comes from Ceriagrion tenellum, assembly GCA_963169105.1. Classification (NCBI taxonomy): domain Eukaryota; kingdom Metazoa; phylum Arthropoda; class Insecta; order Odonata; family Coenagrionidae; genus Ceriagrion; species Ceriagrion tenellum. The sequence continues at coordinate 79,934,580 of OY720633.1, forward strand.
TTTTATCTGAGTAACTGTTTTAATTAGGCAACGTGGAAGGTATCTCCAGAGAATGCATTGATATTACCTGCAGTGTTTTGAGTTTTCTGTATCCAGCTAGTTAACATTTAATTTTCCTCTTTGCTATACAGCCTAAATGATTTACCGCTAGAGCGCTCACAACTTCCAAATATGCCCTCAAAAATGACCTAAGGACACCATAAACCTTAATAACCGTGAGAAAACATTCCGAATATCATAATCCTTCTTTCGAGATTTTTTATGGAAATGAGACGTTAGTTATGATTTCCCTGATTGCATGTAACCTCCACTGGTCTTCTTTATCTACCTACCTATTTACATATTCCTCCAATTTCTCATCTACTGTTATCAGTGGTAGACTCCGGTTGCGCTTTCATAGAGAGGGAAAAATGCTATCGGAGCACACCCATGCTACTCATGAGAGGCCCTATAGGGTGTGTCCCATTCCTAGCTAGGGCCCATGTGGTCTAATTTGTGGATCCCCTTAGATTCCGGGGGAGGTTTTCATTTCCTACATCCATACGCCTGAGTTTGCTCATTTTGAGACAGGAGGGACGACCATTCAAGGTCTTTGAATGCCTTTGAACTTGGATTCTGTAATCTTGGAATATCTTCTCGCCAGTCTTGTGATCCCCCTTGAGGTGGTGTGAGCGAAATATCTTTTCACTTGGAAAGCAATGCATTTGGTCTTATTTTAAAGGCAAATATGAACCAAACTCTTGCTCTTCCAAACTTATTGTCCCAAACCTTACTTTTCCAAAAATATCAAAATATCAGCCCCTTACTGAGCTCCATTCCGAGATATTTGCCAATGAATACCGGCCATTTTACATGGATAATGGTTCGTGTATGCACTTCAGAGAGACCTCATTTTAAAAAAATGAGGAATTTAACGTCTTAACGTCTAATTTAACGTCATTTAACGTTAAAACGAGGAATTAACGAGGAAACGTAGATATCGTCAAAAATGAACTGTGTGTAGTTTGTATGTTTTTTGGATTATTTTTGAAAGTAATTCATATTGTCACCGCTGTAATTTTTCAGAATCGCAAAAATCCTACCGTTTTGAAAGAGATTCAAAAGTACCTAGTCTTGGGCCCATGTGGCCTCTTCTTCGTCGCTCATGATTCCCATTTCATTCTCATTCCGCGCTAGTCCCTTATCCTCCACTCTATACATACACCTTCGCGTCTTAGCACGTCCTCAATCAGTGCTGTGTCCTCCATGAGACAATTAACCCTCTAGGGCCTAGAGAATAGAAGTTATAGGAGTTGAAATAAAACATAGAACTTGTGGGAATAGAAAAGCAAAATTTGCAATAATTCATTTTATATTTTTTGTGGAATTTTTACATGAAGTATATTCAGTAATGTTTCAGTATTTTACTCTCCCTAGAAATTGCAGATAATTGCGTTAATATCGACAGATAGAAATTAGTTCTTAAGTGATTGTGAGTGCGATTTAAAGTTCATAAAAGGTCGTTCTCCTCCAGTTTTTAACCCGAAGATTTACATGTACTAATCCATAACTACAGTATTCGTATTATTAAAGTTGGATAAAAACTATGCTGAAAATGATAATTGATGTTATTATTTTATATTTCATCTGTATCATAATTATAAAATGCATTGTTTTTTTAGTCCCAATTTTAATACGTTGAATCTTTTAGAAGGCATTTAATGACGTTGGCTTAGAAGTTGTATGTAAAAAATTTCGGATGATTAACCTAAGGGGACACGGCAGTTTCAGGAGAGCATGTATTTATGGCGACCATAGTTTCAATCATCAGAATATTGATACAATGGTCGTGTGTGAGTGCAAACATTCTAGTGAAATTGAAGTCTTTCTTTTGCCTTTATCATGAAGGAATTCCTCCAAGTAAGAGCTGAGGCTGTCACCAAAATTAAAGGGCGCTTAGGGGTCACGAAAACCCTTAATGTGTCTCGTCCGCCATACATTTTAATGCCCCTTCTGATTATGCCGGATTCGAGTTGTAAGAATGAGTTCACTGTTTCTGCGAACTGGTCGAAAAACTTCTTGAGGTGACAGGCATGCACTCCAGTCATTAAAGGCGCCCACTCGTGCGTCACTGCTCGCTATAGCTCCTCACAAGATCTTCCTGGAACGCGGCGAAACTCGTTTCAACTCCCGGAGGTTTGGGAACAGTTGGGAGAGACTACTCTTGGGGGATTTCTACGGTGGGATATTTCAGAATCAAACCCTTCATTCTCCGGCCGAGAAAGGAACAAGATTGATTCACATTCGATTTCCATCCACGTTTGTATTATCCCGCGAGCTGCCGTAAGGTGGTCTGAGCGATTTTCGTTTCTGTACAGATTTGCGTGAAACTTAGCATACGCGAACTTATTAGTAATATGTATTGACTAGCTGAAGCTGCAAACTTTGGTGGCAGTTAGGCCAGCGTTTGTATTTTACTCTCAAATAAAGGTTCTCTTTCATTTCCCATTACTTCTTCGCTTTTGAATAACCTGATTGCAAGTTGAGTAATTGAAACAGTTGCCCAATTTACATCTTCCGTCATCATAATTCAGCGAGCATTTTTAAGCTTTACCACAAACATCTTTTCCTAATAAGTTTTATGCCACATCTGCATTCAAACACCAGAACGCAATTCAGTCGTTCGGTCTCCACTTTTCCAAACTTCTTACCCAAATTTCAGTTTCAATTTTTTCCTAATTTCAGTTTAAACAACAACAACTTAGAACGGGTGTAAAAAATTACTGTTTATACGCAGTTTGAACAATAAGTGCTCTTCAAGCACACAATAATTCTAATTCTCTATGCATAAATCAGGTGTTGCTATATCTCGGTCGCCTGCGACTTTGTATGTGAAGTTCCAAAAATCGTCCACCTTACGGCTCAAAACTAACACATCTATCAAAAAAAATACTATAAACATTGACTCATTCGCTACATCTCAAGTCTGCGCAGAACCAACCCCCAAATGCTATTATGTGGATAAGAGCGAAAAAATTGAATGTTACCGATTTGGTATATTCGCGAATGAATGCTATTTTAGCTCGTAACCTTATTGCATTTCACTTATATTCCAAAAGTATTCGATGGCAATTGTACATAGTTTCTCCTAACTGCGAGAACGCGTTTTTTATTATTATAATGGTTCCTATTAAATATCAAGGTACCATGCCTTATTTAAAACACGTAATTACGATTTTCGCTTAAGTTACGTATTACGCTCAGTAAAATCAAGTTATAATAATACTTTAATTGAAAATAAAAGTAAAACTATTACATCATATGTATCTCAACTTGTATGGTTATTTACAACGTAAAAATAGATGTACGTTAGTTAAGTGTTTCCCAAGGATATTTTTCCGACTTACTTGAAAGGTTATTAAAATGAACGACCAATGACTTACGATTCGCACTCCCGTCTTTGAGGGTGGCGACGAATGGTGTTGGGACACCAGCAATAGAAAGAAGGGTGTTTTTGAAAAGGAATTGAGGTAATACCTGGGTAAAGAGCGAGGAGTGTTTCGGCAGAATTACTCTAACTGCGCTTTTTAGTCCGTGAACGGTTCGCTGGGAGAAAGAATTGTCGAAATTATCTGTTCGGCATATTATCTCCGGCATTATGTCTCTCTTTGCTCGTACAATTGTGGGGCGGAGATAAAATAATATCCTTCAAGTCGATCGAATTTTTCCGTTAACCTTAGCTCAGCTTTAGAATGTAAAACAGCTCTCAACCCGGTTCCTGTAGTTTTACCACACTTTTTTATCACATTTAGCCACCGTGGTGTACCGTCTAATATCTGTGTTCAATAAAGCACGGAACATTCCATTGTGTTTTATCTCTGCTCGCGGGTTGAATATTTCTATCCTGGGATTGCAGCCTAGTCAATATGAAATGCTGATCCTAGAGAGAGCGAATTAGCATTTTTCTCTGCCAGACTTTAGCGATAAGGGCCTATCTATTATTCGCTAGATGAATACCTAGCTCTTTATTTCGCAGACTCTAGAATAGTACGCGATAATTTTGGACGATTTTTCGCTTACTCAACAATGGCCGTGGCTCGACTATTTACGATTCTCATAATTGATGGCAAAAAGAAAGTCTGTTATGCGAAAAGACGTTTCGGAATATATTAGCTTTTAATATTGATCAATGCTAAAGACGGAGCGCTTCGAATATCTTAAGTTTGTGTTAGACGGCCAGCCGCAGCTACGAACAGTAGCTTAATGAATATCAATCTGCTTGGGAGTCAAGGTCGTTCAATATTGATTGTGTTCTTCCTTCGATATAGGTCTTCGCAACGTACATAAATCCTCCATTAATGTGCTATTTTTCTGTATTCTCCATAAGCATAGTATAGGCTGTTCGTTTTTGTTGATTTGGTAGTGCATTTGTATTCGAAATGACAACTTGTGCCGCATATTCGCAGATTTCTTTGGGTGTGTTATGGCAGTGGCAGTACTCAAATAGCACATTGATGGCGGACATGTGGTGGAAATGGTTGCGAAGAGGTATATCGAAGGAAGAATAGAGTCGATATCGAAAGACCTTGCTTCGGAGTCACCTCCCTCCGAATTCATCCACTGGGAGGTATTCAGCGCAACTGCCTTCGTGTTTCGTTACCACCGCACCTCGACCCACCTTGGGTATGCACGCTGGAGGAGAGTCGAATGTCGTCACCCTCACGACGCAGCCGTGTAAGTCCCTGAACTTGTCGGGGTTGAAGACTCGGTGTGGGCCCCCGCGGATGAATCGGCCGCCGAGCCACTCCGCCACCTCCTCGGCCCTCGTCGATTCCCGGCCGCAGATCGAGCCGCTCGAATATGGGAAGTGGGTGACGACGGAGACGCGGGCGCCTAACTGTTCGTGCACCGACGGGACGACGACCGCGATGTTGGCCACCCATTGGCGCCAAGCCAGCTTGAGGACGGAGAGGACCTCGGCGCCTTCGTGACAGGAGAGTGTGGGGGAAGAAAGAGGGAAATGAACAAAAAGATAAATATCAGTCGTCATGTGGTGGAATTTCATCGTAATTAAAACAGAAATTTCAATTTTCCGCTATTCTAGCATACTTTTTGCGACCTAGATTTCGATTTAGAAATGTGGATGTGATATTCAACTTCTATAGCGAAGTGATCAAAGTCATCTCTCGGAAATTCTAATCAGATTAAACTCCGAATTTATATTATTTTTTTCTAGTAATCATCGCAGTAATCTTAGACATCAACTATTACTGTCCTGTTGCTACGTATTTCCTCGCCATCGCAAGTTTTGTCTTTAACGCTGAATTCCACCTTTCAGTTCATATTGTTGAAGAAATACAGCTGATGCCAATGACATCTCTTAGCTGATAAGGAGCAAAATACACATTTTATTCGAAGAATATTTCAATGAATACTTCAATGGACAGTTGTCAGGAGCGCCTTTTTCATTGCATTAACGTATTTAGATTTCAGTTGTCACAGTAATTTTCTCAAAACTGAAACGATAAGATGGACAGATGCCCCAATTTTTAATACCGACCATTCAGTTTTCTCGGAGAATACACTTCTGAAGATTGATTTTTCGAAAACTGCGAAAATACATGGGAAAGAAAAATACATTTTATCTCTATTTCACCCATTATTGTATTTAACACTATGTATTTTCGAGTTCAATTTGACACAAAAAGAATGGTGGTATTTTATTATTCGTATCAAGCGGAGGACTCACTCTTCTTTGAGTTGCCAGATTGAGAATTACATTACACTGATTTTTTTCAGTGGAAGGTGGTGGGAGCGATTTTTGTTTATGAACTGGTTTCCATGACATTTTGTCTAAGTTTTTTATTAATTGATATATGCGAATCTAAATGAAAAAATCGCATTCTACATATATGGTTTATTGGCTATTCAGAGCTATTTTAACCTCAAGCCTTCCGACACACGACTTATATTTCGTAATGATTCGACTTCTAGGCGCGAAATGCTACAATAAGTATGCGCATGGTCGCCATTTCCAAAGGCCCGGTTTTATAATCTCTGGCTAAATATAAGCCGAATTAGGATATAAAGCATAAGTTAATATGTCCTCCTACCACTGACGCTCAGCAACTAACAGATTGTTGAATGTAACAAGTCAAGCTCTCATTTAACGTCAGGTAACGAAATGGCTTCGTCATCATGAGGTTAGGATAGACCAGGCGTTATAATACCGTGCTTTGATGATCTAATTGGATTATCGTCAATTTAGGACGGGATTTGGTCGTGAACTATTATTAGTATGATGCGAATAAGTATAAACCTATATTTAACAACTGAAAAGCTCTGCTTGCGTATGAAATGTGCAATCAGTGCTGATTAACAGATAAAGATTATTATGTAGAGATGACTCGAACTACATAGGATACTAGTCTAACCAAGTATACTTCAATTTCTCTGATTCCATGTCGTTTTTGGACGTTTTTCAATGCGTTCATCCTGTAATTCAATCGACGGGCAGGAAGTGATTCCCATCGAAGACTGATATAAACAATGTGACAGTGGCAAGATGAACAAAATAATTCTTCACAAATATATTTATTCTTCGCAGGAAAAAATGGTTATTGAGTCTATAAATTGTCTTGTAAGGGACGCCTATAGCGAACTGAGGTTCGAATTACAAATAGGACCATTACCTTCTAATTTTTAACCGAGCACATTTTCTTCGCACCACTTCTTACCTAGTACGCCGACGCAATGAAATTGCATGCCATGCTTGTGAGGCATCAGCAGCTTCAACTAATATATATTGCAACTAATATCGCTAAGAGATGTGGAAGATACTGTGGGAAATTCTTTATTTTTGACATTGTGATGGAAAACGTTTATACATAAGTATATCACTGTATAATCGAGCTCTGTGCACTTGCACGGCATAGAATCTGCGAATTGTTTTCCAGGATATTGAATTCCGTGGAGGCTCAAGGTTGCTATTGAACCCGTCTGTCGGGTCGGATGTTGGAATCGATACATAATAATGAGTTTTTCAATATGTTAGCCCTTTAATGCTACCATTGTAAATGTAATTAAAATTTGTAAATTTATTCATTAAATAAAAAATAACTCACGGAGGTTATATCAGCCCAATGATGGGTTTTTAGTGTTTTAAGCTCTATGTTGAGGAAAACTAAAGTGAACAACTAAGAACCGATTACGGGGCTGATTAATCTACTAACATCATTATACAATAGAAATAAAAGAATCAAGTGTAGGAATATCCAAATCAAAGGCAAATTGCTCTAAATTCAGGAATATTCTCCATTAAAAAATTTGTTATTCCTTACGTCGTCTTATTCCTTTGTCAGCCGATGCCTACGTTTATTTTCAGTATTTTCGTATTCGGTGTTATCTTTCGAGTAAACATGTTTTGAGCAGCTCTCAAAGTCCAATTGCTAAAAATTTGTTATTCATATGAGAGGAAGAGATAACAGAAATCCAGTACTCCTTAATTTCCGCACAGTTTTTTGCTCTGACCAGTTATTCTGGTTTGCAAATGGCCTGACAAGTCCTTAATTATCTTAGTTTCACTAATGAGTTTCTTCTTCCGCGTCTGCACTTACTTATTTACATATGATGTTTTCGCTATCGTCCAGTGCATACAGCTGAGTGCAGCTGAACTCACTCTTTTAATCTGCACGGAAGAGCCAATACGCAAGTAACTCTTACCTCTCGGTCTAATGAAGTGTCCCACGGTCATTTTTGTCCGGTTAGGGGTGTTATTCCAAAAATTAAGCAGATTCGACAGAAATTCATATTCCGTTTCTCAACGTTAAGGTCATTAATTTCATTAACATTTCATAATTTTGTGCTCAGATGACAATGGTCATTCTTCCCCAAGGACGAGTTTTAAGCGCGCTAGGATTCAGCTAACCGGCCGAAGGCTTCATATAATCTTTACCTTCCTTGGGGAACTCGTGATGGGAGAAATTTTTCGTCCGCGGAATCCCAACAGAAACACATGTTTAATGTGCTTTGTGAATTTGGATTAACTTGAATTTATAAATCCATATTATTCATTCATATATGCGAATAATGTGCAAGTTCCGCATTTCGGATTCATTTCTTCAGGAATATGTAACATCAAACTATTCACAGCATGGGAGAGTGATTAGGAATTCTAGGTTATTTGTTGCAATCGATTTGATCTAGGAAAAGTAATAAAAATGTAAGTTTTTTAGATGTTACTCGTGTGACTTGGATTTCCAGTTCGAGTCGATATGTTACGAAAACCATCCTTTTGATGAGGCTGTGTCATATAGCAACACGAAGTCAGGAATATAAATTTTTAATATAGAAAATTTACACCAAATGCCTTATTATGTTTGGAATTATTTCCATTAAACTTGCATCTGGTGACTTGAACAACTCATTTCAACAAGAATGGTGTTTTTCCTAATTCTGGTTTAATTTGCCACAGCATTTTTCTTATCCCTCTTCCGTCCATATAAAATGCAAATCCCTTTCTTCCCTCTTTCGCGCTCGCCCCTTAAGGTAGTTTGAGCGAAATGTCATTTCACCTAGAAATCACTGAATTTGGTTTAAATTTAAGGAATAATATCTTATCCTTCCAAAATTACCAAAATATCAGCCCCTTACCGAACTACTTTCCGAGATTTTTGACAAAAAACATCTAGCATTTTAAATGAAAAATGGTACGTGTATCCACTCCAGAGAGACATTATTTAAAAGTGTGGAATTACTAACACCTAGATCTCGTAAGAAAATAAAAAATGCATGGTTTGTACTTTTTCTCAACTATTTTTAAAAATAAACCACATTGTCACCGTGGTATTTTTTTCTGAATCGCTGTAAACCTTCCGTTGTGAAGGAGTTTTAAATGTACCAATTGAAAAAAAAAAATGAGTCAAGTTTGAGACTTTTTTACATTATTTTATTTTATTACTTAGAATTTCAGTCATGTAGTAGTATCAGTAATTATTTAATAGGACCATTAAAATAAAATATTTAATCCATGCTTCTTACAGCTGCTGAAATTAAAACCTAATATTTATATATGGTTTCCATTATGACTAGGGAACTATCTCGCTCACACTACCTTAAGGTGGCTCTAGCTTGACTGTTTCAGTCAAGACAAATACTATTTTACACGTTTTTATTTGTTTTAAACAATTCTGCTTTCGCTGATGAAATGATAATCTAATTTAGACCAAAATTAAAGTGTGCAAATATGCTAATAATTCCGCGAATATATTTTAAAAACCACATTTTTCCAGCCTTTGTAGCCGACTGCGGCGCCCCTTGTGTGGAAGAATCACATATTGGGTCCAATTACGGCAGTAATTGGCTAATAACTAAAAAAAAATTGTGGTGAGATGCCTATATTCTACTTTTATTCAATTTTATGGGACTTTTCTGTACTTATGAACAGTTTCAAACTGAGTAGCTATTAAAAGCTTGACTATCCTTTCTCGTTCAAATCGGCATTTTCCTGATGTAATCCGAGCAATCACCATAAGAACCCATGTTAAAGTCTCCACATTCAATACTGAATTATAGTGAAACTAGCATGGAAGGCCTATTTTTTTATTCCTGTTCATAAAACGCACTGTAGAGATGCTGTATTCAAGTTTTCAGAATATCTGAAATGAGTGTCCCTGAGGCCAGAGCCACCTTTAAGCCGGGGCTTCACAATCTTTCTGCCTCTCGTTACCTTCTCGTACACAGACCTCTCCAGTTCCTCCTCTCACTTCGAGGAGGTAATGAGAGGATAAGTTGAGAGGCTCTAACGTCATTTACTCTCCACCAGAACTTCGTCCTGCCGCTCCTTTCTTCCTCTCTAATACCCGTGTTACTTACTCCTTTTCTCTTTTATGCCAAACAACTTTATTCCATTGGATGAATATTCACAAACAGCCTCATACGTATATGATACCCAGGTGACCTTATATTCTGAGTCCACGGTAAATTGTGAATAGTTTTGGATAAAAATTCCGACAAGTAAAAGCTTGACTGCTTTGATGAATTTTAAATAGAAGGCCAAAGAGTCATGGTTGAGTCTATAGTCATTTATCTCACTCGTAATGTGTCTGTCAGAAGTATGATATGTTATAATTATCATTATAATCATAGAATTTTATCTACCTAATATAAATGTGAGTACCCAATTTAGGGGACCGGTATTTCCAACCCGCTCCCTAAAACTGAGTAGCTATCCGAGCCAATGTCATATTCATCTGACTTTGCTCGAAAACGAAATTTCATAATATCAACTTTTGAGAATCTCAAAATTTGTAATTTAGTTCAGTAGCAATCTCATTATTTTTTCTATTGTCGGATTATTCTAATACCATCGGCCAAGATTTAACATAGAAATGTATTTGTTGATTTGATGACCGTTTTCCGCATTTATTTATTTACTTAAGTCTGATTATTAATGATGAAGTTTTTAGGAAAAGTAAGGAAAGTCCCAGTTAGGCTCCCTCCATCTTAATTAACCCTGACCCAGGAAGATCGTCTCGTGGTTTAGTTATTCATGTGGGAGTCACCTCCGTCCGATTCCATGCTCTCGGCGCTCGAGGCCACGACCAAGTGCATTGCGACCGGAGACCAATGGAAATCGCTCATGGCTTGCCCGAAAAGCCGCTCGAAGGACGCTGCGGAAGAAGGCAAGTAAACTGCGTGGCTCATGTTCCTCGGGATTGGCGGTTGAGCCGCTGGGCTGGTGTTCCTCCGAGCCCTCTTGCCGTACGCCAACAAGAGCACCGACATCTCGGGAGGATGCCGTAGGGCGGCCAAGAGGTGTTGCAGCCACGCGGCTCCGTCCGCGAACACGACGGCGACCATCGGCGTTCCCACGCGGTGGGCCTTTAAGATATCCGCCGCGCACTCGGCGACGGAAATCCCGAGCGAATTCCACGAGTCGCTTTCCCGCTGAAATTTCCCGGCGTCTGGCGGCGGCAACAGTGCTATGATTGATGGGACACAAGAAAACATGGAGGAGATGAAGAATATAACCTCGAGGGGTGGAAATAGAGCTCCAGCTGCGTTCACCATCGTGAGTGGAGACGTCATGGTACCTATATCCCTTGGGACGGCCTCTGTTTCTAAAATATTTGGCACCTCCAATATAGGTTCTCTTCTCATCGACTTTTTTAAGTGTCCTTTTCCCCTCTCAAACCGGGCCCCTTCTGATTCTTTTGTTTGCGCCGCCAAATGGATATTTGACAGGTACAAAATAAATGGTGGCGATGTGAATTTCGTTCGTTTATTTCATGGCTCTACGAAATGCATTAATAAAAAGGTTACACATTGTTGTAATAAGTAAGATGGCTTTTCGTGCCAGAGCCTTTTCGTGACTGGAGAAAAAAATGACCAATTCCGAAATTGAGTTATACAGAAATGATTATGGTCGCACGATGCGAAAAGACTTTCACTACCTCCCGAATTTTTTGGGGTAGTACAGGCACAAAACCTTTGGAGTAGTGTTAGCTCTGAACGTAAACACTTTACATGGCCATTCCAGGGGGTTTGTCATGGGTGAAATAGCGCAGAGTACTGCGCCTTATGAAGTCTTGTGACCGTAAAGCATAAAAGAAGGAAGGGGAACACACACCAGAGCCATGAAGCACCTACAAGTTACATATATACTAAAAGAGCGATGTAATTTTACTCTCGTGAGACCTCACTTGGAGTACGCTGCTAGTATATGGGACCCATACGAAGTTAGACAAGTTTCAGATATAAATTATTTACAGCGGAGGGCAACTAGATTTGTTAAAAATTGTTACGATAAACACAGCAGTGTAGCTGAATTTTTTTAGGGAATTAGGGTGGGAACCTCTATTCGATCGAGGGGAAAATATAGATTAAATCTTTCACGAGAGTTTGATGTAGACTTCTTTCTGCTGGACGTTCAACGTATTTTCTAGAGCCAAACTAATATGGCAGAAATGATCAGAGGCAAATGAGCAAGGTGATAGACTGCAGAGCCGATTGATTTAAAATATCTTTTTCCAATTACACGAAGGTACCATAATAGTCGCGATAGATCAGTTCAGTGATACTTTGACCCTGACTAGGCAACATTGGTTTTTGCCCTTGTGCTAAATATTTTAACGTCATTATTAGCTACTAACCTTGCATGCATTTGCCGGTATGATATAGCTCTTACATGATTTAGTACCTTGTAGAATTATTTATCGGTCGCAGTAATTATAGCCAGTAGTCGTATCTTAAGTAGTGTACTGCATGGTAGCAAGTTCTTGTACGTAGCACTCTCCTAGTTTCTGGTATGACCGCGCACTGTTGTCCTGACTGCTTTTAGGCCTTCGCCTGGCATTCCAGGGGAACGTACGCGGTTCGGATCTCAACTGGGATGAGTGCTTCATGCCCGGCGTAGAATCACCCCGTGCTACACACCCTAGTGGTGGCTTGCCCGGTATTTCGTAGATGTAGATGTACATCATACATAAAGTTTGTAAAAGGCTTTTATAAAATCATTTAAAAAATAGTGTATCAGATAAGATGAAATCAAACGTAAATTACGATTATTGTTATCATAGTGATCCATCCGAAGGTTGTATAGACGAGGCAGAAGCAATGACAGATAAATAATCTTTGTTTTATTGGTTGAAATTCCAGTGCCAAAGGCAGCGAAGGATTTGGTTGTGAACTTTGTTTAATTACGTTTATGTACTTGCTTGCTAATTGCATTAAGCTACAATTAAACCACTTAGATGCGAATAAGTGAATGAGAGGGAAGGGAAGATTTATAGACTCATCTGAAAAGACGCAAAAAATGCCTTTCCATTGAGAGAGTTTTGCAGATCACACCCGCCTGGAGACTGGATGTTCTGCAAGTTCCTTACTGAAAAAACACGTGTTTTTTGAAATGAGAAGAATAAAATTTGTGATTCCACATGAATTTATTGAACGCACGACCTGTTGTTCCTCATCATCAGGTGATTTACAACGTGGAAAACATAGGTTGTATGATCAATAAATTTTGTAAATTTGATAAGTTATTCTTCTCATTTCAAAATTGTGAGCAAAATCCATAAAGTGAGGCTTGAGTCAAAAGACTTCATCGGAATCCCTTGCTTTGTCGTAGCGATTAACTAGTTCAAACGAAGATCCACCGCTCAAAATTTTTATATTGACTCTGTGATACCGTCCCGCAGAACATCATGTTTGACAATACATTGGACATGCGCTCGGCATGGTAATTTATTTATGGATAGAGGCCAATGAGGGAGAATTAAAGCCAAGTCTTTGCTAGACAAGAGCTAATTGGCATCTAGACGTTAACCCCTTGAGCAGTACGAACATTCTATCGATCTAGCTACATGATACCCGCGAGCCGCCGCATGGGTGTGTGGCAGGGGAGTTAGGTCAAGAGATGTGTAAAGATGTAAGGTTTTGGGAGGTGAAATGGTGACATGTATTATGGGAGTGTATTTAGTGGAGTTCAGTTTTTATTGTGGTCACTTATTTTGCGCGAAAAGAACGAGTTTTTGTATAACTGTTCGGCAATGCATCTCTTATTTTATCGCTTCTGTTAGACCTAGAGATGTAGTGAGGCGTCATGATAATATTCTCTGTATCGATCTGAAACATATCAGTTCTGAATTTCTCTAGCAATCTAAGCCTAGCGAGTAGCCTCCGAGTCTCTAGGGGCTCCCTCCTCAATCCCTCTAAAAGCTGTGAAACACTATATGTTCGCTCGTAGAAGGTTTTAACGAAGTGCGCAGCTTTTCATAGAATTTTATTTTTTTGTTAAATCTTTATTACCCGGGTTCCAAATGCTCGCGGCGTATTCGAGGTGTGGCCTAGCCAGAGCGAAGTAGCATTTCTCTTAGATATTTCATTCGAAGTCCTTCCTTTTATACGCCTAAGAAGACCTAGTTTCATTAATGCTGTCCCGCGTATGTTTTGAATGTGTGTTCCTCTCAATATATCAGAAGTTAAGGTAATTCCAAGATATTTTACTCTATCTGAAGATTTTCTGTTTTCTCCACCTACAGTATAGGTATGGCATTTGTGTGAAGACTTTCGCTGTCTGTTCATTTACGTCCTCGTGCCTCTTGGTCATGCAGCATATGATCGTACATGTGCGTCTTTCAAATTTTTGCTGTATCAGTACCATGTTGTTCCATCTATCCTAGTGGCTGTTGAGCTCAATTATCACTATAAAGTGTCTCTGAAGAGTCATGCCACATATTCCATTTTTCATCTAACTACGTCAGCCATGAGTACGTGCATATCACATGTAGTTGGTTCTATTGACGGAAGTTATTGCATTCAAAGCTGGTTTTAGTCCCTTTCCAAGCAAATATTTTAGTTCTTATACCACAGTATTTAGGATCACATTCAGTAAAATCGTTTTATTTATTTTTGCTTGTGTAATGTACGATCTTCTTGTTTTCATCGATTGTTTTTCAAACTAACTTAAGTTCAAGGTAATAAAATTGTAGTCGAAAGTAGTTTAATTAAAAAAAAACTCATTACTCAAAGGGTTAATTTGGTCGAGATTTTTGGAGGTGATTGAAACAAGATGGATGTGTATAAAGGAATTTGGGGCTGGATATACTTTATTCTTATCATATGGATAATTATATAGAGTCCAGTCGACATCATCAGGTTCGATGATGATATTTTCTATAAATCGTCATTAATGTGATTGATCATTGATGTGAAATACACTAATATTCCTACAACTCTAAGATACCGAATCATTCATTATTGCAACAGACCTTTTGTTCTCTTTATATCAAGGACGAATCACTTCAAATAACCCCATTCATCAATTAGATATTAAATTCTTTCTTTCCCTAAAGGCGGCCAAAACCGTAGCAATGAAAAGAAATTAGGTCACTTTTATCTCATTATCCTGTTTGGTTAAAAATGGATCCATGGAAGAATTTTTGAGTTAATCTTCCTGCGCGTCTTGTGACTTTCTTGGAAATTGACGCCTCATGCAAATGCCTCACATCTCCATGAGAAGTTCTTACCTTCTACGGCGTATTTCCGACGATTGATGCATAAACACCTGGAACGAGATGTCGTTATGAATTGAAGTGGAGAAGGAGCAGGACGAATGGGAGTAGGAAATAACCGGTGAATGTGTTTTTTATATTTTATTACATTTTCCGAAAACAGGGATTTATTTTAAGGAGAAGGTTGCTTTCAAATCCATCCCTTCAAACATCAGCTCTATGGAATATATTTTGATTCTATTTACAATTCTTGCAGATTTGCAGATTTTTTTGTGTATTTGCTGGATAGTTCTACAGTTATTTCATTTCTATTGCCACGCGTAACATAAAAGAGCCTCGACTTTAAAACAATAAACGAGAAAACCTTATTTGGCTATGATATAGGCATTCTATTTTTTAATGGTTTATGGCAGGAATCGATAAGAATTTACTCTTGATGACGAACCCATTAACTCCTGGTTTTATAATCTCCGGTTGCTGATTGTCTCGGTATGAAAAACGTAGTCAATACGCTATCCCATCGACAGCGTTCGCTTCAACTCGTCTGATTTTATTTACAGAACCTGAATTCTTAGTTAGCCAACGAGATAACGAAAACTGGCGTCATACTGCGGTTAATGTTAAATGCATTTCGTCAAACTGGGCATATGCAGTTTGGTGGTATCGGAGCGATTAGACCAGTGTTTACCTACCTCTTTACATTTGTTCTCTTTCGCTTGGTCACCCTTACCAAAAAACTTTCCCATGTATAGGAGGAATCATCTTTATTTATATTCTTACTGATACTTTAAACTGACTTCCAATTATTGGACTTTTTTGTTGTTCCCCTTAAATCATTCAGTACGGTCGGTACGGTCTCGGGGTATGATTACCAAAGGTCGAGGGTCGCTCGATTTCACTGGCTTCTGTACTTGTACGGTGCGCTAATTGTGCCAACTTTTTGTGCTTCACATCTTTTAAAGAATGGCCTCCAATGTTTGAGTAGTCTTTTGTTAGAATTAAGAACATACTTCTACTGAGGACTTCAATTTGCCGGTATGAGACTGTTAATTGGAATAAATACTTATGCTTCCTTATCATTTGTACCTTGGTAGAACCGGTAGTTAAATATAAACCGATGCTCTTTTGAGGACCGCGAATGCTCTGTCATTCAATACGATCTACCATGTATCAGGAGGCTGGGTGGTTTGAAGTGTAGCTGGGTGCTTCATGCAATTAGTGCACTCACACAGCGCTACTTAATTTTAATTACGGAGGCATATACATCTCATCAGTATTTTGGGCTCTAACTTTCTTGGGTTAGACTTTTCCTTTTCTTCTTCAGTATTATTTAAACTGCCTCATCGGTTTGTTCCCCATGGGATGAGAACCGCTGTAGTTATGAATGAGACCCGTTAACTAGCCAAATAGTTGTAACCGCAGCTTATGCATCATATCCACTCACTGGGATCGTTGGCTTCTATTTGAGAACGCCTTTTATTTACAGCAAAAGATTACCTACAAAGGTGAAAATACAATGTTTCTTGAGGTGAATATTTACTTAGGTGGCCATTTATGTTCTTCAATCTGTTAGCAGCAGAAATCATAGCTATACAATACAATGGAATTTTTATCACAATCACTGTTAACCATACATTTTAAATGTTCAGATCATTATGAATAAAAATATATAATTAGTTTAGAATATTTCTTAACTGTTTCTGTAAGTTTCTAAGCTCTTTGGATAGCAGAAACTAAATCTGTAAAAGGAACCCTAATATATCTCGCAAGAAGCTAAAAGTTTCAGTACGACAAATGTCATTGAAATTTTGAACATTTATGAAGACCATTTGCTGGTGTCTATGCTGGAAGAACTATCGAGAAAAATAATGTGCCAAGGGTAAATACTTCATGGGTCTCGCCGGTGGTTGAGTCTTAAGTAAATATTTGATGCTGTCCTGTGCGTTATACATTATTTGCCCAGCCTAAGTCATAATTTAGTTTTGAAGAGTACGCTTTGTTAACTTGGCTTTTATTTAAATCCTAATGATTTGATGTCTTTTCCTAAAATATGGGTACAAAATAGAGAATAAATAATATAGAAAATATTTTTTGTCACGAATACACATTAACAATAAATAATATCTGCTAAATTGTTTGATTGTGGACTATTTTGTGATTTCATGAGCTCTTCATAAAAAATAAGTTTTTATCAAGCTATCACAAGATTCATGGCCAAACATATGACTGAATCCATGGAATGTATTCATGGACTCGAATATAAACAGATGAAGGGTCTGTTAGAGAACAATTTTTCCAGAATGAATTCACGCCCCAAATTTGATACATGCACGACGTCCATATGGCGAATTGCAGCTGGCCAGAGGAATCAACCTGCGAAGTAAAAACAAAAAGAGTTTCATTAAGAATTTCCTTTCCCGTGAACATTGATGAATATGACCATGTGAACCAATAGGAACTCAGAAACCAATAAAAATAAATGACACTCAAACAAATGCTACGAAGCCCTAATCATCAAGACTTCTGTTTATTGTCTGAAGTTGATATTATCAGACGTAACCTTGTGAAAATCAATTATGACGGGATCAATTACAACGCTTCAAATTGTCACAATGCTTCAGTATTGAACGACCGGTTTCATCGCATAAGCAACCTGTGGTTGTGCCAATACAGTAGAACCGATTGTCTGAAAATAAAACATCGTGAACATATACGAAGTTATCATTAATTTCATCTGTTTATTATATTTAACGTCGTTTGCTGATATTATCCACAATTCAATGACTTCAACATCCGCTCTGCAATATTCACTAAATTATGTTTTTTTTCGGCCGTGAGAATAAGAAAATAATGTTTTACCAATTATTTCACATCCTCTTTCTCAAGTTCTCTTTGAAAATAAATTTAGCCAACTAATTTGTGTGAAATTCTTATAAATTAATTAGGAACCGCAGAAGTTCTTGGCGACTCTTACTCTAATGCAGCTAATACATTTGATAGATATTTTCTCAGTCATCTAATATTTTGAGTATTCGTAGCATTTCTTACATTGCAGTCTTGTCTTTTTCCTCTTCTTACTCTTCCGCACATCATTGAGTAGTCAATACCTCTGTGCAGTCCAACCTTTTCCTGTGTTTCTTTTTCAAATAATCTGTTGCAGTTCAAACTAGACATCAGTCCTATTTCCCCCACAAGTAGGTCCGTATTTGTAATGTCTCCTGAAATATAAATAAAATCGTTATAAGTTCAAAATATTCAGGCTTAATGTTGTGGAAGTTCGACATACTGAAAACAACAGAACCGAACTTTTCCACAAATGTTCAAGTACTTGCTTTACTCGTCAACTCGCTTCTACTCAACAGAGCAATTTTTTTCAATATGTAATGTATTGCCATAATTCTGAGTAATAGCATAGGGTAAGCAATAGGTACGTAACTCAATCATAAATATAAGCCGTATCTTAATTTTCTGTACCTATACAAGTACATATTTAGGTAAACATACATGTGATTGTACCACAAATAACACACCCTCATTCTCCTCGAAGTTGATGAATTGTTGAATGCGAAAACATCACGCATTCTTAAAAGGTTGCTGGAAATAGATGGTCAAAATGACTGCTCAGCTTAGCTTATTAATGATGTAGTCCGGGTAGAGAACTTTTTTCCCTCGTCATCTTAGAAATCGTTGCTCGAATTATTATCAGTTTTCTTTCTGGCTATGCATGAGTGACATTCTAATGCTTTGATCGACTAAAAATGTATTATCACACGTTGGAAAGTAGGGTACAACGAGGACAAAAAATAAATCCGGTAAATGTGGACCCCAATCTATATGCCCACTAAATTCCAAACTCTCATGGCAGAAACTATCACAGGCATAAGATTAAGGAAATAGATTGCAGAACCGATTGATTTAAAATGTAATTTTTTCCACGTACAGTAAGGGACCATAATAGTTGCGATAGATCAGTTCTATGATACTTTGACCCTGACTAGATAAAATAGGTTTTTGCACTTGTGCTAAATATCTTAACATGATTGTTAGCTACTAACCTCGCGTGTAATTTCCGGCATGTTATAGCTCTTGCATGGTTTTAGTACCCTGTAGTACTATTTATCGGTCGCAGTAATTATAATCAGTAGTCATATCTTGAGTAGTGTACTGCACAGTAGCATGTTCGTCCACGTGGCATTCAACTAGTTTCTGGTCCTACCTCGTACTGTTGTCCTGATTGCTTTTGGCGTGCGCATGGCATCCGGTGGAACGTGCTCGATTCTGATTTAAGCTGGGATGAGTGCCGCATGCCTGGTGTGGAATCACCCCGTGCCACACACCCTAGTGGTGGCTAGCACGGTATTTCGTAGATTTAGATGTGGATGTAGCTATTCTAATTACCCGGAAAGAAACTGGTAGCCACAGTTGTCTTACGAGTAATATCTGGGAAAACCATTTTAAAACGTCCTCACTCTTTGGCGCTTCGTCAATGCCATGGGTCGCGAGCCAATGAAATTACATTTCTGAATTTGGGACAGCAGGATTCCTGAATAAAAGCACTATTTATTCTTTCACTGATTAATTTTATGCATTACCGGTTTCGTCGTTCATTAACTTATGAATTAACGTATAGGGCGATATTGGTCGTATCTTAAATTATTCAGAGTAATATTCCTATAATTTGTGAGCGAAACTTTCCTCAAAGTTGTGCAATAAACAACAAATTTCAGGATGATCCCTCTTTCATTCTTTCTCTTCCGTAGGGAGGAAGAGAGGAGGGAAACTTTGCATCTTCATTCTGAACGAAAATCTACTCACAATGATAGGCATAGTTTCGATCCCTGTTTAACGCCTAATCCGGTGGACGAAGGACGACTCTTGAGGTGCTCTCCTTATGGCACTCAATTAGGGATCGTAATTCGTCTTGAAAAATCTTTGTTGCGTCCAGGTTGGAAATCCAGTATTCATAGCACCATATCATCGGATCCAGTCCGTCAAATACATCGAAACCACCGGGGTGAGAAAAAGTAAGCTACCGCCGCTGACAATGAAGCCTTTGGCACCGTACTCTTAAGTGGGTTAGAGGCCCTATAATAGGATAGGGCTTGATAGGACATCTTAAGGATCTGGAACGGGTGTGGAACGCGGCAATATATCCAGCCGATCAAAAGAAAAGGAGCGGTGGAAAGGCAGAGTGTGGGTTATACTTGAATTCCAGAATATTAAATTGCCATTTCTGTGTATTATGTTGTTGGATAAATGTACTTCATTACACTTTTCATCAATACTTACAAAACTATGAAAAAGAAATAAGTTCACCTCCGATAACTTATAAGCAAGTGAAGGTGCCACAGATGAAAAATTGACTCAGAAAGATATTTCCTTTTCCAGGACTGATTTCAGCTCTTGAGAACGGAGAATATATTAGTTCCTTGATTATTTGACATAATGGCAATCGCGAGGGTTTAGAATTTAGTGCGCTAAGTTCAGTTCAGAAGATGCAGGGATGTTGACCACCGACCACTTTTAAGTCGCTGTGCGGATTGTTGTTTATCTGTTTTCGGGGTCCCTGGGTATCTGACGTCAGAGTCTACAAGCGGAACGCGGAAAATATATAGAAATTAAATACGCAAGCCTCCGGTTAAGCTCCACTCTTCTCCACCTTTCCGCAATCCCCTTGGTTGCGACTGACTAGATTCATTTATGCGGTTCGTATTCCGCGCTCACAATCCGGACGCATGTCGTGAGGAATATATCGTGGGGAACACACATACATAACATATTCGGCACAGAATTGAATAAACTAGGTTTTGTTAAACGCATAATAGGAAGGTCCTCGGATGAAAAAGTCAAAGAGAAATGCTGTTTCACTCTGGTTAGGCCACACCTCGAATACGCCGCGAGCAATTGGGACCCTGGTAAAATAGATTTAACCAAAAAAATTAATAAAATACAAAGGAAAGCAGCGCGCTTCGTTAAAAACTGCTGCGAGCGTACATATAGTGTCTCACGACTTTTGGAGGGATTAAGGTGGGAGCCCCTAGATACTCGGAGGCTACACGCTAGGCTTAGGTTGTTTGATAAATTCAGAACTGATATTTTTCAGAGCGACACAGAGAATATTATCATGACTTTTCACTACATATCTAGGTCTGAAAGAAGCAATAAAATGAGAGAGATACATTGCCGAACAGGTAAGTACAAAAAATCGTTATTTCCGTGCACATTAGGCGACAACAATAAAAACTGAGCTCGACTGAATGCACTCCCATAATGCACGTCGCCATTTCACCTCCCAAAACCTTATCCCTTACATCTTTACACGGCTGTGTCCTATCACCCCCTGCCACCTGCCCATACGGTGGCTCGTAGGGTAGTATGTATATGTAGATATAAATGCCGCATAATTCACAGTTGTATATACGACCGTGCACTGGTGGATGCAAACAGATGAAAAACGCAACAGAAGTGCCGATTCACTCTGCAGAAATAGTGGTCACTGTCGTAGGTGTGTACGTAAGCTGATCATGGTTATCTCTTTGAAGCGTTCGGAACTGGTCACTCGGTGGCGGAGGACAATGGATCAATAGCTCGCACTAAGGAGGCATTGCTTAGGGCTGTTTTACACGAGGTCTTAAATGCGCAGGCTTATGCATAAAAAATCGAAAATATGGGCACGGAATCAGGGCTACAGGGGGCTAATTACCTCTCACCCATACACTGGCGCAGTCATTTTAGCAATTATCCCATTTACCCGCCGCAATTTTCTCTGCCCATCCATTCATGCATCAGGAGATTCTATGAAGTGCTGTATATAAAACAGGCTCTGCACGGATTTAGTTTAGTTTTCACATTCAGGTTTAGTATAAGAATCATGCGCCAAAGTTTATTAAACTATAACCACCATGGTGAATGACTCGAGCATCGGTGTCAAGCACAATTTTTTACACAAGCATTGAAGTTCAGGCCATTTCGAAGGAAGAGGTTAGAAAAGGAATGCGATCAGCTGAAGTATGGCTTCTATCCGGCCAGTTTTTTTTTGGTGGAGCTCGGTGTGCGAGATGCCATCACTCATTCCATTGAAGTATCAGTCTTCCTTCATAGCATTTCTGCCGAAGCTCGGAAATGTAATTTTTCGCTCATAATTTGGGGTCAATTCGGCATGCACATGCGAGTTTCGTAAGTGCCATTGACATTTTAGCATGCTTGACTATTGCTGAGAAAAAAGGGTTTACCTCTGTAAGACAGGTCCTAATCCGGTCAACATATGTCGGATGTCGCTTCAAGAATGCGTATCGAAAGCCATCTACCAATTTCCCATCCTCATCACGCAATAGCGGCCGTTCAGAAACATCTGCAGATTGACCTTGCCCTCATGGACTGAAATTCCGGGGGAAACAACCAACATTTTAGAACCATCAGCTAGATCAACTTTTACCCTCGGACTGGCTGCGTTATCTGCGGAAGTCTAATCTTCCACGTGCCTGAATCAATTTGGGGTCATGGTGAGTAATTCGCCGCGCCATGCAATCTTGGGCTCTAAGAGGATTTAAGTGCCAAAGGTTTTGCGAAAGTCAATTAAATCGAGTTGCGGATAAGTCTAGGGCGCCAAAAATAAGTCGGACATCATATCGGAGGCAACATCGCATCTTAGCGGCCTGGATACTAGGGTCTGCACCGGAAGCTTTCGAAGATATCTTCAACGTCGTGGCTGAGGAAATCTATGGTACATGCATTGACGGCGAATGTGGTCTCTTGCACAATGCCTCTCTATACAAGAGAAGTATCAGGCTTGAAATGGTCGAAAGAATTCATCATAATGAATGAGAGTAAAGGCAATTTTCCACTTAGATAAATTTTACTCGACCTGGTTTTCTATGTACTACAGGCCTGGCGATGATGTAGTACCACGAAACCTCGGTCGAATAAAATATATCTAAGTGGAAAATTGCCTCTATATATTTCTAACTTCATGTCTTAATTGATATTCACACCGGGTGAAATATGCCAATGCACCGCAAATGAACCACAATATTTTTCACTTTAAAAATCCCCGGGAGTTTGCTTTGAGGGCTTTGGTTTCTTAGTGGGTCAAAAGAACTTTCTTAGGAAGAGAGATAAGGTGAATATGTGCCTGCTCTGTTGCCTGTGCGAAGGTGATGAGTTGGGCGAAACACGTTTCCTCTTGATTTTATTATCTCTTTGATCTTGGATTACTTGGATCAAGTCATCGACGCGAGGCATCCATCCACGAAGAAGACGCCGGGAAATCCTAGCAAAGTAGGTATTTTTTTTTCCTTATCTTTGGCTTAGGGAATTCCTTCACTGAGATTTTTGCCCGTTTTGAGAGCCGAGCTCTTTCCTTACCTTGTTATGGTAGAATTTCTACGCGCAGTATTAGTGACCTTCGTTGAAGGTTCGTTCCTTTGTAGAATATACATGTGAAAGTGCTATCTTAGATAGAATGTAGCAATAAAGACAAACTCTCTTAAAACCGGCCTAGAGGGAAATCATTCCTTGTTAAGAGATGAATGAAAAGGCATACGTTTATGGGAGAATGAAACAGAAAAAGAAATTTAAGCAGTTCTTGACTATTAAAAGTAATTTACAAATCACTGCAAAATGCAAAATCATACAGTACGTGGGTGCCAAGATATATAAACTAATACTGATGGAATTAGGGTAAAAACCATTTAACTGGGTCGGTGTTTGAATCCGAATCTTTCAAATGCCTGTCAGGTGTGTGGAATCAGCACTTTGGGCAAATTATACTTGTGACTTTGACATTTTAAAGACGATTTGAACTAAGGCAAGGGTGGTGCACTTGGCTGACACCACACTGGCAATTGCGAGATCCGGGTTCTCTCTGTTAGTCCAATGATTGAGAGTCAAGTAATACGATACGCGTAATTAATTCACCTAATTCTGTACTAACATCAATCCCTTCTCACGTCTTCCATAGCTGTTACGTAGAGTGCATCAAAGTGTCACATCCATTACGGGAAATTCTGACATACTTCCTGGTCTGTTTGTTCACGTTCCAATCATGTTCTACCATCGCTTGTGCAGTCTACTCCATTCAAGAGATTTGCAAAATAGCCAATCATTCAGTAACCTCATACCATCCGCAACATTTTTGGTTACTTTTCACGCTAAACTTGTTCTAAGTTCTTTATTCACTTGTATTTTTCCTTGCTGATCTAGTGTCACGAGAGAACTTCTTCCTGTATTAAAAAACTGATAAAAGGTTTGCTTGTACTCTCATCCATTTAGTTATAGCTGTATCCAAATCACTCCGAAATGCACAAATTATATGGTAGGCAGTCTCGCGTATGGCTGCTCAAGATATGCATTTTATAGACTGAGATTTGCCACGAAAAATCTTTAGATTTAACCGGGATTCGAACCCGGAAGTCCCAATCGCCGGTCAAGTGTGTTAACCGGAGTAACTGCTCGGTGATATGATTTTTTCATGGCGAACGTCATCTCTTTTGGTATAAGTGTATTTTTGGTTGTAGATTATTTTCTACATCTATATCGGAAGCCTTACCGTTTGCATTGTAAGACATGCCAGCTGCCATTCAATGATACGTCCAGGAGTTACCATGATTTCCGTCAACTTTTGACCATAATTACCGCTGCCCATTGTTCTACAGGGTGTCTACATATAGGTCATCGCCAACTACTCGAAGGGTCTTTTCCT
The DNA here is from genome assembly GCA_963169105.1 of Ceriagrion tenellum. Taxonomy (NCBI): domain Eukaryota; kingdom Metazoa; phylum Arthropoda; class Insecta; order Odonata; family Coenagrionidae; genus Ceriagrion; species Ceriagrion tenellum. Next base: position 79,959,270 of record OY720633.1, read on the forward strand.
TTACTTTATGTAGTTAATTTTGCGCATGATTAACTGGAAGGATTTAAATAGTGTCGTCATTGGGCTGATTTCAACACAAGCATATTGCGATATTTTGGTAAATTTTGTCTGGATTTTCAAGTCTGAGCACCTTGTAGTAGCGTTGTTTAGGATCTGTGCTCAAAAGTTTATGGAAGACTGTGTTACTCCATTACCACCTTTTCCCTGTCAGACAAACGGCAGGAAGCAACCGTTTTGTAATAAACTTTATTTTCGCCACTCAAACTCTATTTCATACAATAAATCTGTGATTTTCCGACTCTTTAATACTTAGTGATGACAGCGGTGAACGCTGATGATAGCTTTCGCTCAATACTGCATATCTTGTACTTGCAATTTTTTACTAGCATAGAATTGTAAATTTAAATTATAAAGGCATCTAAATTTTTACATAATACATTTTTAACAGCGAGGTAGCTCTTCTCTATCAACCTCATAGTCTAAATACGTACTTAAATTCGAGTACTGCCATGCAATAAGGTCGAGAATTAGGTTACAATAAGGTGTAGAATTGACTTACCGTATTCGACATAGCTCCACTCCGTCGCAACTGCGTTGGAAGTCTCGAAACCCCAGTCTTTGGTTGGCAAGCAGGCCGGATGAAGGTATCTGCTGATTGTTGGGATTGGGTTCTCGGACTTAGCAGGTCCTATTTCAATGAGCCCGATGTCGTCGTATTTAGTGGGTGGATTATAACGTGGATGAGCGATTCTCCGCACCACTGGGTGGATTTGTCCGTTATTCTCGACCTCCACTTGGAATCTGTTAATTTCTGTTCCCAAAAGAACCCATTGCGCTCTACCCCTGTAAGAGAACAAAATCAAATCGAAAGATAATGAAGACTTGAGTTGATGAAGAGGAGCTTTGCGTTAAAATAATCGAAGAATATTTGATGAACGAAAATTTAATTTACATTGGTAATATATCCCCGCGGGAGTATTAATACCATATACGAAGTCGTTGTTTAATACAGACGGTTCAAATATCTTTTACTTGTACATCTAATGCAAAATATTTTTGAAAAAATAGGTGCCTGATGGTCTATATATTGTAGTTTCACCATTTTGGTGATGGTTTATGTCACGTCAGTAACTGGATCACGTCAGAAATGCACATCACGGTGACGGGAATGGAAAAATAGCGCGATTTTATCAGGAACTCGACACCGACGGATGTAAAAGGCACTGTTAAAGTCAGAGTAAGAACCACATTCTCGTTCTTTCTTTTAATAACCAGTCGCTTGATGGGGTTCTTAAGCACTATCACCGTTGAATATTTTCAAGGAACACTGTCTCAGGCTCAGATAAGATGTGAAGATTGTCACGCATGAAAAATTCTAACTCAAGGTCTCTAAGCCGACCAGAAGCTCGATTAAAGGCTCAGGATCAGGCGGGATAGCAGCGAATGGCATTTGTAGCAGACACATTATTGTGCTAAATACCGGTCTTTTTATGACTATATTCAGTGAATGTCGGTGAGAAACGGCAAGAGGTTATTGAGGACTAGGTGTGCAATTTGCAGGGATAATTCGCAGCAACTATTCGAAGATTGTTTTAAAAATTTCTTGAATGCAAAAACAGTGAAACAACTCTCTAGTCTTGCTTGAAAAATTTACGCGAGGTAGTTAGTATTCAGAATCTAGTCTTAATTTTTGCTATTATAGTACGGACAACGTATTAAATTTAAAAAAATCAATTAAACCGACTTTAAATGGCATATGTCCCTTGGAATTAAATTCTTTTGCGGCAAAATGAAAATATGTGATTGATCGTATCCTTATTACAGAACAAGATTTTATTTCCAAGTGTTAGTCCCATGGAAAATAATCTGAAGAAAATTAGGAGGGCTGATATGTGAAGCTCCAAAATGTTCACAGTCCACCGAAGTATTCCGATTCAGTACCTAATTTAACGATTGGTTAAAGAAAGTTATATATTTTTCTTGCTAGCGTAACTGAGAACTGAAATGGCAACAACCATTCCTCTATGCAACAACCCATGAGAATTCATTCTATCTCTTCAAATTTAGGTGTAGTTGTCGCATCTGGTTACTGTTGTTGCGAATTCCATGTCGAAACTACTACAATCTCTGAAATATGATGCAATAGGATAAGGGTACCAAATACTTTCCATTGCATATTTCGCATTGTTTTTTTTCGGAAAACTCAATTGAACTCTCAGATATGACAAGTAATGAAGAAAAATAGTTTTGTCCAAAGCTTTGGATGCCAACTTAGAAATTTAGCTTGGCAGTTAATTTAGCTACATGCTATTGCTAGAAACTTCTAAATTGTGTTTGAAGAAAATATCAAATGAAATAATGCCAACGAAAAATATATATTTGAATAGAAATAATCAGAGAAAGTAATCTGCGCGAGTCCAAAGCAAAAGTTATGTTCAACATCTCTCATGAAAATGTTGAAACCAAGGAAGTCTTTATTTATCCAACATTTACTATAGTCATTATAATGATCAGCATATGTACTTATTACAAGTTTGGAGGCCATTCTGTCCGTAATGTCTGTAAAATTCGTTTCTTACTATCAGCGTCGCGAATATCTTATAGTTGCGGAGGTACAGAGCGCGTATAGCGACAAAAATATCGTGTATATTTGTACTCACAGTGGATATATGCTGAGGCATCGAGCGGTAGTTAATATGAATTTTTCGCTGATCAGTGTCCCACCGCATTTCCATTTCACATTTTCTTGATCCCCATATCCAATTGCGGCCTGAAAAAGATAATGATCGGCACATTAATATATGACAAATTGTGTAAATTTAATACGGCTGGAATTGAGGCTTACTTTACGCACTGTTCTCTATTTTAAAAAGAAATACTAGCCTGAAAAATATTGAAAAAATCTGCATTCGTAAAATGAATGGTAAACACTGCAATTAAAAAGTTAAGTGTACTACAATGGTAATGATAACATTTTTTTTATTGAAAACATTTCAAAAGCTACTAAATAAAGAATTCGTAATATGCGTCCATTATAACTAAATTATAGATAGTAAGAGCGCGTTTTTATAAAGAATTTTTGACACGAAATTGGTGAGCATCGCCTATGCCGTACATGCGCTCAATCATACTCGAACATGCAACAACCATACACTCGTGAAGCCAGTTAGAAAAAGAAATGTTAACATAGAAAAACGTTTTCAAGAGTATTTCTTTTGCAGTTGGGATAACTGATGAGCTGGGACACAAATAACATTTGAGGAAGCGCTTTTGACCGTACCACATCACATTGAAAAACCTCTCTTTCATTGAGAACACGACTCTGAAATTGAGATTTCTGAATGTGCACGAAATTAATTCTTTAAAAAAAGTTTCTCCAATTAATGAATACACAATAACCCTATTCAACTATTTAAATCAACGAGAAAGCTAACTATATTTTGTTCACATAAATACCCAGATATGGCATTAATTTTTGTGAACTGATTCTCCGCAGAATTAATATACACATGGTGTAACCCGCTGTAAAAATTCGTTTCATTTCAGCCATCGTTCCAAAATGTCCCGGTTTGAAAGTGATGCATTGAAATCATGAACCAGTAGGAAAGTGAATACACAATACACATAAGTACTCACCTCTGCTCTAGAGAAAGCACTTTTGGTACATCCAATCTATCACGGGATTATTCAAGTAACTGTAGATTTTTTTTGGGAATAGCTGTCAAGTCGGCTAGTTTCCAGGTAAGCGAGTGTAGACAGCAAACAATTCAAGTCTCTACACGGCTTTCAAGTGGCATGTAATAGCTTTTCCTTCCTTGTTTAGTATTGCAAAAGAAATAGTGAAAATTTTCCGGATTACAGTCCAATTTTAAGGTCACTAATCTTAAGAAAAAGCATTATGGCGTAATTATTCTTTTATTTCATTTCTTAGTCCAAATTGTAGGTAAACTCCCAGGGTCTCTCTATCGATGGTCATACCTTGCATGTCTTATTTGGGTGTTATTTCTTCTGCAACCTGTACTTTTCTCTCGCGTGTCTTATCATTTCCTTATTCTTTGCTGTAGGCATTATAAATTGCCGTGGAAAAACTCCCGTTTGAAAGCTATGAAACCTATCACTTCTCAGTTGCGCCTGCGTCTTGATCGAACTAAAAAAATCAATGAGAGAGAATGGAATTCAGGCCCTTGGCGCGGTTAGTGCTGATTTTCACATGATAATCTGACACTGCTATTGGCGCAGAATTGATCTCAGGGCTCTTAGAACTTTCGCGAATTTCTGAATTCCACGGTCAAAGTAATTCTAATGTTTTTCCTTCGCGTTTCGCAAAAAATATGACCGAAATATAAAAAAGAGGGAAATATAGTTGAAAATATTTGTGATTTTTATAGTTTAGCCATTTGGCTGATAAAACGAGTATGAATATGACTTCAGATAAGTTAAAAATACAATAAATTAAGGATATATGAAAAAGCCATTAATAAAATGAATACGAGAAACTTGGATGGATAATAATGACAATCAATTTAGATTAATAATGTATGAAATGATTAAAAGAAACATAATCATGTATAATGTTTATGGTTTACCCACAGAATCTAAGATTGAGCATAATATAGCTTCAAATATCCTAAATAAAAGGATGAACTAGCGACTAAAATATCATTCGTAATAATTTTTAATAGCGAAGTAACATCTATTTCAAATGATCTGTTGATACGTAGAGATGAATAAAACGCAACCTAAAAAATTGGCGAGTCGGAGGATAATTAACACTTACCATGTGAGGGAATTCCGTTGGTAGCTCTTTGGATCCATCAAAAAGCTTTGGGCATTGGTCCTTATATTTTTCGCACCCTATGAGAGTGGAAAAATGGAAAATTAATAGTCATTTGAATATAAATAAAATTATGACCTGTGATATCAATTAGGTCTTTTAGGCTGTAAAAGAGAGCAACGAAATGATGCTGGAATATTGCTTTATATTTTTGATTCATGCAAAAATGTCAAAGCTTACATGAAGTGCGATTTCAATCAATACCAATTGGTGAGAAACAAAATCGTAATTGATGCGTTTAAAAGAAACATGCATAAAAACAATTACATATGTCACGGAATGACCAATTGATACCATTTCGTTGTATCAAACGAAAAATCGAAGTGAAGAAAAGCCAGCTCTCCATCATATTAAAAAGAACTTGGGAACATCATTTATTCGCAAGTACTCAAGCTTATTTTTGATTGAAGTATGTATATTATGCTTTGTATATATCAAGATCTCCATATTTAAATTGAGTTAAAATTATACATATTCCTTAATAGAAATCAGCAAGGTTAATAATCAGCTTGAAATACAAGACAAAGTCATGAATGGCTTTTAACGTCGTCAATATTCAATTCATTTCTGCGAGGCTGTATGCAAGTTGGGAATGCTCCTTGTTTTACTAACGCTAGCAAGTCACGTAACGCCACCTGAGTTAATTAACGTCGTGATTTAAATATCCTTGTTTACATTAAACACAGGACAAGTCCAGGCAAAAGAGAGTTTTTACTCATTTTATATCATTTTTTTATCATAGTTTCGTGAGCAAATTAAATTATATGCATAAATATTCCAAATTGAGGTAAACATTCACTATCAAAGTACCGGAGTCGATTTTGCTAGCGGTGCATCCTGGATAGTATGCAACTCAAACAGCTTCTAGATGAGATCGGCAGGAGATAACGACCCGGCAGTGCCACAAACGATGAAAGAGATGATTGATGGACGCAGTAATACCTCCATGCATTGTAATCTACGAGTTTGATCTGCTCGCTATTAATACCATGGGGGAGACCGGCTAGATGGGTAGTAAATTTTCAGTTTAGTCGAGGTGCCCTTGCGTTAATAACTGGCGAGTGTTGCGACACAAAGCCGTCTCCTAAGTCGCTTCCGGAAGTGCTGTTCCTCTTCCTTTTCATCAACATTTTTCCGTCCAATAATTTTTAACGCACAACCCGGCTTCATCACATATATCCTCTTTCAATGAGTATGTCCTCAGCAGAATGAATATAACTTTACTAGAACACTGTTGACACACTTGAGTTAACTTTCTCCGCGTTTAATGTCCATTTCAGCCTTGATTAGACAAGTCGCCAGCCTTCACCAGGTTGTTATCATATTTTTCTTTCTTAGAAGGATGAGATCACCAACTTTTGGTAATATACGAACATGTTATAACTGTATTACTGAAAATAAATCAGAAATAACCGAAGTGGCAGTATGTTTAACTTACCTTCTTAGAAGGCAGTTTTCTTTGCTTTAGTTTTGTGCTCGAATAAATGAGACTCTAGAATGGATTCCCGGTCAATTTATTCGATAGAAAGAGAAACGACATCAATAGCAAAAGATAGAAAATTTGCGATATATTTACTCAAAATTGGTTTGCATCTATTCTCTTTCCAATCATTAAATTGTTATTTTATTTCCCATAATAAACCCCTATACTTCGTTGAGATATCACCCTTGACCACAAATGTTCTAAGCAAATTAGTGGTTATCTAAAATGTCAAGATAAACTGGAGGTAATGGCGAGGTAAAACTCATATTTTTCCATCGGAAATCGATTTAACCATGGCTGGGCTTTTGCTCCCAATATCAGAGCATTGCCACCCTCACTTTTTCCTGTGGTTAACCTGATTGTTTTTTTTAACGAAAGTAGTAATTTAATGTATAATATATATTGTCTCTAAACATTACGCCAAATACGCACCCCAGAAAATGAAATACTTACTGTTCTTGGAGGTCATATAATGCGTTAAAATGAATAGTATTATCTATCTGTTCTTCAAGGGAAGATTTTGGTCCGGGACTAAAGAGTGCAAAATAGACAGATATTTTTTTCAAATAGTATAAAAAATATTAACTAGTAAAATACTAGTGATTTTGTCGGTACTGTAAGTGAACACCAACGGAATGCATATATAGTACTCTATTGATAAAATTGTTCATTTTTCTATCCAGAGTTCCTCTATGATAAGAAAATCAAGCGGAAAACCGGAGCAAAGGAAGTCCGCATTTGTTGGACTAATAAAAATCAGATGGTGGCGCAAACATGGTATGTGTGATTAACCCTTTTCTTAAGCTATTTCTGCAAGAAGAATTTACGCATGACTACCAAGATCTTTGAATCTTGTCGGTCGAGACACCAACTTGAAACTGATTGGCAAATGAGTTAAATGCTTAAGGCTTTTTTTTTTTTTGCTGGCAGAGCTTTTGCTAAATAGATAATATCACCATTTGTTGCTAATTTCACGGTCAGCGTAGAGAAAAATTAACGCCAATTATAACTTATATTACAATCAGCGTTAGATTTGAATGAATATTCGCTGTGGTGGCATACGCATTACAGATCAGTGTAAAAGTGACAAAAAAACTGTTTGATTCCTTCGAGTTAGAACTTGTAGTAGAAAGAATCCGAGTGCCTTTTCCACTCTGTCTGTTGTTCAGCTCTGGTCTGCTATCGGTTGTTTAATGCTGGTGTGCCTTATATTAGGAAAACGGTAACAGTAAAACCCATTTTATTTTATATAAAGTTCTCAAACCCCCCACAGTGAAAAACGTTTCAGTCAAAGATATGTACCTTATTACTACATACCTCATAATTCATGTGCCACTTTATCGAATGTATCTTTCTTTCTTTATATTTTCTATCTTCTGGATTTTTGCCTTTGATTCAGAAACATATAAAGCAGCAGGTAATAAAAGAATATGATGGCTCCGAATTATAAGGTCTATGCTTTTATAGGCTTACCCACGGAAGTGGAGCCGTACTTCGTGTGAAATACGTTTTTGTTCATCAATGCCTTTTGTTATGGTCTCTTTATCTTTTTTGTTCATTATTGTACTTGTTTGTTGATATGTTTACAATCGTTTCCTAGATCTATTATATGTTTGTAGCATTATCAATTTAATCATGTAGTCAATCGTGTAATGGAGGGTCTTAACTCCTTTGTGTTCATTTCGTGATCCCTCACAACACAAAGTGTGCAGTGTTGTTTTCATGTTTTACTTATGATGTAATTTATTTTCTGATCTTTGAGGACATCACGTCCCATATCAATAAATTCTTTTCCACTCATTAATTCATTCAAAGTATCCTACGCAATATTGTTTCATTTACGCTGGATCTGACGTATGCGAATCAGCTGCTAATTTTGACACGTCACATTTTTCTCTAAACTGCCCCAAGCACCATCATTGTTATCATCGTCCTACAATTTTTTTTACAGAAACCTTTCATTTGTCCCTGTCTTTTTCTGCTAACTCAATTCCTCGTAGTTATTTCCCCGCTCCCTCCTCGTTTTTTTCCCCAAGATACGTCCCTAACTCTTCCTAGCTGTCCATCTTCGATACAGTGCTGTACCGTAAGACTGCGCACCGTGGAGGAGTACATTTCATCGAATTAAACATGTTTCACAGCCCTCTCTAGTTTTCTACGTTTCAACAGCGGGAACAGAATATTGCATGTTATGAGAATCTCACCGCCATAAAGATGATACTCTCCCCTCAACTGCAACATGAAACTCGCGAATAGAAATTATAGAGCGTTGCCAGCTATCTTTAAATCATACGACGCTACTTCTCCTTTGTTAAAGGTTATGAAAATATTATGTAAAGTTACCCGCTGCTGGGAATACTTTGCATCACCAACAAATTAAAATCATTGGTGTTTTCAGGCGTAACTTTGTGGAATTTGTTAACATAATGATGATAACTTGTAACTTTATTATTCCACATATTTTTGTTTACAAAGGCCCGGGTTTCGACATTCAATGTCATCTTCAGGCCTGAAGATGACGTTGAACGTCGAAGTCCGGGTCATTAAAACAAATTCATTTATATAATAAAGATATTTTTCACCAAAATTTAGAAGATATAATGATTTTAAAATATACAACGATTTTGCTATTTAGTTCAAAATGATATTTCGTGCATTTTTGTAAACCCTTCTATTTAAAAAAAAATGTATAAAAAGTTGTGCAAAGCAACCCCATTATGCAGTGTGCCCTTAACAAATTCAGAGCCTCAGCGTGTAATCAAACAACTGTGTCCTTCTTTTTCGTGTTTTGCAATAGAGACTGTATCTTCAGCTCCTTAGTATAGCTCCATGCTCTTCACTTCGTTTGTCTTTTAGATTTTTGGCTTTCTCATCCGACACTATTTTCGGAGAGACCCATTTTTGTCCGGTCTACTTTTTCACTGGCCTGCGTATCTGATCCATACATTGCAGCAAGTCTAATGAATAATATCATCCACTTTGGACTCCACTAATATCTTAATCGAGCATGATACCTGCCATTGTCTCCTACTTTAACTTTGATCGCGCCCTTCAGGTGAAGACACCTAAAGGCTGTTTTCATCTACACCTACTTATTACCCTGCAAGCCACCTCAAGGGAGTTCGGCAGGGGGTGACTTAACACCAACATGAACTACAGTAAAGAAACTTTCACCAACTTGCACCATATAATGGGTATGCTACAATAGCTACAGAAACTACTAAAATGACCTATAATGTAACTACGAAAACGTGACACTAGAGTCATGCAGGGAACATGGAAAACATGGAGTTATCACTACTCATTAGATATAGAAACATGCATTAGGGGGCATATGAATTAATCAGCTACACTACCTGTCAACTAAACTACTTCAAAGTCTCAATGCAGTCACTATGATCTCTTATCGATCGCGGGAAAAACATATTAAACCTTTCTGTTCTACAATCTATTTCCCTTATTTTGTTCTCATAATCTGATTTACCGTAGTATGTTGGAGTACGAAAGATATTCGTAGGTTGGAAGTGGAGTTCGTAAGATATATATTCTTCTGAAAATTAATCAGTGTTGAATTTACTTAAAAGGTTGAGTCTAATTTTTAATTGACGGTCTAAAAGCAATTCCCAATAGTTTTTACGGGGTCAGTAACACTAACAAGACTATCACAACGGCCTTTCACGTATCTTGCTGATCTTCCCTGCACGCGTTCTAACTCTGTTTTTAAGCCTACCTATTGTGGATCCCAAACACTAGTAGCGTATTCTAAGTGAGGTCTAACAAGAGAGAAGTAGCAGATTTCTCTAAACTTTATCGTCGCACTTTCCAAGTACTCTTTTAACATATCCCAATATGCGATTAGCCTGACCAGTTATTTCCCGAAAATATTTTCTCCACGAGAGATCATTGGTTAGTTTAACTCCGAGGTATTTAACAGATTCTACAGTCCCTAATTGGGTATTTTGTGAGTAATTACTGTACTGAGGGGTATTATTCCTTTTCCAGAATTTTATTACAACAAATATTTTCAAATTTAATTCTATCTGCCACGCACTGCACCTCGAATGAATTGCCTTGAGGTCCTTCGTTTACGCTTCATTATCATTTTCGTTACCAATTTCTCTGAAGTGTTTCCGTGAAGTGAAGAATTTCAGTGAAATTAAAAAATTAAATGTAAAAGTTTCCCATTTCTTTCGCTTCTTCTGAGTGTAGATCGATGCGAGTGCTGGTGAAAGGTTGCATCGCAGGCGTAACCATTCCTTTTGAGTCGAGCGGAAGAAGCGGACGGAACGAAAAAGAAATGCCCGGGGAGTTGTGGGGGAGAGGAACTGTCGGAAGGAGGCAGCGACCGTGTAGTGGTGTGAAGATATTGCGTACGGCCATACGTGCGTGTGAGACTATGGGTCGCATGGTCGAGTGGAGCACATGGAGAGGAAATGATGTGGGCGGAGTGAGGAGGTGGGGAAGGAGTTAAGCAGGATAGATAAGGGGAGGGGGGCTTAATGGGAACGAGAGCCGGAAGAGAAGGGGGTGAAGAGGGCTGAGAGGAAGAAAATGACGGGGGAGGTGGGGGAGGGAGCTGGAGACCAAGATAGGATTATTTAAGGAGATACTTTTAAGTGCCCTTTTCTTCCTCGTGCCTTTTCCTTGGATAAGGCGACGAACGAAAGTATTTCTTTTTTTTTCGCTGACGGGACACCGTTGAGCGTTTTGATAACCTGGGACATGCCATTAAAAAAATATATATTCAAACCGTTTACGACGACTTGTCTCGTGTATGCGCTGACCTTGTTGGATAGAGCGGAAAAATAGGCACCGTAATTATTCGCCGCAACTCCTCTGAGAGTGTAGAATGAGATACCGCACTCCAACTTTTACGAGTTAAACGATGAGATACCGGAATCAAAATTTTATTCTGGTTGCTCACAACTGTTTCATTTCATCAGTCACTTATTAACGTAAAATTTAGTTTAAGAGTGTAGAAACAATGGTATAGTATTTTTTCTTGTTCCAATACTTTTTTAACTCAGGTATGTGGAGCGGAAAATAATTATGATCCATTTTTAAAATCCTCTTTCCCATAAATGTGGATGGGTGTTTACTTTACTAGCGTTTACTTTACTTTCCGATGGTATACCTTATCAACACGCAATGCTCTCATGCATTCTTTTTATGGGGTAACGGTCATAAAACTCATTCATGAGTACCGATAATCATGTAGAAACCCGTAAAAACTTTTCCAAGCTAAGGGAGACAAAGGTGGAATTAAAATATTGCAAAGAGTAAATACTCAATTTTCTCTACACCAAAGGCAAAGAGCTGTAAACTTTTAGCACTAATATTTGGAAAAATGGAAAAGTAATGTCGCTCAAGGATATTGCCACGAAAGTGACAATCGTCGATTATTTTCGTGGAAAACCAATCTTTTTCCGAAAATGAGCATGAAAAAATGTTGCTCTGTCTGTAAATTGGTACATCTTCATTGTATTTGCCTGCTTGGATTTGTACCAAAACGTGAATCGGTGTAGGACTTCGGATTCGCAGTGACACGTCGTCAAAGTTATGATTGTATTACTGGTGCAGTTCATAAAAAAGTTACGAATTTCTTGTGCCATTCAGCCTGTATGAGAAACAGTCATACGTATGTTAAGCCCTCATTAAAGTCATAGTAGACTTCCCTTTCGACGAACATGCTATTTCAATCTACATCTACATACTACACTGCGAGCCGTCGCATGGTCGTGTGGCAGGCAGTGTTAGGGCACTGGCCTGTGAAGATGTTAGGGATAAGGTTTTGGGAGGTGAAATGGTGACGTGTATTATGGGAGTGTATTTAGTGGAGCTCAGTTTTTATTGTTCGCTTATTGTTCACGGGAAGAACGAATTTTTGTATCTGTCTGTTCGACAATGTATCTCTCTTATTATATCGCTTCTGTCAGACCTAGAGATGTAGTGAGGCGTCATGATAATACTCTGTGTCGCTCTGAAACACACCCGTTCTGAATATCTCAAGCAAGCTAAGCCTAGCGTGCGGCCTTCGAGTCTCTAGAGGCTCCCACCTCAATCCCTCTAAAAGTTGTGAGACACTAAATGTTCTCTCGTAGCAGTTGTTGACGAAGCGTCCAGCTTTTCTTTGTATTTTATTAATTTTTTGGTCAAATCTTAATAACCAGGGTCCCAAATGCTCGTGGCGTATTTGAGGTGTGGCCTATCCAGAGCGAAGTAGCATCTATCTTTGACTTTTTCATCCGAGGACTTTCCAATTATACAATTAACAAAACCTAGTTCCTCAAATGGTGTGTCGTACACCTGTGGTCACTTCATTAAAGAAATAATTCTACGATATTATGTACTCTTACGGGAAAATTCGAAATCCATTCAAACTCAGGTTACAAGTTTGTCACGTGCAAAGCTGAACTCTCTCTTACTCGGACATATCTCAATGCCAAGTCTTTTAGAGCCCTTTGATTGATTCATTTCTCGCTCGATCACTATGACCTGGCAAAATATGCGATGGTTTGTCCCAAACAGGTAGTACTTTTTAGGACCTGGATCCATATAAGTGACTGGATGACGCATAGGGTTCGCCATTTATGAATCCGGCTTCGCTCTCCTGCCTGGTGAAGTGAGCTAATCGTTGTGCGTCTCCGAGCAAATGTGTATTATTTTCGAGCTATACGCGTTTCCCTAGCTAGTGATCTTAGATGGTTACCAATAACACAGACCAACAAAGGTATGCTCTTTTAATGCGAAGAGCCATTTCCGTCATAATTTTATGCGCTGAATCCGAATCTACTCACGGAAATGGCTTTAACGTCAGGATTTAGAGATTTTCTAATCTTTAAGGGTCAAAATGTTAATTTTCAGGTATTTTTGAGCTTGAATATCTCAGAAACCAAAGGTGATAGAGTAATTCTGCAAACGGAGTCGAAGTCTGCGTTGAAAATAGTATAGAATACAACTATTAGGCCTAGAAAAACTATTGTTCCCTCAGCCTGTATCTTATATTTCAAATTTGTTCACTCACAATTATAGTAGAGTTGACTTATAATAAAGTTGTTGATAGTTACTAAGTTAATACAGGTTATAGTAACAATAGTTTTTGTCTAGTTTTAATAGATGCATTCTATACATTTTTAAACGCACACTTTGAATCCATTTGCAGAAGTAATCTATCACCTTTGGTTTATGAAATATTTTAGCTCAAAAAGACTTAAAAATGGCTTTTCGCCTCCCAAAAAGCTTTCGAAGCCATAATATTTGTAGGCCTGCGAATTTTTTATTTTTTTACAACTAGAGTGAACCCTGCCTCCACGGCTACCTTCCCAAATGGCAGATTTTTCGGTGAGGAAATGCATTCCCCATACATAAAAGCAATATAAAGTTTCCTTCCCTTCTGCATTAACCTCTTTAAGCGGCCATCATGCCATGGATCCGGTGGTGGCCGCTTACTACAGGCTTCACTGCATAATTATTCCTATTGGCAACGTTTAAATATTAAACTCATGGCAACTGACATGTATTTTATAATCGCAGCGGTGCTATGATGAATGAGCGCGTGTTAAATGTCACGGCAGAAAAAAACACATTCTTCAAAATTAAGATGTAGGTAGTCTGGACAAAATTGCATTAGGAATTTTGACTTAGGGATGTTGGTTTTTGTTGAGGCCGATTTTTAATATAATCAACGCCTCAAGTAAGGAATATCACCACAATTTTTCATCAAAACGGTGTCTTTTTTACTTTTGGGTGCCATATGAAGGAAAATGCTACAAAGGTTAGGACTGCGGTCAAGATATTCATCATTTGAATATTGTGTACAAAATTGATAATTCTTCTATAGTACTACCTCACACCAAAGGAACTCGCATCAGGGTGTGGAATGACTCCAGCCTCTGAAAATTCGTGTTAACGGTGAAATAGCGCACTTACTGTTATCTATTATGACCCAATGATGCACACAGAAATCACCTATTACTTCTTTCAATAGTATTAATCTAAGCATTGCAAGCCCATTTTGTGTTGATTCAAATAAAAAAATGAATATTAGCGTGCTAGGAGGTTGGAATGGCTGGGCTCTGCTGATTTTAATGGTGATATTTGAAGGAATTATCAATATGCCCCCAAATTTTATTTATTATGGTGAAAATAGGATATATGTAAGCATAATCAATTGTCGATGCAAATAAATCCGATTTAAACCGTTTGGGCATCCATATCCGGCGAGGAATGACATTAGATTTTTAATATTGTGGGGATGGAACTCTCATTGTTCTTACGTAGTCATGTAGAAGATAACTTGAGCATAATTTAGACTGCTTAAAGACACTGGAGAATCTGGAATGGTTTTAATGGAGGAAAATGTGACAGATAATCGTAGAATCTCATATTTCTGCTGCGCTGCTATTCCAAAGTACTGTGTGCCTTCCCAATTTTATGCCTTTTTTGGGGAAAATTAGCTTAAATATGGGCGTTAAAAGTGTATACAATGGCTTGGAGCTTGGAAATCAAAACGAATTCAGGTGCGAAAAACTATAAGGCAAGGTGACAGCCGCGGGAATATTTATGTGGCATTTATTTGTGAAACAGTGGCGAATGTTTTACTTTAAAGTCACAGTTATGGCCAAAAGGCTGTGCATGAATGATAAAATGCATTCGTACTTACAAAATCTGGCAGCTTCGCCGGGTCCTCGGAGCAGAGAAAACGCTGATGTGTACTCCTGAGGTTTGGTACAGCACACTACGGTATCTACTCCTGTGCTGAAGCAAGGCGATGGATTTATGCCTTTCGATAACTTATGCATGTAAGGGCACTCCTTAGCCGGCTTGCATGTGCCTTCCAGACCAAAGGTATCAATACAGGGTTCATCTGAAAATAAAAATAATTTATATCATCCATAGAATCAAAATAGATACATGATTAGGGCATGTACAACTATGCATGCGCAAGAAAAACCTTCTAAAAGTTCTAAATGTTCCTCAATGCTATCAAATGCTTGGTTCCACACGAATAATTTAAATTTTGGTGTCGAATGCTTGTGATGCCGAACTTCGATTTTTCCATGGAAGTGAATACTCTGGTAACATTCCCTTTACCCTTCCCGACTTCCTACATGGAGACTACTAAATTATCTCTGCCATTAGCGTAAAAATAGAAGAATTACCTTTTTTGATGTGCTTAGGTATCGTAAAAGTAGGAACAAGAAAGATGATTTAAAACACCTTGGACGGTTATTTCAAATTTAGGTTTAAAAACATTTTTTCTTCATTTATTTTATTGTATATAATCATTACCCGCAGGGACATTTGTTTTGGAGTGGTCTGGCGTCAGCCAGGTAAATGGAAAGTGATATATCTGTAATTAATATGCTTACATTGCTATATATGTACTGACCTCTATGTTGTTTACGGCTCAAAACATACCGGAGAAAAAAATGCCCTTGGGTATATTAATTGGGAAATCGATGTCTCTTACAATTCGCGCCACTGATTTTAAGACATGGAATCTACTCTCCTGTAAATGAGAGTTCTAACGTTCAATCAATGGGTTCTCAGGTAGCAATGGATTGTCACCTGAGGATTTGCAGGCCCTGGCAAAACTGTTAAAAAAAAAATAATTTGTGATAGTTTCAGGGTGAACTTTGATAGATATTTAACGTCGATGATTTAAAAAAAGTTCTTTCATATTTTTTTCCACTCTAGCTATACGTGCTACGACAAACCAATATTTTGAAAAATTCTACGTAAGGTCTGTGAGCATTCCTTTTTCAAGTCGGGACAGAATTTACTATGAGTGAGCCATCCTCAAATTACGAGGCCACAGCTTGATTTTGGCAATTAATTTTTTGGACTTTTTTCTTTGGAGTTTACTGAAGCTCATTGGTCACTGAGCCTGAACAGCAGCTATATTACGGTCGTGAACAGAGAGCAATGGAATTTCCTCGTGGTGTCTTTGAGCCCTGCAAGTCACAGCAGAGTTCATCACGCCTGCGTCGTCCTCGTGAAGCTGACATTGGGTTTAGTCTATGAATTACTGGACACATATCATCACAGGTGAAATTTCACAGCAAGCGAACGCGAATCCGTGGAAGTTAAGCTCATATCTAGATCAGAAGGGGAAAAACGTCGAACGCGGCGAGGGCAGATCCGGTCTCCGTGAGGTGGAGTGTTCTTAGATCCGGTTAAGCGCCTTAACAGGGCCGGAGTACCTTGCCGGGAGGCGGGGTGGGAACGCTGCAAGATTCTCCGCGGCCCCATCGCTAGGAAAAGGACGGAGACCACAAAATAAAAGAGTGGCACTCACTCACCTTGGTAACTCGCGGGAAAGCAGAGGAGCAGGAAAATAATCCCGAGTTTGAGAGCGCCGGGGAATTCGTGGCCCCCTGCCATGTCGACCTCTTCAGGGGGTGGGATATAGGAGTCGTGACGAGCCGAGCGCCTTGTGGGAGACTCCCCGTGTCCCGCTGCCGTGTCTTGCTGCGCGCACCTGAAGCGCCGTCGAGGGAGTACAACATATACAACAACGCCTCCTCAATCGGTCTACGGCGACGCCGCCACTCGGGGGGGAGGGGAATCTCCACCTTCGCTTCCTCTCCTTCCCCCTCCCCACAACCCCTCCCAATTTCCCGCCGGCGAGAGTCACGTGACCTCGCGGCGACCTCTACCGACGTGAGTTCGCGGGGCGGAATGGCGGCCCAAGTCGGGCAATCATCGACGGGGCACGATTTCATCCTTCGCAGTCAAGGTCCTCGGGCGGATAGCCTGCTCGAAAGCCAGCGACCGTGTGTGACGCGTCCACTCTGCCATCCCAGTTTCACGAATCTCCGGTGTCTTCTCCGGCTCTTCCATCCTCTGCACCCCTCTCTCTCGCATCGTCCCTCCCCCTCGCCAACCTCCGAGCAACCTTTCGGATAAAGCTTATCACTTCTCTCCTTAATTCTGCACGGGCTCGCTCGGAAAAACCGTTAACCCCTTCTCGCTGCGAAGTTTTTGTGACGTGTTTCGAAGCTCTCCCTCCCCACTTGGTTCTTGCAATGGGCGGAGTGTTCTGGAGAAGTGTGGCCAGGTGGAGGAATCGAAAACAAGCCGGTTATTCGTCGATAGCCGACAGGGGAAAAAAAAAGACGAGAGATTCGCGTCGTGTTTTGACCACCCAACTGCGCATCGAATTAATTGGCCTGGCTATTTTCGAACGCTGCCTTGTTCTCCACGTGTGGCGGATGGAAAAAAAGCGAAAAAATATCACTTTGTGTGTTTCCTCGAATATGCGAAAGTTATGGCCTTGTCTTGTGCGAAAAGTTATGACGTATGGTGTCGCTTGACTTTTCTTTTCAGAGAATGATCAACGGGTGGCATATACTCACATTACTTGATGAGATTCACTATAGGATTAATGGGGTTGACGTGAGATTGGTTTATTGATTTCTATTTAGTTCATCGCTGGTATAATGTAGTTCATCCTTCTATATGATGCGATATAGATGAGATCTTCAGTAGTATCTCGGTGCTTCCTACGGCAAAGTGCATTTTGGTAAAGCGGAGCATGGCGTGTGAAGTGTGATATAAGGGGAGGTGAAGTCCTCAAAGTATAAATGCCTTCATCTGGTGATTCTCTCACCTTGAATCACCTAAAAATTACGAGGTAAAACTTTTGAACATTTTGAAATAAATACCATTAAAGTACCCGATAAGAAGAAAATTAATCAGAAATTTCTTTTTAATTTTCTCTTCATTAAAAGGATATATCTTTTTAATTTTCTTCTCTCTCAAATAAAAAAGAAAATCCTTTTCTTATCTCTCGATAATGACTGAATATGTCGAAATCGATTGAAGTTATGTATTATAGACGAGGAGACCAAAAAATATTTTCATTTTATTATGTAAGACGTCATCCGTATTGGTATATTTAGCCGTAAGCATGAATAACCATGATTAAATGATACTTTTTGCCAGTGATTTTATATGCTTTAGGTTTATTATTGTACTAAGTAAGTACTTCTTAAATGGAATCGATCGCATATCACACAGCACCGGGTATAATTAAACAATGCAACTTTAATGCTTGTCTTAATGTTTAAAAGAAGTAAACATTTCAGTATATTTAAAAAAATTAATTTCTAGCATAACTAATCTCATACTTTAATGGTGCTTTATAATCAGTCCACTTATTTGGAAATGTGGCAGAATAGCACGCGACTAATATCATAGGATTTCATTGCAGCTATTCCACATTCAGGGTTAGGGGATCACAATGAAGGCGAACAAAGGATGATAGGAAGTCATCTATTGTTAACAGAATAATTCTATAATGGAACCACCGACTTGGAGGACTTCTGAGACCTTTTGCAAACAGTTTTAGGCACTTAGAGATTCGATGTAACCACTTGTTTTTTTCGTACTTCACAGCTGAATTCTATGATAAGTATAGCATTTTAACAATGTGCCACATCATCTAGTGCCAATTTGCACATATTTTTGTTTCTAAATGAATAAATAAACAAATAAATCCGAATTATAGAAATGTGGAGACGAGTTACCGTTTTTTTGGGTGCCCATAGCCATTGCCACAATTATTCCATTCCAGAGCATAAGCCTGAAATGTATCATTTCATCACTAAGTACGTGGAGGAGGATTTAACAGTTACTATACATGTTTATCAATGCCTTCTGGGTGCAAATGACCTACATCATAGTTTAAAGGAAAAATCAATGTAATTTAAAAGGAGACGTGTGTTGGTATCCTCTCAATATTTTGGATTATCTATATCTCTACACATTATGAACTTGCCGCAAAGCGGCGAAAATTGTCACGCCATTCTTTCTTAGGAGTACTATGAATTGTATCAGGGTTGTTAGTTACCTTTAATATTTAAAATGCTTAAGTAATAAAATAATGAGGGAATTCCTCTGTCTCCTAAATATTTTTATTATTTTTACATTCCAGATAGCATTGACTAAGCTGAACAGCATCAATCGATTTTTCAGTTAAGACAAAATATTAATTTATTCATTAAAATATATATCAACCGTAGCAAAGACGGAATAAATTACTACACAATACAAACATAAATTATCTCTTGTCGGAGTACAATTTTATGTAGTGAGATGAATGGTTGTGATGCTTGTGTATGCGTGACAGTTTTAGCGCTGATTGAAACATGTGCAAATACATGTTAGCTCAATGTTGTGAGGCTGCTCTGCATTAAATGGGATACTTTTCCGTCCTTCAGGGCCAGACGTTGTCTTCAATCCACTCTATATATGCCGACACCCTCATATAAACTGAGGGCGAATTAGCAAAAGAGCAAACTTTTCCAAATGACGTTATGCCCCAGATTTCATACTGGCACGTTCCAATTGTGGCGAACTGCAGAGGTCCCCCGGAATCTCCCTATAAAGAGGATTGCATTTAGTATCTTATATTTATGCAACTGTTAAGTTTTTATTGATTATATTATTTGTCATTGTTTTTTTATTTATTTATTTCTTGTTTGGGCCTGACGACAGTTTTCGCGGGTTTCTCGTCGTCCTTAGGGCGAATGTCGGGCCTACCTCTTCCCGCATTTTTTTGTTGAATTAGCCAAAGAACAACCCATCCCTTAAGAGGCAAAAGCCTTAAATGGGGCTCACATATTACGTTGTTAAATCCTTCTTTGTTATTGCTGTTTTTCCTTCTCTACTTTAATATGCGGAAATAAACCCCTTTTTGACTTGAGTTGTATCTTATATGAAGACAAATATATTACACCGTCGTGAATGGAATTATTCACCATTCGCCAAATGGGCTATATTTTTCCTTCTGACATTCTCGGACCCGAATATGATAAAGAAGAAGCCCCCTAGCCTGCCAGGTAGACGCAGTGACGGATAAAAAAAACTAGATGGCAACCCAGGCATGATGCATACCAAGGTTGATCGATTTCGATTGTATTCTTTCTTCGATATAGGTCTTCGCAACCATTTCCACCACGTCCCCCATGAATTTGCTATCTGAGCTATTACTGTCATAACACACCCAATGAAATCTGCGAATATGCGGCAAAAGTTGTCAATTCAAATACAAAGGCACTACCAAATCCACAATAACGTCAAACAACCTATACTATACTTATGGAGAATACAGAAAAATGAGCTCATTAATGGCGGATTTATGTACGTTGCGAAGACCTACGTCGAAGGAAGAACACAATCGATACTAAGCGACCTTGGATGTATACCTTCTAGTAACATGGATAAATCCCAAGAGAAAAATCACGATTTTTTCATTTGGATCATCTCCGGAAAATGTTCTCTCACAATGACCATGACTGTTTCGAAAAACAAAAAAATCAGAGGATCTCCTCTCAAATATACTTAAAATCAGTATCGAATATTATAAAAATAGTACCGAGTTACCGAGGCAATGATAAAGGATTGTAATACTTGTTTAATTAATTTTCTGGCTCAGTTGATTTCAATAAAGCTTATCAATTCTTTATATTTTTGTACAAAATTGTAGAAATCAGGAGAATACAATCAGTAATGAGACGAGGAGCCGTAATTATCTCAATCCATAAGTAGATTTCATTGGAAGTCAATGGATAAATTAGTTAAAACATTTTTTGATTATACTTTTTTTGGTTCGGTTAAACTGGTTTTAGTAAAAGTTTTAACTAACTTATCCATTGTCTAATAAAAATAGATTATCACAAAATCACCAAAGACAACATTTTATTTAGATTTCATTGGAACTGAAAATAATTATTAGTGAGTAGGGAAGCGGATTAGCAGAAATTGTTAAGATATAGGGACAATTTGACCACGGCATATTAAAGGTAGATGAAGAAGAACTGAAAATGACAAGTCTTAGTCACGAATAGTTTTACTAAGCTGCTTGCCGAAGCATAATGGTGTGAGAGTTATTTGAGGGCAAATTTAAGGCATATGCAGTGATGGTGAATGATTAGATGAAAATAACGATAGGATACTTGATAGGGAGAAACTGAATGTAGAAGTCACCCTGAGAGGAGAGAAACTAGAGAAAGTAGATTCCTTCACTTATCTCGGAAGTATCGTCCCTTGGGACGAAAGAAGTACAACGGACATCAAACGGAGAATAGCCCAAGCTTAGGTGTGCATGGTGTGTGCTGGACGAATGTTTTCACATGATATGTCTGAAGTTAAGGTAATTCCAAGATTATTTGACTTTATCTGAAGACTTTATGTTTGCTCCACCCACAGTGTACGTATTACATTTGAGTGATTACTATCTCCAGAAGTGTACTGTGGTGCATTTACTGAGATTTAGATCCAGCCCCCACTCCTGGCACCACGAATGAACGTTGTTAAGGTCCGATGATAGAACTTCTAAGTCCGCGACTTCACTTATTTCGCGGTAGATGACCACATCGTCTGCAAATAACCTTAATTTAGAGCTAACTTGATAACTTAGGTAATTTATATAAATATTGAATAAAAAAGGGCCGATCATGCTTCCTTGTGAAACACCGGATGTGACTCTAACCATATCAGGACTAATACCGTCACTAACTACTTTTTGTTTTCGATAACTGATAAATTCCTCTATCCAATTCACTATTTTTTTAATTTTTCCGCATGCTATCAATTTGTGTAAGTGTTTTTTTCTGAGGAGCCTTGTAGAATGCTTTATTGAAATCGAGGAATATCGCGTAAACTTACTTTTTCGATTCAATAATGTATTCATCTTATAAATATTATCAGTAACTAATTCTTCAACATCAATTGTAATAACGAAAATAATTGCTGGGACTTGTTACTTTATAATAATCTATTCAAAATCGGATAAAGTGTTACGGACGTTTAGCCATTATAGAGTAGATAATTAAATTAACAGCTTCGCTCGATATAATGTATGGGTAAATCCACCGGTTAAAATGTTGACGTTAACCATACACAGTTTCTCAACCAAGTGTTGAGATAATGGGAAGAGGCAACACTTCGCTGAGCAGGCTGCCTTGCGTCACAGTTACCTGGCATGTGTCCTTCCCTCCCCTCAGAATTCCGGCGCACATCATGGTGGAGTCGATGCCTCTCCTCAGCTGATTTGTAGTTCTGATTTCAGTTTCGAAGGTCTCATTACACTTAGCCTCGTCGAAGACATCCAATTCTACTTTCAAGAGCTCCATGCTTTGATCTTCACCTAGGGATTAGAACAAGAGAGTGGATAAAACAATGTAAATGTGGTAATTTTCCCCATTTGTAGAGAGAAATGCATGCTCATACCTCCGATATTGATTTAGGAATTAATAATTGTATATTTATCAAAGTGGCTACTAGGAAAGTTTTCAAAGTTTAAAATTAATTCAACCCTCTATGGACGAGCAAGTAAAATTTGTTACGTTAAAAAATCATTGAAATATCTGCTTTCTGACGCAAAAAACGTTTCAACGTAAAAGATAACACAGGTCTACAAAAAAAAATTTTTTTTGGTGCCGAAAAATTTTGAACGGATTTTAACTATATTTTGGGCGCTGAATCTAAGAATGAAATCAGTTTTTTTCTATCATCTCTACTTTTGTAGATATATCATTTTCATCCCTCAATCATTTTGATCTTATATATATTTAGGAATTGTTAGCATAAACGCCCTCTTACATATTATAATTAAATTATTTTAGCAACGATTCCTGTTTACTTTCCCTTTATATCTACTGTATTCTCACCAGAGAAACTTTTATCTAACAAAATAATTTTTTAATAACCAAATTAACAAAAAGAACATAATATTAAGTTTTTCGTGCATGGCGTGCCAGCATTTCTTCATTTATGTAGTTTAATAGTTGATAGCATCGCTGGGAATCACAAAGCAACTTATAATGGGAGTCTTTACAAAGCTCCCACTGTTTAAATCAGGTGAGATATTCTGCCACTTCTGGGGACGCCGAATTTCGCATCAGTTTTTTGATCGAGCGATCGAGACTGATGCAACCCGCCGTCAACGCGAGGTTTGGTGGTGCGGCAAGTGTGTGGAATGAATTGTTGCCGCAACCACTCCGCTATGATGATTTTCCTGACACAGATTGAAAATACTCTGCATATTGTATACTTTGGAGAAATCTCGGAAAAATAGCATATTTGTTCACGTTGGGTGGAGGTCTAGGAGATACTTAAAGACAGCTTTCTTCTGATGTTCCACTGGCATTTCTCTTGTGACCTGCTTTACAGATCCTTCCGACGAAAATGTGAACTTGTAATGGAACAGAATGCATGCCACACAAGAGGATATTTTTCGAGGCTGCCAGCCCACAGCTGGGGTCCCACGGTTGCAACTCCTTCACCCACCACAATGCGATTGGGCGTAGGGTCGTTTTATGGCACCACGGGGTCCTTTACGCGGTCATTTGCCGATATTTTTGGGAGAATGCTTTCTAGTCTCCAAAAAAATACACTAAAGCATTCAGTCTCATTTCTGCAGTGTTGAGGAGCAGTTGCTTTTTTGAAACTTGCGCTCGGGTTTCATTTGTGCTTGTGTCAGAATTGGATCTCCAGAAATATCCTCTACAACTCCTGGTGATGTAAAGACTTTATTAATCGCTACAAGATTCATCGTTTTTAAGGTATGTACATATTAATTAGTGTAAGGTAACTTCTATTCTTTTTAATGATTTTTAAAATGACAGTTGGGGCGTGAACCTCTCTCAGTCCAACATATTTTGAATTACCGTTAGTGCACTCTTTTTTCAGAGTGAAAAGCAAAAATGAGTTAAAGTTGACGGAGCTGTATCAATCATTCTGATGTATTTTGCTACGTTTGTGGGGAATACACGTTTAAAGAAAACAAAAAAAACTATTACTGACTTTGGATTAAGGGCATATCTAGGATATTTTGGGGTTCAAGTCGGTCATCAAGATAAAACTTGTGCACCGCATATTGTGTGCAAGACATGTGTGGAACATTTACGACGGTGGTCTACTGGAAAAGGAAATGTCTTAAATTTGGTGTGCCTATGGTTTGGAGGGAACCTTTGAACCACGTTGATGACTGTTATTTCTGCATGGTGAAAATCAAGAAATAAATCGAAATAATCATAGCAGGTGGACATATCCTAATATAGCCTCTGTAAGATGCCCAGTTCCACACTGTGATGAAGTACCTATTCCAAAGTTTTGCCAGCTCCCAGAGCTCTGTGAGGATGAAGTGAATACATGTGAAACTTCTTCTGATACAAATGGTAACGGTGGCAGTGATTATGAGAAAACGTCATCAAGTCCTATGCGTTTCAACCAAGATGAGCTAAATGACCTCGTCAGAGATCTCAACCTTTCAAAAACAGCATATGAATTAATTGCCTTTAGGTTGAATGATAAGAATTTGCTGGAACAAGGAAAAAAATTACTTTTTAATGTACAAGGGGAAAAGATTTGCTTCCCTTCTTCTCTCAAGATGACAATCTTGTATTCTGCCATGATGTTAGAGGACTCCTGAAGAAAATGGGTCTTCCTGAATATATTCCTGATGATTGGCGTCTATTTATTGACAGTTCGAAGCGGAGTTTGAAATGCGTCCTCATTCACAATGGCAATAAGTTTGGCTCAATACAAATTGCACACTCAACAAAAATGAAAGAAGAATATATAACCATTGCTTTGGTCTAGGAGAAGATAAAATATCAAGAACATCAATGGATGATTTGTTTAGATTGGAAAATGGTTAACTTTCTCCTTGGACAACAAAGTGGCTATACAAAATACCCTTGTTTCATACGTCTTTGGGATAGCAGGGACAGAGAAAACCACTGGGTGAGAAAGGATTGGCCTGAGAGAGGAACCATGATTGTTGGAGAGAAACACGTAGTTAACAATCTTTTAGTTAAACGAGATAAAATCATTTTGCCTCCACTGCACATAAAAATAAGCCTTATGGAGCAGTTTGTG
This sequence comes from Ceriagrion tenellum, assembly GCA_963169105.1. Lineage (NCBI taxonomy): Eukaryota > Metazoa > Arthropoda > Insecta > Odonata > Coenagrionidae > Ceriagrion > Ceriagrion tenellum. The sequence continues at coordinate 79,984,478 of OY720633.1, forward strand.
AAGGCTCTTGATAAACATGGGCAGTGTTTTGCATATATGGGAAGAAAGATGCCACAAATCAGTTCGGAGAAACTTAAGGCTGGAATTTTTGATGGCCCACAAATTAGGCACCTTATTAGAGATCCCGTGTTCGTGCAATTTATGAATGAGGCTGAACAAAATGCTTGGAGGTCGTTTGCTAATATTGTGAAAAATTTCCTGGGAAATTACAAAGCAGATAATGATATAGAACTAGTAGATGAGATGCTAAAAAACTTAAGAAACCTTGGATGCAATGTGGGTATTAAGGTTCACTATTTACATAGCCACTTGGACCGTTTTCCAGAGAATTTAGGAGACACAAACAAAGAGCAAGGTGAGAGATTTCATCAGGATATGAAAACTATGGAGGACCGCTACCAAGGAAGATGGGATACTCACATGATGGCAGATTACTGCTGGAACCTTCAGAGAGACTATTCTGCCCAAAGTCATTCTAGAATTTCTCGGAAAAGAAGCTTCAGAAGTGCTAACTGACTTTTTCATTGTTTATTTTTTCTTCAAGTGAATTGTAGTTGTAAATGAGTGCTCCCAATATGTTTTATGTGGCATTTATTTTTTCAATTTCTCGATAAAATATAAAAATACTAACAATCAGTGATTTTTTATTCCTATCTAATTGACACCTTTAACTTTCGTAAATAACAAACTTGGTAAATAACCAAATTTTTGTATCTCAAAAACTAGAGCTGTTACGCGAAAACTAATGCCGAATTTGGATTCTGGAGGTCAATTACACCTATATTAAGCATAAAAAACCCCGGCACCAAAACCAGTGTTTACCAGTGTAATTGTTGTGACTCGTAAACCCTATTTTATCAATCATCCATCTGTGATAAACTCATGCAGTAGGTGTTACCAGGGGTCTGAAACAACAGTGCGATTCCTGAGAATTTCTTCTCTCTGCTGTTTGGTACCTAATAACTTTTAGGAGCAATTATTGCTGAAATAGGCGGAGGAAATGCCAAAAGGTTTGCGTTCTATTGTTGTGACCGCAATAACTCCAGCATTGCAAATAGGAATTTATGGTACATAGTTGAGTTGAATTAGATTATTTTCACCCCATCAATTATTTGGAGAAGTGAATTATAAAATTATCAATTAAAAAACAAAATATATCCGTTAAAGCTTTGTATGATAAAATAGATTAACCAAGCACAAACATTGAAGATATATTTAAATATGTAGGCTCTCTGAGGTTTGATAAATTATACAGGTATATCATCACCCAGGACAATTACTTCTGTAATACTTACAAAAAACACGTTCTTTTAAAGCTATTGAAATACTCCGATTTGTAAGAAATTGTATCCTACCTCAGCAATTCTCAAGGTATGGTCATTATACATTTGAAGTAGTTGTATGTGCCAAAAGAGTTTAATCAGATACCTCATGGTATAAGTACCTTAACTACAAGAAATTAAGTTAAGTTAAAAATTAAAAAATGGTTGTTAGAAGAATAAAAATTATGTGTTAAATAAGCCTTGTACTCTTGTATTTTATTGTTTACCATAAATTTGAAAAACATAGAGGATATCCTTACATATATGTCGATATGTGTTTGCATGTATACATGTATGTGTGTATACATACATGTATATGTGTATGCATACATGAATATGAGTATTCATGTGTATATATGCAAATAGGGTATGTAGGAGGATCGTTTTGGTGTGGTGGCTAGAGTACTGGCTAACCATACGGGCGGCCTGGGTTCAAATCCCAACAGAGTAGGGTGTTTTTCAAAGGAACCCGATCCCTACCTGAGTGTCTCGTGGAGGGCGCTTAAGTGCAGTACTTCGTCTATCGGATGAGACGTTAAGCCATGGGCCCCTTGGCGCCTTTCGTTAAGAGCAGGCTAATGCCGACGCCGGGTTTCTATCCTTCATTCCTCCCTTACCTGTCCCCGGTGGTGCAAATGACCTTAGCCATCGGTCGCCTCCCCAAAATCCAATCCAATCCAATAGGGTATGTAATCTTGGTAAAAGTTGCCATATTCTTATGTTGTCGTGGAACCAGCTGATAAGTCGTTCGGACTTACGGGATCGAGATGGATATGTAGTTTGAATTAATATGTATGTAGTGAATAAATAAATGCTTTCTATCTCTCTCACTCTCGCCCCCTCTCTATTTGGGATAGTTTGGTATAATAGGCTATAGTTCAGTTAAAGTGAGATGAACGTGTTAGAAGGAGCTCTTTAAGTTAAATGAAGTTCCAAGTGTAATAATGAGCGGAAGGATACCTATCCGATCGTTTGCTGAAGAATTCGTCCACCTTAGATATCTAATCAGTCTAATTGTAAAGGACTATTTCATGCCTGTTCATATATATGCTTCTACTTGCGATATCGCCAGTGCAGACGAGGCCCTCATTGACACGGGGAACGTGTAATCAGGCGCTTTCGCTGTATCCTTTTAAATATACTAATTTCCCGAAATGCCTGTGTTCTATCTTCAGTATACTCGACGCTCCGAGAACTTACCATGACTTCTTACAAACGCACTAGTGTCCAGGGTAGGAGGTGGGAGAATACACGCATCGAATGAACAAGGTCAAGCGCAGTGGTCACGGGTGACGGCGGAACTGCGTGGTCGCTAGGAGGCGGTTGAGGGGTGCGGGAGGGAACGGGCAAATGCCGAGAGGAGCTTGAATGGGAACTCTTAATGCGCTAGAGGAAAGGGTGGGTGTGATATTCCCTTGAGGAAGAGGAGATTGTTAATCGCCTTGCTGATGTTTTACTTTGTAACGAGCATGCGTTCCCCGGACTTTCCGCCTCCCCTTAACAATCGCTAATCACCTTGACCATTCCTCAACCTGTACTTCAACGTACTCGACCTCGGCAAGTGAAATAGCATTTCATTTAACACCTCCTGGACACACTCTTGTATCATTTTCACACCCTCCCACTTATCTAGTAAATCTTGCGCTTTGAAACCATTCATTTATGTTAGTAAGTTTATTTATTAAGGTGGCTTTCTAAGGACACAAAACCACTATCATCAGTCAACAAATATGAATAAATTTCAAAATTACTTCGTTTTTTTTCACAGCGTTTTATTCTTAGTCGACGGGTTTATTTGCATTGGTGACATCATCTAAAAAACTATGATAAAGTACCAAGAAATTTTGAAGTTTATTCACAATGGATTTTCACAAAGTGAAGCCTGTCACCATCGAATTTAGTCAACAAAAATACCTGATTCCTAGAGAAAAATCATTCTCCTAGGCAGGGATTTAAGTGAAATGATGCGATAGGCAAGTTACACGTAATTTGATGGATTTTTACAGATAAAGGGGGAGTTTCTTTGGTGTGTAAAAATTTAGGGATTGCTTTGAGTTGATAGATTATATTATCGTTATTGAAACTGCATGCTCAATTAAACCTACGTTGTAACTCGTGTCGTTATAAAATAATAACAACAGTCCTCCTTCCCAGAAATTAGTCGTGAGGATAGAAGTAGTTATAATTCCTAACAATCAATGGACATGATTCGTACTAGCTCTAGAAGGCTGACCACTTGATCTAATTGTTACAGGGAAGTGTGCATAGTACCTTTGAGTCCGTATTAAAAGATGGAGAAACAAGAGGTTCTTATTAAGTCACTCATCGGTCGTTCAATCTTAAGATTGGTTGACTGCAGCCCTCCACCCTTCCTACCTAATGCTCGTTCCTTTACTTCCTGGTATATCTTCCTATGTACTTTCCTCTTTATTTGGTTCATGAATTTATTCCTGGATCTTCCTCTGGGGACTTTTCCCTCTATTCTTCCTTCAATTAAGTTCTTCACAAACCCATTATGTCTCAAGGTGTGTCCAATCCACCTCGTTCTCCTTTTCTCAATGATGTTCCTTATGGTCCTTTATTTTTAAGTAATGATGTTAAAATAAATGATCGCTAGAAGGTAATACACACCTGGTCCGACACGACCCCATCCTGTTGCAATGTAAGAATCAAACTTGTTAAGGTTATTCGTTCTTAAGCATGCTGGGTGCAGTTCTTTGGTAGTGAAAGGCCTCGGGTTCCTAGTAATGGCTGGCCCAAACTCCAATAGAGCTACATCGTCGTATTTCGCCGGTGGTTTGTATCCAGGGTGACGTATTCTACGAGTGACTCGGTGGATCTGTCCCGTACTTCCCAAAAACGACTCATTTGCTGCCAGATTCACAGTCCCGAGGAGCACCCATGCAGCTGGACCACTGAAAAACAAAAGTTCGAATTTATGTAATTGATGAAACTCTTGGACAATACCGGCCAAACCCTTCCAACTGAGCCTTCCCCACATTGAAAACACTTTCCCCATTATGAAGATATTACATCGTTGGGAACCCTGTTGAGGATTCGCCAGAAAAGTCTCAAATTTCAAATCCTCTAGTGACTTAAGCGTATGGGGTGATAACACATACATATCAACCGCTAGACATTTTAACAATTAATAGAATACATTCATAACCTATGTAAATTTCTTGTTTTTCACTTTTACTGTGCTACTGTTTAGTTTTCCTTCCTTGGATATCGCTCTGTTTGCGTATGAACGCAGCAGCTGTTCCATTCTTGTGCTGATACCCAAGTAGAAAGTAGGAAATCAAAGACGATAAAACACTTATGGAAGTAACAGGTTAAAGATATTTCTGAGTTGATTGCTCTATCTCTGGTACCTCATAAAAACATCTCCGTTCAATTCGACTGTAACATTCCTATCGGCAGCTACTAACATGCATTGAGGTGAGAGAAATCTACCTCTCATACTATTGGGGATCGCCTTTAGCCCTACATTTTCTCACATAATGTTTGATAATGTTTCACAGAATAATGGATAAAAGAAAATAACTTACGAGTTACCTCCGCGTAGACAATGCGCAGCCGTCAAAACGAATTTCTCGCTGATGAGAGAGCCTCCACATTTCCACTGGATGTTGTTTTGTGGTCCATAGCCAATTGCCGCCTGTTAGATTGAACCGAAAAAATGTTATTATGCAACGTTTTTCTCCAAACTTTGAAAAGGTTTAATGTAAGTAGGATTTTTTTGTCCCACATTCAATTCCACATACGTAATTTGAATACAAAACTTTATCAAAGGAAAACGATTTAGAAATTTCTGATGGCATTAGAAACTGTTTACATCAATTGACAAATTTTTTATTGCTAATTAATGCTTTGAGAATTATTCTCAAATAATTGAGCGGGATTAAGAAATGATGAAGTGTACCGAAGAGTAGATGAATAGAGGACCATACGGAACACCATACAGAAAAGAGGAACAAGATGGATTGGACACACCCTGAGACACAATGAATTTGTGAATAAGATACTTGAAGGCAAAATAGAGAAAAAAGTCCCAAGAGGAAGACCCAGGAATAAGTTCATGGACCAAATACAGAGGAAAGTGCATAGGGAGAGATACCAGGAGGTAATGGAAGTAGCATTAGATAGGGAGGAGTGGAGAGCTGTAGTCAAACAATCTGAAAACCTGAGAAACAGAAGTGGTCATTCATGTTAAATGCAAAAACAAAATTACCATGTGAGGGAATTCATCAGGTAGAGCAGGAGTACCTCCGACAACACCAAATCTTCTTGGGCAGGGCTTACTGTATTCGTTGCACCCTAAAAAGAAAAAGAAAGAAAGATTAATGTCTCCCAAAATATGTTAAAATATCTAAATGCACACAATTCACCACTGTTTTAACGTATTTGATGTATCTATATGAACAATCGTACTTGGAAAAAAATATTTTTATCATTAAGAAATTACATCATATCATTATGAGGAAAGGTTAGCATCACCCAAAAATTTGTCAAAATAAGTAAATGCGTACAATTTACTGCCGTGTTTACGCATGGGATTAATTGTATTCGGTGCCATTCAAGTATTACGTAAGTCATTTTTAGGGTAGGGGGGTTGGGATCATCTTACATTCTCTTATGAGGAGGGGGCCAGGGGGTCGGGAACCAATTTAAGCAAGATTTTTGTCCGTCTTGAAATATTGTATCGTTTCCAAATACCCTGTGTTTTTTTTCCAAATATCTTGTGTTTTTTCCATGTATCCTGTGTTTTTTTCCAAATATCCTGTTTTTATTCCAAATAGTCTGTGTTTTTTCCAAATAACCTGTGTTTTCTCCAAATATCCTGTTTTTTCCAAATATCCTTTGATTATTTACAACTTCATCTGCTGTGGTACTGCTACGCTCTTAACGTTAATTAATTTGATACTCCAACACTGCATAATTATACGATATCCAGAGCTCAAAGCCATACGATGACTTCCATGGAAATATGAAACTGTAGAAAGCGAGAATTTAACGGAGAGTAGATACAATTGTCTAACGTCTTACGTAAGAATGAGAGGGAGGGAGGGGGGTAGGGAAAATCTTACATTGTCTTACAAAGGGGGAGGGAGAGAGTTCTAAAATGGCATAAATCGTCTTGCGTAATACTTGAACGGCCCCTTAGGAAGTAATAATGAGAGCAATTTCGAATCTGCGATGAAGTCGCATCGCATTCGTTGAAGTCCTGATTGTATTACAGTGGGCGAGGATAAAAAAATATGATCTACATATTAATTTTCAAGATGTTGACTTACTGGCACGAATTACAACAGCTTAACGCAAGTTTGGCGTTGAAACTGTTAATTCAAGGTACATATTGCCACGGGATAGATTATTTGAGCATGGCTTTATAAAGACGTTATAATAACTCTAGGAAAAAATGAAGTAATGGCTTCACTGGTTAAGTAGCAGAGATTCAGTTTGTAGTCGTCTTTCCCGTTGTTTTCGCTCTGATCGGTGAGGCGGGAGGTCACGGCGATGACACCGACGACGACTCTAATTTACATATTACTCTGAAGCCCACCTCAGGGATGTGTTGCAGGTGGTGAGATATCTTCAATATGCACTCTATGTGGTATGGTATGTATGGTACACAAGCTAACAAAACTATTACTAATAATGCGTTAGCAAGAACCTGCAAAACCTTGTCAGATGGAAAACTTTCACAAACTTACGCATTGCTAAATGCTAGATAGGTGAAAGCCATCGCCAACATGGTGCGACATTTGGAAGTTAGAATTAAATAACTTAAAAGTGCGTTGCTATGAATTTTTGGAGAAAGGGTAACTCAACCAAGAAGACGGACACAGTTAATCGAGCCGAACTAATGAATGTAGAGTCAGTTAAGTACTTAGGTGCCACCCTTACTCAGGACTTGTCCTGGGGGAAGCATATTCATGAAATTTGCGTACAGGTAAATCGTAGATTAGGATTTATTAAAATAAACACGGGAAAATGTGACGAGAAAGTAAAGGAGCGATGTTATTTTTCTCTCGTGAGACCTCACTTGGAGTACGTCTCCGGCATGTTATACTCTCATGATTTAGCACCTTGTAGTGCTGTTTATCTGTTGAATTTATAATACTAACCAGTATTTGAATAGTTAGTAGTGTACTGCATGGTAGCATGTTCGTCTACGTATCACTCTCCTAGTTTCTGGTCTGACTTCGCACTGTTGACCTGACTGCCTTTGGCCTACGCCTGGCATCCGGGGGGCGCGGTTATGATTTAAACTGGGATGAGTGCTGCATGGCTGTTGTAGAACTACCCCGTACCACACACCCTAGTGGTAGTTTGCACGACATTTCGCAGAAGTAGATGAAGTATGTGGTTGATTTTGTAATTTGGTATCTGAAATAAAAGTTTATGGACCACTGGACAGCTGATCCGTAGGCCGCTGGTTAAAATCCGGCCCGAAGGATCAGCTGTTTAGCTGTCCATGAACTTTTATTTCAGACGTGAAATAATTGAATCTACAACACACTTATTTCTGCGATACGTATACTAGTGCAGCAGACTGTAGTCTACAGTCTTGAGGTGTCACATCGACATCGATGTATCTGACTACTCGATGTTTTTAGGATGAGACATCGAAAACATCGAGTAGTAAAAAAATCCGATGAGAATTGAGTGAGTGGTGAGTACTTTTATAAACATCGAAAAATCGACTACTCGATGTTTTTTAGTCGATTTGGCAGCCCTACTGTACACTGACTCAAAAAAAAAACTTCGCTGTTGGCTCATAGTCGAGTCTAGACCGGGCCGGGCTCGACGGCCATCCACACACGCGAAAACTTTAAAGCAGTCGGCGGTAATCAATTGTCCGAACCCTACCAATGCTACAAAAACATTTTATTGCTTATGCAACTAGTATTTTTCAACTACATAGAGGATCAGACATACTCGGTTTATGCAAAATTCATGAGAAACGTAACGCAGTTCTACATTGCAGATTAAGAAACCGGCATTAGGGAGCAAATCAGTTATTATGGTAGTTTGAGCGAAATGTCATTTCACCTAGAAAGCAATAAATTTGGTCTCATTATAAAGAAAAATATCTCACTCTGTCAAATATACCAAAACTTCAACCCCTTACCACACTACTTTCCTAAATTATTTCCAAAACGAACCAGGCCAATTACATGGTAAATGGTGCGTGTATGCACTCCAGCGAGAGCTTATTTAAAAAAATTAGGGGTTTGTAACACCTAAACCTCGTCAAAAATTAACAGGTGTCTAGTTTGTATGTTTTCTCATCTGTTTTTGATAATTAATCATTGTCACTGCAGTAAATTCTTCGGGATCACAAAAAATCCTCCGTTTAAAAGGAGTTTTTAACGTACCGCGCAAAAAAAATGAGTCGGGTTAAAGATTTATTTAGATATATTTTTATTTAATTACTTAGAATCTCAATCTTATAATAGTAAATTACTGCACCATTAATAATGATAAATATTTAATTCATGTGTCCTACAGAAGATGAAATTAAAACGTATATTTCGAATATGGTATCTATTATGACTAGGGAATCATCTCGCTCTAACTACCTTAAGCTATACTACTTGTAAACTAATCTATGTGAAAGTCTTATTGGCGGCTATTATGGTCTACGATCGATCGTGCGATAAACAAAATCTACATACAACCCTGCGAGCCGCCGCATGGGCGTTGGCAGGCATCAATGGTATACCTGTCTGTGCTGTAGTCTATTTCTCTGATTGTATTCTCATGATCTGTAGTATGGGATGAATACACGAATTCTTAAACGTGTTGTCCTCAAATTATTTCCTGATGACTTGGTTCACATCAACATTGAATCTTTTATGTTTCGGAGTAATCGGGAAAAACTTTTTTGGTATCCTACCACAAGTTTGGTGGTGAGATTTAATTCAAAGAACAGGGTTAGAGTATTGAGACAGATTGAGCATGGCTTTCTGAAGACGTTATAAATACACCAGGAAAAAAATCGAGTGATGCTCCTGGTTAACAGGGTGTCCACTGACCGGGAAAATCGGGAATTATTCGTGAATTTACAGCACCGGGAAATGTTCGTGGATTATTTTTGAATTTCTGGTTTGAGTCGGGAATTTTGAAAATTAGCATTTCAAGACAAAAAATCCTTATTTTATAAATGAAATCAACAACGATGACTTTAAAATATCTGTTATTTGATAACTGTAATATCTTTCTATTATCTTATCTAAAAGTATATTTCCTGTATGGTCTGAGAATATAATTTCTTTTATTTTATCGCCACACATGTTGGATTATTTACAGAAGATCACATTGAATAAATTTTATCCTAACAAATTTACTTTCGGTCTTGGATAATAATTCGTCATTACTATTTTGCCTTATTAGGTAGGTTTGGGTTTATAGGGTGTGACGACAGCTATGGTCATTTAGCACCACGGCGTATCAGTATTAACAATCAGTGTATGTTCTTTTTATTATTATACGGAATTTTAGGTTATGTTAAATTCTATAACTTAATATTTAATCCGGTCACGTTTAAAAATTTCAAGACTATTAATTGAATCTATGTCATCTCGAAGAACTTTTCCTATCTCTCCACGCATTTGTAAGCTCTGACGTGTACCGCTATACTTTCTGCATTCGGTCAGGATATGTTTCACACTTAAGGGAATATCGCAATCCTCACATATTGGCTGCGACTTATCTTCTGTGAAGAGGTAAGCGTGTGTTAAAGCACAGTGTCCCATTCTGAGCCGGGTTATTGCGACCTCCTCCCTGCGGTTACTCCTCACAGAGGTTGCCCATGGTGATGTTATAGGCCTTATGGTTCGAAGTTTATTACCTTGTAGCTCGGACCACCCTTCTTTCCACTTCTTTAGTGCTACACTTCGTAGTACGCCTTATTATTTCTTCTCTAGGACTCAAGTGCTATATTCCCTACAAAACATGATGTAAGCCTATTTCTGATTTAGTCTTCTCGAAACCAATATAAAAATTGCTACCAATAAAAATGCTTATTTGATTACTTTATTTTAACACTTATTTCTTAGTTTATTATTTATAATTTTTTAATTACTCTATTATTGGGTTGGGGTTCTTTATTCTTACTTGTGGTCCTGAAAGTATATAATGGATTCTCGACTCGTCGCCAAAAACTGTTGCCTAGAATTCCGTGAACAAACTACTTTTTCGATTGAGTCGCCGTCTAGTGATGGAAGGCGGCAGTTTAAATGCAAAAACAGTCTACAGATCGTAAAATCAAATCTTACCGGTTTTACTTACCAGTCATCATAATGCAGTGGCTAAAAAATGTAGTATGCATATGCCTCTTACACATTTCCTGTAGTAGATGTTTCCTCCCTAGCGTTTACAAAGTAACTGTTAGGTCTCAAAAGTTCAGCTATTATTCACAGCATCAAGTAGTTCATATCTCTTCAATGGATATTGAATATTCACCACAGTCTCACTTTAACAACAATTAACAACGGCTATTTACGATTCGACTGAGAAGACTTTTTTCTAAGTGGCGCCAAGGACTGAGTGAACTACTAGTAAATGCGGAAATTGAGGCAACACATTACCTAGACAATGATTTCATATATTTAAATCCATAATATATATTCATGCTTGTGGGCTTAAGAAAAATCCATATTCAACATAAAACTTGAAAAATATCACTTTGGCTCATATGAAAAACGTGATATTATAACCTGGAATTTTGTAAACATTTACTCTTGAACCTGGAATTATGCTTGAATTTAATATTATGACTTTAGTGGACACCCTGGTTAATCGGTGGAGATACTCACAGGTTGTGGCCTTCTCTCCCGGAGTTTTCGCCGTGACTGGTGCGACAGGAGGTCGCGGCGACGACGCCGATGTCAGGGATGTGGTGACGCAGCAGACGATGGGCTGGCCCTTGTCGAAGCCGCAGTTGGTCGGTCTGACGCCCTTCCTCAGGTCCTGCTGGGCGCTGGGACACTGATTCAAGAGGGCGCAGACGCCGTTGCGACGTCGTGAATCGGTGCATCGATCTCCTTTGATGAAATGTGAGGCAAAAGTGGTGAAAATTGTTATGCCCACGAAATCGACGCTGCTTACATCTACATCTACTCATTACCCTGCAAGCTACCACAAGGATGTTTGGCAGGGGGTGACTTATCACCAACATGAACTTTTCCCATGACTTTTAAGAAATATATGCTGAGATTGAATTACAAAGCCTTCAGTATTATGTAGAAAAATGCTTTTTCGAATAATTCCATTTTTGTTCCATTTATTGATCGATATCGTTCCATTTATTATCGATATTCCTGGATTCGTCCTGGTTAGAAATTCCATTTCTCCCTCCCTAGAGCCCCAAGAATGTCACTAGTTTTCTCAATAAGTGTAACAAAAAGGAAATTATTCTAAAAAGCATTTTTCTACATAATACAGAAGGTTTTTTAAATTCTATCTCAGCCTATATTTCTTAAAAGTCAATTTAAATATTTGAATAGGGAGAAAAGACGGGGTTCTAAGACTGAGATCATAAACCTAGGGCTCATATGTGTTCGTATTTGAACAAATATTACGCAATGCGTTACCACATACCGTTTGCCAAAATACTGTTAGAATTTATAGTTCCTTTCTTATTAACCTTTTTTGCAGGTACTTTTAAACACTTAGGGATCAGCCACCGTCTGGATCTGGGCGGAGGGTCGGCAATCTCCACGCATAACTTTACGACAGTGCAACATTGTTAAAACTTAATTAATCCATGCCAAAGTTATAAATAATGATAGAGCGATTAGATGGCAATACAGCTACATATGATGTGACTGTTATTCCGAAAGTTACAAAAATGACTTTTGTCCCTCTAGATTACTCAGGCCTACCTACAAATTTGCGGGTCTCGAATGCTCTTTTGATGCGAAGAGTCCTTTCCGACGTATTTTTTCGCGCTGAATCCGAATATACTCACGAAAATTGGCTTTCACTTCAGGAGTTTGAGATTTTCTGACCTTAAAATTTTGAGTGCGGCGTGACGTAATATCACGTCATGCCGCACTCAAAGGATCAAAAGCTCAAAATGTCAATTTTTAGGTCTTTTTCAGCTTCAATACCTCATAAACCAAAGGTGATAGATCAATTCTGCAAACGAATTCGAAGTCTGCGTTAAAAAATGCATAGAATATATCTATGAAACTTAGAAAAACTGTTGTTACCATAGCATGTATTAACTTTGCAACTATCTACAATATTATTAGTCAACTCTACTGTAATTTTGAGTGCACAAATTTGAAATATAAGATACAGGTTATGGAAACAATAGTTTTTCTAGTAGTCATACTTGTATTCTATACAATTTTTAACGCAGACTTCGACTCCGTTTGCAGAATCACTCTATCACCTTTTGTTTCTGAGATCTTCAAGCTAGAATAGACCTGAAAATTGCCATTTTGACCCTTTAAGGATAGAATATCTCCAAATTCTGACGTGACGCCAATTTTTATGAGTATATTCGGAGTCAGCGCACAAACTTACGTCGAATATGGCTCTTCGCATCAAAAAAGCATATCTTGTCAGTCTGTATTATCGATTAAAACCACTGTGCAATGTGGATTCTTCCGTCGCCTGATAATCTTATCCGAACTGCGTTGGACGTCTTTACTGATTGTCTTAATTTCGCCCAATAGCACTATTATCTTGGACTTTACACATATTCGAAGTACATTTGGACTCTCAGGAGCAATAACCTTAACGGAACCTCTCGGAATTAACATTGGAAAATCATTTGCCTAGACTGGGAGCATACCCAGACTCTCTTCTGTCCACACTGGAGGCCTAAATGGAAAAGCTATGGGTGTGGATTCATAGTAGGTAACTTGGTTGGAAACACTGAATGGTGAAACGACATTTTGTGACATAAATTTCACAATTTTTTTGATGCAATCTTACCAAACGGTCGAGAAAATTCGCATTTAGCTTGTTATTTGACCTATGTTTCGTCATAGACATGCTACTTACCTGAAAATCTCTGCGCTGTAGCGACACCAATGAAGTAAATTATGAGGACGCCGTAAGCGCCAATGCTAATCCCTCGTTTCTCCATCGTTCAGCTTCCTCCCAGGTCGACGGTTCGTGGAGCACTCCAACAAGGAAAGACTGTCGTTCCCTTTTTCTCCTCCAGTCACGTGACTCGTTTCTGACCTCGAATTTATTAAAAAAAAGGTTATTGGGGACGATACGGCAGAGGCTACCTCTAACACTCCCCCAACCTCATTCCATAAGACTCGGCGATGATGCCGATACTAGGGGGTTATTGAACTAACCTGGATGGCAGAGGAGTATATTGTTCATAAGATAGATTATTCCCGAACGTTCGACTAATATTACTCGATAAAATACTCATCAAATCATTCCAGGGACTAATTTCATCATTGTTTTGATACTTCTATGAGAAAACTCAGCAATGGCTTTTTATGCATCGTATTGGTCACGTTATGAAATTTTATGCTTCTCTCATCTTTAAAATAAACTTCCAAGGTTATTAAATGGTCGTTTTTGCTAAACCTGAAGAATTATTACACTCCTCAATACAATTCTTTGATCGCTACTCTTTCTCTGACCTTAGCATTAGAATTAGCTATCTGATAGTCTTTAAACTTATATTTACCTTCATTTCTCTTTAACCCTTAAAACGCTGAGTGTAACGCTGAGGCGTGAGTGAGTGAGACGGTGAGGTAACATATAGAATATAATTTTTTGTCTTTGATTAGGTTTCCTTACGTCTATATGTCTTTGTGACATCAATTGTGCAGCTTGGCAACGAAAATATCTTATCTCATTCGTAAAATTTAGTTTCTGATTCTCCCACGAGTGGGATAACATGTGAAATGACTGCACATGGTCGACGAAAAAATCAGTGTAGGTATAGAGGGTTAAAGTAAATTAACAATAATTCTTCATCTGGTTCATGACTGAAATAAAATTACGTTACGATGTAGCAGGGAGAATTTTAGCCGGAAATTCCGCAAGGTTGAGCGGAGAGTGAATTACGTAGGAGTCATTCCGGTTTAAATCTTTTTGTTATACTCGATATTTTGTGTGGATGTTCTTAGTTATATTCTCCAATTATTTTTATCCAGGAAATTTTGGACGCTTTTATAACGGTAGCCGGAAAGTATCGCGGTGGTGACGAAATATTTTATACATTTTTTTGGCCTTGAGGCCTTCCTACCACTCGCTTAGTAAAATCTAGGTAATTCAATGTCGGTTCATTAAACGTCTGCTATTTTATCTCAGATAAAAATCAAACCCGTTATCGTTTTCCAAAAGTATTTAAATCTTCTTTTCCGCTTCAACAGATTCTTAATTGACGGTTACTTTCAAGATGAAGGTCGAAAAAGGGAAGATCTCTTCCGGGGGCATCTTTGCTCTTCCAAAAACGACTGATCAAAGAACTCCAACTTCTGAATTCGGAGCATGACCTCATGACCATGACCTCATGACATGATATTAGGAATAAGGGAAGTGAAAAATTTTGACTCCACTCGGGAAGAAGACAAGGAATGTATACATTTCATCGGAACCAGGTTCAAAGTAAATAAGGGCAACGTAGAAAAATGAAGTCTCTTAATCCTAATCTCTCTTAATTGCTGCCTCGACCGAACAATAAATTTACAAAAACATATAGAAAAAACAGGGATGTGATCCGCTAGATATTCGAGGGATACACTCTATTCGCTACGTATATTGACTGAACGTATTAAAAAAAAATCTGTTTCCCAGAAATGCGAGGTAGACGTGGTGTGCGCTTCATCTGTAGAGGAGAAAAAAATGACAACCAGATGAAGAAATTTGCAGTGGAACAGATTAAATCTTCCCCACACAACATGATTACAATTACATATTACTCTTCAAGCCACCTCAAGGGTATTTGCAGGGGGTGACTTATCACCAACATGCACTATTGTGTAGAAATTAACTTACTCCAAAATGCACCACGCTATGGGTATGCTACAAGATATAGAGAAACTACCAGAACATTCGGCAATGCAACTGTGTAAAAATGATACTATATCATGCAAGGAACATGCAAAACTTAGCACTACTCTGCAGATTTAGAGACATGCTTTAGGAAGCACGTCAGTTAATCAGCTACACTACCTGTCAACTAACCTACTTCAAAGTCGAAACGCAGCCATTATGGTGTCTTTTTGATTTTTGATATTTTGATTTGACTTTGAGTCTGATTGACATTTTAAACGTTTCTGTTCTGCCATATGTTTGCCTTATTTTATCCTCACAATCTGATCTAATATCCTTGTGCTGGCTATCAGGGTAATATTTAGGTAAGCAATCGTGATAATCTAAGCACGCGGAAGTCTTATTTCGTGGTCCCGAGGAGAGAAATCATATCCACGTGTAATATCTTAGCTGCATTGAGAGCAGCTTTGCGTTGGATGAAAAATCCTTGAAGAGTTTCAAGCAAATAATTGAACGATGAAATCCCAAAAATTAGCGTAGTACTCAATGAATGTCTGCAAGGGTATGAGGCAACCGACAGCCAATCAAACATTAGCAGTACCATCTTAAGACGTAACCATCGTTTGCTGTACCATCTAGTGAATATTGGTGATAATTCACCCCCTGCCAAAGAACCTTGACGTGAATATCATGGTAATATGTAGATGTACCGTAGTATGTTGGAGTTCGTATAATATTGATAACTTCGTCGAAAAATAATTCGGTTTTGAATTTACATAAAGGATTGAGTCTTATTTTCCATCGACGGTCTGTAATCGATTCCCATTCAAGTTGATAGGAGAGGTTTTTAGCACTAGCAAAACTAGCCAATCATACATTAGCAGTACCAACTTAAGACAACCGTCGTTTATTCTACCGTCTAGTGAATGTTGATAGTAATTCACCCCCTGCCAAACACTCTTAACGTGAATAGCAGGGTAATATGTAGATGTAGAACTACCGTAGTGTATTTGAGTTCCTTGAACTTCCCTTACGTATGACCAAAATGGTTTTTGGTTATCCCATAACTGTTCAAAAGTGTTTTCCTTTCCTCAAGTGTCTGTAGCGTTTGTAGCATACGCGTGGTAGGGTGCATGCTGGTGAAACTTAAATAGTATACTGTAGTGCATATTGTTGATAAGTCACTCCCGGCCAAACATTCTAGAGGTGGCTTGTAGGGAAATATGTAGATGTGTTTAGTTTGCTTTAATTAAGCCCTCATCTACTTCTACTAAGATTCTCTTGCTACCCGAACACCAGAGTCATACACTATCGATATGCAACAAAAGTTAACGTACAATCTTATGAATTGAACAGGCAAGGATAAAAAATAGTAATTACTTGCCACAAAAAATATGAAATATGAAAATACAAGGGTTAGTATTGCGGTTTCCACTTAATGCTATCAGGAGGCGCTCTCGACGGACCCACTCGGCCCACGGACTGGGATATCTTGGTTGTAAAGAGATTCACTCACACGTACAGAACTCACTCCTAACTAACACTAATTGAGGAACCACTACATTATTAGAGAGAAAAGTCTAATTTGAAAAGCAAGTTTCAAGTTAGCAAGAATAAAGAAAGCCAGGACTAATATATGTCACTATACTGCAGAACCGATAGATTTAAAATGCCATTTTTCCACGTACAATAAGGGACCATAGTAGTTGCGATAGAATAGTTCTAGAATACTGACTAGGTTAAATAGGTTTTTTCAGTCGTGCTAAATATCTTCACATGATTATTTGCTTCTAACCTCGCATGCAATCCCCGGAATGTTATACTCTTGCATGTTTTAGTACCTTTTGGTACTATTTGTCTGTGGCATTAAAAATACTAACCAGTAGTTGTATCATGAGTAGTGTACTGCATGATAGCATATTTATGACAGAATTTAGTTAATTATATCTACATCTACATACTTCCCTGCGAGCCACCGCATGGGCGTGTAGCTGTTGGTGTTAGGACACCAGCCGTTTAAAGGTGTGAGGGATAAGGTTTTGGTACGAGAAATGGTGATGTGTATCATGGGAGAGTATTTAGTGGAGCTCATTCTTTATTGTAGTCACATATTGTGCGCGGAAAAAACGAGTTTTTGTGCCTATCTGTTCGGCAATGTATCTCTCTAATTTTATCGCTTCTGTCAGACCTAGAGATGTAGTGAGACGTCGTGATAACATTTTATGTATCGCTCTGAAACACTCCAGTTCTGAATTCCTCAAACAAGCTAAGCCTAGCGTGTAGCCTACGAGGCTCTAGGGGCTCCCACCTTAATCCCTGTAAAAATTGTGAAACACTATATCGACAGCTATGACGTGTGATGGATCATTTAGGCCCCCGTCAAGGCTAATGATGCTACGGCCCAAGAGGGAACCAGAAGTAAGATTTAGTCCGCTGTTAGTTTTTCGTAACCGAAAAGAACCGACGGTAATGGCTGAATATCTACTTCCAATACAAACGCAAAATCCACAAAAAAATTGACTTGTGGAAACAATGAACTCTGTCAGCTAACCACATGCGCCGTAAATTAGTTTTACGAACATAACAACAATTATAAGCTTTATGTCGCTTGCTCTTGAGACAATTTCAGTTAGTAAATTCTATTTCTAAAATAGTATTCAGCCGTAATTATGAGACTGCAATATTTTGACCACCAATATCACATTGCGCGAGTATCTTCGTCCAAAATTTGGTGTGTACGTTGAACGATCCCGGAGAGTGGTCTCGTAATAAATAGTTGGTCAATGTTTGGAAGAAAATAATGGAAATGTTTTGATGTAAAGTGGTTAAGGCTTTGCCACCTATTACCTGAATATTGTTATATTTCATTTAAAATTATTTTTTGAGAAATTATGTGCGCAAATGAATGTGCTTAGTGTGCGTAATGAGAACCCGTATCATTTTACATATACTTATTGCTTACCAGTCTTAAAATGATTGAACATATGGAATCATTATGTGAAACCTAATGAAATGAAGTCAATAGCATACTTTTAAACGATGCAGGATATCCGTCTTATTGGTCGGTAACCGATTATCTTAGCGGTACGGTTATGCACTTATTCGTGTGCTTTTTAATGCTGAGTAGCTACTTATAAACAACAATGTCGCAGTACTAATGTGGCATGTTTTGCCTGAATTTTAATAGTTAACCGATTGAAAAACGTTTTACGATAAAACTTGATAGACAGTACGTCGAATGTGAAGTCCAATATACCATAATTAAGATTGTCGATGTATCTTCTATTACATTGAGCATAAAAAATTGTTTCCAAATTGTACCGTGTTTACGGTTATATTTAGTATCATATTATCTCCATACTTTTAGACTTTTTTTACTCTTTTCAGAGTATAGTAAATGATGATGTGATTTATTTAATATCATTAATGTAATTGACAAAAAAATCTCCTACTGCGCTATCTCATGACGACTATGACGGGGGTGTTCAAGCGTTATAAATCATGACGGCGATGACGTAGTCATGACGCCTGTGACATTAACATAATCGCTCCTTTCCGCCGGCCGTCACAAGTCTTAATGACAATAGTTGCGACGCTTGTGATTTTTGAGTAGTCGGTCCACAGGTTTTGATGGCGTAACTAAGGGAAGCGATTCATTGCTTCCCTTGGTTACGTCAGGGAATTAAATTGATCCAGTGGCTTCATTGGAAGCTCACTCGGTGGCTCAGAAACATCCCAGTTCCTCAAATCGAGAAAGCCCTAACGGAAGAATTGCTGGAGAGAATTGTTGTGCTCGAATGTTGTGAATCCAACGATAACGGAATTTATCTTCAATAGGAATTGAGAGTAAACGCGTGCAAGACTAAAGTAGTAGTTTTTGATGTGGAGAATTGGAATAATAATAATATTTATTATTTCACAAAAAGACATTTGAATATACAATTAATTAATAATTAAATTTCGTGAAATTAGGCACCCAAAACCTTGTGTTGGGGCTGCCATCAAATGAATAATTTGTGCTCGGCAGTATTATATTTATATATTAAAAAAGTTTAAGCATAGAAAACAAATTAACAAAACATGAGTATTCAGTGCAACAAAAACAAAATACATTTTTATGGTGCACTTTACAGAAGAAGCAACATGGCGAAAACTATGCAGAAAAAAGGCACATTGAATATTATAATAAAATGAGATGGCAAGAACAAGCAAGTAAAGAGTAAATGAAATTTGATATTAAAATAAACAAAAAAGTGAGAAGAAACTTATATTTAGGTGGATGGTACATAATTATACAAGATATTTTCAATGTCCTTTCGAGCAAACAACCATTTCCTTAACAAGGCTAGAAATTTTACTTCACTCCTAATAGAATACATTTCTCTAGGTAACTGTACAAAAACTTAAAGCGCAATATAAAGAAATTTCCATGAGAAAAATTTGGCCTGGACCCGGGAAGAACTTCCTTCCTGGTCCAGGCCGAATTATTCTCATGGCGATCCTCGAATGCCTATGGGACTCAAACAGCTGTATACGAACTTATTATTATTAATAAATTTAGGTGATTTTCGTAATTACCATATTAATTGTTTACTTCCGTCATCCATTTGTTTGGAAAAAGCCGGTAGTTGTGTGTAAGCAGAACGATGCGCTGCAAGTGGCGATACCAATCGAGATATCGCTACACTCGCTACTTCTATCGAAGACCACTTCCATGTATGCACCCGCCTCAAGGAATCACATGTTACAACAACGAACGGATCCAGATTTTGCTTCGTTAAAACCACTCGGACGTGACCGATAGAAAGCATTTTAAGAGATCGCTTGAATTTTCCCCATCGAATTTAATTCATACATTAAGCTTCAAATTTCATACACTCAGTGTAATTAAGGATATTTGAATTTTTAATCTGCTATGTGTAATGCATAGTCAAGACAAAATTAAGAGGATCATGGTGCAATTTCTTTTCGTCGTCGGTGATGTGCTATTCCTTCAGCGGACATCATTGTCCCGTGCTTTGTTTAAAATATTTCAAAAGATATAATTTTCAAGGAATTTTTCGATGTTGTTTTACATAATTTTTGAATAACCTTAACGTACTTTTCGCTAAAAAATGGAACAATAGACGCAAAAGCAATGCAAATGTTGAATAACTCCGTCTTTCGGTATAAAATGAGCGTTACGGTGAAAATTTCAAAATATTATTTCTTCAATTAAATGGAAGAACACCCTCTCAAAATTTTTATATGAATTGCATTAAACAACAAGGTTTGCTGAGTAAAGACTGAGCTCGAAAAGTTGTGAATCACATAAAAAATGTGAACTATAAAATATTTATTATTAAAATATTAAATAATTAAAGTTTTTTTTAAATAATAATAATTTTTTATTACAAAGTTTACAAGTTTTACAAAAGTAATACAAATATATAAGGAATAAGACGGTTTGGTCCTGCTAAGCCTTTAAAGGCTTGTCAGCAGGTGCTATACTTTAAATTCAGTGATCGGATATAAGTTCAACGAAATAAATAACATGAAATAACGCTCCTAACATTTTTTAACAATAGATATCCAAAAGCAACTCAAAAATAGTTTACAATACAAAAGTTGGTTTACAATCCAAAATATACAAAGTGTAATGTATTTTTTTTAAATTGTAATTTGTTTTTGTATTTTGTTTTGGTACAATACAATAAGATTTTACAGTATTTCATTACGAGAAAAAAAAGTATACCTTAAACTAACAGACAAGAACAAAGAATACAAAAAAAGGAGAAAAAAAAACTTGAAACATGAAAAAGGGGAAAATAAACTTAATGAAGGCATGAATGTTAAAATTAATTTTGAATTATAATTTTGTAATATATACATATACCTACATAAGCAAATATACCCTTACATACATATATTCATACGCACTTAAGTACATATATGTATACACAAAGAGATTCACATTTTTCAATGTACTGAATGGTGCAATGATAGTAGAATATATATAACCCAAGATGATTTAGTAGTATTTTCATCATACAATCGCAATTTTGACAATTGTATACAACAATATGAAAAAATATCTCTGTTAATATAAGTTCTATGAATTAAAATTATAAATTCATGAGGCATGTTATTTACAAATCTGTTAATTTATGACATCATTAGTTTTCATTAAGCCAATATTGAACCTTTTCTTTTAATTCTGATATTTTATCAATTACTTGTATCGATTGCGGTAAATGGTTTAGTAGCTTAGGAACTGTGTATGCTAGTGTTCTTTTTCCATGTAGATTGTAGTATTTTGGTACATTGTATTTTTCAACGCGACGGAGTCCTATATCATGTCCTGTGATCCTATTGGTTTGGAACCTTTGGCTGCAAAAGTTATCGCATATTACAATGTACTGAAAAAGTTCCGTAATCGGTAATAGGTCTAATTTTTTATAAATTTTTGACACATTGGTTTCAGATGGATCCAAATGTGCCATTATCCTATTTTGGATTCTTAATATATTGTTCAATAAGCTTTTGTTTGTTGTGCCCCAAATTGTAATACCGTATCGCATTATAGCTTCAGCCAGACTCTGATAAATCATTTTTTTCATTTCAATTGGCAGGAATTTAATTTCCATTTTCAATTCAAATTTAGTTAAATCAAAACTTTTAGTTTTAAAACATGCCACTGAACGTGTATTTACGTTGATTCTTCACTGAGAGATGTGATTGCGAAAATCTGTATTTAGAATTTTCGCAAAACTCTAGAAATGGTATTCAATATTTCACTAGGCAAACGTTTACTCAAATTTTCGTCAAAATCTGAGAGGTCAAGGGTCAACTTTGGTCTAAAGTGGCGTGGAATGATCATGTGTGAACCCGCCTTAAGGAGTTCTGAATGCGCTGAATAAGTACCTGTGGCCCAGGGGTTAACGCCTAAGGATGAAGAGCGAGTCATTCCTTCTGTATACTAACGAAATTGGTGGAGTAGTAGAGAGTAAACTTCGTCTAATTGCAGACGATGCCGTAGTGGACAGGGAAATCCGTAACGATAATGATAAGGAAGCGTTAACGAAGGAACTCAAGGCAATTCGAGCGTGGTGCAATGCGTGGCAGTCAGAATAAAATTTGGAAAAATGTGTTGTAATGAACTTCTGGAAAAGGAATAACTCCCTTCAGAACAGTTATTACGTACAAAATACCCAATTAGGGTTTGTAGAATCTGTAAAATACCTCGGAGTTTAACTAACTAATGCTCTATTGTGAAGAAAACATATTCGGGAAATTACTGGTCAAGCTAATCGTAAATTGGGATTTGTTAAAAGAGTATTTGGAAAGTTAAAGTTAGAGAAATCAGCTACTTCTCCCTTGTTATACCCCACTTAAAATGCTCCGTCAGTGCTTGGGATCCACATGAGGGAGGCTTGAAAACAGAGTTAGAACGCGTGCATAGAAGATCAGCAGGATACATAAAAGGCCGTGATGATAGTCTCGTTAGTGTTACTGGCTCTTACAATAATTGGGTTGGAATCGCTTTCAGACCGTCGATTGAAAATTAGACTCAATCTATTAAGTAAAGTCAAAACCGATTTATTCTCAGAAGAAGTTATCAATATCTTACGAACTCCAACATACTTCGGTAGATCAGATCATGAGAATAAAGTATGGGAAATAGATTGTTGAAGAGAAAGTTTAAAAATGTCGTTTTTCCCGTGATCGATAAGAGACCATAATGGTTGCGCTGAGACTTTGAAATAGGTTAGTTGAGAGGTAGTGTAGCTGTTTATTTCATATGCCACCATGTTTTGCATGTTCCCTGCATGACTCTTGTGTCACGTTCACGTAGTTACATTATAGATTATTTTAGTAGTTTCTTTAGCATTTGTAGCATATTCATTATGTAGTGCATGTTTGTTAAAGTAAAGTTCTTCACTTTTGTTCATGTTGGTGATAAGTCGCCCCCTGCCAAACACCTTTGTGGTGGCCTGCAGGGTGATAAGTAAATGTAAGCAGATGTGTGAGAATCACCCAGGATACCTCCACAAAATTCCCGATACAGAATTCCGTCCACACTGACCATGGCCCTTTTTGTCATAGTACTTGACCCGCTCCACCGCGCGATAGCAAAAGAGGGATCGGTGTATATAGGGGAGGCAACAACGGTGTTGTAGATGTATATAGAGACGATATCTCATCAATAATTGAGAAACCGCTGCAAGTTTCCAGCTGTTTTCGAAATTTATCGGTGGCGACTTCTTTGCGAACGAGAACAAATTGCCATACATGACCCTGAAAGTGAAATCGACGACAACTCCCGATTTGGGCGTTCTATGACCCAAATTAAAATCCTTGGAGGCGATTGGAAACGAATACAGGCATAAGATTAAAGCCGTGCCCCAATTCGTTAGGCATTTGGGAGGATGCGGTTAGCTACCTAAATATTTCAAGGCCTTTCGCTAGGGGAGCTTGATTTGGAACATCCTTCGCTAGTGTTGCCGTCTACCGAGCTGGAAACGAATGAAAAACATGAGTAATTAATAAAGGACTGAATGACACAAATGAAACCTGAAATTAAGACATTTTTGGCGCCTGTGGCTACCTTCGTATGCGTTGTGAGATTTGGAAAGTGAAATAACATTTTTTTCATCCATTTCGTTGTTTGGAGATTCGTTAGTTTTTAGTTTTCGGGGTTTCTAAGTTTGTGTAGGTGTTCTAGGATTTAAATTCGTTTTTTTAAGTGTACTAAGTAGAATTTTTCTTTTGTAGTCGGGTGTTGGGTTGCGAAATATTAGAGAATTCTTTCACTTACAGACAAAATACTTGCCGGCCATGTTGGCCACTTTTCAACTACTTCCTTGTGTTCGATTTTCCTTGTACGACGCATGCAGCGCCTTGGATGATGGGAAATTCAATACGGAGGCGGATTTAGTATAAACTCCATCTACCCTACATTTCACCCCCGAGAAAGGCACCTAAATCATCTCCCCCATGATGCCTAACGAATTGGGACACACTTCAAGATGGCGTCCTCCCTAAATCTGCCGATTTAGCTGCCTAAATGGCGAATTGGGACACAGCTTAAGGAAATATACTGCAAAACCGATTGATGTAACATGTCATTTTTTTCCACGTACAATAAGGGACCCTAGTGGTCGCGATAGACCATTCTAGGATACTTTGACCCTGACTAGGAAATAGGTTTTTGCACATGTGCTAAATACCTTATCATCATCATTAGTTACTAACCTCGTATGCAATTTCCAGCATGATATAGCCCTTGCATGATTTATTACCTTATAGAACTATTTATCTGTCGCAATAATTATAACCAGTAGTCGTATCTTAAGTAGTGTACCACATGGTAGCATGCTCGTCCCTGAAGCACTCTTCTAGTTTCTGGTCTAACCGCATATTGTCTTCCTCACTGCTTCTGGCCTGCGCCTGGCATTCCGGGGGAACTTGCGTGTTTCAGATTTCAGCTGGGGTGATGGCTTTTTGCCTGATGAGGAATCACCCCGTGCCACGCACCCTAGTGGTGGCTTGTATGTTATTTCGTAGATGTAAATTGTGAAAAAATACTTTCATGCAGCAATAGAAAAAGATAGGCAATTGTCCCCTGAGACATGAAATGGAGAACAAGTACGCTTACCATGTCCCTGGAACGACTTCTGTTAAAATTATAGATCCACTAAACCCATCAAGTTTCTGATATATTGCCCATGTATGGCCCATGTCGATGAGATTAAAGGCATAAACAATTCAAATCATGGACGGAACGGTTCTTTTTGTGAAGTCTCATTGGCAATTGGCCGGCCTTCGAAGTAGAGGAATCATCTTTCCAAGGCTGAGGAGCCAAAGCAAGCGATTGCTAATATTGCCAAGTCCTATCTTCAAATCCTAGAGGTAGAGCAGAAGAGGTAGCTATTGAGAAATGCTTAGTATGAAGCCTCAATAATTGCTGACTTCCGAAGGGCAGTTTAGCTATAAGGTTATGTTGCAATCACCCGGTTGGAAACCCGGGAGATTTACCTTCTAACCATTCACCGGGAAAACCTGAAATCTTATAACAGCACAGGTAGTTGAGCGAAATATCATTTAACATACAAATCAATGAACTTGGTGTCATTTTTTAAGAAAAAGAACTCACTCTTTCAAGGACGCCAAAAATTAAACCCATTACCGCACTATTTTACGCTATAATCGCCTAAAAATACCAGCCATATTTGCATGGGAAATGGTGCGTGTATTCACTACAGAGAGAATTTATTTAAAGAGAGAACTTATTTAAAAAATTAGGCATTTATAGCGCCTAGAATTCGTCAAAAAATTAACAGCGTGTAGTTTGTATGTTTTATCCACTATTTTTGAAAATTAATCATATTGTCACTGCAGTAAATTCTTCGGCATCAGAAAAAAACCTTCCATTTTGAAGGAGTTTCAAGCGTGCCAGGCGAAAAATGAGTCAAGTGAGACTTATTCAGATATTTTCATTTATATGCTTACAATTTCTGCCATACAAAAATATTATTGCACCATTAATTGTGAAATATTAAATTCATGTGATCTGCTGCTCTGGTCTCTATTATGGCTAAGGAAACATCTCGCTCAAACTACCTTAAACACACGAACGGACTAAATAATTTCCTGTTCCTTAGGTACAAACTAACGGTCATAACTTCAAATGAACGTGCAAAGGGCGCCCAGGGAATGTCCTCCTGCCTCGGAATTAGCCAAATGTATAAACTGGGAGTGGTGGCGCGAGGGCAAATAAAAAGCCTGCGAAGTGATTGTGAACCTTATTCTCTCCGGAGCAGAGAAATACCGGTTCCAAACCATCCCATTTCCTATTTGTCATTAGCAACTCATGTGATGACCACGTAAATTATTTTCTCGAGTGCAGCTACGCCCGTGAGGAATAGCAAGCGATCAGTAATTAATGGATTGCACACGTTTTTTTACTTTACTTGGGATATACTTTTTAATTCCTGAATTTACGATCGAAAGAAAAACTTTCCAAGCACCCTTCGCGTCTGGCTTAATTATTTATTTTTGGAAGACAGGAAATGAATTTTTCAGATGATATTTGAACTCTTTGGAATCAGGTCTTTATAAACGTTATATTTTGTTATTTTGTAAAGTTTTTATTGACATTGAAGAAACACTTAGCTCTGACTACCCTATGGTCGCTAATTCCCTCGACAGTGTCCACCTTAGTCACTTGATGTGGTATATTTGTAACCAGTACATCAATAATATTATCTCCTCTGTTAGGTTACGTAGCAATCTGAAGTAGTGCGTTTGATGAAAAAGTGTGCAGCAGGGAATTGCAAAGGTCTACTCCCTCCCACCCGGGTATAAAATTTTAGGTCTTCCAATCTACAGGGGGAATATTGAAATCTCCACCTACTATCAAATTTCTTTCGCGCTTCCTGGATGCTAAGCTATTTATCTGTGCTCCTGAGTTCTAGAATTGAATTGACATCAGCGTTGGGTTTCCTGTAATACGAGCACACAAATATTGTCCTACAGTGAGAGCATTAAATTGAACACCATACTGATTCAAAGCTGGTCTCTGGAACTATTTCCGCTTAGCTGACGTTTTTATTTTTTACAACTATAAATACTCCGCCGACTCGGTTAATTCTATGTTTTCTATAAATGGTTAACGATTTGGGAAGACTTCACTATGTGAAATATTGTGTTTCAGCCAACTTCCTGTGCCAATAATGACTAACACTCCCGTGCAGTGAACTAAATGGTGGAATTCTGGAATTATA
Organism: Ceriagrion tenellum; assembly: GCA_963169105.1. Lineage (NCBI taxonomy): Eukaryota > Metazoa > Arthropoda > Insecta > Odonata > Coenagrionidae > Ceriagrion > Ceriagrion tenellum. The sequence goes on from OY720633.1 coordinate 80,011,554, forward strand.
TTTTTTAACTACGGCGATTAACTACTGCTACGACTATTGCTCGAGAATTCTTCATTATTGCAAAGTGTGATGCTATGTTTCTGTGTTTCTAGTTCTAAAATTGAATTGTCACTCTGTGCATTCTAATAAATTAACAAATATAATACGCAGCTTAAGTGGCCTAAGTATTATCAATATCGCAATATCAAGGGATCCGAGTCCCACTCAGGGCAAACCACTTTTCCACCGTGGAATTACGAGCGTGAGGGATGTCATTCAACTAATGTTCAGTTATAGACAAGCTACTTACCAGAGTTTCTTTGATTTGAAACGACAGCAATGATTCGAATTATAATGACGCTGTACGCGCCAATGTTCATCCCTTGTTTCTCCATCGTTCAACTTCTTACCTCTTCGACGGTTCGCCGAGCACTGCAACAAGGAAAGATGGTCGTCCCTTTTCCTTCTCTGGTCACGTGACTCGTTTCCGACCTCGAATCTAAAACGGTTACTGGGGACGGCAGAGGCTACCATTATCATCGCTAGCATCTCATCCCATAAGACTCGGAGACGATTCCGAGACTACTAGATTCCTCGTACTACTAGTAAGAGGTTATTGAACTAACTTGAATGGGTAAGGGTGAGTCCATCGCTCATAAGCTAGATCATCCCTCAACTTTCAACCCGTATAGCTCGACGAAGCGTTTTTCCTAATTATTCCTGGGATTAATGTCTTAAGTGTCACTACTATTATTGTACACCTCCGCAATGGCCCTTAATCAATCTAGTTAAAGATATTAAGGTTTAATTCAGTATTGGAATAATAATTAAAGATTGTCGCTTCTTCAAATCATGATGAGTAAAAGCAGTCCTCAAGCCAGTGCTATTATCGCTCTTCTTTTCCGTATCATAAAATGTCATTCTTGCGCTAGATTATCAACTCAATGGTCATCATAAGTTTTGTTATGCTAAACTAATTTTGCTTTTAATAGCCTTAACCCACATTTATGGTTGAAAAAAATAAAATACTATTGCCAAAGAGAGAGGGAATTCCACAGTCTGGAGCTGGAGACTTATATAACAGAGTAGTTCCGACTTCAAACATTTTTAGGCTTTGAAGTCACAGGATATTTGTATGGAATTGCTCAGTTATATTATAGATGTGTTTGTTTCCCGGAAATTCGAGACATCCGTTAAGGTCACAGGAAAATGTGGCTGTGGTGACGAAATATCTTTTTTTATTTTTCATCATTTAGACCTTCCTACCTCTTGCTCAGTAAACTATATTCAATTCAATGTCGATTAATAAAATGTCTGTATCGTTGCCTTTTACTATTGGAAGCAAACTCTCAATTCTTCTCCACAATGTTTGGACCTCTTTCCGCTTTAACCAATCCGTCAATGAACGTTAAGTTCTATATGCATGTCTGTAAAGAGGAAATCATTCTTCAGGGCACACTTAACCTTCATGGAATCGAGTGTAGCCCTTAAACATCCTGAATCGGGGAATGACCTTTTTTCATTAGAATGTGAATCACAGCAAAAGCATAGGCTAACCTTCACTCCTGAGTGAGGTGAAAAATATTAGTTTCATCTATGTAAGGAGATTAGGGATACAGGCATGTAATTGGAATCAGGCTCAAAATTTACGAGTTATGAAGAGAAATTTAGCTTTCGCATCATTCAAAAGGAGTAATTCTGATTTTATTACATTTTACCGCGAGTGAAGAGAAAAAAGTCAATACTATAAGATTGACGGGGATGTGCGCCGATAAATGTTGATACGGTAACACACATCGGTAAGGATACCAAAAATATTCGTTTCTCTCAACTATGAAGTCGACTCAGTAAAACTATAGTTTATCCGATGTGTTTGTGTATAATCTTACCACAACATTACATAGGTCAATCATGAAAAGTGACCAAATGAGAGGAACTTGACTAAAGGATGGATAGATTTGAAAATTCGTTCTTCCCGCTCGACATAAATGATTGAAACAAAAACGGAGTAAGAGTCCAAAAAAGCCTCTTACCTGACTTTCATCGCCCATTATAATTCATTATGGCTGATTTCCCGACATACCTTGACACCTGTCTTTGTCACAAATCGCCGTGTTGTAAGTTACTCGTTGCCCGATTGATTTTATTCAGATGCTTTCGCTTCGAACTTGTACTTTTAATTGTATCATCCTTCAACCACGTATGGTTCTCAGTGCGGTTTATTGGGAAGTGGTTGGCGTAACTATGGTACCTTAAAAATGTGTAAATGAATGCTATCACGTAGAAGGCAAGGAAATCGATATTTTGCTCCTCCATAACGGAACAGTTTACTAGTGGTTCCAAACTCCATGGAGAATTATTTAGGTCCTTCCCAAAACATTTAGTTGACTAAGTCTAGTTACTCCGTCACTAATAACGTTAGATAGCTAAAACCTTTATTTATTAATGAATAAACGATAAAATAATTTAAATTAACTTATAAATCATGGCATTGAGTCCCAGAATGCGAATGCCTGTGCTCATGGCAACAATACTCCTACCTGCCATTGGCATTGTAATACATTATCTCTGAGTAGTTTCGAAAGCACTTGGCATAAATATACTGCAACATCATCTGGTTGCTTTGATTTTTTAGTCGCTCAATCCTAAGTTTAGCTGAATGCAGCACTTTACTCTTGCCTATCTATTGCTTAGTGGCTGCTAATAACATATACTTATTTTTTGGCTGCTAATAACAAACTTTCCTCAACATCAACACGAACCAACGCGGCGGAAAACCCGAAAAAAGGAATCAACAACGTATACTTACTGTAGATTGATGCGAAGTTGATGTCATTCGAATGTGAGAATGTGGTACCAGCCCCATCCTTGGGATAATCAATATGGAACTCTGCAACGTAAACATCCAACGTACAGCAAAGTGGTCGCAATTGCACAATGCCATACCCTTTTGCGGCTTACCATTGACTTGGTCCAACATAAATCATACAGCCGGGTTAAGTTTTAAAGTTCATTTATTAAATCAAGTGTACACAAATCATGCTAAAAATAAAATAAATTATCGCATTAGACAAAAATGAGCAATTAATTTTCCATGTATAGTTGTGGTAAAAGAGTTGTGATTCCTATTCATTCATCATTCATTCAAAAGTCATTCAAACGTTCTTGGAAGCATGACAAATCATATTTATGCTCAGTCTTAATAGCCCACTGTCAGTGGGCATGGAATGTTTTACACTCATTCAGGCCAGATGTTGTCTTCAATCCACCCTATGTACGCCGATACCTTCGTGTAAACGGAAGGAAAAATGCAAAATCTTCCAAATGTCGTGATGCCCAAGATTTCATACTGACACGTTCCAATCTTCGATACCTGCAGCGGTGCTCCGGAATCCCCCTGTAATGTGTTAAATGTTTTAGTTCCACGCAAGTAGTAAGTGAATTTTATGCAATTATTATTTCGCCTTAAGCAAAAAGAAAGGATTTCTGTGCTATTAATGGATGCAAGTACCAAAGATATGAATATTTCAAGTCCTACTAGTAAATTCAGTGGTGGACATAAAAAGCTGTAGGCCATACACCGGTATAATGCCCAAACATATATGCAACCACAACATGAACCTTCATCACACCAAATGAAACCAAATGTTCGCTTGAAAGATTTCAGCGGCAAGAGGATAGACCGAAATGGTCTCCTACGACAGTCTACGCGCGGAAAAGTTTGAGTAATATTGAAAAATCCCGAGAAGAAAAACTTGATTGTTTCTCGTGGTTAACTTAAAAAAATATTTCCGACATCTCATCCTTCAAGAATTACAATGAGTCATTGTATACCTTGATCTAACTATGGTTCCTTAGGATTACTTGCTTTTGTCTTAAAATTGGTGCACGGGTAACAGGTCACTCCTACGACATATTCCCTTAGAAGAAAAATCATGTGATAATTTGAAATCTATTTTCAAAAACTTCCACATATCGTCATTAAAATTTCAGAATCAGCTGTGAAAACACTTCTAAACCAATTATTAAACGGCAGAAAATCAAGCATTTCGATACTAAAAATGTCATATGAGGTTTGTCATCATGGACACTCAACATGTCTTTTATGCCACCTCAATTGGAAAGGTCCAAGTGGCGATGAAGTCTGCGGTTGAGGGCACGAACTGCTCTAGGTTGCATGTACTGGCCCATGTAGGGACCAATGACGTTGTGGGTCGGGGATCAGAGGAGATTTTAGACTCGGTAAGAAATCTTTGCTCCGAGTTCTGCCGTATTATTGACGGTTTTAGCTCTGATATGGTCGAAGTCATATCCGGTGTTCCTCGAGGAAGCGTGATTGGCCCTCTTTTATTCATTGTTTATATTACTGACCTAAGTTCTCGAATTAGCAGTAAATTAAAATTGTTTGCAGACGATACAGTAATCTACCGTGAAGTAAGCGAAGACGCGGACCATGAAGTTATGTCATCTGACCTTAACGTTGATTCGTCGTGCCAGGAGTGGTGTTTAGAACTAAATATTAGTAAATGCACCACAGTTCACTTGATGCGAAAGTCATTACACAAAAGCCATACCTACACCGTGGGTGGAGTAAACATAATATCTACAAATATAGTACAATATCTTGGAATTACCTTAACTTCAGATATATCATGGGGAACACACATACGAAATATATGCGGCACAGCATTAAAGAAACTAGGTTTTTTTAAGCGTATAATAGGAAGGTCCTCGGATGAAAAAGTAAAAGAGAGATGCTACTTCGCTCTGGTTAGGCCAACTTGAGATATTCAGAACTGGTGTGTTTCTGAGCGACACACAGGATATTATCATGACGACTCACTACATTTCTAGGTGTGACAGATGCGATAAAATATCTGCCGAACAGATAGGTACAAAAACTTGTTCTTTCCGCGCACAAATGGGTTGACGAGGACTACTGAGAGAAGGGATGTACCCACGCTTTGACCAAAATTGGTCCGAATTGACCCTCCATGAGTCCGGTACTCGGACTCGAGGACGTACTCCGGCAGACCGCACAGCGTCAACCCTGAAAATGAGCCAGGGAGATACCTAATCCCAATTTCTTGGGCAACGGGCTCTTCCGGTTCTCAAAGATGTGCGGTAGGTCTTTTCGCGAAAGCGAGACCGACGGCTACTCGTCTCAGTTGATTGGGTGACCAAACTAATACGAGCACTTCGGGGAGGCGGAGACCCAATTGAGGTCCTCTTGACCTCAATCCGCCTCATTGGTGTCGGCCTCGAAGGGGCTGTGGCTCGCTTACTTTCCCTTCCCATCCCTGTCCCTTCTCCCGCTACCTCCCGCGCTCGGATATAAGCGAAAGCTTCCTGCCGAGCCGGAGGTAGTTACCAAGCGGGTGTAGATACCCAAAACCGCTGGTTAGGCCACCCCTCGAATACGCCGCGAGCATTTGGGACCCTGGTCATGAAGAACCAAAACAATTTTTTAACCAAAACAATTAAAAAAAATAGGAAGAAAAGCAGCACGCTTCGTTAAAAACTGCTACGAACGAACATATAGTGTTACACAACTGTTAGAGGGATTAAGGTGGGAGCCCCTAGACACTCGGAGGCTGTACGCTAGGCTTAGGCTACTTGAGATATTCAGAACTGGTGTGTTTCAGAGTGACACAGAGGATATTATCATGACGCCTCACTACATTTCTAGGTCTGACAGATGCGATAAAATAATAGATACTCTGCCGAACAGATAGGTACAAAAACTTGTTCTTTCCGCGCACAAAAAGCGACCACAAAAAAACCTGAGCTCCTCTAAATACACTCCCATAGTGCATGTCACCATTTCACCTCCAAAAATTTTACATCTTGACACGGCTGGTGACCTACCACCTCCTGCCCCACGCCCATGCGGCGGCTCGCAGGGTAGTATGTATGTGTATTCGTAACGGCTCTGGAACTATTTTGAGTCTCACTATGTGCAGCGTGGTACCAAGGACGATTCAGGGTTCGACGGTTTGGAAACGAATGGAAGGCATAAACCATAGGATCAGTGATGCCTGCGGAATGTCATAAACCAGTGATGTCTGCGGAAGCGAGGGAGGTGGGTTCTTGGACCTTAGGCCGGTGCTGAATTCGTGGCGAGTGCCAATAAATCGCTCGGGTGTCCATTCTACGTAAGAGGCGTCGCAGAAGGTAGCGCGCAGGATATTTGAGCATACCCGTCGAGCTTAGCATAGACGGTAGGCGAGAGAGTGGGTCAGTTAGTGGGATAGAAATCTGTGCATTACAAGAAAGTCGAATAATAAAGAATATTCAGAGTTTATGGCCAAGGAAAAGCTTAATAGACGACAACAAATTAGAAATTTTTAGGGTAGATAGTAGAACAGTGAGTAGATGAAATAGTAGGTAATTAAATAAAGGGGTCGCTGTAAATAATGGTAGCATCGAGAGATATTTTAGGTATCAGAATAGCTTAGTATAAAACGATATAGAAGCGGCTCAGGTTCATCAATTACTGCTTCCATTAACACATTAAAATACTCTAAACAAGGACACTAAGTCGTATCCAAAGGAATCGTTTTCTATAGTAGTCGTCAATTGCCGTAGTATAAAACACAAAGTCTCATAGTATAAAAACCAAGATGAGGGAATTAGGGTGGGAACCTCTATCTGATCGAAGGGAAAAATACAGGTTAAATCATTTGCGAAAGTTTGATGCAGACTATCTTTTGTCGGGCGTTCAAAATACTTTGCTAAAGACAAACTATTATGAAATAAGGAAATATTACAGGAATTATCACAGGAATAAGATGAATGAAATAGACTACAGAACCAATAGATTTAAAATGTCATTTCTTCCACGCACATTAAGGGACTCCCATTGAGTCGATCACTTCTAGGATACTGATTAGGTTAAAAAGGTTTTTTCATTAGTGCTAAATATCTTAAGATGAATTTTAGATACTTACCACGCATGAAATCTCTGGCATGATATCCTCTTGCATGTATTAGCTCCTTTTAGGGCTATTTATTTATCGCATTAATAACACTAAACAGTAGTTGTATCTCGAGTAGTATTCTGCATGGTTGCATGTTTGTCCACGTAGCACTCTCCTAGTTTATGGTCTGACTGCGCACTGTTGTCCAGATTGATTTTGGCCTGCTCCTGGCATCCGAGGGAACGTGCGCGGTTCTGATTTAAACTGGAATGAGTACTTCATGCCGGCTGTGGAATCACCCCGTGACACACACCCTAGTGTTGGCTTTCATGGTATTTCGTAGATGTAGATGAAGTGACCGGATCGGAATAAGGTCAATATGAATGACGGAGTGATTAAGCCAGCAGGCTGGAGGTTTTGCAGCAAACCTAAGTTGGAGGTTTTGAGACCTAATTCTAATCTTAACGGAGCCATTATGGTCTCTTATCGATCACGGGAAAAAACACATGTTAAACCTTTCCCTTCAACAATCTATTGCCCATACTTTATTCTCAAGATCTGATCTACCGTGGTATGTTGGAGTTCGTAGTATAATGAAAACTTCGTCTGAAAATTTGAAGGTTTTTCATTTACGTAAAAGGTTGAGGCTACTTTTCAATCGACGGTCTGAAAGTGATTCCCACCCTAGTTTTTGCAAGTGGTCAGTAGCACTAACGAGACTATCATAACGACCTTTCACATATCTTATTGATCTTCTCTGCTCACGTTCTAACTCTGTTTTTAAGCCTACCTCATGAGGTTTCTAAACACTGGCAGCGGATTTTGAGTGGGATCTAGCAAGTGAGTTGTAGCTGATTCCGCTAGCTTTATCGTCCACTTTTCAAGTACTCTTAGCAAATCGGGACGCTCTGTGATGGGAGGCTAAGTGAAGGTGGAGGGTGTCGAGTGGATGGAAGCGGAATGAGATGCTGAAAAGATGGAGTCAGTGTTGTGGGATGTAGAGCGAAGGGGGAGGTATAGTGGGTAGCTGGATAGAGGATAAAATTGCAGAAAGATAATGGGGGGACAGTGGTTGAAATTTTGATGGTGCTATTATTGTTAAAGCGGCCCAGACTGAACGTGCAAACTCTAACCAGATTTAATAGCATTATAATTAATAAGTGGGAAAATACAAATTATTATGTATGGTGTAAGAAAGGGAGAGTACACATAGTGTGCACCCCTATTTAGTATCAACGAAAATAAATTGCGCTCGGTGGGACGTTTCTTTTTAAAGCAATCATAAGCGGATTTAATGCACATAATCTTAGAATTGCGTCACTTTGCCGAAGTGAACTCAAAGTATAGAGCCCGACTACACATCGAAATAGGCCGGTGGAAAGAAATCGCAAGTCCTTGCGAAATAATTCTGTCATTTTTGACACTGCGTGTATTTGTGAGTTTCATGCTGCATCAACAATGGAAAATGGAGTGCTAACAATGAAGACGCTGTTATTTTCCCACACTGAAAGAGGAATCGGCATAAACAGCGACAATGGGGGTACAGAATTTCCAATCAATGCATTTACAAATGATAATTGTGCGAAGTCACTCTCAGGGGTGCATATACACACCAAGGTTTGAAATTCACCACGAAAATATAATTTGACGTGACCGGGATTCGAACCCGAATCGCCCAATTGGCGGTCAAGCGTAACTGGCTGATACCCCTGCCGGCAATTGGGAGATCCGGGTTCAAATTCCGGTCAAGTAAAATGCTTTTTTTCATGGCGAATTTCAACCCTTGGTGTATTATTGGTTACTATTGGTTACTCAGAGGTCAATGTTCGTGAAAGGACCGTCCCAACACCACAAAAATGAACGTGTGAATCACATGACATTGCAAAACATTTAAATGCTAATTAATCTTCATTTATCACGTAAAACCGATGCGTAATATCTGGATTAATACACCGCTCCATTTCACCATTAATTAACATTATTCACGCAGGAGTAGAATCAAGAATGGCTCTCTGAATGAGCTCTCGTGGAAATTTTACGAGTAACGAGTAGTTAGTAAACGGTTTGAATAAAAAAATGTCAACTATAAATAGATCATTTCATAGCTTATTATACTTAACACAATAAACTGGAGCCAACGGTACATATCCATCCTAGCATTAAATTTTCTGCTATAATGGAGTGAGAGAAAAATTGAAAATTTTTAATATTTTTAGGAGCTTTTTTTTAACTGCGGGGAGGAATCTTTTTCCGACTTGTGAGTAAGACACCCACTTGGCAGGGAAAAAAGTTTCAGCCGATAGCGATACATAGTATTTAAGACGTATTGCTTAGTGATTGTTTGAACTAAATATTCTTACAAAAATAGGAAATTGGATAAAATCGATCGGAACTAAAACATTGATCTTCGAAAATGACTTAGCCTCTATACAAGACATACGTAATCGCTCGGTGACATCTAGAAGGGATGCAGGGGAAAAAAAGATTCAAGGCTTGGATTTGTGGCGAAATGTGGAAAAAATTCTGAGCACATTTATACAGATTCTTTCGCTTTGAACAATTCGTTTTAGGTGACCTCTCACCCATCCACCAATTTTTTTGCACTCCCGACGATTCTGTCGGCCCGTATGTCCATGGAATCCCCATAGGCTGCTAAGCCTGTCATCAGTTTTCCGGGGACCGGGACGACAGAACTTGAAATGCATCCACCCGGGACTTGAACCCGCGACCCCAGAAATAGCAGTCGAGGACTTTACCCCTCCGCCAATAGCTGTCAAACAACTAATTTTTAAGGAAAACCTCTTATTGGACCACTTTTTTCTAACTTGAGGGCTTGGACGGACATCTGCAATGCACTTTAAATCAAGTATTTTGAATATTACTGACTTCTACACTTGAAAGCTTTTTGACATAAACTTACCCCGCCTACCCACAGAAGTCACCTGTAGAATTGAGGTGGACGTTTGTGAAAAAGGGTTTTAGTGGAAACAAATCTTAAGGTACGTTTACATCTACGTAATACCGCGCAAGCCACCACCAGGGTGTGTGACACGGGGTGATTCCACACCAGGCATGCAGCACTCATCCAGTTTCAATCTGAACCGCGCACGTTCCCCCGGATGGCAGGGCAGGTCGAAAGCAGTGAGGACAACAGAGCGCAGTCAGGCCAGAAACTAGGATAGTGATACGTATAAGAACATGCTACCAGAAATGCATGGTTAGGACATAATCCAGTCCGAAAATTGTTTGAACTACCTAGGTATGACTATTTAGTTGTATTTCGGGTTTGAATTGGAGGTTAAGCCGTGCCACCACTCGGCGGTGCCACTTAACCATATTCACTTGTCATTTGTTTTGGTGTAAGAGTGAGATTGTGTTTTCAGCAAGCACATGTAAATAGGACGTTCCTCAAGATGGCTTAAAATCTAAGATTTCTGCTGTCATCTCGCGCGCTTTTGAATGGTTTCCAAGACTTCCCGAACCGTGGCGCTAGTTAGCTGAGCGACCTGACTCATTCTCGTTGAGTGCATTGCCGTGTAGGGAAGAATTGGAGTGCGTCTCGCTTTTAAATAGCATTAATGGTGGTTGTCCTGCCGATATCTTCAACTTTTACGGCTTGAGAAATGAGGTCCAATCCTCGTAGCTGTGTGCATGGGCGCAACGTAGGCTAGGACTAGTCGAAAAAGGAAAATCGAGAGTTGGGGCCACGGAGTAGGATCCTACTCCCTGGTTGGGCCTACGGACCCAAGCCTCTTCAAAGCGAAAGTCAGTAAATTTGTTTAAATGTGGTATTTATCGATAAAGTGCAGAGATATAAACATATATGAGGTTGTGTAGTTGGTTTGAGTGGTTTTATAGGCGAGATAAGCAGTTTTACGTCTAAAGATGGAATTAGTAGTGCGTTGTGTACATCGAATCGGAAGTGAGGCACAGTATCAGTTTTCCGCAATTGATACTGCTCTTTTTCTTTTGCAGGTTTTTACCTGTTGTTCATCCCTTCATATGGATTAGCATATGTGTGATCGAAACAAAGTCTTTGCTACAACCTGCTGTATATTCTTTTACTCTTTAAAAATAGAGACTGTCTGAGCCCAGTTTCATCTTTTCCCTTCCTGTCTCTAGTTTTCATTGTCGTTCATGTTCTTTGTTAGGAAATATCTTCCTGGGTACTTCCATGAATTGCTACCGTTAGCCCTCCACAAGTCATTTTGGAATTATTCCTGGGAATTTCTCTCCTATAACATTTAGTGGCTGTAGTTAACTTCCTTTCTATAAGCACATTATTACCGCTCTGTGGCAATACTAGTTTGATTTGTCACATTTAAATCGTCTGGTTAATATACCCAATCAGTGAGGAATCGTTAGCCTTTTATTTTCTGATGTGGAATTTTGAGCAAACTGAGAATTATGCTGTAGTTGCTGGGTGGCAAACATTAATATACTTCAAATCTCGTCCAAACAATTTTTGGTTAATTTCATATCCCGGTCAAGGCGAGCCATTTTTCTTCGGTGGCTTCTCGCATTTTGTTTATTTGGCATTGCGGTTTTTTGTACAGATGTCGCATAGATGACAAATATAACGTGGCACCACTATTGAGTGTAATTTTGAGTTAGCAGGGTGTAGTGTATTACACAGCTGTATTTTATAAAATTGTCAAACGATATCTTTCGTATTTCTAACTTCTGAAACACTGTCAGATTTAAGATTCTTTTGTTCTACCCGAACGCTATGTGCAAGTGTAAATGGTGTACGCTTAGTTATTCGACCACAAATCAAAAGATAGCTGTCATTTTGAGGTGTCTAATGCGAGGAGGAGGGCCAGTAAAACACCAATGATTATCGTAGGGTTTGCGAAGTCGCTATAATTACGAGTAGAATCATAACAAGAATGTTGACCTTTGGTGCTCTCGGTTAATGGCACGAATTGCGCATTTATATTCGTCTGAAGTAGATAGCTAGCAAGTGAATATGAAGGTGATTCCTTCGAGTGCAGGTCTGATTCAAGTCTTATTTTTGTTTAATTTGAATTACGCACGTCTTTAGACAGTCATATGATTTCCTTAAGTACGTATATAGGATTATTAACCGTCGGAAATTCTCAGATTGGTCCATTCATTAGATGATTTTACACCTTTCATGAACTGCTGGCATGCAGTTCCGTAAGATTCTCAGATCGCTCAGGGAATCAGCGCCGCGAGTGTGGCGACTTGGTGAAACTTATAAAATTCGCGGGCTCTGGCAGCACTTTCATTGGCCGACTCGGTAATCCTCTCTGTAGAATCCTTGGTTTTGAGAATAAGCCGTGTTCTAATTCGTTAGGCATTAGGGAGGTTGCGGTTAGCTACCTAAATATTTAGAGGCCTTTCGCTAAGGGAGCTTGATTTGGGACATCCTTCGCTAGAGTTGCTGTCTACCGAGCTGGATATGAATGAAAAACATATAAGTAATTGATAAAGGACTGAATGAAACAAATGAAACCTGAAATTACGACATTTTTGGCGCATGTGGCTACCTTCGTATGCGTTGTGAGGTTTGGAAAGTGAAATAACATTTTTTCATCCATTTCGTTGTTTGGAGATTCGTTAGTTTTTAGTTTTCGGGGTATTCAAGTTTGTGTAGGTGGTCTGGGATATAAATTCGTTTTATTTAAGTGTACTAAGTAAAATTTGTTGTCGAGTGTTGGTTTGCGAAATATTAGAGAATTATTTCACAGACAAAATACTTGCCGGCCAACATTTGCCACTTTTCAACTACTTCCTTGGGTACGAGCACGGATTATAAAGATCTCTCTTCTCTATTATCCTTGGGTACGAGTTTCCTTGTACGACGCATGCAGTGCTTTGCATTATGGGAAATTCAATATGGAGGCGGATTTAGGATAAACTCCATCTACCCTAAATTTCACCCCCGAGAAAGACACCTAAATCCGCTCCCCCATGATGCCTAACGAATTGGGACACACTTCAAGATGGCGTCCTCCCTAAATCTGCCGATTTAGCTGCCTAAATGGCGAATTGGGACACAGCATCATGCCTACCCTTGTAATCCTTGTGTACCCTTGAACGCGGCGCAGAGAGTATCGACCTCGGGCACGACCCAAGTCATCGGGCTGCACCGCATGAGAAGGCGAGCTGGTGAGTGGCATGCGCCCCAATATTGTGTGGTTAATCGTGGCTCAACCATTTGTGTGTTAGTGAAAATTACAGTCAACTTTAAACTGTTGTGAATTGTCCACTATTATCACGTTCGGTAGTGATCAATGGCAATAATAACGAAGAAAATTGGCAAATTTATCGCGTGAACAATAGAGGGACATACCTCTTTGATCATAAAGTGTCATTAAAACATTGACCATCAATGCTACGAGATAACAATTCAATACATGCACATATGAATTATTAGTTGCAGGCTTATTGTATTGTATAAGGTATTACCTGGCATATATCGCTCCCGTCCCCAAGGATTTCTGCACACATCATGCGGGAGTCGATGCCTTTACTGAGGTATTTAGAATCAGGACCGTAGATCGCGTTGCATCTACTCTCATTGAGGACATGTAGTTCCCTTCTCAAAAGGTCCACGCTGTATCCTTCAACTAAGGATTAAAGAAAGGGTTAGTATAAAAAAGTGTCAATAGAAAGTCTTTTATCTCAACTGCACTTCCATACTCACTCCAAATCCCCACTGACTTTGGAATTTGTGAGCACGTAATGTTATACAAAAGCCTTACTTTTTAGTTAGGTAGTAGTTTCATAGTAAAAATACATGAAGAACTATGTTGATTTTTATTTTACAACAATAATTTGTTGTGCTAATGACTCAGTTATCAACAATGTGTTGATCCAATGATTAAAGTTTCACAAAAAATAATTTTCTATGTATATTTCCAATCTTGCCACATCATAACTCCTAATGTGTCAATGATCAGGAATCTATGAATTACCCGCATATTGAGTAATTTCCAATACCTAATACACAGGTCAATTACAAATGCTGGTTCTTCTCTCTGGTGGCAAATATCACTTTCAAAGGTAAGATTTATTATTCATATTTACAGTAGCCATTTTTACGAAAATTTCACATCGTAATAAAATTTCTATTCGTCAAGCGAATCCTATAATTTTGTTCATAATGCAACGTTCATTGATTGTAATGAAATAACCTTTGAGTGAAAGCGGAACACAGCTTACGAATTACGATTAGGTAAGTACCAAACATTATCCTCGGTTCTTGATTAAACAAACCGTGCGGATAATTCCCTGTAAATTTTACGCGAATCTTCCGATTTGATTTTGTCCACATTCGTTGGCAGCATAATTAAAATACCCGCAGGTCGCTCTCAAGTCTTATTCGTCTATGACTTGTCAACGTAGACAGCTCATTTCTTGTTTACAAAGAAATTCAGTCGTTATACCTTATTTCTATACCGTGTGTAGTATCGCACTTGTGCTGAGTCCTTATCACTGTTAACATATCATTTAAGCAACGATTTAATGAAACCAATGAAACTGTGCAATATCAAAGCAGACCGCGTAAAATTTAGCTGTATTTGCGAAGGGACATGACCTAACCGCAATCACTCATGCTAATTGCGATTTTCACGTAATTCTGCATGAAAAAGGCTCCCAAAAAGTTTTGGTCTAATGCAATGCCATAATTTCCGGGTTTAAATTAAGTGTGACGTTCACGAACGCCCACAGCGACGAGCCTATTACCATTAGGTCATTCGCTTGGAAATAAATAATTAAACATAGCTAACTATCAATGAATTGGAGTCTTACGAGCATGAATATGCCGACGTCAATTAAGTATTACAGGGAGGTATGCGTATAAATAATCGTATTCGAGTTCGAAAAACAACATTTTTCTTTTTAAGTTATACGTTTAAGGTTTATGGTTGCATAAGAATGCATCTTACCTAGGCCAGCTTGACCCCACGATGATTTAATGTATGTATCATACTTGATAGAGTCGTCCGTTCTTAAGCATGCTGGATGCAATCCTATGGTTGTAAGAGATCTGGGGTTCCTTGTGACGGCGGAACCAATCTCCAGCAAGGCGATGTCGTTGTATTTCATCGGTGGCTCATATTCAGGGTGACTGATCCTTTGAACGACTGTGTGGATCTGTCCCTCGTTGTCCAAGAACGACTCATTTGCCACCAAAGTCACAGATCCAAGAAGCACCCATTGTGGTAAACCACTGAAAAATGCAAGTTTTGTAGAAAAATAAAACTAATGGTTCAATATGTGGAAATGAGTACCAAGTTGACTTGACAGAATGCTAAAATATTCGCGAATGATTTAGGAAAAAATACAATACTCGGATGAGAAAAAAGGAGAATAATTGATGGTTTTATCGGGATTCTATTCCCGGAAAGGTTTTTCATCATGTTGCTCGTTGCACAAAGGGCCCTATTATGTGGTAGATTCCATTACCTATTGCATAACTCCCCACTGGAAGCAGCATAGTTTCTAAAAGAGATCCTTCATTGCCAATGCCAAATCTGCTGGCCAACCAGTGTGTTTCTCTGACTCTCATTCCAATTACTGGCATGTTTTTCTTCCTTGTGTTGGGGAAATCAGCGTATTTCGGTAGGTAAATATAATAATACATCTGATAGCATCACCTCTTCTAGCGAAAAGGAGCCGAATACTTACTATTCACCATCGAGGAGGCAGTGTGCAGCCGTCAGGACGAATTTCTCGCTGATAAGGGAGCCTCCACATTTCCACTTAATATCATTCTGCAGCCCATAGCCTATTGCCACCTGTAAGTATCAAGAGAGGAAATTTTATCATATAATCCTACCCCAAAAATGAAAAGTTGATTGATACACGGCTCTTTTGGCAAATCATCTCGCTATACTTTTGTAACAAAACTTAAGGAAGACAATTGTTTTAACTATTCTCATTTTTAACTCTCTACTCTCACTATTATACTTACAGCATCCGCTGGAATGTAGCTAAAAAAAAGTAACTGACGAGAATATTATAAAGGGCTTTAATGTATCCAACGGCTCTCCATTAACTGCCTTGTAACTCGCTTTTTAAGCCCACCTCCTCTGGAATCCAAATATATGCAGCATATTCCAAGCGGGTCAAGCAAGGGGGAAGTGGGTGATTTGCCTAACGTTATCGTATCTTTTGCGAATGAATGTAGTAGATATCGTTAGTCAACTCAGTCTTTACCATATTTGGAAAATATTTAATTTTTTAACTCAAACGAAAATATTGCAAAGATCTTTTAGGTTTCTCTTCGATATTCACTGCACGATTTGTGACTATTTTTGAGCCTCAATCGTTAGGATCTCAAACAATGACTGCGCATTCCAACTGGTGACTACCAACGGGAAAACGACTAATTCCTCTCACTTTGACGTGAGCTTGCCTAGTGTTCCTTTTACAGTTGTTTGCCCAATAGAGATCACTAGAAAGTTCACCATCGAGATATTACTAGCTTCTACAGTCTCTTATTGGCTTTGCGGTATGCGGTGAGGAGAGTGGTTCCTTTTCCAGAATATCACTACAACACATTTTTTCAAATTAAATTCAAGCTGCCAATCGTCGTACCACTCTTGGATTTCCTCGAGGTTCTTCGTCAATGCTAGCTAATAATTATGGCTTAGGAAGCACCAGTACACTTCTGTGTCATCTGCAAATAATCCATCCATTCTGTCAAGCACCTCACCGATATCGTTAATATAAAAATGTAACGAAGGGGACCTATTACAGTCTCCTCTGGGACTCCCTATTTGATTCAACTGTCAGCGGTAGTGTCTTCTTAAAAAGCCCCTTTCATTGAACACACTTAACGTAGTGGTTGAAAAAGTAGGCTTTGTCAGAACTGTTTGTCTATATTTCACGTAAAACTTATTCTGACTTTCACATAGAGGTTCAAAAGATAATTCATTTACACCGGGATTTCCATTTTTTCCCTAGGGATTCTGCATTATATCCACAGAGCTATCAGACATCCTCTTATAAAGTCAATCTCTATCTATAATTCAATTTCAACAGTTGAAAAATTCTGAGAAAGCTATTTTTCTCTAGAAAAAACTTATCCCATGAGTATTTTATGCTCTGTACAAAAAAGAACCGGTAATCTCCATTGATAATCATATATATTTAATAGAAGGTTTCTCCATGCTATCTTGCGAAATTTAAATAAAAATAATTACCATGTGAGGGAATTCATCGGGAAGGGCAAAGTTTCCTCCGGTGATGCCATATCGCTGTGTACAGAGCCTACTGTATTTCTCACACCCTGAAACACAAAGAAAAGATATTCTTTTATTGATATTCGTGAATTAATAAATGTACTCAGGTTACTAAGGAATAAACATCAAAAGGATAATAATATACGAAGATTTACTGAAGAATACATAGAGTGCAATGCATGAAACAATTTGTTTGGGGTGTCGTAATCGAAAATTCCGAAGTAATAAAACTTTTAATACTAAAATATTTAACTCGGAAATGAATTAAGACACAAACACAGGAAGTGGCGCGGAGAGCTTCAGCAAAACGTGTTTGGATTGATGAAAGCTGACGTTATACAATGTTTTTGGGTGCCACTTGAGGGAGCAATATTCATAATGTAAAATGAGGAAAACTTACTTTAGTAAATAATCACATTCCTAATAATTGCTTTCTTAATTCTCTAATTAGAAATTTCCAAGGAAATTGTATTAAACAGAGAGCGTGAGTAAATACATCAGCGTGGTCCGAACTTGTTAGTAAAACTTTATTCGTGCAATGCTTTCAGGACACCCCATAAATTAATGCTCGTTGGATGGAAAAAAGTGTGTAAGATATACTTTTAAACCGAGTAAGGGTACATCTACGTCATCCCCTGCAAGCCACCCAAAGGGTGTGTGGCAAGGGGTGCTTCCACACCAGGCATGCGTGAATGATACGGTAGAACACCGAAATTAGATTGAAACCCGCGTACCACACATGCAAAGCGCCAGTTAAAAATCTAATAACCAACAAACATTCTATCATCAATCGTTCCAACATGCAAGGGATACAAAGACTACTACTACATATTCAAAATATCATGCATAAATAAGAACAGCTACATCAATAAATAAGACAGGTTGGTTCATACCTTAAATCTTTCGGGGGATTACAGGGCGTTCTGCATTTCTAATTTATTTTCTGTCATTACTGCGATCCATTACCATTACCACATCCCATTACCATCACCACGACAATTAGTGGGTACCTCAACCCGATCGAAGGGAAAAATATAGGTTAAATCTTTTATGGAAGTTTGATGTGGACAATTTTTTGCAGGGCATTCAAAATATTTTGCTAGAGCCAAGCTATTTAGATCACAGGAGGGTCAATCCATACCAAGTGGTCCAAGTTGGTAGCTCGACCATTTTAGAAAAAATTCATTTTTTGAGGGCAGATAGCCTTATGTTTCGACAGTTCAAAACAAGTTATATTTTATTTTTAGTTTCCATGGCAACCAAATGGCGGCCATTTTTCAATCTCGATGCAGAGCTTTTTTAGCATTTGCAAGCTTTGACATTAACTTCTGTTACTCAGCTACCATCGGTTATAGGAAAATGACATAACTTTTTATGCAATACGCATACATGGAACTACAACTCTGTGTATGTCATAACGTGGAATTGTTATTTCTTCGTGATTATTTTAACAGCCAAACTTTAAATTAAAAAACGTAAGGTTGCGTATATTTCGGAATTTTTTTGGGGAAGAAGAATTTTTCTTCGACCCTTAAAAATTACTCATAATATACGGTGACATTAGATCTCTATATTAAAATAATTTGAAGTCAGAAGCTTGCATATTTTTATTTTTACAGAGCCGGCAAATTGTAATTTTTAAAATTTTGCAATATTCCAAGTTCAATATCTCTGGTGGGCAGTTGTTTAAAAATTTGAAAATTACAGAAAATAAAGACCTGTACATAATTTAACTATGGTATAAAACTTGACTTGGAGACTTTTCTAGTTACGCAGATATAGGTGTGTGAAAAAAGCAAAAATTCAGCATTTGCGAAATGATGTAAATTCCTGCAGGAATAAGATTAAGGAAATAGACTGCAGAACCGATATATTTATAATGTCATTTTTTCCACGTACAATATGGGACCATAATGGTTGCGACAGATCAGTTCTAGGATACTGACTAGGGTAAATAGGTTTTTTCAGTAGTGCTAAATATCTTAAAAAGATTATTAGCTACTAACCACGCATGTAATCTCCTGCATGATATAGTTCTTGCATGATTTACTCAGTAGAACTTTTTATCTGTGGCAGTAATTATAATAAGTAGTCGTAAACTTATCTTAAATTGTGTACTACATGGTAGCATGTTCGTCCATGTGGCAATCTCCTAGTTTCTGGTCCGACCACGTATTGTCTTACTGACTGCTTTTTTTCATGTGCCTGGCTTTCCGGGAAACGTGCGTGGTTCGGATTTCAGCTGGGATGAAGACTTCATATCTGGCGTGGAATCAATCATCCTGTGCCACACACCCTAGTGGTGACTTGTACGGTGTTTCGTAGATGTAGATATACGTACGAGGTATCACAAGAGGGTGCGCGCAGGATATTTGAGCACACCCGACGAGTTTAGCGTAGACTGTGGTTTAGAGAGTAGGTCAGTCAGTGGGCAGGCAAATTGTGCATTTCAAAAGTCAATAGTTTCGAGTAGGTCATATAGAGGGGTCAAAATATCTACTTTTCCAGCGAGACTCTTTCAAAAGAGTACTCTGAGTGTGGGGCCCAGGAATAGCGTTATTGATGACAGCTAATTAGAAAGATTCCCGTACGTCAAGTATTTGAATTGTCAAGCAACAGTCGAAGCAGAAGTTAATTGCCTAGGCTAGAAAAATAAGATTCCATAACTCCACCACTTTGTTCACAGCACGGAGTGTTACGTCATTATTGGCTCAGGAAGTTGGCTGACACGAGATATTTCAGATACAGCAGTCTTTCCAAAATCGTTCACCATTTATAGAATACATAGAATTGACCGAGTCGACGTCGTAGTATTTTAACCAGTAAAGAATACAATCGACAGCCTAGCGGAAGTCATTCCAGAGACCAGCCTTGAATCTGTATGGTGTTCAATTAAATGCCCGAAATCCGATACAATATGTGTGTGCTCGTACTGCAGGCAACGCGACATTGAAGTCACTTCAATTTTATAGTAAGGAACATAAATATCATCACACCCATGTATCCCAAAAGATATTTGATAATAAGTGGAAATTTCAATGTTTCGTCTACAGATTGGAAAACTTACAGTTAAATACCCAGTGAGAGAGGTAAAGATCTTTGCAAGACCCTGCTGTACACTTTCTCATTAATCGCACTACATCGACTTCTGCTTATTACCTTGCAAGCCACCACGAGGGTGTTTGGCAGGGGGCACTACTTTAGATAGCTACGGCACCTAACAGAGATGACAATAATATTATTTTACTGGTTACAAATATACCACATCAAATGATTAATGCGGACACTGTTGATGGAATTAGTGATCATAGGGTAGATGGAGCTAAATTTTCCTATAATATCATTAAAAATCATAAACAAAAGAGAAAACCCTAGGTACATTTTTAAAGTGCTGATTTCGATTATATCAAATGTCGTCTAAAAAATTCCTTTCCAATTCTTGTCTTCCAAAAATGAATAGTTGAGTTTGACGCGGAGGGTGCTTGGAAAGATTTCCCTTAGATCGTACATTCATGAATCAAAAATTACCTTTGGTAAAGTAAAAAAAAAGAGAGCAGCGAATAAGAAGGTACGATGCGGAAGTGAGATGGTTGTTGAGGCGACAGAGCGAACGCCAAGCCAAGATGGAAATATTCGTTCAAATTTGTCCGCTAATGATCTCGAGACAATTGTGATAAATATATATGGTCTAAAGCCGTTATGAAGGAAGCGTTTAGGAAGGTATTCATGAATTTCAAAAAAATACCCTTGAACAGTTACGGGATAATCCAAAAGAATTTTGGTCATACGTAAGGGAAGTCCAAGGTCAACGGTAAATCCTCTGAGAAACGATAATGGCGACGGATTTATTAAACTCCTACATCCAACGCGTCTTCGCCAAGTCTTCTAAGAATATATTCGTAACGTTTTATGATCATTACCTGCAACTGATATGATATTTGTTCTCTCGGAATAGAAAATTTGATAAAATCCATCAGTCCAAGTAAGTCTTCTGGTCCTGAAGAAATTCCTACCAGCTTGTATAGAGAACTAACTTCTTATATATCTCCCTATTTGCTGATAATTTTTAAATCCATCAAGGAGCTCGTACTGATCAAAACCTGGGAAATGGCCAATATAATGCCCACATTAAAAAGATGTGTTATGGAACAGCCATCGAATTACAGACCAATATTCCCAGGCCAAAAACCTGTGCCCCTCAGTTTCGACCTGAATACGTTAGCTGGTACGTGAGTGAACTGTTAAGATGTAGGAAAGCCAACGTTTTCCGTGAAATCCTGGATACCATTCATACGCCATCAAGAAGGGAGGTCGTGAAGGCCTGAACGCAGCCTAGCCTTGAAAATTCAATGGATATGAAGTCACTGCCCCACCATATTTGTAGTTTTTGAATAGCCCTATTTGAAATTTTAGAGGGCGTGACATTAAAATTTTGTCAGTGCCGAGGAGCACGAATGAAGCGTCCATACGGAGTAAGGCACCAGGGCCACAGGGACCTTTCCAAAATATGAATTTTGGCTGGCTTCCCATGCCCCACAAACTCTCGGAAGAATACGCATTCGAGTCCACGAAAAAAAATTGGGTGATAGACTCCGGTGTTACAAATTTGGTCAGATTGAAAATCTGTGACAGCCCGCTCGCAGTGGGCAAGTTTGACTTTCGTTAAATTTGGATTAAAATAATAAGTAATGCAATGTGTTTACCAGAATGCCACGCTAGTCGGCACAATCCTTCCAATTCTCTCCCCGCTTCAGCGTGGCCTCCGTGCGGTAATTGACGACGTGTCGCCTCCATTCCATTTGGTCAATGTTTCATTTGGTCATTCAATTTGGTCGCTCAAGAGACAGGTGTGCCCTTTAGTACCAAATGTGCTTCCTCAAGCCTGATTTTACTTTAATTAATGCAAAAAACATAATATAATAAAACCAAAGAAGACTTAATTCCAGAAATTCTCCCTTTATAAGTAATAATTGCTCAAAGTAACTTAAAGGAAATGCCTGATATTTCATTTTCATTGTGAAGAAATGATATCAACCTAACTGATGTTGCTTTATCATTAATCCCACCGCGCTTTCGCTGTCTTCCATTTCTGCGTCATTGTCGAGTTTAAGGACAAAAAATTGTAACGAGAACTGTTAACATTTGTGATTTTGTTTGAAGGCTATTCTATGCCATAGTTCGAACAGGCTAAAATAAATCAGACGGATATGGTCTAAAGCGCATTCTATTTACGGGAGCTGGTCGTGACCTGGGCTGGTTTTGATGTTGAGAAATGTCACTCAACCTTTTACTGTATACTGTCGAATCATAAAACTTCTCAAATTATTTTCCAAGCAACGCCGTTGATCCACTAGCACTGCCGTATTACCAACCCCCCCCCCCCCAGATCTCTTTTTGTATGAGTATTTACCAGGTCTCTATCGTGAACATGTCTCGGATTTTTATCTACATTGAGGATAATATTGATTTTTACCTCATTTGATAAAATAATACGGTTAACCTCGATGTAGGTCTCCACAAGTGCAATTGGACGTAGGATGGGATACAAGGCCTTGAAGCCCCAACTCAAACAGAACAATGTCTACGCAAAGTTTTTCTTAATCCTTAAAATGCCCTAAAGCAAGGCTCAAATTATTGAGCCTTGCTTTAGGGCATATATCTTTTTTGACAATCTAAAAAAAGATATTCATATTCATTCAGAAAAATAAGCGATAACGCGTTTAGGTTATAGTAGGTATAGATGACAGTTGAATAAAGTATCAATAAATGTCTTTAAAAACCCTCTCAATATTTACTGATAAATATGGAGTGATACTTCCTCTAGTTTATTGTTGGAGATACTTGCATTTTTTAGCCCTTTCACCCGGTATTTTCTCATTAGCAGGAGCGCCAGATAGTGGTAGTGGTGGCGATGCAGATGTCCGAGACCCAGCGACGCAGCAGACTATGGGCTGATCTCTGTCGAAGCTACAGTTGGTAGGTACAACGCCTTTCCTCAAATCCCACTGGGCTCTGGGGCACTGATTTAGAACAGTGCACACACCTTCATGACCCTTGAAGTCTATGCATGGGTCTCCTGCGATGAAAATTGTGTTAAAATGGCAAAAAAAATAGAACAGTACAGTTATTACGTTCAAAATACCCAAATAGAGACTATAGAATCTGTAAAATACCTCGAAGTTAAACTAATGATCTCTCGTGAAGCAAACATATTCGGGAAATAAAACTGGTCAGTCTAATCGTATATTGGAACTTGTTAAAAGAGTACTTGGAAAGTGCGACGATGAAGTAAGAGAAATCAGCTACTCCTCCCCCTGTTAGGCCCCACTTGCAATACGCTGTGTGTTTGGGATCCACATGAGGTAAGCTTAAAAACAGAGTTAGAACGCGTGCAGAGAAGATCTGCAAGATACGCGAGAGGCCGTAATGATAGTCTCGTTATTTTTACTGACCCTTTGCAAGAACTTGTTTGGGAATCGCTTTCAGACGGTGGATTGAAAATTAGTCAATGTTTTTTGTAAATTTAAAACTTCAATTTAAAACTAATTTAATCTACGCTATGTTAGAGATTCCCATCCCAATTCTTCTAACAATCCAGACACACTAGCAAACTTATCGTAGCATCGTTTAACAAACCTAGCTCCTCTTCGCTGCACGCGATCTAATTCCGATATCCACCCCGTTTCATATGGATCCCATTCACTGGCGGCATATTCCAGATAAAGCCTAACGATTGAAAAATAACAACGTTCTTTCACTTTCTCATCACATTTTCCGAGTATTCTCTTGATAAATCCTGACTTCCTGTATGCCTGACCACATTCGTCCCGAATATGTTTTCCCCAAGATATGTCATGAGTAATTGTGACCCGTAAGTACTTAATAGACTCAGCGTTGATTAATTCTTTAAGTACTACCTGGCCTATTTTTCTTTTTCCAAAAGCTGGCTGCTGTGCTTTTTTTTATTTTTAGTTCTATCTGCCACTTTTCGCACCAAGCATCAAGCATTTCGCACCAAGCAAGCAAGTAGGTCGATTGTTAACGAGGCGCTATATTCGGAATTGTTAATAACCCTATACACAACCGCGTCGTCTACGAAGAGTCTAAGCTTACTTTTAAATACATTGCTAATATCATTAATGTATAAGAGAAATAAAAGTGGACCAATGTCACTTCCCTGTGGACCACCAGATGTGACGCTGTGTTTGACATGATACCATCTATGACAACCCTTTATTCCCGCCCATGTAAGAACTGATTAATCCAACTAAAAATGTTTTTACCTATTCCATATGCTTTTAGTTTTGGGATTAACTTAACGTGATGTACCTTATCGAAAGCTTTCTTGAAACCGAGGAATATTCGCGTCAACTGGAACATTATTTTCATTACATCTACATCATACCCTGCAAGCCACCCAAAGGGTGTGTGGCAGGGGGTCACATGTAGCTAGATGGTTAGTATCTACATAATAAGAAAGAGATTATTGGTGGTTATTACATGCATCATCACATTATTTTCTTTCAACATGATTAAGGGACACAAGAGTCATGCAGAGAACATGCAAAACATGGTGTTTGCACTAAAATCAGAAAACTATAGCACAGGATGCGTTTGAATGACTTCATCTACATCTACATCTACGTAATACCCTGCGAGCCACCACGAGGGTGTGTGGCAGGGGGTGAAGATCACCAAACAGTTCACTTCAGTTCACTATTACTGTTTTAATTATGATACATTCGAATGATTCAAATACAAAATATAGAGCAGATACCCGGGGAAGATCTCTGAACCAAGACACCACGTTATTGCCACTTTTATTATCGTTGTGATCAGTAAATTGCTTTGGTCAGTGTATAACTAAGGACCAGAATACTCGCCATAATGCATTAGGACGAATAAAAAAATCCATGGGGACAATCCATGTCTGTCACAGAATCTATCACTAAAGAAATCTACATCTTCGAAATATCGTGCAAACCACTGGAAGGGTGTGTGGTGCGGGGTGATTCCACACCAGGCATGCGTCACTCATCCCACTTTAAATCAGAACCGCGTACGTCCTCCCGGATGCCAGGCGAAGGCCAAAAGTGCGTAGTCAGACCAGAAACTAGGAGAGTGATACATAGAAGAACATGCTACCGTGCATTGCACTACTTGAGAAACTACTACATCTACGTAATAACCTGCGAACCACCACGAGGGTGTGCGGCAGGGGGTGAAGATCACCAAACATGCACTATTGCCATGCAAGTAGGATATTTAAGGGAGACATGCTAGATAATAGGGTCACATGCAGCTAGATGAATAATATCTACATAAGAAGGAAGGGATTATTGGTTGTTATTTCATGCATCATGCACTACAGACTACTCTCACTATATTTCACCTACCTATCCCTTTGCTACGCTGCCTATTGTTCTCTCTTATGGTACGCGGGAAAAATGACATTTTAAATCTATCGGTAGGACAATCTATCTCTCTAATCTTGTCAATATGATCAAACCTAGCATAATATGCAGGCGTTCTCAATATATATCTAACGTCATCTGTGAACAAATCGTTTTCGAATTTACTTAAAAGGTTTATCCTAAATTTTAACCTGCGTTCTGATAGTACATCTACGTGATACCCTGCGAGCCACCACGGGGGTGTGTGGCAGGGGGCATGTAATTCCCATCCTAGTTCTTCTATTACATTCTTAACACTTATACAATTTTCATAACGGCCTTTAACAAATCTATCGGATCTACTTTGCACACGCCCTAATTCTTTTATCATACCTCCTCGTACGGATCCCACACTCTAGCGGTATATTCTAAATGAGGCCTGACAAGTGTAAAATAGCTTCATACTCGTACTCTCCCATCGCATTTGGCTAGAACCTTTTTTACGAATCCTAATCTACGGATTGCCACACTAGTTAATTTGAATTTGACATGTCTTCAGTGATGGTGGCGCCTAAGTATTTAATAGATTCTACGTTAGATATTTTTTTTCTTTGATGCAATAATTATTCCGGGGAAAGCCATTCTTTTTCCAAAAGTTCATTATCGCGCATTTCTTCAACTTTAATTCTAGCTGCCAACTATCCCACCAATCATCTACATCTACGTCATACCCTGCAAGCCACCCAAAGGGTGTGTGGCAGGGGGTTCTTCCACACCAGGCATGCATGAATGATACGGTAGAACACCGAAATTACATTGAAACCCGCGTACCACACATGCAAAACGCCAATTAAAAATCTAATACCAAAGAAACATTCTATCGTCAATCTTTCCAACATGCAAGGGATACAAAGACTACTCATTAATCGCATCTAAATCCTTAGCTAAAGACTGGATGTCCTCTTCATTTCTAATTTCCTTATACACTACTGCATCATCGGCAAAAAGACGGGGGCGCACTATTTTTTACTACTGTATTCAAGTCATTAACGTAGAGAAAAACTACTGCTTCTACCGATTATAGTTACTGTGACAGATAAATCGTTGCACAGGGTACATAATCTAAATCTACCTCTACATCTACGTGATCCCCTGCGAGCCACCACGAGGGTGTGTGGCAGGGGGTGAAGATCACCAAACATGCACTATTGACATGCAAGTAGGATATTTAAGGAAGATATGCTAGATAATAGGGTCACATGGAGCTAGATGGTTAGTATCTACATAATAAGGACGGGATTATTGGTTGTCATTACATGCATCATGCACTGCAGACTACTCTAACTATATTGCCTGAGTCATCATGCCTGAGTATATCATGTCGGAGATTGCATGCGAGGTTAGTAGCAAATAGTCATGTTAAAATATTTCGCACTACGTAAAATACCTATATAACCTATTCAGTATCCTAGAGCTGGTCTATCGTAACTATTATGGTCCCATACTCTTTGGCTCGGAAAATCGACAGGAAACTTGTGATGCGCCCGATATTTCGTCATTTTCTTGCAACTTACCTGGATGTATCTGTGCTGAATTGACAACGATGACGCTTATGATGAGGACCGTGAGGACTTTCTCAGCACCAGTACTCCACCGTTTCTCCATCGCTCGACTCCCTGTCCGATCCGCGGTCAGTTCAACACTGCGAGTGGGAGCTGCCTTTTTCCTCCTGAGTCACGTGACTCGTTCCTAACGACCTTCATTTTAGGATAGGATACCCATAGGTCTCCACGATTATGCCATGACCCATGAGGGTACCTCTCCCTCTCCCCTTTGACTGAAGTGACTCTCTCTCCCCCAACCATTCCAATCCTCCGTAAGTGGTAGGTGGCCGTGTGGATATCGTGCCCACGATTCACTTGTTTCATTTCCGTTTCTCGCCTTCAAGCAGGGTTTTTTTCGTCACACTTTTTCTTATCGCATATCATTCTTCATATAGCACATCAAATTAGTTACTATCGTAATTAATTTCATCGAATGTAACCATAAGATTAATTTTTCACCAGTTTTAGGCTCTTTTTATGGCAAGTGTTGTATCGGCTAAATGAGACGCATGACTCGCGATCCCTTCTCTATAGTTCTCAATACAACTCCAATATTTTGCTTCATGCATCCCTTTGTCATTGCCATTTCCCGTTCCGGATTCAAAATTTATTCCAGCTTATGCTATATTTATAGACTTATTTATATATTTATCATTCTTAATATAGCACAGAAAATTGGTTACTATCGTAAGTAGTGTCATCGAATCTAACCAAAAGATTAATTTTTTTTCGGTCAGACCAGAAACTAGGAGAGTGCTACGTGGACGAACATGCTACTCTGCAGTACACAACTTAAAATATGACTACTGGTTATAATACACTGCGAGAGATCAATAGTTCTACAGTTACGATCAACTTGACCATTTATTTCACGAAAGTGTCAATCCTTGGATAGATCTTAAGTGATTTTTATTAATACAAGTTTGCATCAAGATTGAATGATCCCTTAAGTCAAATTTGATACTTCGGAGCTTTCTTCAAGAAGCCGAGAAATACGCTCAGGAAAACTTGGAATTTCGAATGCCTCGGGAATTTTGGTCGCCAGTGATATCGAAACAATGGGAGTCCGAATCCTGAAAGAGGCACATCTTTTAAGAACCTTGCCCAACAACCAACTTTCCTCCGTCTTTCGTGACCATCCACCTGTTAGTCACTCAATGCTCATTCCATGGTTACCGCGTCGGTAATGCCATTTACGACGAGGTTCAGTCACCCAAAATTCCTCCTCCCTGTGCGGCATTCTTTCCCCCAACCGCGTCAACCACCGTAGTTTCATCTCCTCCCGGCTTTGTGTATAGATGCACAACCCTCGTCAACCTCAGTGACACCTAAAAATTAGACAGCTGTATGCTACCTCACTTGGAATACCTTGGAATACGCCTGTACTATACGGGACCCTTACGAAGTAGGACTGGTTTCAGATATAGATTGAATACAGCGGAAGTCATCATGATTTGTTAAAAATTGTTACGATAAACATGTTAGTGTTACCAAATTGTTGCTGGAATTAGGGTGGAAACCTCTATCCGATCGAAGATCTTAGTCGAGTTTAGCGTAGACGGAAGGCGAGGGTGTAGGTCAGTTAAAGAGAATGAGATCAGTGCATTTCCATAAAGTCAGATGATAAAGAGTACACTGAGTTTAGGGCCGAGGAAAAACTGACTAGATGACAATAAATTAAGTAAATAGGGAATCGCTATCATTGTTTGTATTTCTAGAGTTTACCATTAATGCCGTATGCACGATCATTTCTTTTCTAATCTTAATACCATCGTGCAAGTGGCCATTTGCTTGTGCTGGACAAGTCTTGCACGCCATTTCATCCCTTCCTCCCGTAATATTTTTTCGTCGAGTTTTTAAGTACGTTTTCCTCAAATTATAAATTGCACGAGTTGTAGGGCCGACAGAGCATGCAATTTCGGTGTTTTGCCGTATCATTCATGGCTGGTGTGGAAGCACCCCCTGCCTCACACCCTTCGGGTGGCTTGCAGGGTATGACGTAGATGTAGATATAGAAATTAAATATGTATAGTGTAGAGAGTAGGACAGTGAGTAAATCAAATTGTGGGTTATTAAATAATGGGATCGCCGTAAATAATAGTAATAATGAGAGATCTGTTAGAAATCAGAATAGCTGAGTATCCGAGCGAAATAGAAGCGGCTCAGGCTCATCAATAAATGACTCCCTTAAAGTATTAAAATACTCTAAACAAGGACACTGTTAGTTAAATCAAAAGGATTCAATTTTCATAGTGGTAATTAATTACCGTAGAGTAAAAAACAAAATCCCCGAGTTTCACCATCTCATCTGAAGCACGGACGATGATGTAGTGATAGGAACAGAAAGCTGGTTCTCAAGTGAAATTTCGGATAGCAAGATCTTTCCAAAATCATATGTAATGGGTAGAGAAGACCGATTAGCGAGAGTAGGAGGAGGTGCGTTTATAGTTTTAAAAGATGACATCGTAAGTAGAGCCGAAATATTAAAAAAAAATATGTACAAAGTGTGAGGTGTTCCATCAAGTGCTCGTCGAAAAGAATTTTTATATGCGCATTTACTGGCCACACAGTTCCAAGTTTAAACACAGTTTTGTCGTTAGAAAAACAGGTGAAGCATTTCTGTAATGAAAACAACGAATGTAATATTATTATCGGTGATGATTTCAGCATACCCTCGATAGACTGGATGATGTATTGTTTCAAAAATGGCGGGAAAGATAAGGAGTGGTGCGACACTCTTCTCTATACAATTACATCAAACTCTTTGCATCTGTTAGTAACAACACCTACGAGAGGAAAGAACATTTTACATCTTTTGCCAAAAAATATACCTGAAAGGGTCCTTAATGTTAAAACAGTGAACGGAATAGTGACCACAAAGCAGTTAGTGCTAAATTTAATACAAATACTGACAAAAGGGTAGCAACAAAAAGAAAATTGTGCTTATACCACAGGGCGGATTTCGATTGCTTAAAAGAGGAACTGTCGACCTCGTGTAATAAGTTTAGTGATCTAAGCCAAAACCATACTACAAATGACGTATGGAATACTTTTAGTAACATCACGCGGCTAGCCATTAATAACGTTATACCAAGTAAACTGAAAAAAGTCAACACGGAACCTAGGTGGTATAATGAAAATGTCCGGAAATCTCTCAAGCGACAACGAAACTTGCACGCGAAAATGAAGAACGCACATCTGGATCTACCCGACGAGGAACTTAAGAAAATTTATGATAAATATAATAGAGCTAAAATAACAGCAAAAGCGGCCTTAAGAAAAGAACTAATGGAATTCCAGAGTAAAATATTAGGTGAATTTTTAGAAGATAACCCCAAGGCAAATAGGTCTTACATGAGGGAGGTTCAAGGGAATAAATCTACAGTAATGTCACTGAGAAACAGTCAAGGAGAAAGAGTTAGCGATAGATTAGAACAAGCAAATATGCTTAACACATTTTTTCAGTGTCTACACTTCATGCCCTCAGAATAACGCAGCTACATTGCCTTGTTTATACAAAAACCCAATGCAGTCCATAAATATTTCTTGTCGCGGCATGGAAAGTCACCTAAAATCCACTGACCCCAAATCATCTGGTCCTGATGAAATCCCCCCCCCCCAGTTTATAAATAACTAGCGCCAGAAATAGCACCGTACCTGAAAGTAATATATGAAAAATCTCTAGCAGAACATCGTGTCCCTTACGTTTGGAAAATCGCAAAAATCCTATCTCTAAGAGCGGCGATAAGGACGGTCCCAGTAGCTATAGACCAATCTGCCTCGCATCCATCTCATGCTAAATATTAGAACATATAATCCTCAGCACAATTATTAGGTATTTAAATAGTCAAAACTTGTTAATTGAAAACCAACATGGATTCCGAAAAGGTAGGTCCCTATGAAACCCAGCTAGCCCTTTTTCTGCACGACGCTCCTTCCTCAGGAGAAAGGCTCACCCAGGTAGACGTGATATTTTTAGATTAAAAAAAAAGCTTTCGATAAAGTTCCGTATTCAAAATTAATTGTTAAGCTAGATTGTTATTAGTTGGGGGAGCCTTCGACAGCAGCATCGGGCACCTAAACCTTGAGTGGTCCATTGTCCCAACTGCATTTTTAACCAGCCTGCCACATGAAGACAGGGCACAAGAGCTGAAGAGGTGAAGGTATGAATGGTCAGCAATGAGCGCCATGATGGAAGGTATGAATCCAACCCTCGTCCGGGCCCAACATTGCTTAACTCCAGTGATATTACGGGAACTGGTGCTCCAATGAGGCTAGGCCCTTGCCCGTTGATGTAGTTGCTAAGCTAAAAGCCTATGGAATACATCACGATATGATATGCTGGATTGAAGATTTCTTAAGTAACTGCGAGCATAGGATAGTTCAGGATGGCGTTAGTTCAGATACAGTTAAAGTCACATCCGGTGTACCTCAAGTAAGTGTCATTCATCCCTTATTATTTCTTTTGTATATTAATGATATCACCACCGTCGTTACGGGTAAAATTCGTCTTTTCGCGGATGACGCAGTATTGTAGAGGGATATTAATACAGAATCTGATAGAAATGCGTTGAAGAAAGACCTAGAAGCTATAAGCGGATGGTGCGACACTTGGCAGTTAGAATAAAATTTTATAAGTGCGTTGTTATGGATCTTTGGAGGAAGATTAGCTAAACCAACGAGACGAACATAATTTATCAAGCCGAACTAATAAATATAGAGTCAGTAAAGTGCTTAGGAGTGACCCTAACTCAGGACTTGTCATGGGGTAAGCATATACGAGACATTTGTGGACAGGCAATTCGGAAATTAGGATTTATCAAAAGAATACTAGGAAAAAGTGACGAGAAGATAAGCTGAGAAAGAAATAGGCGGTATTGTTCTTTGGATGGCCATTTAACTACCAAAACAAACGTCGTTATTTCAATAAACTAGGAAATATCTTATACGTTTATTTTTATTTAAATAAATGATGTATTATAACATATCGTAGGGTAAAATTAGATTAAAGAGGAGGAATACTTGGGCATTATGCTTTCTACGGTACTAGCTGCGTACTCTGGGCGCTGCAACTGAAGTGCGGCGAAATATCTCCTCACCAAATATTGAATTGTGGACGATCACTCCTGTAACAAGTAAAAGCCTGCCTTGAGTCTATTGATATGGTGTTATTATTGGACGATCAGTGTGTTATTCCATAACTTCGAAATTCTCATTCAATATTATGCCCCATTTATTGGGTAACCAGTCAGAGAATTATTTAAGTATATAATTATTATTTTACAGAGTCATTTAGGGATAATTAGAATTTTACGCCGTAGAAGTATGATATTAGTTAGAGATGGGTCGGTCGCGAACGAACGACTCTTTGAAGTGAGTTGACGAACGGAGTCGTTCGCGGCAAAGAACTGTCGTTCCTTATGACTCGTAATGAAAATAGGCGCATCATCCGGCAAAGATGGGAACTATCTGACAGGCGAGGCCACGAGTTCCCCCACCCTTGGAAATGGAAATGGGCGCACCACTCGGCAAAGCCGAGAATCAAGTGAACGAGAGAAAGAAACGAGTTTTGAAATTTGAAGTCTGAGGGAGGGGGACCTGCGTTCTTGTAGAGCCCGCGGAGAGGGAGGACTCGTTTGTGGACGACTCCTTAGGACTCATGAGTCCCCGAGGAGTCGGATTTGGATTCGGATTCAGTTGAGGACTCGGATTCAGATTAGGATTCAGATTCAGTTGAGCACTCTGATTCAGATTAGGACTCAGATTCAGATTAGGACTCGGATTCAGTTGATGACTCGGATTCAGTTGAAGACTCGGATTCAGTGATTCCTTGAGGAGTCGCTGGCCCGAGAATCAGTTAATATTCAAGGAATTAGTGATCGCGGTGGAAAAATGAATTCTTGTCTATTAACATCTTGTCCGTATGCATTTTTTCGCAAACTTCTAAAACATTTCCTCGATATTTGAAAAAGAAATTCATAATTCCTTTATCTGCAAACCTACTGAGGCAAATATTTACTCAAAATTATAAATTTTACCAGAAATATTTTTTAAATGTCTATGAGTTTGTTCCATAAATGACGGAGCAGTAACTTTTTCTCAAAAGAGTAGCATTGAAAGAATGTTCCAAAAGATTTTCGCTGCACTTTAGACGTATACTTCCGCAACTTCCGTCCAGGAACAGTAGCCTTCTAATATTTCGATGAACGCGCTGTATTTCATCCACCCAAACTTGCATTAGCAGATTTTAGCTCCTCCATTTTTTATATACTTCGATGCATTTCTTGCTCACTCAAAAAGATGGTGTACAATTAAAAGACTCGATTTCTCGTAACTTTTCGGCGGTGTATACCATTTTTTATAGCGAATGATATGATAACTTTTTTGTAGGTTTTTCACCATTTTTAGGAGTTGTACATGTTTCAGCAACTAATATACTTTTTCTCGTCAGTAATAGTTTTTAAGGCATGCCTACAGAAGCACTGCATAGTGAAACCTGCCTCAGAGGCCACATCCCGAGGGTGGTCTCATCTGTGTGCGATAAAAACTTTCAGAAAATGAGTTTATGATATTATCAACTAAATTTTACCTCCAATCAGCGGACACTTTCTCTTGCGGGAGTTATTTCAAAGGCCTGCTGTTGGCCGCTAAATACAGGCTTCACTATATGTTGTAAATTAAAGAACCTCTTTTCTAATTTTATTGAATTGTTTTCTAAGGCAGAGTTAAGTCGGATCCTTCGGGGAAGAGAGAAAACGAAAGGAAAATAATTTGGGTTTAACTTGTTAGACCCGTATGACACGGTCCAATATATTGGCCAATCCATTGGATATTGGATTGTGGCACGCTTGACACACACCAATTTCCGGCGCAATTTCAATACCACAATCTCCCCTACAATTTCTCACCCAATATTGGAGATTTGGGTTTGAGGGAGATTCAGGGCGACAATGAGGGTATTTCTTCCTCCGAGACGCCTTCCATTTCATAAAATGAAGAAACGTGCCTGGTCTTAGCCCCCCACCCTCTTCTTGCATGCCCCACCCTCACAAAACCCACACACGTTGTAAACCTCCCTAATACTACCCTCGACCTTGGGATGGCGGCGAAGACGTCTCGCCTGCAAAGGGGCAAATTGGAGGGAAAAAGCGGAGCGTTGATTGATTTAGGATGAAAATAGTCGATTTTAATGTGTCAAAACTTTAAAGCGAGATAATCTTCTGTCATGTGGGACCCAGTGAACTCCTAGGGAAACTAAGGGGGCTAGGGTCTGGGGATTTAAGAGTCACCCTCTGAATCACAGCGCAGATACTCCAAGTCGACCGGCCAGTGAAGACGCTTTTAGCTTCGCCCCGGTAGAGTTCAGAGAGTGATTTTAGAGGACCAACGGCCACCCTTACAGCAGATCCTGATAGGAAGTTTCAACTTCATTTTTGGTGCTGCGATACCGGGGATATAATACATCCGTCCTCTAAACTACGAATTGTGCTAGTTCCATCAAACACGTAAGTTATGTCTATTTCCTGTCAACCTGAATTACCCACTTAATTTTGCAATCGGCACATCAAGACATGCTTAAAAAGTAAGAGTTTTTGATACTGCACATGCATGGAATGTCGCGAGGAGTTATAAACCCCAAAAAATAGCTTTGAAGGCGAAAAATATTTTAAAGAGCATTTATATAAGTCTAAATTTCCAAAAGTATTAAAAATTCATCCTGATAAAATGATTTGAATTTCTTACATCCGTAGTGCATGGCTTAAAGCTTAAAGAAACTAATGAAGTTTTTGTATCCGCCCTACACCGCTGCATTTCTTTTACATGAAATGGAAAGGAAGAATAAAAGTGACATATGGCTGCACTTCGGCCGATCTGCCTGTGGTAAATCGGCCGAAGTGCAGCCTATTGTCACATTTTTCAATAAATACGTAGTTTGTTCGTACATATTTATTGTAATCATAGAAGTAGCCTTATGATAGCCATTTTAATTATATTTATACGCATAATCAGGGACGTAGTTTAGGATAGTCAGTCTGAATAGCTGTTCTCCTCTGTACAAGTCGTTCAATCGCAAATCCATCATACGGAGTCAGAGAGGATGATAAGCTGCTCCCCTAACGTAAATTTACTGCAATTGGTGGGTTCCCTGACTCTTAACATAAATCCTGGAAACTCTCATCTGTACATATATTTTATACCCTGTAATTTTGAAATAATGCATGGTATATCTACTGTTTAATGTCATAATATTGCTAGTTTAAGGGACTAGATTTATTATATGTACGAATTCAGTCATATCGGCGACTATCCGCTTTGAGGAAAGCCGAAAAAAGCAAGATCGATTTGCGCGACTGCCGTCTATCGCCTTTTGAAAGCACCCTATATGTAATCACTGCTGTTTTAAATTATATTTATACGTGTTCATATACTGATTTAAATGCTACGTTGAATTTAATAAATGCCGATTATATTAAAGGAGCTCATCTAAGATATTTAAATTTGTTTCAATGAACCACTCTAATGAAAAAAATTGAACGAGAACGAGATCCAAGAATCGATTCCTTGGATTGAACGACCAATTCAAGACTCGGTCATTGTATTGAACGATGTTGCCCATCTCTAATATTAGTCTCAAACCTTAGATAGGTGAAATATTTTATACTCATAATGATATTGAGAAAACAGTTGTTTTTTTTTGCTTTCTCACCAGATCTAATTCAAGGAGAATAATTACGCGTCTATTTAAACACTCCCTCTAATTTTACAGTATGTATAGTATTTTCACAACAGGTCACTTAACTGGGCGTCTAATAAAACATACTTAAATGTAAATGAGTAAAGAAATTTTAAATTTAAAGTCCTGTATAAATGTTTCCTTTTATTCTCTGAATTGCGAATGCCTCTGCTTGCGAATGCTCATGGCCACTATTATTTATTCCATAATATCCTGTTATTATAATTGCTCACTCTGTGAAGTAGATTTTAAAACTTTCTGCTTGATATTTCGCAACCTCGTCTGGGTGAATATCACTTACACTTTAGTTTAAAGCAAAATTGACGGCATTTTATCGTGGACTTAGGTATTGGTATTCTCCTTGTTCTTGATGTAATACAATGAGGATTCTATAACTTCATGGCAAAATTTCAACGCCGAACAAAGAAACCACAATTTTGTATTCAATTTGTAATAAAGTTAAGCCACCGTCTTTATATATTTCTGCATGATTAAAGAAATTATAAATGCATCCCTCTGAATCTTTTGATATTTTTATTTTTCATATAACATTAAGCAGTTTTTACATAAAAGGCATCATTGACTGAGTTGAACAGAAGCAATATGATCCGCAATAACCATCATATCATTTGTTTAGTCTAGTGCAAATCATCATGGCAAAAAATAAAGAATTAGTCACATTAGACGCAAAGGAACAACAGACTTCCTTAGTATTGTTGTTATGTTAAATAGCTTTGATATTTGTTCTCTATGCTTGGCAGTTATTCAAACGTTCTTTGAAGCATGGGATAATATTATTTTGCTGAGTCTTATGTGGATTCTCTGTTGTGGAAATTCAGAGTTTAAGACTTATTCAGGCCAGACGTTGTCTTCGATCCACTCTATGAATGCTGACACCTTGGAGTAAACAGCAGGTTTAAAGCAACCCACTCCAAATGATGCGAAGCCCGAGATTTCATACTGACACGTGCCAATTGTTGAAACTTGCAGCGGTGCTCCGGCATCCCCCTGTAAGCAGTTGCAAGTTTTATTTCCACACATTTATATCGACAAAATTCCGTGATATCCACCTCTAGGGTGTGTGGCACGGGATGATTTCACATCAAGCATGCAGCACTCATTTCAGAACCGCGCACTTCACTCCAGATGCTAGGCGCACGCCAAAAGCAGTCAGGTCAACAATGCACGGTTAGACTAGAAACTAGGAGATTGCTACGTAGACAAACATACTATCATACAGTAAACCATTTAAGATACAACTACAATTAAGTATTGTTTAAGCGAAAAATAAACAATTCTACAAGGTACTGTAATATGCAAGAGATATATCTTGGCGGATATTGCACGCGAGGTTAGCAGCTAATAATTATATTAAGACATTTAGCACAAGTGTAAAAACCTATTTTACCTAGTCCGGGTCAAAGTATCCTAGAATGATCTATCGTGACTATTGGGGTCACTTACTGTACATGGAAAAAATGACATGTTAAATCTAACGGTTCTGCAGTCTTTTTATTTAATCTTATTCCTGTAATCGTTTCTACCATTATTGTATGGCTCTAGCGAAATATGCTGAACGTACGGTAAAAAGCATTCTGCATCAAACGTTTGTGTAACTTTTAATCTATATTTTTCCCTCCGATCAGATACTGGTTCCCGCCATAATTTCTCAACAATTCGGTAACACTGCTATGTTTTTTGTAACAATTTTTTACAGACCTTGCTGCTCTCCGCTGTAATCGATCTACATATAAATCTAGTCCTACTTCCAAGTGAGGTCTCACGAGAGAAAAATATCATCGCTCATTTTTTTCTCGGCACATTTTCCTCCTATTCCTTTAATAAATCCCAATGTACAATTTTCCTGCCCGTAAATTCACCTTATGTGCTTCCCTCAGGAAAAGGCTGCTTCTAGGCTGTTTCAGGTTAGATGACTGGTAGTGGCAGTGGTGCCAAAACCGTGTTTTGCATATTCACTGCATACTTCTTGGGTCATTTTTCATAGTTACATTTTGAATTAATGTAGTTGAATTTCTTCTCTGTTGTTCATGCTGATGATAAGTCAACCGCTGCCAAACAGCTATGTGGTGGCTCGCAGGGTAATATGTTGATATACATCTACATCTACGCAAAACCCTGCGAGCCACGACGAGGGTGTGTGGCAGGGGGTGAAGATCACCAAACATGCACTATTGCCATGCAAGTAGGATATTTAAGGGAGACATGCTAGAGAACAGGGTCACATGCAGCTAGATGGTTAGTATCTACATAATAAGGAAGGGATTATTGGTTGTTATTACATGCATCATGCACTACAGACTACTCTAACTATATTTCACCCTTTGCTACGCTGCCTATTGTTCTCTCTTATGGTACGCGGGAAAAATGACATTTTTAATCGATCGGTACGACAATCTATCTCTCTAATCTTGTTAATCTGATCAAACCTAGCATAATATGCAGGGGTTCTCATTATATATCTAACGTCATCTGTGAACAAATCGGTTTCGAATTTACTTTAAAGGTTTAACCTAAATTTTAACCTGCGTTCTGATAGTCATTCCCAACCTAGTTCTTCTATTAAATTCTTAACACTTATACAATTTTCATAACAGACTTTAACAAATCTTGCGGATCTCCTTTACACACGCTCTAATTCTTTAATCAAACCTTCCTCGTACGGATCCCGTACACTTGCGGTATATTCTAAATGAGGCCTGACAAGTGTAAGATAGCTTCTTTCTCGTACTCTCTCATCGCATTTGCCTAGAACCCTTTTTACGAATCCTAATCTACGGTTTGCTACCCTAGTTGTTTCCCTGATGTGTTTCCCCCATAACATGTCTTCAGTGATGGTGACGCCTAAGTATTTAATAGATTCTACGTTAGATATTTTCTTTTCTTTGATGCAATAATTATTCCGGGGAATGCCATTATTTTTACAAAAGTTCATTACCGCGCATTCCTTCAAATTTAATTCTAGCTGCCAAATATCACATCAATCTTCAATCGCATCTAAATCCTCAGCTAAAGACTGGATGTCCTCTTCATTTCTAATTTCCTCATACACTACTGCATCATCGGCAAAAAGACGGAGATTGCTATTTTTTACTACTGTATTCAAGTCGTTTACGTACAGAAGAAATAAAATTGGGCCTATCACACTTCCCTGGGGAACACCAGATGTATCTTTTACTTCGCCGGAGCTGATACCATCTAATACCACCCTTTGAACGCTTTCATGTAAGCAGTCTCCTATCCAGCCTACTATATTACTGTCTATCTCGTATGATGCTAACTTTGCGAGTAACTTACAGTGGGGAACCTTGTCAAACGCTTTTCTAAAGTCAAGAAACGCTGCGTCTACCTGCACGTTACCTTCTCCGGAAATTAAATATCATGAACAAAAAGACCTAATTGAGTTTTGCAAGACCGTCCTTTTCTGAACCCATGCTGGGTTGTTATTGATAAATCCTGGCTGTCGAGGTGTCCCATTATTGATGTAACTATTATATGCTCTATAATTGTACATGATAATGACGTTAATTATATTGATCTATAATCACATGGCTGTTTCCTATCACCGCTTTAAAGATTGGGGTCACGTGTGCTCTCTTCCTGTCTTTGGGAATCTCGTGCTCTTAGAGGGATTTTATAAATACTACTTTAAGATACGTAGCCATTTTGAGAGCTAATTCTTGATAAACACGAGCTGGAATTTCATCAGGACCTGAGGACTTGTTCGGGCTAATGTTATTTAGTAAGGGTACAATGCCGCTACAAGATATTTCGATCGGGGGCATTGGTTGCTGAAATTGGTCTGGTATAGTTTCGTGCAAACTACGCTTAGTTTGATTATAAACGCTCTGAAAAAAATAATTCAACAAATTAGCCTTTACTAAACTGGAACTTACTATTTCGTATCTATCGTTTTCAAAATGTTTGGAATCTGATCTCACCCCATTGGATTTCCTCTTCCAGGCCATAGTTTTGCGTGTTTATCTAATATTGGCTCTTAAAATCAGTTATGGTAAGTGTCCTTGACTCTGTGTTTAGGTTAATAAATAAGTAAATATTTTTCATTGAGTGTTGCAGTATTTTGCAATGTAGATGAAGCACTGGGTAATGGCCACGTACTTAACTGACTCTACATTTATTATTTCGGCTTGATTGATTTTGTACGTTTTACTGTAGAAAGTAATTCTTTCGTAAAATATCATAACAATGCACTTTTTAATATTTAATTCTAACTGCCAATATCGCAACATACGTGTATAGCACATAGGCCTTTCTGCAATGCAAGTCTAATACACTTCGTGATAATATCCCTGTGCAATACTTAGTGTCGCAAATAGTCAACATTTGCTCGAAACGTCCGTGGTGATACCATTTCTATACTAAAAGAATGATAAGTGACTAATGATTATTCCCTGGAGTACACCCAATGTGACTTTACCTGTATCTGAGCTAACGCACTCTATTCTATTATTACCCTCTGTTCACGGTATTCTAAGAAATCTTCAGTCCAGCTTATTATATCGGGATATATTTCATAGCCTTTTAGCTGAACCAGAATGTTCGAATGTGGAATATTTATGATAGCTTTTTTGAAACCTAAAAAGGTAAAATACGGCTTAAAACGTAAAAACGTTTTTGAAAACGTAAAATACGGCCTTTCCCATTGCAAGCCTTTCTCCAAGAAGATCATGAACAAAGAGAGGTAACTGGATTATCTAAATACCTAAAAATTATCAGACGATGATATGAATCTACCAATATGCTGTTAGTGTATCGGATCCATACGAAACGGGATTGATATCAGAGTTAGATCGCGTACAGC
Organism: Ceriagrion tenellum; assembly: GCA_963169105.1. NCBI lineage: Eukaryota > Metazoa > Arthropoda > Insecta > Odonata > Coenagrionidae > Ceriagrion > Ceriagrion tenellum. Next base: position 80,052,244 of record OY720633.1, read on the forward strand.
GAAGAGGAGCTAGGTTTGTGAAACGATGCTACGATAAGTTTGCTAGTGTTTCTGGATTGTTAGAAGAATTAGGATGGGAATCGCTATCACAGCGTAGATTAAATTATAGGCTTAACCTCCTAACTAAATTTCAGGAAAATCATTTCTCTGCCGACGTAAAAAACATACTATTAACCCCTTCGTACTACGGCAGATTAGATCGCGCCAATAAATTAGAGAGCTAGATTGTAGAACCGATAAGGATATATAGAAGGTATAAAATGTCATTTTTTTCCGCGTATTATTCGGGACCATAACAGCTGTGATCGTCGTCATGAATAGTTTGAGTAGTGACAATAGGCAGACCGTAAATCTTTCTCATTATATTCACTACTCTCTTATTTATGCATGATGTAAATAATGATGTTCTTATTTATGCATGATATTTGAATCTGTAGTAGTAGTCTTTGTATCCCTTGCATGATGGAACGATTGAAGATAGAATGTTTCTTGGGTAATAGATTTTGAATTGGCGCTTTCCATGTATGGTTGCGGGTTTCAATGTAATTTCGTAGTTCTACCGTATCATTCATGCATGCCTGGTGTGGAAGAACCCCCTGCCACACACCCTTTGGGTGGCTTGCAGGGCATGACGTAGATGTAGATGTACATATGTTGCACGAGGTAGCCGTCAGGAACATAGGTTTATAGTTACTAGGATCTTTTTTATCACCACTTTTAAGGATGGGTGTGGTATGTTCGCGATTGTCTAGTCATAAAGGTACGATTTTCTGAGGGAGATTTTTCCAATATTATTTTCCAGTACGGTGCTATTTCTGACGCTCATTCTCAATAAACTAGGGCGTAAATTTCATCGAAATCGGGTAATTTCGATTTCAGATGAGTTTCTATGCTGCGACGAGAAATACTTATAGATTGAATTAGATTTTTGTGTAAGCAAGGCAATGTAGCGGAGATATTCAATAAAATAATATAGGGTGTGTGATACGGGGTGATTCCAGACCAGGCATGGAGCTCTCATCCCAGTTCCAATCAGAACCGCGCTCTTTCCTCCGGATACCAAGCCAAAAATAGTCAGGATAATAGTGCGCAGTATGTATATCGCTAAATGATCTAGAATGCTCTTTCCTCTCATGAGTGCTGTTACTAATTTATTCAAAGATTATGATGTAAAAGCATAAAGATGAGTGTCGCAATGTGTCCATTTATGAAACTTTACGTCTTTCAGTCTATAGAGGGGCCTTTGTAATGACTACTGATGAAAATATTACATTAGTTATTGGATTTATGAAATGCGTCACCTGTCTTTCTAAACCCTAAACTGTGGTTATGTTTGAACTTGGTGGCATGCTATAAGTGTATATAAAAATTCGATTTGACAATCACTTGATGGAGCACCACACCCTTCTACGTCATTGTCTGGAAATATGTCGTTATCACTTACTTTCTCGTCTTTTACAGGTATAAAGACTCCTCCTGTTTTCACTATTCGGTCATTTCCAAAGATTGCATATGATTGTGAGAAGATCTCGGTATCCACAATTCCACTCGACAGCGACCTTATGATCCTATCAGTTCATTAGCCACAGTGGTTTGATGAGCTGGTAAAAACGGCGACTTTGTTTTTTATACATCTACATCAACTTGTTACACTGCAACCACTTCAAGGGTGTTGGGCAGGGTTTGACATATCACCAACATGCACTATAGCGAAGACAATAACTTTCACCAACATGCACCACATAATGCGTATGCTATTTAACAGAAACTACTAAATTAATCTATAATGTAACTACGTGAACGTGACACTGGAGTAATGCAGGGGACATGCAAATGATGGTTTAGCATAACTCGGCAGATTACGAAATATGCATTGGGTGGCGTATGAATAAATCAGGTTCACTACCTCTCATCTAGCCTACCTCAAAGTCTTAAAGCAGCCATTATGATGTCCTCCTGCCTGTCTCCTGTCGATCGCGGAAAAAAACGACATTTTAAACATATTTGTTCTACAACCCACTTCCCCTATTTTTTCTCATGACCTTATCTATCGTAGTATGTTGAGTTCGTAGTATATTGAAAACATCGTCTTATCGGCTTATCTCATATTAAGACATTTGACGATTGCTATGGTAATGGATTCTCTTGGGTACGACTGACTGTTCCTTTGTTTAGAGTAGCTTAAGAAACTATTGGAAGTAGTTATTTATGATTTCAACATTGTTTGGGTCGAATCCGCGTCAGTTGTCATTTAGCACAACAGTTTCGCCAGCTATCCTGCCGGCGTCATCAGGTGAAGGATGGCATCATTTGCCTGAGACATCCTTCCCCTCAGGAGGCACAGACAAACTCCACAGAAACAACTAAAATATACTTTCATGTAAATATATAAACGTGACTCAGGAGTCATGCAGGGGACGTGCAAGACATGGTTTTAGCATTACTGGGCTGGATTTTTAACCTACCTACCGCAATGTTTGCCAAAATATACCATTCATTTTTACACGTATAATGGTCCGTGTATTCACCCCAGAGAGAGCTTATTTAAAAAATTAGGAATTTATAGCACCTAGAATTTGTAAAAAAAATCAACATTTTGTAGTTTTCATGTTCTATCAATTATTTTGGAAAATTAATCATATTGTCACCGCAGTTAATTCTTCAAACGTACCGCGCGAAAACAATGAGTCAAGTTAAAGACTTATTTAGATATTTTCATTTGATTGCTTACAATTTAAGTCTTATGAAAGTATATCATTGCACGTTTATTAATGTAATAGTTTTTTCGTGCTTCCTACAGCTGCTGAAATTAAAAAGTATAATTTAAATATCATATCCATCAAGACTAGGGAACTATATCGCTTTTACTACCATAAGAACCTGCAAAATTTCCGATTTTTTTCTGTCAATTGAAATTGCTGGTCCTCTATAAAAATAGGCAGGGGAGCAAACTAAGGGGGGGCAGGGAGGGAGCAAAACTAAAAGGCAGGGAGCAAACTAAAAGCTTTTATAGAATCAGCTGTTAACTTTATGACTACGAAATTCTTATGTCCGAAAATCATCAAAACAAAAGGATTAAAATTGTAGGCGTGAAAATTGCTCGCTTTGACGCGTAGCAAGGAGCAGGCATGTCGTATCTTTTTAAGCTAAATTTTGTTCTTTTTTATTCATTTGCAATTTATGTCATGAGATGATGGAAATCCATCTCAAGGATAGATAATTGACAAGTTTTTGGCGTATTGTGTTGTTTAAAGTATTACCCGGCATACATCGCCTGCTTCACCGATGACTTCAGCGCACATCATGGTGGAGTCGATGCCTCTGCTCAGGTGTCTGGAAGAAGTAGTATTGTATATCTCGTTGCACTTATCCTCGTCGATAACACGTAGTTCTCTTCTCAGAAGTTCCTGGCTGATACTCCCGCCTATGGAATGAAAAAAGGCTTAATAAATTAAGTAAGTAAGTCTAAGTACAAAGTGTTTCATCCCTTTTGTACATACTTCAAAGCGCACACTCAGTTCTTCATCGATATTAGAATTGATGCGTATGATATACCATCTACAATCACCTCCTTAATTTCAAGGTGAGAGTTTTTCAAGATAAAATTCATGTATTTATTGTTAATCAATAACTTTCATTCGTCGAACTGTTTATTTGCTTATCTATGAAGTGTCTATCCAAAGATTAAAGGTAAACAAAAAATATTTTCCTTGCCAATTTACAATCTCATGACAACGTAACCCCTACCATAGCAATTTAAATGAGTCCATGACCCACAACTCAAGTGTTTTGGACTGACAAAAATGTGGATTATTTCGAATGATTTTATCTCGCTTCTATATGATACCTGACAGCACATTTTTGCGTAACACATAAATTTTGTGGTCGTGAGAACTTTATCGGAATGTCTCATTGTTAAAATTTTCTATTGGTCAAGCGAACGCTAAAACTTTGTGCGTTAAGTGACTTTGAAGACACATGTTATAGCCCCATTGCGTTTTTCTACGGCACCATGGTTGAATCGTGATTACAAAGAGTCCAAACTTATTTTCTTTCAGTTCTTGAAATATCAAACTGTCTTTATAAACTCCACTTTATTTTGGGAGAACTTTCGGATTCATATTTTCCTCTTTTGCTGGAAGTCCTATTTAATTACCTGCAGATTGCCCATAAATCTCCCTCGTCTTACCCTCGACATGATAAACCACTCAGAGATCATGTACAGCTAGGGAATTCTGGCGTGTTTACCATTACATTAAAAGTCTGTGTTCTTTCGCATGCGTTATCGAGTTATAAATACAATCGACCTTAATGAATGGACCATATAACAACTAAAGGGAACAAGCCAAACGATAACATATGACAGTAATGTGCGGGAAAACGATGCTGCACTCATGAAGAGGCATGACTATTCGATATTTCTCTTGATATGGCAACTTAATGACATTATTTATAAAACAGGCCTTCAAAATAATAATAAAATTAATTTATAGCGTTGGTTTAACGCAATGGGGTCTTTTCCTCAAGCCCATATAAATTTTAACTGCTGGATGTCATAATATGTATAAAAAACCCTATTTACAAAATATTGCTAGCGTTGACAGAACTGACTGATTGATATTTTTATGTCGTAGTTCGCACAAAAATTCGAAATCCTTCAAAAAATGGAAACGTTCGTTCATTATTTGACGTGATTTTGACATCAAGGCTCTGTTGCAGGAGCAAGCTGAGTGACTGAATAGCAGTGACGCATGAATCGTCCTTGTTGGTAGCGTCAATCGCGAGTACCGGAGTACTCATCAGCAAGATGGATAATGGATTTGTCTAAGCATACACACGAAATCCTCCCGTTGTCGATGCGGTGATTGTGGAAGAATTGTTTTCCAATAACCGAAGGAGCTGCATGAGCGCTGAGATAGTGACGAGAGAAATGGGAGTGCTAGAGTATTTTCCACGTCCACATGTACATACTACCCTGAGATCCTCCGCATGGTCGTGTGGCAGGAGGTGTTAAGTCATCAGCCGTGTTAAGAGGTAAGTGATAAGGTGTTTGGAGGAGAAATGGTGATATGTATTATGGGAGTGTATTTAGTGGAGCTAAGCTTCTATTATGGTCGCTTATTGTGCGCGGAAAGAACGTGTTTTTGTACCTATCTGGTCGTCAATGTATCTCTCTAATTTTATCGCTTATTTCAGACCTAAAGATATAGTTGAGCGTCATCATCATATTCCATGTGTCGCTCTGAAGCACACCTGTTCTGAATTTCCTCCGAGTCTCTAGGGGCTTCAACCTTAACTCTCTAAAATTTGTGAAACACTATGTTCTCTCGTAGCCGCTTTCAACGAAGCTTGCTGCTTTTCTTTGTATTTAATTAATTGTTTTGGTTAATTCTTTATGATTAGGGGCCGAACCCTCGTGGCGTGATCGAGGAGTGGCCTAACCTGAGTAAAGTAGCATCTCTCTTTTACTTTTGATATATGCGGTACCCTATTGTCGCAAATAGAAATGTAAACTTACTTACATCTTTGCCTCTGACTACGCAGAGGCAAAGGGTAAAATCAAATATTTCAAAAACACATATTTGGCATTTATCATTTTGCCATATTAGACTCCACTTAACTGGAAAAAAGTTAATAACTAATACTTTAAATCATTCATCATCTGACTAAAATTTCCTAGTGTTTAATCTATTGTTATTTTTCTAATCATATGCACTTTATTGGTAAGTCGATTCTAATTATTAATCTGCTAATTTCCAAATGTAAGGGTAGGACATGTTAAAAATGATGGTAAACTATCCTGGTGTTGGAGTTGGAATGAAAATTTACATTTATACTTCGATACATGGCTGAAGAGCATGAGGATTCAGCAGAAATTGGTAGTTGTTAAATTATATTCAGGGGTGTGTGAAGAGTATCTTCGCGGCACATTGGATTAAATATTTTATTTTAGGTGCTCTTAATGATTTGACACAACGTATTTAAATGCTAAATACAAGGTTATTTCTGTACATTTCTCCGGTTTACTGAGATTTTAAGTAAGTCATGAACCCTTGCAATTACTTCTTCAATTTTTATACGTAGTAGAAAACGCATATTTTTAAAATCATATAATTAAGGAATTGTGGCGCTGGTGGAAGATTTGCTATCCCGCATGCCAGGTTGCATCTTCAAATATCGCCCGGTACTCAGGACCCGGCCTCTCTATCACCCGGGACATGATTTCAATATATTTGTTGTTATTGGAGTAGGCTGAACCAACCGAAAAATCATTATTATTTTGATGGATGTACAGAATAGTTTATCAAATAGCTAATATATTTTCTTTGGCGTATTTCTGATAATAGTACATATATACACATTCCTAATTTCCTAATAAACGAAAACCTAATCTGGCGCATGCGCCTATGTATTATTGCTCAGAAGATCTATGCACCATCTATAATTCTTTGTTTTAGGCGCCATACCATCAACGGATAACGTCTCAGATAATGCAAATGCCAACTGCACATCCACAAATGGGAGAGCTCCACTATCACGGCCGTAGAGATGTAAACAGTGAGGCTTAAACGGAGCATGGACGTCACAATATGTCGACGGAGCATTTCCGCCGGGATTTTAGCATTTTGACGGGAAACTTCTCTCATAGTTTTCGAGCTTAAAAATGATAATTGTATCATGGTTCATGCATAAAAATGATGCATAATTAGAGTCAATCAAATTGGAGTTGATAATAAAGTGGAAATGAGCCCATTCCAACATTTCCCAGTTTCTATGACGTGGGTTTTCCATGCACACCGATTGCTCCTAATTAAGAGCCTTTATGAGTGAAATGACCAAATGTGTTGTTTCTGTTGCCAGTAAAATTTTGCGCTAATTTTGATTGATTGAGAATAAATATTCTCTTCAACGACCCCTAATTCTGTATTACCTCTCCCTTGTGACTGATACGTCAGCAAATCTTAACGACAGACTTACACCCTACAAGTAAGTCGTTAGGGATTTAGGAGCATAAGATTACTAAATATCAATGGACATGATCCTTTCAAGCTTGAATTAGCTGACCACTCGATCTAATCATCACTTAGAGGTCTTGGTGAAGTCTTTTTTGAGTGAGAAAAAATATATAAATTGCCGCGTTTCTTTATTATTAATACGGTTGGAGTCTAAGATAGCAAGCAGATTCCTCTTACCGAATTCCGTAGTTCCCCATGCCGACTTAATGTATGTATCATACTTGATAGAGTCGTCCGTTCTTAGGCATGCTGGATGGAGTTCCGTTGATACAAGAGGCCTGGGGTTCTTTGTGATGGCGGGCCCAATCTCCAGCAGACCGACATCGTTGTATTTTATCGGTGGTTTATATCCAGGATGACGAATACTTCGAACGACTCTGTGGATCTGTCCTGTGTTGCCCAATAGCGACTCATTTGCCACCAAATTCACAGTTCCAAGAAGCACCCATTTAGGTGTACGACTGAAAAACGAGGGTTTTGTTATTAGAAACTTAAAACTAATGGTTCAATACAAGGTAAATGAATTTCCAATTGATTTTTGCTGAATATTTTAATGTTTGCTAATACGCAAGGGGAAAATATTAAATTCGGATAAATAAATAGGAATATCTACGAAATACCGTGCAAACCACCACTAGAGTCATTCTAGAGCTATTCATGCTTGGTGCGAAAAGTGGCAGATGGAACTAAACATAAAAAAGTGCGTAGCAGTCAGCTTTTGGAAAAAGAAAAATTGGCCATTTAGGGCATACAGAATTGAAAATACAGAAATTATTCACGCCGAGTCTGTTAAGTACTTAGGAGTCACAATTAGTCACGACCTATCTTGGGGAAAACATATTAGGGAAATATGCGGTCAAGCATATAGGAAGCTAGGCTTTATCAAGAGAGTACTCGGAAAATGTGATGAGAAAGTGAAAGAACGTTGTTATTTTTCAATCGTTAGGCCTCATCTGGAATATGCTGTTAGTGTATGGGATCCATACGAAACGGGCTTGATATCAGAGTTAGATCGCGTACAGCGAAGAGGAGCTAGGTTTGTGAAACGATGCTACGATAAGTTGGCTAGTGTGTCTGGACTGTTAGAAGAATTAGGATGGGAATCGCTATCACAGCGTAGATTAAATTATAGGCTTAACCTCCTAAATAAATTTCAGGAAAATCATTTTACTGACGACGTAAAAAACATACTATTAACCCCTTCGTACTACGGCAGATTAGATCGCGCCAATAAAATTAGAGAGCTAGATTGTAGAACCGATAGGTATAAAATGTCATTTTTTCCGCGTACCATTCGGGACCATAACAGCTGTGATCGTCGTCATGAATAGTTCGAGTATTGACAATAGGCAGGCAGTTAATCTTTCTCATTATATTCTCCTCTTTCTTATTTATGCATGATGTAAATAATGATGTTCTTATTTATGCATGATATTTTGAATCTGTAGTAGTAGTCTTTGTATCCCTTGCATGTTAGAACGATTGGAGATACAATGTTTCTTGGGTATTAGATTTGTAATTGGCGCTTTGCATGTGTGGTACGCGGGTTTTTAATGTAATGTCGGTGTTCTACCATATCATTCATGCATGCCTGGTGCGAAAGCACCCCCTGCCACACACCCTTTGGGTGGCTTGCAGGGTATGACGTAGATGTAGATGTAGATGTAGAGTTCAGTAATTCTGGCTAAATTTGTTATATTCCAATTAAAAAAGGAAAAATTCTTGGTATTTACTTCCAACTACCAGAGTAAACATTCCATAGAGTAAATGCTATTCTATTCATTTGTGGGAGGTCCTGTTACATTTCCTTAAATATTCACGGGAAAGAGTACATTTCTTACGATTCTGCATTATTGATGCAATGTGCTGCAGTCAGGACGAATTTCTCGCTGATAAGTGAGCCTCCACATAACCACTTAATATCACTCTGCTCTCCGTAGCCTATTTCCGCCTGTAAGAATCAAGAGAGAAAATTAAATCATATACTTCTTTCCTAAGAATTACTATAATATGTTATACACGGCATTTTTTTAGCCATTACTTTTTCAATACTGTCAATACAAAACTTCAAACATGTAAAATTTCAACAACAAATTATATATTTTTTCCTCAAAAGTTGAGGAAATTGCTAACTTGAACAATTTTTTTCACCCTCTCATATCTGTCATTATTAACGCTTGCAAGCTCATTGCTATTGCCGTTAGCGACAATCTCTTTTAAAGATTTTGAACACTGTGTGTCATTAGATGTATTTACCGGCGTCTATGGTGACAGAAGAAAACGTCGTCGTCTTAGTTGTTTTTATACTATGGTCGAAATACCCAACACAAAAATACTTTTAAGCTGTGTTCACATGACGGAAAAGGCGACGGAAGACGGAAAAGCGGAAAGCCAATCACAGGGCGGTAGGGAGGAGTCAAGGAATTTTAGATTTTCGGGGGCGAAATGTGACGTCACCACGTCGCGGAACTACAGAAACAAAACAACTGAAGCGGGAAAATTTCATTTGTGCCAGGGTTGGAATTAAAAATCATGCTCTTATTCTTTTAAGGCTTTCGTCGGACTATATTACTATTCAATGAGAGCATTTAAATGGCTGATCAACATGTGCATATAATTACTGTAAATAGAATGTCGGCCGGCAGTATTTAAACTATCCAGCGATGACAATAAAATACTCGTGAGTACGTATATAACATATCTGTAACTAATAAAATGCATAAATAGGAATAAAAAGAAAATTTGACGGCACCAGCTTTACCTCCTAACGCCACTTTTTTCAAATCGTGCAGAATAACACATTGAAACAACACCAAACTATACTTTCCTATAAAAAGGTACAAATGTCCGCACATATACATTTTCAACCTTACCGCTTATTCCGATGGCATTGTCTATTCTATCACTTTATTTCTTACATTGGCAAGGTCGTCATGTTTTGTATGCTTCACATCCCATATTGAGGTATCTCTTATCACATGAGAAATTAGCATTTCGTTCAGTGTATCCTCGGACGCCATTACGACCGAGGAAGACATGTTCTAATTAGCGATTGCTTCAATCAAGAGCAGTGTTCTTCGTTTCAATGCTTCCCGCGATGTGTCGGATACCGAAGTTCTATTGTGTGTGACGTCACGTTCCGCTCGCGGACGGCGGAAAATATCCAAAAATTTGATTCTCCCGTTCCGCCTTCCGCGACTCCACCCCTTTCTTCCGAGGCTCCGCCCCTTCAATCGTCCGCCGACTCGTGATTGGCTTTCCGCTTTTCCGTCGTCCGTCTTCCGCGACCTTTTTCCGTCATGTGAACCCGGCTTTAGGCTATCATACAATTAAGTAGCTTAAATCAAAGGAAATTGAGCTCTACGGCCTCTCTAGATAGATAAAATTAAAAATTCTCCAATAGCCGTAAAAATGGCGAGGACATCCGTTTTTTAAAATCCTGTAAACTTAACAATGTCTTCCCGAAATTTATTAATTCCCTTTCTTTGTATCGCAAAAGAAACCTTGATATTGACGAAAATTTACGACGTAGAGCTCTTAACTCTGAAATCGTGTCCCTCTATATAGATAAATAAATTAAAAATTCTCCAATAGCCGTAAAAATGGCACCTCTCGTCAAACATGCAACCACACAACACTTACTGTGCTGGTTTGCGGGAAAGGGGATTCCACAGCAGGGACCAACCACAGCCTCTCTACCAGAATACCCTCCTGTGATGGTTTACGGGAATGTTACTTCCTCGCCAGTGACCACCACAGACACACACTCAACCCAGTTGGGATCCTTTTCGTGGGCTAATGGGACCCTGATAAGGATGCCTGGGTTATAACCTGTGATCCTTCATAGGGCTAATGGGACCCTACTACGGATGCCTGGTCATTACCACAAACACACTCACAAGCACTCAAATCACTCACTCACACACACAGACGGGCCCAACTTCTGGGAGAAATCGCTCAAAAAGAGCGTGGTCAAAAAATAAACAAAGACAAACGAGGGTGAGCGTCGGATACGCGTATTTCGGCCACAAGGTGGTCCTCTTCAGCGAGCTGAAGGGAAAAGCACTTGCAACACGAGGTTGTAAGTGGCCATTTTTACGGCTATTGGAGAATTTTTAATTTTATCTACCAATTAAGTAGCTTATTTTGGTAGAATTCCTTTACCAGGGAGATGAGAAATGTATGAAACTTACATGAGCCCATTATCAATGAATTTGTATAAATATTCAGTGAATATATTTTCCATGATTTGATATCTGCGGAATTCATATTTCATCTACAGCGAAGTAATATCGTAGAGCTACTACAAGGATAGTGGTCAGGGATGAGTCATCACGAACGTACCCTATAATACACCTTAATAAAGTGAAGACAACAACTACTGTTGGTAAAGTTGTAAAAAACTACAAATATTTCTCATAATGTGAAATTTCATTCACTACTCTATGAACTCTCTATTATTTCGCCAAAACTTCAGCCCAGCCACTTGTTGAAAAAGGGAAATCATCCAGACCGGGAATTTCCTTAAAATGGATTTAAAACTCCTCCACAATACCCTTAACTCGACCATTGATTTCCCTGAACTGCTTTCTCTCTTCAACTTCAGGATACCAACTCGATCCACCCGCACCCATACTCTACTCCATCTGCCTATTCCAAGGATATCACTCACCAAGCGCTCACCTTTATTTCGCCTCTCATCCCTTCTAAATTCACTCCCCCACACTATCGATCCTTTTTATTTACCATGTAACTATTTCACCACCCAAGCGATATCCCACCTGTCAACAAATTAAATATTTCCCCTTTCCATGTTGGGCTCTGGTTGCTTATTTTTATGCTGTTATTGTGTTTTTGCCCTCTTTCTTGTTTTTTTGTTATATGTTTACTATAAATTGGCGCTATTGCTGTATGTGAACAATTTTTTTAAATAAATAAATAAATAAAATAAATAAATTTCATTATTTTCACCAGGAATTCTTCCCGATAATTTCTCAAGGCTATCAATTTTTCTCTTGAGTGTTGGGATCTTGCTGCTTATCAGTTAGAACAGGATTTCGAGCCAAACATACCTTTACTTGCCAAATTTATAATTTGTTAAAAGTTTTCCCAGCCATGTACAATAAAAACTCATATTTCTGTGCTGAAAATGAGATGAAGTTTTTCCTAATAAATTAATGTACTTTATGCAGTAAAAAATGGCATTTCTATGTTAACAATGACTAATAATGGAGCAAAGGTTAGTTTAATTTATCTGGTTTATAGAAAAGAAAAAAAAATACCATATGGGGAAATTCATGGGGAAGAGCTATAATTCCTCCTGTATTGCCATTTCCTTCTGGGCAGATCTTGCTGTATTCATTGCACCCTAAAACAAGATAAACAAATCAATATCTCCTTATACTACGTAAAGAACTAAATGTTACCTGACTGTCCATGTTTCGGCTAATTTATATGTGGAAATACTTGCATTTTTTAGCCTTCTCTCCCAGTATTTTATCCTTGACCGGTGATAAAGATGGTGGTGACAATGTACTCACATCCCGCTGGACTCTGTGGTGCTGATTTCGGGCCGTGCACATAACGTCACGACCCATTGAATCAATGCATCGCTCTCCTGTGATGAAAATAATATTTTAAAATAGCAAAAAACAATTCTCAACAATACAAGCGCCGGTTATATGAGATATCTTTAGATTTACGCTGGGTGAGATCATTTAACAAAAACATTCACTTGAGGAAAATCATAAGAGTGACTTTGAACCGGAGATCCTGAACTTGGAGAAGAAAGCGAAAAAAATTAAAGCTTTAGAGCAATTAGAAATTCTGAAAAGTAGGACAGTTACATCCACTTATTACCCCGTAAGCCACCACAATGGTGTTTTGCAGGGAGTGACATATCACCAACATGAACTGCAGTAAAGAAATTTACTTTTACCAACATGCAACGTATACACGGTAGGCTATAAATGCTACAGAAATTGCTAAAATAATCTATAATGTAACTATAAAAACGTGACATAAAATTCATGCAGGTAACATGCAAAACAAGGTGTTTGCAACCTTCGTCAGACATGAAGTAGAGTGAAGAAATGAATCGTCATCAACCTGCACTACACTATGGGTATTCTACAAATAGTATAGAAACCACTAAATTAGCCTGGCCAGTTATTTCCCGAGTATGTTTCCTCCACGAGAGATCATTAAACTGCGATGTATTTTGAAGATTCCACAGTCTCTACTTGGGTATTCCGTACGTAAAAGCTGTACTGAAGGAAGCTTTTATTTCCAGAAGTTCACTTCAACTCACCTTAATGCAATTCCAGCTGAAATGCGTCGAACCCGCTGGAACTGCCATGAGGCCCCTCGTTAACGCTTCTCTTTGCTACTGATTTCCCTGTACACCACAGCATCGTCCGCTAACAGTGCAGAGAAGATCAGGAAGATACGTGAAAGGCCATTGTGATAGTCATGTCATTGATACTGACCTCTTGCTACAGCTTGGATGGGAATCGCTTTAAGATCGTCGATAGAAAATTACTCTCAATATTTTATGTAAAATTTAAAACCGGCTAATTTTCAGACGAAGTTTTCAATATCTTACGTACTCCAACATACGAAAGTGTAGCAGATCATGAGCATAGAATAATGGGAGTTAGTTCGTACATCTACGTAATACCCTGCGAGCCACGACGAGGGTGTGTGGCAGGGGGTGAAGATCACCAAACATGCACTCTTGCCATGCAAATGGGATATTTAAGGGAGACATGCTAGAGAACAGGGTCACATGCAGCTAGATGGTTAGTATCTACATAATATGAAATAGATTATTGGTTGTTATTACATGCATCATGCACTACAGACTACTCTAACTATATTTCACCTACCTATCCCTTTGCTACGCTGCCTATTGTTCTCTCTTATGGTACGCGGGAAAAAGACATTTTTAATCAACCGGTACAACAATCTATCTCTCTAATCTTGTTAATCTGATCAAACCTAGCATAATACGCATGGGTTCTTAATATATATCTAACGTCATCTGTGAACAAATCGGTTTCGAATTTACTTAAAAGGTTTGACCTAAATTTTAACCTGCGTTCTGATAGTAATTCCCATCCTAGTTCTTCTATTAAATTCGTAACACTTATACAATTATCATAATGGCCCTTAGCAAGTCTAGCGGATCTCCTTTGCACACTCTCTAATTCTTTTATCATACCTTCCTCGTACGGATCCCATATACTAGCGGCATATTCTAAATAAGTCCTGACAAGTGTTAAATAACTTCTTTCTCGTACTCTCTCATCGCATATCTAAGAACCCTTTTTACGAACCCTAATCTACGGTTTGCTACACTAGTTATTTCTCTGATGTGATTCCCCCATGACATCTCTTCAGTGATGGTGACGCCTAAGTATTTAATTGATTCTACGTTAGATATTTTCTTTTCTTTGATGCAATAATTATTCCGAGGAAAGCCATTCATTTTCCAAAAGTTCATAATCGCGCATTTCTTCAAATTTAATTCTAGCTGCCAAATATCACATCAATCATCAATCGCATCTAAATCCTTAGCTAAAGACTGACTGTCCTCTTCATTTCTAATTTCCTCATACACTCACAATTTCCACATACATCATCGGCAAAAAGTCGGAGCTTGCTATTTTTTATTACTGTATTCAGTATTTTTGCTATTTTCATATCTATGCTAGCTATTTTTATTAATCAATATCAATAAGAGACCATGATGGCTGCTTTAAGGCTTTGAAGTTGGCTAGTTGAGAGGCAGTGCAGTTTAATAATCCATATGCACCCTAATAAATGTTTATAAATGTAGCCCCAATGCAGTGCTGGGGGCCGGAGGGTTGCAACCGTGGGACACCAGCTGTGGGTTGGTGGCTTCGAAGGGACAATAATCCTGTTTGGCTGGCATGCTGTCTGCTGTAAAAGTGTTCGTATTTGTCAGTAGGCGATGTCAAGTTGGTAAAAAGAGAAACGCCCGCGGATAACCCGAAGAAAGCAGTCTTTCAGAACCTCCTAGACTTCTACCCCATGTGATAAAATGCGTAATTTTTTCCGCGGTTTCTCCAAAATGTAATACATGGAGGCTCTTTTCAATGTATGTATACCAAAAATCTCCATAGCGGAGTGGATGCGGCTACAATCCATTCCACACACTTGCCGCGCCACCTTACTCGCGTAGCAGTCAGCTTTTGGAAAAAGAAAAATTGGCCAGTTAGGGCTTACAGAATTAAAAATACAGAAATTATTCACGCCGAGTCTGTTAAGTACTTAGGAGTCACAATTAGTCACGACCTATCTTGGGGAAAACATATTAGGGAAATATGCGGTCAAGCATATAGGAAGCTAGGCTTTATCAAGAGAGTACTCGGAAAATGTGATGAGAAAGTGAAAGAACGTTGTTATTTTTCAATCGTTAGGCCTCATCTGGAATATGCTGTTAGTGTATGGGATCCATACGAAACGGGGTTGATATCAGAGTTAGATCGCGTCCAGCGAAGAGGAGCTAGGTTTGTGAAACGATGCTACGATAAGTTGGCTAGTGTGTCTGGACTGTTAGAAGAATTAGGATGGGAATCGCTATCACAGCGTAGATTAAATTATAGGCTTAACCTCCTAAATAAATTTCAGGAAAATCATTTTACTGACGACGTAAAAAACATACTATTAACCCCTTCGTACTACGGCAGATTAGATCGCGCCAATAAAATTAGAGAGCTAGATTGTAGAACCGATAGGTATAAAATGTCATTTTTTCCGCGTACCATTCGGCACCATAACAGCTGTGATCGTCGTCATGAATCGTTCGAGTATTGACAATAGGCAGGCAGTAAATCTTTCTCTTTATATTTTTTACATTCTTATTTATGCATGATGTAAATATTGATGGTCTTTTTTATGCATGATATTTTGAATCTGTAGTAGTAGTCTTTGTATCCCTTGCATGTTGGAACGATTAAAGATAGAATGTTTCTTGGGTATTATATTTTTAATTGGCGCTTTGCATGTGTGGTACGCGGGTTTTAATGTAATGTCGGTGTTCTACCATATCATTCATGCATGCCTGGTGCGAAAGCACCCCCTGCCACACACCCTTTGGGTGGCTTGCAGGGTATGACGTAGATGTAGATGTAGATAT
Organism: Ceriagrion tenellum; assembly: GCA_963169105.1. Classification (NCBI taxonomy): domain Eukaryota; kingdom Metazoa; phylum Arthropoda; class Insecta; order Odonata; family Coenagrionidae; genus Ceriagrion; species Ceriagrion tenellum. The sequence continues at coordinate 80,068,423 of OY720633.1, forward strand.
ACTCCCCGTTGCAGGCGAGTCGCACCAGACTCGACCGCAGGATCGAAAAACTGATGTGAAATTCGGCGTCGCAAACGGTCACAGCATGACTCATCGGATTCGCACTGTGGAAGATTTGTAGATTTCCCCCATTGAGGTTACTCTGTATTTCTCGGCGATTCAATTGACTATTTCTCTACATATATTAAAAAAATGAGGGTTCGCCATTTTGTTTAATATCTTTGGTATATAATTACAAAAATGTAAGTAGGCTACATAAAAACAAAGATAAAAACTTTCCTTCCAATTTCATTACTTTTTATTCCAGTTCTTTTCCAACGAAGGTTTAGGAAGGGCTTGATTTTTAAGATTTCGTGAGAAAATTGAGTGTACACCATTTTTGCGAAAGTTTTGCAACTTTAACCTCATGCAAATTGTTAATTGTTGAGTACTAAGAAAAATGCTTTGCGTTATTGCATGCACACATGCACAGATCTTTTGAGAATATTTATGCAAAGTTTAAGCTTCCTGGCTTGAAAAAAATCACTTTTTGAATTTTGGCCAGCTTTTTTCGATTTTAGCCCTCTGTGCGGCGCTTCAAGTAAAATCGCGGTGGCCAAGTTGTTCTTGGAGCTTTTAGATGTACGAATTCCCACCAGTCGTCCTCTGCTGCTAGGGTGACGAAGTTTTATTTAGCGCATATTTGTCTCTCCAGAGGACTGATATGGCGTAAGCATTGCTGGTAGCTGTTGAAAAAAAATCAGCATTCACTAATTACGGAGCGTTTTTACGGAAGAACGTATAATTTGTTTATACCTCCGTTTAAAAAGACATTTAAGCCTGCCGTTAGTCCTTGCCCTCAAGGTCATTTACCCTGTGGAATAGTATCTATATATTACTTCTGATGGTGTCGTTTGTTCACAACAACAATTATTATTTGCATATACCCATATTGGCTTAATATTTTGGGAGGAAACTAGCTGTAAAATCTTAAATTACCTTGAACACTAAAGGACGGTTTCCCCCTCTTTCCTGGTAAGTATATGAGTAAAACAATTCCGTTAAGTTCATATTTTGCCAACAATTGACGCTTAATTATAGTTAAGCTCAATGTTAGGGATTAATTGGCATGCAGAAATAATTCTCTGCGTCAAAATACACTAGGGAAGGTTATCCTAAAATACGAGGTAAGAGGATGTTCTTGTGTCGTCATGAAAAATATTTTATCTTTAATGTACACCAAAATACACCTGGTTGAGCTTACCTAGTCCTTTTACAATTTAGTTCAATTTCATTTTAATGTTTAAAAGAGAATTTGTAACATTTATCCAGACTGAACACTTCATCTACATCTACGTCATACCCTGCAAGCCACCCAAAGGGTGTGTGGCAGGGGGTGCTTTCGCACCAGGCATGCATGAATGATATGGTAGAACACCGACATTACATTAAAACCCGCGTACCACACATGCAAAGCGCCAATTACAAATCTAATACCCAAGAAACATTCTATCTTCAATCGTTCCAACATGCAAGGGATACAAAGACTACTACTACAGATTCAAAATATCATGCATAAATAAGAACATCAATATTTACATCATGCATAAATAAGAGAGTAGAGAATATAATGAGAAAGATTTACTGCCTGCCTATTGTCAATACTCGAACTATTCATGACGACGATCACAGCTGTTATGGTCCCGAACGGTACGCGGAAAAAATGACATTTTATACCTATCGGTTCTACAATCTAGCTCTCTAATTTTATTGGCGCGATATAATCTGCCGTAGTACTTGGTTACTCAAGGAAAAGTCACAGTGCTACGGAACGTCGAGCCCGACCCAAAATGGAGAAATCAGAGTGAATTATGGGATCGTATCATGATCTGGATACCCTCGACCTTGCTTGCCCTTGGGGATAGGTGGCGCCTCTCTCGGTCATCGTCGGAAACATTCAATGAGGGAACATGTCTGAGCGGCGATTGTCCAGACCTTTGCTTCTCTATAACTGTGCTTGACCTTCACCCACAGATACTTCCATCTCCCATTCCCCACCAAAACTGAAGTCATCAGTGTCCATTAAAAAAGGCGAGTCCGTTGAGTTAAGGATGCTTGTCTTCAAGTAGAGTCAACTGATTTAAAAAAAAATGCATACGATAGAATTATCATTTTACATTTACTGAAGCGTGTACAAAATTTTTCTATCCTTATCTAGTTGTGAGATTTTGAGATAAATTAGCTAAACATGTTTCTATCATACCAAAGGATATAATTGTTCCCATATTGAATTTTGCGCGAGCTGTTGTAACAGTTGTTAACTCGGCTCTTTCCGAAACCTATGATGCGATAGAGGCTTGAGTTTTACCGTTTTAACTGCAATGACGCCAGCTTTATAAATATGCGAATACATAACCATTAGTCAAATACCATGGGATTTCCAATAACGAATAATTTCGTTAAAATCAGTTGACCCTTCTTGAAGATGCAGATTCCTAAACTCATATGACTCAACTTTTTTAACGGACAGTAGTCACCAGTGTAATGGGTTTCCCTAGCCTCTCCTACCAAAAATAAACCCTCACACGCCCGAATTCTACCTTCGTCCCTCCAATGGGTCATTCCTCTTCCCACTCCCAAGACTCCGGGGCACTGCACCTTAAGCCTTTCCCCCCTCCTTTCCCCACCCGTCTTCCTTCCTCTCTCACCTTATTTCCCCCCTATATGCTGTACCTATGTATCCTTCGTCTTCTGTGCCACGTGTACCGGATGACGACGTACCACGTCGATACCAGGTTTTTCTTAAGGGGCAATTCAAGTATTACATAAGACCTTAAGGGGTAGAGGGTATGGAATCATCTTACATTGCCTTATGCAGGGGGGAAGGGGATTTGAGACCTATTTACGTAAGAGTTTTGTCCGTCTTGAAACATTGTATCGTTTCCAAATATCCTATGTTTTTCTTCAAATATCCTGTGATTCTTCACAACTTCATCAGCTATGGTACTGTTTCGCCCTTAATGTTATTGAATATGGTACTACTTAATGACTATGACTGCATAATTATACGATATCCAGTGCTCACATTGTGTGATGGCTTCTATGGAAAGATGAAATTGCAGAAAGCGAGCATTTAACGATGAGTACAAGTCGACGAGTCGAGACGACTTGTACAAGACGTACAAGTCTGTTACGTCTTACGTAAGGAAGGGGAGCGGAGGTTGGAAATATCTTACAATGTCTTATATAGAGGGAGAGATGGAGGTCTAAAAGGCATGAATCGTCTTACCTACTTGCATGGAAATAGTGCATGTTTGGTGATCTTCATCCCCTGCCACACGCCCTCGTGGTGGCTCGCAGGGTATTACGTAGATGTACGTAATACTTGAACGGCCCCCAAATAATATTTACGGAGAGTGAGAAGGTTATTTCAATTACAATGTATAGTAAATTCTATGAAGTCACTTGTGGGACAACTGAGTTTAGAAGAAAGAAACACTTGAAAGACAGAAAATTTGACAACGGAAAACCTATATATGCCTTCAATTCTCAAATATTGTTCGTTTCAAATATTCAAATGATAAGAACACGTAAAAATAACGCTGGTTTCAGGGGAGGATTACACTCCCCATAAAAGTCAGGTTTTTGTCACTTGCATTCATCGTAAAGACGTTAGTGAGGTCAGTAAATAAATTTGGTTGATGTATAATTCTAAAAACGACCAGAAAATTCGTTATAATGCATTCGGAATAAATAAAAGTTCATGGGGACTTGCCACGTCAGTTGTGGAATCACTCGCCGAGGCAATGAGCGGGCATACGGAATTAACCATGATAAGCCACTCGCTGGTTCACTCGAGCTTGGGCTCGTATTCAAAACCTCAGCGTCCGTCCGAGAATCTTGATGGCAAACGATTTCTGCTCTAATTCAGATAATTAAAATGTGGAGTTCAGTACGGTAGGAAAATGTTTCATCAACATTTATTTCAAAAGTTTGTGGATGCAATCTTTGATTTGACAAATACTTCTACTTATTACCCTGCTAGCCACCACCTGTGTCACTTGCATCAATGCAGCCACGAACGCGTAAATGAGCTGGAAGAAAACCAATTGTAATACTAACTACGATTTCGAATATTCCGCCGAAAAAAACAGTTCTCTTCCTGGACTGCAACAATAATTAGCAAAATTAACCAGTCATTCATGATCACCTAATTAGGGCACCCTTTCAAGATTGCGCCATGTCTTTGCACTGGACCTTCGAGCAGAATGTGGGTGTGAAACTTTTGGCGTAACCGAGATATTTCCTATTTATTCTTTCTATAGTTTATTTGATACATTTTTCATAATTATTTATGAGTAACTACAGAAAATTAAGGTTCGACTAATTTTCTACATCTACGCCTACTTATTACCGTACTAGGCTTTACAAGGGTGTTTTGGAGGAGGTGACTGATCACCAACATGAACTACATAGAAGAAATTTACTTTCACCATCGTGCACCACATAATGGGTATGCTACAAATGCTACAAACTTCTAAAATAATCTATAATGTAGCAATGTAAACGTGGCCCAAGATTCATGCAGGGAACACGCAAAACATGGTGGTAGAACTACTCAGCAGATTTAAATGCATACATTAGCGGATACATGAATTAATCGGCTACACTACCTGTCAACTAACCTAATTCAAGTCTCAACGCAGCCATAACGGTCTCTTAACCGCGGGAAAAATTACATTTTAAACCTGTCTGTTCTACAATCTGTTTCCCTTATTTTGTTATCATGATCTCATCTACCGCAGTATGTTGGAGTTCGTAAGATATTGAAAACTTAGTCAGAAAATTAGTCAGTTTTTAATTTAAATGAAAGATTGAGTCTAATTTTCAATCGATGGTCTTAAAGCGATTCCCACCCTAGTTTTTGCAAAAGGTTAGTTCCACTAACGAGACTATCATAATGGCCTTTCACGTATCTTGCTGATCTTCTCTGCAAGCATTATAACTCTGTTTTTAAGCCTACCTCATGTGGATTCCAAACAATGGCAGCGTATTCTAAGTGGGGTCAAATTGACAAGTAACTCACCTGTAAATTTCTGTGTTGAATCGGCCGCAGCGATAAGCATGAGGAGGGCGACGTATACGCCAGCATTCTTCCCTCGAATCTCCATCGTTCGGCTTCCTGCTCTTTCGGCGGTTGGATGAGCACTGTGACTGGGAGCTCCTTTTTTCCTCCAGTCATGTGACCCGTTCCTGACCTCGACCTTGAACGGGTTACTCCGGCTGACTAGAGGCCCTTTATAAGTCTCCACCTTAGTGTCATGACTAAAAATACCTTTTCATCCCTCACTTGCAACTGATTTCCTCCAACATATAATCCGCTTCCATCGGATGAGGCTCGAAGCGGAGTTGCTAGCGTCTTCACCATTCTATGAAATCAAACCATTTCGAGCCTCCCAATTGGTGGTTCTTTTCCTTGTTTTTACTTCTTAAGTGTCATTGGTTTTAGTCCCCTAAGAAGAATGTGCTTTATCTTTCTGCAACGATTACAGAGCCGAAAAACTTTCTGCGAGTGCTGGCGTTTTAGTAATAAATTAATCATGGAGGTTTTAAAGGTGAACAAGTAAGCAATTCAAACTTGATCAATTCTTTGTTTTTATTGATCTTAGTAAATACTTTAATTGAATTATAAATATAATTTAAAATAGTTATAGGTATGCCTTTAAACTTCTCTCATCTTTAATCTATAATTTTACTTAACATTTTCTTATATTTTGATACACGACAAGGATTCATTCAACTCTTCTTGGATTCTTCTTACAACTTTGGATGCTTCTGCTTGGGACATTAATTTATTTTCTGTGACTGGTTTGAAGCGGTTGTAGATTCTTTACTCTCCCCCTTGACTTTAAATGGAATATATCCATCGATTCCTTTACGTAGTATTTCCAAAAAAATTTCTCCATGATACTTTAGTACTCTCGTTCTTCATTGTGGCTACGAATTTTGTGAATGAATCTTCTAACGTCTCTCCGAATTTTACGTTCGCATTATTGAAATAAGTAGACTTTACGTTTGGGTTTTACAGTGGAATCTACTGTTGTTCTCAAGGTCGTAAAAATTACTTTATGATGCCTTCGAGGATATCGACGTGTTGAATCATTGTCGGGTGACTAACAGCTAAAAGGTCTAATATTTTATTACCTCTCGTAGGTTCGTTTACTATTTGAGTAGGAGAGTGGTTTGAAAGTTTATTAAGTAAGGCCTCGGTTATATCACGCTTCCTTGCACTTGGTTCAGCGCTATTGGTTTTCCAATTCATTGCTGGGAGGTTGAAATCACCACCAATAATTATTACGCTTTTGTTATCTTTCAAGGTAAATGATGTTAATTGAGCATCTAATTTGTACAAAACGTCGTTTTTGGAATATAGTGGCCTGCAAAATGAGCATAAATGCATATTTCTTTGGTTTTATTGCTTAATGGTACACCAAACGCTCTCTATTCCATTGTCGTCTAATACGTGAGCGGTACTATTCAACTACGATTTAACTGCTATTAATACTCCACCGCCAGTCCTATCGGCTCGATCACGTCTATAGATTTTATAACCTGTCGGAAAAACTTCGCTATCGTAAACATCCTCTGCAAGCCAGCTCTCTGTTCCAATTACTCTATCTGCGTTTTCAAATATATGCTCAACTTCGGCACGTTTGTTCTTTACGCTACGGAAATTTACTATTACTTAATTTATATCTTATTAGGCTTGATGAATGTCGGTTCGAGGTTTTCGGTAATTCTGTGCGCTATCTTTTTGATGTTCTCTGAAAGCGAGTTCTTCTTTGAAGTTCCGCAGCTATCTTGAGAACTCGTGATGAAATTAATTTCGCCGTGGAAGTAACATTTATTTTTGGAAAGAGACTTCAGAACCGACAGATTTAAAATGTCATTTTTTTCCAGGCACAATAAGATGATTATTAGCTACTATCGTCGCATGTAATTTCCGGCATGATATACTCTTGCATGTTTTTGTACCTTGCAAAGCTATTTATTTATCGCATTAATTATACTAACCAGTAGTTGTATCTTGAGTAGTGTTCTCCGTGGTAGCATGTTCTTCCACGCATCAATCTCACATTTTCTGGTCTGACTGCGCACTGTTTTCCTGGCTGCTTTCGGCCTGCGTCTAGCATCGTGGGAAACGTGCGCGGTTCTCATTTAAACTGGGTTGAATAATGCATGGCTGGTGTGGAATAATCCCGTGCCACATACCCTAATTGGTGCTTGCACGGTCTTTCGTATATGTAGTTGTAGATGAAATGTGGTCTGCGTATTACGTATCCACCATTACGTATAATATCATTCCTGAAATCTTTGTGGTATTACACCTGAGTATGGCCATGTGAGTCGACGGAAATCGTGTTGTGCTGGCGAAATAACGTGGGCAGTAATCTACAATTTTATTTTCAGACGTAATTTGGTCATTTAGTCTTAAGGTATGGTTTAAAAACAATAATAATTCCTCCTTGTTTGCCAAACTATTGTTAGATCACAGCCCTTTTAGCAATTTTAAGCCAGGAATTCTGTATTAGATAGGAAAGGCAGCTTGTTGGATGTCTTAGAACAAGTAGAAATCACAATGTTTGTAAAAATTGATAAATGCATTTATTTCCATGACATAATGTAACAATCCCGCTCCCCTCTGCTAAACCTTCCCTTACCTGGAGTCCAACGCCTCCATCCACTTTCCCAGTCTCCCAAACCGTTCCACTCTCATCTTCCTTGTGTAGTAGTCGTGTCTCACGATTGCACTACAACCCCTTCCTCGACCTCTCACGACTGGAGATGGGCGCCGAGAAGGTTGACTTCGGCGGCGGCGTCGAGGGGCAAAACGGGCGACGGCGGTGGCGGCGCCGGAGTCAGCGGCGGCGCCGACGGCGTAAACTGACAACTAGTCGTATCATTGCATTTATGAAATGCCACGAAGTTCATATTAATGTAAAAAAACGTCGTAAAGAGCGTAAAGTAATCTACTAATTTTTATCTTTGTATGTGAACTGTTGCAAATAAAACGATGACAGTAGTTTGTGATCCAAACTATCCAAATAATAGTAAGTGTTAACAATATATGCTCTTTGGTACCTAACGTACATTACTATAATATTATGGCTAACGCCCACCGCTGATTCACGATACCTTTATACATTGTCATTCTGATGGATAATATCTAGTTTTCCGGCGCGGAGAAAAGACTTGCGATTATTCTTGTCTACCGCGTCCTGGCACGCGGACGAAACGGTACTCGAGTCAACGACAATTGACGATTATCGGCAATCGAAGATCATCGTCGACCATTGACAAATGACGACCATCGACATCGAAGACCAATTTGCCTATCGAAGCAGCCTACGCACAAATGTTTTCGCCCCGCCACGCCGTTGCCAACCACGGATCCAGAAGGCGCTTATCCCTCCAGTACCGCAGCATGTGGTTGTCGGCGACGTCCTCTGGAACTGGAAAGGCAAGGAGGGCGCTCCCTCTCGACAACTTCGTTCCTAGACGGATCGAGTATCGAGTGCTCCTTCATGAGTTCGTGGAGGTGTTGCACAGTTTTGGCGTAAGAGGAAGAAGGTGATTCGGTTTCAGCAGCAGCAATCTCAATGTTAGCGTAGCGTCTGACGAACTCCTCATTTATATCGCAGAGTCTATTGCGGAGATACGTCTCTCAGATACGTACCACCAGTGATATGTAGCTGTTCATAATCGGCAAGTTATGAAGCTCTTGTGTAATGTAATTATAGCGCTTTTTAAGAAAAAAAAACATGTCTACGTTCTCGAAGAGCTACAAAACAATCCTCCCTGAGAGAAATGTCTGGAGTTCTATTATCTATCAAGCAGGTCAGTCTTCTAGAACAGAACCATTTTTCCTGGCTTTCCCTTTAGAATAAACAATAAACAAAGAAAATACTAGAGCCTCTTATGTTTTGATCGTCATGAATAAAATCATTGTGAAATAATGACCCGCTACTTGGACTACGGCGATTTTGCAGAGAAATGAACACTTGTGGTACTTATGAGTAACTGTGAGATGAAACTGATGTGACTCCGGTACAAACTAACCCGAGAACTTCTCAAGTTTTAAATGTATTTGCTCTAAATGTGGAAGTGATAAAGTATATAGGTGAAATAATCTTTAGAAACATGAAACTTTTCCTATTTGAAATGAAAATGAAAAATGATAAAATGAAAATTTCAATTTCCTAAACAAATACTATATTGCTAAACGTGATATGTTGCAGCGGACTTCCAGCGTTTCCAGTAGAGGTCAGCTTTGATGTGAGAGATGCAAGACCCTAGGGATTGGAAAGTCTACTTTTATTTTAAAGTCGTCTTCTGTCATAGGCTTTCGAATTTTGACTGCGAATTCGATTCTTCTAATAATTCATTGGCTATTTTTTGCAAAGCATACTAAAGAGCCAAAAAACAATTAATTATTTATAGAAGCATAAATATGGCTCGGTGGCGGGAAAGTGGCACCATTTTCAAACTTTCTAGAAGGGCTATTTCTCAGGGAGGTATACTATTATCCCAGTTAAAGAAGGAAATATTTTTAAAGAAGGCTGGTAACTATTATTAGCTATGTAGTTCATCAGACTTGGTGCTTTCATTAAAAAGCGACAAAAAAATAAAACGATTCCTTATGTCCCTTACTATTAAGTTCCTTGTCGTGTATGAGTAAAAAGTGGAGTCGTAATAACCTCAGCACCCCAACCTGTCTTATCATAGTATTCGAAGATCTATAAACTCTTATCTCCCATTCAATGAATAAAGCAATTGCGCTTTACTTAGCCAAGCCATTTTGGCCTTAAATTATACATATGGGCGCCAAATCGTTGCAGAGGCTGGCCGAGTGCATATCGCGAATGAAAGAGTGTAGCTAATATGCTGATCATAGAAATCGTCCGAATGAGTTTATTTTCATTGCACTCAGAGCCAGGGGTTCAGAGTGTACTAGGAGACGAGTAGAACGAGCTGGACGAAGGCATAGCGCCAGCCCTCATCAATCTTAATAGCCATGACACGTATGTTTGCTTTTCACAATTTCAAGTCCAGGGGGGTTGTGTTTGAATCGCTCGAGTTAATCTCAACCGAGTTTTTCTCGCGGTATAATTGTTAATAGGTTGTTATCTCCCAATTTGAGGCACAATAAATCACGTTCCAGACTCGTAAGATATCCATCAGAGTGATTTAAACTTGAAAAAATCTCGGACCATTCGTTGTTGTACCACGTGACTCCTTAGTTACGTAATCGAGATTAAATCGAGCGATTCAAACACAACCCCCAAGCACGAAAATGTATATTGGTCGCAAGTGAAGGTTTTGACGTCGGTACTTGGTTTTCTGTCCCATCGTGTGACATCTGACATTGAAAATGGTGCGCAAGAGTTCTATGTGGGAATTTAAAAAAAAAACTGAAGGGCGGTAAAGTGAAGTGCAGGGTTTGTAATTGAGGATTTAGTAATTACAACGGGAGCACTACAATTCACATTGCTTTATCGAGGACCGAGCACAAGGCTGTGCTAGAATCTGTTAATATCGTGAACGGCAAAAAAGAACTAGTCTGGATAGCGAGGGAGGTTTTAAGCAGTCCAAGAGAATGGAAATGATCCGGATCCACAAGCGCCTCTGATGGCTCTATGAATTATTTATCGTTTCCTTTCAGCCATCCATAGACTGAGATTACATTATTGCCTTACATTATTAAGTTTTCTCTTTCTCCAGTCATTTATTCTTTGGCTTGCTCATGCTCGTTTCTTCCCCGAAAATACTCTCCGTATTATCATTTTCTCATCGAACTCCTCGAGGATTCTTCAGAATATTTCCCGATTTCCTATATATTGTTTTTTTTAGAATAAAACTACTATTCCACGTTCAATTTTTGTGCTGTTTTCAATGGTTTTCAATATTTTGTCCCGCTACAATCGACACATGATCAACTAAAATTTAAGTAATTATGTACTTAGGAGTCACAATTAGTCACGACCTATCTTGGGGAAAACATATTAGGGAAATATGCGGTCAAGCATATAGGAAGCTAGGCTTTATCAAGAGAGTACTCGGAAAATGTGATGAGAAAGTGAAAGAACGTTGTTATTTTTCAATCGTTAGGCCTCATCTGGAATATGCTGTTAGTGTATGGGATCCATACGAAACGGGCTTGATATCAGAGTTAGATCGCGTACAGCGAAGAGGAGCTAGGTTTGTGAAACGATGCTACGATAAGTTGGCTAGTGTGTCTGGACTGTTAGAAGAATTAGGATGGGAATCGCTATCACAGCGTAGATTAAATTATAGGCTTAACCTCCTAAATAAATTTCAGGAAAATCATTTTACTGACGACGTAAAAAACATACTATTAACCCCTTCGTACTACGGCAGATTAGATCGCGCCAATAAAATTAGAGAGCTAGATTGTAGAACCGATAGGTATAAAATGTCATTTTTTCCGCGTACCATTCGGGACCATAACAGCTGTGATCGTCGTCATGAATAGTTCGAGTATTGACAATAGGCAGGCAGTTAATCTTTCTCATTATATTCTCCTCTTTCTTATTTATGCATGATGTAAATAATGATGTTCTTATTTATGCATGATATTTTGAATCTGTAGTAGTAGTCTTTGTATCCCTTGCATGTTAGAACGATTGGAGATACAATGTTTCTTGGGTATTAGATTTGTAATTGGCGCTTTGCATGTGTGGTACGCGGGTTTTTAATGTAATGTCGGTGTTCTACCATATCGTTCATGCATGCCTGGTGCGAAAGCACCCCCTGCCACACACCCTTTGGGTGGCTTGCAGGGTATGACGTAGATGTAGATGATGTAGATGTATCATAGTTTTGGTTTCTTTTGCTACATAGAAGCGTGTTAACTTTGTATTTGGAACTTGAGATGAAGTCGGAAAAAGTCGACGATAGTAAACTTTTGGTGTCGACTAGTCGGCTTTCAAATTCGGGAAGTCAAAATCGGAGCCGAAAGTCGACTTTTACGGAACAATTCCTGTTCCTAGGAGCGTGCGGCAACTTGGGTGGCATGCGTGTGTGAAAAGTAATTAAAAATATCCAAGTGGTCCGTAATCGTCAGGAATGACCGGAAATTATGGTGAAATTAAATAACTTTAGGTGCGATGCGTCACTTCTTCTCCTTCTCCAATCGCAATTTTCATATATTTTATTTCCTAACCCAATGGCACCAATTAGGGAATGTTCCAAAAGAACTTCTACATTCCGGAAAATAAGGACAGGGTCAATCTAGTATGTTAAGCCGCCGGTGTTTTTGGCGGCGGAGGTGTAGCCAAATTGGTCGGCGGCGCGGCGCCCATCTCTACTCACGACACGGTAGGGAAGACCCCACTCCCGTTGAGCCCTCACTCCTTTCCCCCACCTTCCCCTCCTCTCTCACAAGTCACAACCCAGCTGTGACTTAACCCATCCCACATATCCTCCTGACCACTACATTGTAGTTTCCCACCATCCGAACCTACCTTCTCCCCCCCCTTGCTGCCTTTTCCACACCCCCCTTACCGCAGAGAGAATATATTGTTACGAAGTAGGACTACAAGTTTTGTTTCAGATATAGATCGAATACAGCGGAGGGCAGCTAGATTAATTAAAAAATTGGTATGATAAACATAATGGTCGCTGAAATTGTTGATGGAATTAGGGTGGGAACTCTATCTGATAGAAGGGAAAAATATAGGTTAAATCTTTTACGAAAGTCTGATGTAAACTATTTTTTGCGGATGTCATTAGTCTCATACCTTCGATAGCTAAAATATTATGTACTCATGATGATAAAAAGAAAAATGTTGTCATTGATTTGCTTTCTTACTAGATTTATTTCAAGGAGAATAATTACGCGTTTATTGAAACACTCCCTCTAATTTTGCAATATGTATAATCTTTTCACAACAGGTCACTTAACTGGGCGTCTACTAAAACATACTTAAATGTAAATGAGTAAAGGAATTTCAAGGTTATACATACATACAAGACAAACAAGTCCTTTATGAATGTTTGCTTTGATTCTCCAAATTTCGAATGTCTGTGTTCATGGCCACTATTATGTATTCCATAATATCCTGTTATTATAATTGCTCACTCTGTGTAGTAGATTTAAAACTTTCTGCTTGATATTCCGCAACCTATTATGGGTGCATATCACTTACACTTTAGTTTAAAGCAAAATTGACGGCATTTTCTCGAAGACGTCGGTATTGGTATTCTCCACGTTCTTGATGTAATAAAATTAGGATTCTGAAACTTTCAAAATTTCAAGGTCGCATAAAGCGACGACTACAGCGATGCCCATTCTTTTATTCAATTTGTGAGAAAGTTAAGCCACCGTTATAACATTATGTGATTGATTAAATAAATAATAATTGCATCCCTCTGAATCGTTTGATATTTGTATTTTTCATAAAACAATAAGCAGTTTTTACATACAAGGCAACATTGACTGAGTTGAGCAGAAGCAATATGATCCGTGATAACCATTATATCGTTTGTTTAGTACACTGTAGATCACCATGGCAAAAAAGAAATAAAATGTTACATTAGACACAAAGGAACAATATACTTTTTAAGTATTGTTGTTTTGATAACTAGCTTTGATATTTGTTCTCGTTCGGCAGTTATTCAAAGGTCTCTGAAGCTTGGGAGAATATTTTTATGGTCAGTTTTATGAGGATTCTCTGTAGTGGAAATTCAGAGTTTAAGACTTATTCAGGCCAGACGTTGTCTTCGATCCACTCTATGAATGCTGACACCTTGGAGTAAACAGCAGGATTAAAGCACCCCGCTCCAAATGATGTGATGCCCGAGATTTCATACTGACACGTTCCAATTTTTGAAACTTGCAGCGGTGCTCCGGCATCCCCCTGTAAGCAGTTGAAAATTATAGTTCCATACATCTATATCGACAAAATTCCGTGCAATCTACCTCTAGGTTGTTTGGCACGGGGTGATTTCACATCAAGCATGCAGCACTCATTTCAAAACCGCGCACTTTACTCCAGATGCTAGGCGCAGGCCAAATGCAGTCAGGTCAACAATGCACGGTTAGACCAGAAACTAGGAGATTGCTACGTAGACAAACATACTATCATACAGTAAACCATTTAAGATACAACTACAATTAAGTATTGTTTAAGCGAAAAATAAACAATTCTACAAGGTACTGTAATATGCAAGAGATATATCATGGCGGATATTGCACGCGAGGTTAGCAGCTAATATTTATATTAAGACATTTAGCACATGTGTAAAAACCTATTTTACCTAGTCCGGGTCAAATTATCCTAGAATGATCTATCATGACTATTGGGGTCACTTATTGTACGTGGAAAAAACGACATGTTAAATCTAACGGTTCTGCAGTCTATTCATTAAATCTTATTCCTGTAATCGTTTCTACCATTATTGTATGGCTCTAGCGAAATATGCTGAACGTACAGTAAAAAGCATTCTGCATCAAACGCTTGTGTAGCTTTTAATCTATATTTTTCCCTCCGATCTCTAGGTTTTTCATTGGCCGTTATGATAATTGTATAAGTGTTACGAGCTTAATAGAAGAACTAGGATGGGAATTACTATCAGAACGCAGGTTAAAATTTAGGTTAAACCTTTTAAGTAAATGCGAAACCGATTTGTTCACAAATGATGTTAGATATATGTTAAGAACCCCCTGCGTATTATGCTAGGTTTAATCAGTTTAACAAGATTAGAGAGATAGATTATCGTACCGATAGATTTAAAATGTCATTTTTCCCGTCGCGTACAATAAGAGAGAACAATAGGCAGCGTAGCAAATGGATAGGTAGGTGAAATATAGTTAGTTAAATAGAGTAGTCTGTAGTGCATGATGCATGTAATAACAACCAACAATCTCTTCCTTATTATGTAGATACTAACCATTTAGCTCCATGTGACACTATTATCTAGCATATCTCCCTTAAATATCCTACTTGCATGGCAAAATGCATGTTTGGTGATCTTCACCCCCTGCCACACACCCTCGTGGTGGCTCGCAGGGTATCACGTAGATGTAGATGTAGATGCAGGGAACATGCAAGACATGGTTTTAGCAATACTGGGCTGGATTTTGAGGCTACCTCAGGGGATCCCAAACACTGGCAGCGTATGTGGGGTCTAACAAGGGATGCGTAGCTGATTTTAGGCTACTTCGCGATAATCGTTTTCCAGTAGATTTACTGTAGATATACCTTTTGCCTTACGTAGGACCGATAAACCCTTTCATCCATAATTAATATCAATCATCTATGCCCGGCCGGTAGATTCAGTAATGGTAGGAAACAACTGGTTCATACTCACTGATATGGTGCTCAGTTTAATATGGAACCCTAACTTGAGTCAAACACCACACTAAATGCAGCCTAAACTCTACTTAAATATTTTATTCATATCAGCGGAATGGCATCTCTTCGCCTGCTTCAGGGAGAGTCCAAGTGATTGTTTCGGTCTAATGCTGGATATAATTCATATGCGAGCTTTCCTGAAGCTTCCAAACATGAATTTAATTCACACTCCAGCAGATCTTTGTAACTTGGCCGAAGTGAAAATTTCTGAAGCGAAGCTCGTCTACGAACCGAAAGAAGAATTGGAAAGAAAATGCTTCAGAAAGTTAGTGCAAAATATTATTTTAGCCGTAAATCACTGAATTTGTATCTCATTTTAGAGGAACATAACTCGCCCGTCCAAAAATACCAAAATATTACCTCCTTACCCAACTACTTTCCGAGGTTTATGACCTTTAAATCATTCATAAATTTATTTATCACCTTGAAATCAATGAATCCGACACCTGGAAATCAATGAATTCGGTTTCATTTTAAAGAAAAATATCTCTCCCTTCCTGGAATACCATAATGTTTGCCTCTTACCGGACTTCTTTTCGAAATTTTTGATGAAAAATACCCGCCCTTTTACATGGGAAGTTTAACGTGTGTGTACTCCAGAGAAGCCTTATTTAAAAAATGAACAATATCTGACGCCTAGATCTCCTAAAATAATTAAGTGTGTAGTTTGTATGGTTTTTACAAATAAGTCACATTGTCACAGCTGTAATTTCTTCGGTATCGCAAAAAACATCCATTTTGAAGGGGTTTTTAGCGTATCGCGCGAAGAATTAATCAAATGAAAGACTTATGTAGAATATTTAATTATCTTTAATTACTTAGAATTTCAATAATATGAAAGTATATTAATGCACCATTAATGAATATAAATTATCTTAAAATGCTTAGTGTAGGAGTTTTAAACGTCCCGCGTGAAGCAAATTGGTCAAGATAAAGACAAATATAGATATTTTTTGTATTTTTGAGAATTTCCTCCTCCAGATCCTCGTTTTAAGTCCCAGAGGTAGAGGAGAGGAGGTAACTATTGCTTGGTATGAAGCCTCAAAAATTGTTGACTTCCTAAGGTCAGTTAGGGTATAAGGATAAGTTGGAATCACCTGGTTGGAAAGCCGAGAGCTTTACATTTCTAAACATCCGCCGGGAAAGCCTGAAATCTTACAACAGTTAGGGTAGTGTGAGCGAAATATCATTCAATCTACAAATCATTGAATTTGGTTTCAATTTTAAGAAAAATAATCTACCCTGCCAACGACTCCAAATATTCAACCCTTTATCACACTACCTTCCGCAATATTTGCAAAAAAATACTAGCCATTTTTACATGGGCATCGGTGTGTGTACTCACTGCAGAGAGAGCTTATTTAAAAGATTAGGAGTTTATTTCACCTAGAATTTGTCAAAAAATCAACATTATGTAGTTTGTATGATCTATAAATTATTTTTTTTAATTAATAACATTGACACCGCTGTAAATTCTTTGGTATCACAAAAAAACCTTCCATTTCGAAGGAGTTTCAAACATACCGCATGAAAAAAATAAGTCAAGTGGGAGACTAATTAGATATTTTCATTTTTCCGCTTACAATTTAAGTCTTATGATTGTATATTACTGCACCATTAATAATGAAATAGTTAATTCATGCTTCCTACAGCTGCTGAAATTAAAGGCATAATACAAATGTCATCTCCATCGTGAGGAGGGATCAATCTCGCTCATACTACGGTAAGAACCTGCGAAATTTCCAATTTTAAAATAGGTATCCAAGCAAACTAATGGGTTAGCTTTTGTATAATCAGCTATTTACTTTATGACTACGAAATTCTCATGTCTGAAAATCATTAAAACTAAAGCATTAAAATAGTAGGCGTGAAAATTGTTCGTTTTGACGCGTAGCAAAGGGCAGACATAACGCATCTCTTTATGCTAAACTTTGTATTTTTTATTCATTTGATATTAATGCTATGAGGTGATGGAAATCTTTCTCAAGGATAGATTATTCACAAGTGTTTGGCGTATTGTATTGTGTAAGGTATTACCATGCATACATCGCGTGCTCCACCGATGACTTCTGCACACATCATGGTTGAGTCGATGCCTCTGCTCAGCTGACTGGGAGAAGTATTTTTGTATATCTCGTTGCACTCACCCTCGTCCATTACGAGTAGTTCTCTTCTCTGAAGTTCCTGGCTGATATTCCCAGCTATGGAATGAAAAAAAGACTTAATAAATTAATTTAAGTGCAAAGTGTTTCATCCCTTTTGTACATACGTCAAAGCGCACACTCAGTTCTTCATCGATATTGGAATTGATGCGTATGATATACCATCTACAATCACCTCGTTAATTTCAAGGTGAGAGTTTTTCAAGATAACATTCATATTTTTATTGTTATTCAATAACTTTCATTCGTCGTACTGTTTATTCGTTTATCTATAAAGTGTCTAACCAATGATTAAAGGTAAACAAAAAATATTTTCCTTGCCAATTTACAATCTCATGACAACGTAACCCCTACCATAGCAATGTAAACGAGTCCATGACCCACGGCTCAAGTGTTTTGGACTGACAATAA
Source organism: Ceriagrion tenellum (assembly GCA_963169105.1). NCBI lineage: Eukaryota > Metazoa > Arthropoda > Insecta > Odonata > Coenagrionidae > Ceriagrion > Ceriagrion tenellum. Next base: position 80,086,412 of record OY720633.1, read on the forward strand.
TGTGGATTATTTCGAATGATTTTATCTCGCTTCTATATGATACCTGACGGCAGTTTTATGCGTAACGCATAAATTTTGTGGTCGCGAGAACTTTATCGGAATGTCTCATTGTTAAAATTTTCTATTGGTCAAGCGGACGCTAAAACTTTGTGCGTTAAGTGACTTTCAAGACACATGTTATAGCCCCATTGAGTTTTTCTACGGCACCATGGTTGAATCGTGATTAAAAATAGTCCAAACTTATTTTCTGTCAGTTCTTGAAATATCAAACTGTCTTTATAAACTCCACTTTATTTTGGGAGAACTTTCGGATTCATATTTTCCTCTTTTGCTGGAAGCCCTATTAAATTACCTGCAGATTGCCCATAAATCTCCCTCGTCTTACCCTCGACATGATAAACCACTCAGAGATCATGTACAGCAAGGGAATTTTGGCGTGTTTACCATTACATTAAAAGTCTGTGTCCTTTCGCATGTGTTATCGAGTTATAAATACAATCGACCTTAATGAATGGCACATATAACGACTAAAGGGAACAAGCATAGCGATAACATATGACAGCAATGTGGGGGAAAACGATGCTGCATTCATAAAAAGGCATGACTATTCGATATTTCTCTTGATATGCCGATTTAATGACATTATTTGTAAAACAGACCTTCAAAATAATAATAAAAATAATTTATAGTGTTGGTTTAACGTAATGGGATCTTTTCCTCAAGCTCATGTAAATTTCAACAGCTGTATATCATAAAATGGATATAAGACCCTATGTACAAAATATTGCTAGCGTAGACAGTACAAACTGACTGATATTTTCAAGTCATAGTTGGACCAAAAATTTGAATTCCTTTAGAAAATGGGATGTTTGATTATCAGTTGACGTGATTTAGACATCACGGTTCTGTTGCGTGAGCAAAGTGAGCGACTGAATAGCAGGAACGTATGAATCGTCCTTGTTGGTAGTAAAGTCAATCGCCCTCCCGTTGTCGATGCCGTGATTGTGAAAGAATTGTTTTCCAAAAACCGAAGGAGCTGCAGGAGCGCTGAGATAGGGACGAGAGAAATGGGAGTGCTAGTTTCTTTTCCACGTCCGTGTTAAGAGGTAAGCGATAAGGTGTTTGGAGGAGAAATGGTGACGTGTATTATGGGAGTGTATTTAGTGGAGCTCAGTTTTTATTGTGGTCACTTATTGTGCACGGAAAAGACGATATTTTGTTCCTATCTGTTCGGAAGTGTATCTCTCTTATTTTATCGCTTCTTTCAGACCTAGAGATGTTGTGAGGCGTCGTGATAATATTCTTTGTGTCGCTTTTAAAAACATCAGTTCTGAATTTCTCAAGCAAGCTAATCCTAACGTGTAGCCTCTCAGTCTCTAGAGGCTCCTACCTTAATCTCTCGAAAAAAAAACTATGCTCTCTCGTAGCAGCTTTCAACGATGATTGCTACTTTTCTTTGAATTTAATTTTTTTTTTTTGGTTAAATCTTTATGATCAGGGTCCCAAACTCTCGCGGCTTATTCGAGGTGTGGCCTAACCAGAGTAAAGTAGCGTCTCTCTTTTACTTTTGATATATGCGGTAAGCTATTGTCGTAAATAGAAACGTAAACCTACTTACATTTGTTTTATAATCCTGTATTTATCACAATATAATCATCATTCGTCGAAAAGAACTTATTGCCGGTTATTTGTCCCGCTCGTATCTGGCCGGTCAACTTACGGCGACGCTACTATAAGATAAATGCAGGTCACGAGAGACGGTAGAAAATAGAAACTTTGCCATGCTCAAAGGACACCGGGGAGCAGGGTTAGTTTAAAGATATACAATGTTTAAATTGACATAAATGAGGACGACAACACTGCTAAAAGAGCTACTTGCAAAGACTACGCAGAGGCAAAGGGTGAAGTCAAATATGTCAAAATACGCCATATTTGGCATTCATCATTTTGCCATATTAGACTCAACTTAACTGGACAAAAGTTAATAACTAATACCATAAGTCATTCGTCATCTGACTAAACTTTTCCTGGTGTTTAATCGATTTTTATTTTTCTAATCATATGCACTTTATTGGTAAGTCGATTCTAATTATTAATCTGCTAATTTACCAATGTAAGGATAGGACATGTTAAAGATGATGCTAAACTATCCTGGTGTTGGAGTTGGAATGAAAATTTACATTTATACTTCGATACATGGCTGAAGAGCATGAGGATTCAGCAGAACTTGGTAGTTGTTAAATTATATTCAGGGGTGGGTAAAGAGTATCTTCGCGGCACATTGGATTAAATATTTTATTTTAGGTGCTCTTAATGATTTGAAACAACGTATTTAAATGCTAAATACAAGGTTGTTTCTGTTCATTTCTACAGGTTACTGAGTATTTTAAGTAACTCATGAACCCTTGCTTCTTACTTCTTTAAATATTATATGTAGTTGAAATTGCATATTATTTTAAAATCATATAATTAAGGAATTGTGGCGCTAGCGGCAGATTTGCTATCTCGCATGCCAGGTTGCATCTTCAAATATCGCCCGGTACTCAGGACCCGGCCTCTCTATCACCCGGGACACGATGTCCAATATATTTGTTGTTATTGGAGGAGGCTGAACCAACCGAAAAATCGTTATTATTTTGATGGATGTACAAAATAGTTTTTCAAATAGCTAATGTGTTTTCTCTAGCGTATATCTAATAATAGTACATAGCGTATATCTAATAATAGTACATTTTCCTTATTTTACTAATAAACAAAAACCTAATCTGGCGCATGCGCCTATGTATTATTGCTCAGAATATCTATGCACCATCTATAATTCTTTGTGTTAGGCGCCATACCATCCACGGAGAACGTCTCAGATAATGCAAATGCCAACTGCACATTCACAACTGGGAGAGAACCACGATCACGGTCGTAAGGAAGTAAACGGTGAGGCTAAAACGGAGCAGTGACGCCACAATATGGCGACAGAAAATTTCCGGAGGTATTTTAGCATTTTGACGGGAAACTTCTCTCTTCGTTTTTGAGCTTTTAAATGAAAACTGGATCTACATCTATATATTACCCTGCGAGCCGCCGCATGGGCGTGTGGCAGGGGGTGATAGGTCGACAGCCATGTAAAGATGTAAAATCTGGTTCATGCATAAAAATGATGCATAATTCGAGTCAATCAAATTGAAGTTGGTAAAAAATGGAAATCAGCCCATTCCATAATTTTCCAGTTTCTACGACGTGGAACATCCATGAACGCCCATTGCTCCAAATTGAGAGCCTTTATGAAATACGAAATGACCAAATGTGTTGTTTCTGTTGCCAGTAAAATTTTGTGCTAATTTTTATGGAATTAGAATCAATTTTTTCTTCAACGACCCCTAATTCTGTATTTCCTCTCCCTTGTGATTGATACGTCAGCAAATCTTAACGACGGACTTACACCCTACAAGTAAGTCGTTAAGGTTTTAGGAACATAATATTACTAAATATCAATGGACATGATCCTTTCAAGCTTGAATTAGCTGACCAATCATTCTAATCATCACCTAGAGGTCTTTGTGAAGTATTTTTTGAGTGAAAAAAATTATATAAATTGCCGCGTTTCTTTTTAATTAATACGGTTAGAGTCTAAGATAGCCAGCATATTCCTCTTACCTAATTCCGTATTTCCCCATGCCGACTTAATGTATGTATCATACTTGATAGAGTCGTCCGTTCTTAGGCATGCTGGATGGAGTTCCGTGGATACAAGAGGCCTGGGGTTCTCTGTGATGGCGGGCCCAATCTCCAGCAGGCCGACATTGTTGTATTTCATCGGTGGTCTATATCCAGGATGACGAATACTTCGAACGACTCTGTGGATCTGTCCTGTGTTGCCCAATAGTGACTCATTTGCCACCAAATTCACAGTTCCAAGGAGCACCCATTTAGGTGTACGACTGAAAATCGAGGGTTTTGTTGTTAGAGACTTAAAAGTAATGGTTCAATTCAAGGAAAAGTTGTTTCCAATTGATTTTTGCTGAATATTTCAATCTTTTCTAATACGTAAGCGAAAATACCAAAATCGAATGAAGAAATTGGAGGAGAATACATCTATATCTACGCAATACCGTGTAAACCACCACTAGAGCGTCGTAATTCTAGCTAAATTTATTACATACCAGTTAAAAAAAGGAAAAATACAGGGCATTTACTTCCAACTACCAGAGTAAAAATTCTATAAAATAAATGCTATTCTATTCATTTGTAGGAGTTGGCTGTTACATTTCCTTAAATATTATTGGTAAAGAGTACATTACTTACAATTCTCCAATGCCGATGCAATCTGCTGTAGTTAGGACGAAGTTCTCGCTGATAAGTGAGCCTCCACAAAACCACTTAATATCACTCTGCTCTCCATAACCTATTCCCGCCTGTAAGAATCGAGAGAGAATATTAATTTTTATACTCCTATCCAAAAAATTAAATTTTGATATTCAACACGGCATTTTTTTTAGGAATTCCTACTTCAATACTCTCAATACAAAACTTCAAATAGACAAAAGAATTTGTTCCCATTACAATTCTTACTCCTTGCTCTTTCTTCTATAATTATAGCATCCTTGGACACAATTCGCAAAATTAGTCCAAAAAATGATGAAAGAGAAGCTGAGCATCGAAACAGGAATTTACATCTGAATAAATCTGACACTCATTAATGTTCGTGACTACAATATATTATATATTTTTCTGAAAAAGTTGAGGAAACAGCTATCTTGATCAATTTTTTTCACCCTCTCATATCAGTCTTTATCAATGTTTGCAGTCTTATTGCTATCGGCGTAAACGACAATCACTTTAAAAGATTTTGAACGGTGTGGTTGAATGTATTTACCGGCATCAAAGATGACAGAACCGAACATCGTTGGCTTAGTTGTTATTATATTATGGTAGAAATACTTGATAAATACTATTGAACTAGCATGCAGTTTAGTCGCTCATCTCGGTAGAATTCATTTACATGGGAGATAAGAAACTTTCATGTACCCATTATCTATGAATTTGTTCAAATATTCCGTGGATATATTTTCCATGATTTGAGATTTGCGGAATACTTACTTCATCTACACCGACGTAATATCCTCGAGCTACTACACGGAAATGTGGTCAGGAATAAGTGATCCCGAAGATGCCCTACAATACACCTTAATAAAGTGAATACAACTACTACTATTGATATACTTGTAAATACCTCCAAATATTTGTCATTACGTGAAATTTCTTTCATTACTGTATATGTACGGGCGTATTGATAGAGAAAATATGTATTAATATATTCTTCCACTAAATAATTGCTCATAGATCCTAGTCTTACTCGAAGCCTGCTGTTAGTAACACGGAATAGATTAAGGAACTATAATTTTGGAGCAAATCATTACTTGTCGACACAACCCTCGAATAAAGTTCAAAGAGACCAGCTGCTATTGCGATCTTTATCGTTCGTGGGAAAAAGGACACATTAGCATGTCCGTTTTACTGAATATTTCTCTGATATAACTTCATTACATAATCCAAGTTAGCTTATCAGACTTCATTAAGTGTTATTGACATCGACAAAAAAAGTGGAGTCAGAAATTACATCAAAGATTAAGTCTAAGTATGAACCGCATCTTTGCAAGCGATCCGCATCCAAAGGTGTTGTAACGTAGCTACTTCATGCCTTTTGGGGTGGTAGCAATTATTTTATCAATATAAGGTCCGGCAAGGTCATTAGGGTCGATGACCGCGGGCATTCACACACGATGTTACTGTTGAATTGTTGTAGACCGCGGGCGTGTGGAGATTTATATGATAAAAATATATACACAAACAAATATCTGGCAAGCAAACCAAACGAAATCAACAGAAACGAAAACAAAATTTTAGCTATAAGTACCGGGTGCTGGGGAGAGTTACAGGAGTTTAAGCAGGAGAAAGTGAGGGCAGAGATTCGGGCATTGTTAATGAACGGGGATTCGAATAGATGACAGTGATAAGATGAATTCAATAAGAAGACAGTTATCAGTACACAATTATCAGTGCTACCAATAGCAGCTGGGAGGTAGATTTGTGTGTGGTAATCCCATCCACCCTTGACAGTTGAGAATTTGGGACCCTGTTCTTAAAGATTTAACCGTAAAAATTAATAAAATACTAGGAAAAGCAGCGCCCTTCGTTAAAAACTGCTAAGAGCGAACATATAATGTGTCACAACATTTAGAGGGATTAATATGGAAGCCCCCTGAGACTCGGAGGCTGCACGCTAGGCTAATATTGCTTGAGAAATTCGGAACTGGTGTGTTTCAGAGCTATACAGAGGATATTATCATGACGCCTCTTTTCATCTCTAGGTCCGAGAGAAGCGATAAGAGAGTTACATTGCCAAACATATAGACACAAAAACTTGTTCTTTTCGCGCACAACAAGTGACTACTGTAAAAACTTAGCTCCACTAAATACACAGTAATAATTTATGTCACCATTTTACCTTCGAAACCTTCACCTTCTATAAAATCTTCACCTTCGAAAAACTTCTCCATCTACACACGTCTGGTGACCTAGCACCCCCTGCCACACGCACATGCGGTGGCTTGCAGGGAATTATTATGTAGATGCAAGTGTAGACCACCGAAAGGAGATTGCAGGGAGAGGCTGAACATACTTGAACCGGGACCCGTCAGGAGAGCAATGCACATTACATCAACATTAGGCTGAGCGGACACAAACCGGGACCATACGCCTGGAGAATAGTGCTCATCATTTCGGCATAAGGGAAGTAGCCTGAAGCGTGCGTGTCATTCGGACAATGATATTTCATTTTCACTCATCGGGGGGATATCTGTTTTGAAATGAAAAGGTGATCAACATTGGATAAGAGAATTGCATGTATATTCTCAGTGACTGATGTTCGAATACTGATAACTTGCTAATGAAAATTACCAAGGGTGATTTATCTCGCTTCTGATAAATCTTCTAGGTATTTTTAGTGGACATTTATCTAATGTTTAACCAAGGGCAAGGGTATGTTGTATGTGTTCTGCGGAATAAACGTATTTCTCAATGTTTTAGGGTGTCCAGGACGGGTCTAAAATTCCCCCCGCTTTGTGCGTCACTGTGTTGTTGAAGTCTTGTGACAATAAAAACATTATCACAACCGCCTAATACGTTTCTCGCCCATCTTCCCTACACACATTCTAATATCTTTTATGCTTAGGTCATAATGGATAAGGGTCTTCAACATTGGCAGTGTATTCCAAGTGATGCCTCGCAAGAGAGAAGTCGCTGAATTCTTTATCGCTGCACTTGCCAAGTATTATTTTAACAAATGCCAACTCAAGATTTGCTTGACTAGTGATTTCCCGAATCGAGACTATTAATAAGTTTGTCTCACAAGTTTAACCTTATTCGACAGTCTCTCATGGGCAATACTGTCTGCATAGCGGTAATGGCAATAGTTTTCCCTTCTCAAGATACTGATTACTACAGATTTATTTAAGTTTAACTCTATAAACTAGTCGCGTCGCGTAGAGGCGTTGAGTCCCCTCGAGGTACTTCATCAGCTCTCTTTTATAATTATTACTGTGGTTTTTCCTATCAGCTACTGCAAATAATTCATGCAGACGGTCAAATACCTCACCGATATCGTTGATTTAGAACAAAGGGGCCAATGAATCTCTTCTATGGGCCTCTTGCGACGAACGTCGCGGAAAAACGAATTAACACAGTGGGAAAGGAGTCAAAATGACCAATACGGATTGATTTCCAACAGACACGCTATATTTAATATACTAAATTACAATTATGATTACACGGCAATGAGGCCCGCAGGCTAGCTGCCGAAAGTTGACGAACGATGCCTGCTGACGAGGTACACACTTTGGTGGCTGGCAGAAAAGAGAGCCGCTGCGGTGAAACGTCCGGTCAGCGCAGTCAAAGGAGGGGAGGTAGCTCTGGATCAGTGGAGAAGGGGGAAGTAGGGGAACTGCTCGTCCAGCCATTGGTTGAGACGGCGGCGTAGAGGAGCACTATTGCCACAAAGTTCCGAAAAGAGGACGCCAGATGCAAATTCACTATAAAAGTAGAGCATCTTGTTCTTGTCGCACAATATCGCCGACAACGCGCAATATCGCCGACAGTGCGCACTTTGAAATCTCCCTACCGCACTTGTCCGCGAGCGAAAATGTCCGCGGCGAAATTATGGCCAATTGTGTGCCGAAAATTCGGTACACTCTCTAAGTGACTCAACCTTCTTTAGAGGTGTGAGAGTCTGAAACATGCCGCGAGGGAAAATGCTTTGAATGTAGGAGTTTAATAAATTGGCGTCTTCTGAACTGCTTGCTATAATTTCACCAAAACTTCAGCCCAGCCACTTGCAGAGAAATTGAAAAAGGAAAATCATCCAGATCGGGGATTTCATTTTCTTTCTCCAGGAATTCGTCCCTAAAATTTCTAAAGGGCTATCACTTTTTCTCTTTAGTGTTAGGATCTTTCTGAAAACTGTGAGCACTGATGTGCTGCCATTACTCTATTATGTCCTTATCTACTCCCATATTACTTATGGTGTCCATCTTTGGGGCTCATATCCTCTCTCCCGGGACGTATTTAAACTGCAAAAGAAGGCTGTTTGAATCATAGATTCTAAGCCTCCACCGTCCTTTCGCCCTCCTTACCAATCTTTCACTAATTTGGCCTCTTACCATTTCCATGTGTCTGTATTCTTTTTCTGTTAACCTATATGAAACAACAACTGTCAGATTTCACTATAAATTCTCAGCATCATAATCACCATACCAGGACCAAGTCAAACTTGCATATCAATTACAACCGATTTATAGCTGCAGGTCTATGATTAAAGTTAGTAGGAATACATCTGTGCAATAAATTTCCTCAGAAATACAAAGATATAAAAGACATTACCCGGTTTAAAAGGCAAATGAAAACTTTTTTGACTAAGAAAAATTATTACAGTAAGCCCAAATTTATCAATGATAAAATATGACTTGGTTATGTAAAACAAAACCTCACTGAAAGAAACATAACATTTGTAAAATATGGCTTGTGTAAATGTAACCGTGAACAAAATGCGTAACTTTGTATATGTATAGATTTTTTAATACTAATTTATGAATACTTTTTCATGACGTGTCCTATATTGTACCTCTATGTCTCAATCCATGGATAAATAAATATTATTTCTATTATTATTATTACTGCATTTCAGCCAAATATATCTATTTACCAAAATTGTAATTTCTTAAAATGTCTCCAAGCCTTGTAAAATAAAAACTCGTATTTCTATGCTGAAATGAGATGAAGTTATTTCTAATAAATTTATGAACTTTATACAGTTAAAAATTGGATTTATTTATTGACAATGACTTATAATGGAGCAATATTTAGTTCAATCTATCTGGTTTATAAAAAAGAAAAAAAATTACCATGTGGGGAAATTCATGGGGAAGAGCTATAAATCCTCCGGTGTCGCCATTTCGTTCGGGGCAGATCTTACTGTATTCACTGCACCCTAAAACAAAATAAAAAATCAATATCTCCTTATATTACGCTAAGAACTAAATGCAACCTGCGCGTCCCAGTTTCAGCTAATTTATTTGTGGAAATACTTGCATTTTTTAGCCTTCTCTCCCGGTATTTTTTCCTTGACCGCTGAAAAAGATGGTGGTGACGATGTCCTCACATCCCGCTGGGCACTGTAGCGCTGATTTCGTGCAGTGCACATAACGTCACGACCCATTGAATCAATGCATCGCTCTCCTGTCATGAAAATAATGTGTTAAAAAGAACTTTTCAACAATACCAGTGCCGGCTATATGAGATATATTCAGATTTACGCCGGGTGAGATCATTAAACGCAAAAATTGAATAGTGGAAAACCATATGAGTGACTTTGAACCGAAGGCCCTGAATTTGGAGAAGAAAGCAAAAAAACCTGAAGCTTTTGAGCAAATGGGAATTCTGAAAAGTAGGACATCTACATCTACTTATTACCCCGTAAGCCACCAAAATGGTGTTTGGCAGGGAGTGACTTATCACCAACATGAACTACAGTGAAGAAATTTACTTTTCCTAAAGTGATATTATAATGGCTATACTTCAAATGCTACAGAAACTTCTGAAATAATCCTTAATGTTACTATAAAAACGTGATGTACAAGTCATACAGGGAACATGCAACACATGGTGTTAGCAAATTTCGGCAGACATGAACTAGAGTGAAGAAATTAACCTTCACCAACATGCACCACACTATGGGTATTCTACAAATGCTACAGAAACTACTAAATTAGCCAGACCAGTTATTTCCCGAGCATGATTTCTCCACGAGAGATCATTAATTAAACTGCGATGTATTTTGAAGATTCCAGTCTCTACTTGGGTATTCCGTTCGTAACAGCTGTACTCAAGGAAGCTTTTATTTCCACTTCTCTAAAATACATCTTTTCCAATCGAATTCCAGCTGCCATGCGTCGCACCACACTGTAACTGTCATGAGGTACCTCACTAACGCTCACCTGGAAACATTGCTACTGATTTCCCTGAACATCATAGCATATTGATATCAGAGTTAGATCGCGTACAGCGAAGAGGAGCTAGGTTTGTGAAACGATGCTATGATAAGTTGGCTAGTGTGTCTGGACTGTTAGAAGAATTAGGATGGGAATCGCTATCACAGCGTAGATTAAATTATAGGCTTAACCTCCTAAATAAATTTCAGGAAAATCATATCACTGACGACGTAAAAAACATACTATTAACCCCGTCGTACTATGGCAGATTAGATCGCCCCAATAATAATAAAATTATAGAGCTAGATTGTAGAACCGATAGGTATAAAATGTCATTTTTTCCACGTTCCATTCGGGACCATAACAGCTGTGATCGTGGTCATGAATAGTTCGAGTATTGACAATAGGCAGGCAGTAAATCTTTCTCTTTATATTTTTTACATTCTTATTTATGCATGATGTAAATATTGATGGTCTTATTTATGCATGATATTTTGAATCTGTAGTAGTAGTCTTTGTATCCCTTGCATGTTGGAACGATTGAAGATAAAATGTTTCTTGGGTATTAGATTTTTAATTGGCGCGTTGCATGTATGGTACGCGGGTTTCAATGTAATGTCGGTGTTCTACCGTATCATTCATGCATGCCTGGTGTGGAAGCACCCCCTGCCACACACCCTCTGGGTGGCTTGCAGGGTATGACGTAGATGTAGATGTATTATTTGCATACCTATATTGGCTGCATATTTTGGGAGGAAACTATCTATAAAATCGTAAATTTCCTTGGATACTTAAGGAAGGTTTCCCATTCTTGTCTGGTAAGTATATAAGTAAAATTTATCCGATAAGTTCTTATTTTGCCATCAACTGACGCTTAGTTATAACAAAACACAATCTTAGTTATTAATTCGCATGCAGAAATAATTACTGTTCGCCAAAATACACTGAGGAAGTTTATTCTAAAATACTAGGTAAGAGAATATTCTTGTTTCGTCGTGAAAAATATTTTATCTTTAATGTACACCAAAATATACCTCGTAGAGCTCTCCTAGTCCTTTTACAACTTAAAGATCAATTTCATCTTAATGTTTAAAAGAGAATTTGTAACATTGATCCAGGCTGAACACTTTTGGATATTCTTTCGAGTAACGGTCGTATTAAGTAATAAGGCAGCAATTCTTGACCAACGTTTCGGAACGTAATTCATTCCATCGTCAGGGCTACAAAAAACATGTACACTGAAGTGTGCGAATTTCCACAGAGAAAAAATCATCCGCCTTGACCGGGATCTCTGTGGAAATTCGCTTTTTTCTCTGTGGAAAATTTTTCTCTGTGGAAATTCGCACATTTGTGCATTGCGGGTGACTCCGTAAAAGTGAAACTCCGTGGCTAGTCCCGGATAGCTTAAAAAAAAAGATGTACACTGAAGTTCAACCACAACACATCTCAGAACAACCCAATATATAAAAATTAAAAAAAAATGGTAGATCAAATAAAACAACTCCGAAAATTACCAAAGAATTACATTAAGAACCCGAATTCACATCACACTGCCACTGCAATTTGGTCATCATCTTCCCGACCATCCATGACTACCTGGCGTTACAAACACTACCAAGCATCACTCCCCTGCCTCTATTCATCGCACCAATTGACAGGACTTATAAGATCAGGACATCACACAGGACTTATCAATTAATAGACCACAAAAGGAATCCTACTAGCTCATTACAAAATAAAAACAAATTTATTTCCAGGTTATTTAGTGAGGGAAACAGAATTTAGCACCAAGAGAATGCTAACCAAATATAACAGCTGCCCACCCTGCATTTATGGTCTAGTAAAGACACACAATCCGAATAATCTTCTAAGGAGCGTTGTAAGCTTTGTGAATAGCCCCTCTTAAGAAAGTGCCAAATTTCTCTCTGAAATACTACAGCTTGTATCTACAGATAAGTACATTATCAAGGATTCCTCCTGCTTCTATAAAGATATCAAACAAAAAATTATCCTCCAGGGTTTTGAATTAATTTCATTAGATGTCAATTTATTGTTCACAAACATACCTACTGAACTCTTTCAGAAAATTGGTCAGAACACAGTTATTTACAAAACTGAATAAAAATGATTTTGTTGAATTGACAAAATTATGTGCGGAAGAAGTGTATTTTAAGTATCAGGAAGATCACTACAGAACAATAGATGGCATTGATATGGGTTCTCCATGTGCCCCAATAATTGCAGACATAGTTATGAATAAACTGCTAGATGAAGTTCTCCCTAAACTTCCTTTTCAGCTTCCCTTCATTTATAAGTTTGTAGATGACTTAATTTTTGCTATCCCCAGAAAATACAAGAGTGAGACCCTTCATGTATTCAATAGTTTTCACCCTAAATTATCTTTCACCATGGAATCAGAGAATAATAAATCCATCTCATTTTTAGATACACTTGTTATAAGAAATCTTGACGATTCCATATCGTTGGACTTTTGGAGAAAACCTCAAAATACTGACAGGTTTTTGATCTTCAAATCACACCACCCCCTCCGCCAAAAAATAAACGCTGCATTAGCCATGAAACATAGGGCCATGTTGCTAAGTGAGGACAAGTTTCATGAGAAAAACTCGACGATTGTTAGACGTATTCTTAGTAGCAATGGATTTCCTCTGGGTCTTATAAATAGCAAATATACAACAGTTCCAAAGGTGCTCAACATTACAAGGTGAGGCATGACAATTCTGTACAGATTATTGAATATGACATTGGTCAGCAAGGAGAAAGTATAAAGAATAAGAATAAGTACAGAAGCTTGATATATATTAATGGCTTATCTAAGAAATAGGAAAAATATTCAAACAAACTAATTATAAATTTGGGTGCAAAAATAAGAAAACTCTTAACTCAGCCATCTTCTCCAAAATAAAAAGCCAAAGCCGACCAAAAACGAAGAGTGAACTGGTATATTTAATTCCGTGTGGAGACTGCGAGAAAGTATACATTGGTGAAACAGGACAATACCTGAACGATAGAATAGCCAATCATTAATCGGATATAACCAATAAAAAATAGCATGCGCTTTGGCTCAACATTCGTTGGATCAAAAACATTGGTTTTATTTTGAAAATGCCGCCATTCTAGATTATGAATCGTATAAGAAAAAATGACAAATAAAATAAATTATTCATATCTCTAGAAATGCCAATACGTGTAACAAAAAATCGGATGTTGCACAACTTAGCAAGGCTTAAAAGTAATATTATACATCAAAACAATTTTCACGTAACTGAACAACCTCATGATTCGTAAACGTTATTCCCCTGTGTACTGCTGATATAATCTTCTTTAAATGTAACTTTGTATTGCACACAACGTTGTGTTTGCAATTTTGTTATCAAAAACAATTTTCACGTAACTGAACAACCTCATGATTCGTAAACGTTATTCCCCTGTGTACTGCTGATATAATCTTCTTTAAATGTAACTTTGTATTGCACACAACGTTGTGTTTGCAATTTTGTTATCAAAAACAATTTTCACTTAACTGAACAACCTCATGATTCGTAAGCGTTTTTCCCTAGTGTACTGCTGATGTAATCTTCCTAAATGTAACTTTGTATTGTGTGCTACGTTGTGTTTGCAAATTTGTAATCAAAAACAATTGTCACATAACCGACCAATCTCATGATTTGTAAACGTTATTCCCCTGTGTACTGTTTGATATAACCTTTAAATGTAACTTTATATTGTGTACTATGTTGCGTTTGCAATTTTGCTATCAAAAACAATTTTCACGTAACTGAACAACCTCATGATTCGTAAGCGTTTTTCCCCTGTGTACTGCTGATGTAATCTTCCTAAATGTAACTTTGTATTGGGTGCTACGTTGTGTTTGCAATTTTGTAATAAAAAAAATGTCACATAACCGACCAATCTCATGATTTGTAAACGTTATTCCCCTGTGTACCGTTTGATATAACCTTCTTTAAATGTAACTTTGTATTGTGTACTATCTTGCGTTTGCAATTTGGTTGAAAGACTTCTATCGTGGCTCTTTTTTGGTTTTGTGTACTTTGTGACGTCTTCAAGCAGGGACATGTGGATGTTTGTGGGGACATATATTTTGCATTGCAAGTCATACAGACATCAGATGATATCGAAGACTTTTCGGGTTCTCTTCCGCGTGTTTCCATTGTCGAAGACGACAGTTTCGACAGCGTTGCAGCTGTCTTCTTCAGGTCAGAAGTGACGATGCGTGTGAATGTGACCGATCTATATAGCCGGCCGTTTTCCCGCCATTTCAGTCTGGTGCGCTGTCATTGGCCGCTTCCTTTTTCTTTGCGAAAATTCTTTTCCAGGCGTAGGAGAGAGTGTAGCCATCTTCTCTGTTGATGTTCTCGGGTGTTTTTGCGATTTCGATGGCCTCCCTGATGAGTCTGGGGAAGTAGCGGTTTTCTTTTGCTATTAACTTGGCTTCTTCGAAATTCATATTGTGACAAGGTCCACTCCAGGTGTGTTCGGCCAGAGCTGATTTGCGTAGCTGCCTATTCTTTATGTCTCTTTGGTGCTCTCTCAGGCGGCATTTGAGAGCTCTCGATGTCTGTCCGATGTAGGATTTCCCGCATTCGCACTTCACCTGGTAGACGCCTTCTTTTTTGTTATCTGGTAGGCGGTCCTTGGCCTTGCAGAGGATGTCTGAGGTTTTCTGGACGCAGTTGAAACGGGTGACGACATTGTGTTTCGCCAGTACTCTGGATATCTTCTCACTGGTGCCAGCAACATATGGAATGACGGCGAAGGCTGCAGGTTTTGGCTTATCCTCGGAGGTCCTTTTCAGGTCCACCGCGTCTTCCATTTTTCTCGTTATCTTCCGGATAACTTCAGGCTGGTATCCATTCTTACGGAATGCGTGGCATAGGTGGGATTTTTCTTGGTTGAAGGAAGATATGTCAGAAATTACGCGTGCTCGATGAAATAAAGTTTTCATAACTCCTGCTTTCTGATGAGCGTGGTGGTGCGAGTCCGCATGTAGGTATCGGTCCGTGTGGGTGACCTTCCGGTACACTGAGTGTCCTAGCGTACCGTCTTCTTTTTTGGAGACCAAACGTCGAGAAAAGGAAGGCAATTATTTTCTTCTATTTCCATTGTAAAGCGGATAGAAGGTCTTTGCTTATTCATGTGCTTTAAGAAGTTGCTCAGCTCCTCCTCCCCGTGCTGCCAAATGATAAATGTGTCATCCACATATCTTACGAAGAGTTTGGGTTTTTTCGGACAGGATGCCAGAGCCTCTCGTTCGAAGTCCTCCATGTATAGATTGGCGACCACAGGCGATAGGGGGGAGCCCATGGCCGTGCCTTCCACTTGTTTGTAGAATTTGTCATTCCATAGAAAATATGAGTTCTGGAGACAGAAACCCACCAACTTAGGGAAGTCCTCGGGCAGTCCTTTGTTCGTCAGCGCCTTGATAGTATCGATGGCTCCATCTATGGGAATGTTGGTGAACAGTGATTCCACGTCCAGGCTCACGAGTATATCACCCTTGTTCACTCTCACGTTTTTAAGTATGTCAATGAAGTGCGCTGAGTTCTTGACGAAGGTGGAAGTTTTCCCAGAATAAGGAAACAATGCGCTTGCTAGGTGTCTTGCTAATTTGTGAGTAGGAGAGTCGATGGCACTGACGATCGGGCGCAGTGGGACTCCAGTTTTGTGCACCTTTGGTAGTCCGTATAGTCGCGGTGGTTTTGGTGCGGGCACTATCAGCCAGCGTCTGTCTTTCTCCGGTATGGAGGAATGGTCAATCAGCCATTTCGTTTCACGTTGGATTCTTCCTGTGGGGTCGGACTTCAGCTCGCTGTATGTATCCACCGTTAGTAGTTTTTTGATCTTTTCATTGTAATCGTCTTTCTTCATGACGACTGTCGCGTTTCCCTTGTCTGCCGAAAGGATGAGCAGGTCGCTGTTTTCCTTTAGTCGTCTTAAGGCCTCTTTTTCTTTTTTGATGACGTTAGGCTTGGGTGGTCTTGCATGAAGAAGGACTCGGCTAACTTCTTCTCGTATGTCGTCGGCCTCCATTTTGTGTAGGTTTCGGATGGCATTTTCCACTCCGGTGGCTATCTCTTCTTTGGGAACTTTTGCCGGTGCAATGGCAAAGTTAAGGCCCTTGTCTAGGAGTGAGATGGTTTCTTCGTCCAGGTTGTTGTCAGTAAGGTTGACTACGTGACGGTCCTTTTTGGGACCATTGTCCAGCGTTGGGTGTTGCTTGTTGTGAAGATTGTCGTACTTGTGGATCTGTTTGCTCCTCGTGGCAGCGAAGATCGTCAATGAAGATTCATACGTAATTCTCTCCACCGTATTCCAGTCATCTTGGTGTAGAAAAAAACTCACTTCCAGGTGAATATGGTACAGCTCTAGTGAGCAGCGGTCAAGTACATTTCTTGTATGATGTATTCGCTCTCTCAGAAGCGCAGCGCTGGCACGACGAAGTATTCTCTTCGCTTTTTCAGACTGAATATGATGTTTCACGGTGACAAAAGATGGTATTATGTCATTGTCCCTGCATCTTTCGAGAAACGCCAGAAGGCCGGCCGGCTATATAGATCGGTCACATTCACACGCATCGTCACTTCTGACCTGAAGAAGACAGCTGCAACGCTGTCGAAACTGTCGTCTTCGACAATGGAAACACGCGGAAGAGAACCCGAAAAGTCTTCGATATCTTCTGAACGACTCCGCGGAAGCCTTAGAGTTCATACAGACATCGTTGCGATGAATAGAGGCAGGGGAGTGATGCTTGATGGTGTTTGTTACGCCGGGTAGTCATGGATGGTCGGGATGATGATTACAGAATAGCAGTGGCAGTGTGGTGTGAATTCGGGTTCTTAGTGCGATTCTTTGGTAATTTTCAGTGTTGTTTTAATTGATATGCCATTTTTTAAAATTTTTATACATAGTGTTGTTCTGAGATGTGTTGTGGTTGACCTTCAGCGTACATGTTTTTTGGTAGCCCTGATGATGGAATGAATTACGTTCCGAAACGTTGGTCAAGAATTGCTGTCTTATTACTTGTACGACCTTTCCTCGAGAGAACATCCTATATCAATGGAGGTCGATATAGTGAACAATGAGATGAACACTTTTGGTTACTCAATGAAAATTGACCGTGCTACGGTACAAAACGTGGTGTTAGAACTACTCGGTAGATTTAGAAACATGCATTAGGGGGTATACGAATAAAAAGCTACACGACCTGTCAATTTACTTTTCTCTACGTCTCTACGCAGCCGTAAATAGCGGGAAAAACGACATTTTAAACTGTTTGTTCCACAATTAACTTAATTATCATGATCTGATCATGATAAAGTTTAAAGAAAGGATCTTGAACGACCAATGATGGTGATGGCGTGCGCGTACGAGCGTTGAATTACCTCAACTGCCACTGGTACGTGGTCTGGTATAAGTACGTGTTCTGGACCACGGGCTTGTCGGGCAAATGCGTAGACCACCACGCTACCCAGGTTTCATTGTTTTCATAGCACTTTTGAGGGAATCAAGAGAACGCGATTACAAGCAATAGCGTCCCATGGTTTGACGCGCTCTGTGTTCCTGACTGCTTTTGGCCTGCGCCTGGCATCCGGGGGAACGTGCGCAGTTCTGATTTAAACTGGGATGTGTGCTGCATGCCTTGGGTGGAATCACCCCGTGCCACACACCCTAGTGGTGGCTTGCACGGTATTTCGTAGATGTAGATGTACCGTTGTATGTTGGAGTTTGTAAGATATTTAAAACATCTTCTGAAAATTAATTTGCTTTCGTATTTATTTTAAAGACTAAAATTCAATCAACGGTCTGAAAGCGATTCCCATTCTAGTTTTTGAGACAATCATAAAGACCTTTCATGTATCTTTCTTACCGTCTCTGCACGCGGCCTAACTCTGTTTTTAAGCCTCTCTCTTACGCGGATCCCAAACATGGCAGCGTATTCTAAGTGGGGTCAAATTGACATGTAACTCACCTGTAAATCCCTGTGTTGAATCAATCGCTACGATAAACATGATGAGGGCGATGTAAACGCCAAAATTCCTCCCTCGATTCTCCATCGTTCGGCTTCCTTCTCGATCGGCGGTTGGCTGAGCACTGTGACTGGCAGCTCCTTTTTTCCTCCAGAGTCATGTGACCCGTTCCTCACCTCAACCTTGAATGGGTTACTCCGGCTGACTAGAGGCCCTTTATAAGTCTCCACGTTAATGCAATAACTAAAATTACCTTTTCATCCCTCTCTTGCAACCAAATTCCTCTGCCCTTTAACCCGCTTCCGTCGGATGTGGCCCGAAGTGGAGTGGCTAGCGTCTCACCTTTCTATGTAAAAAACTCCATTTCGAGCCTCCCAATTGGTGGTTCTTTTCCTTGTTTTTACTTCTTAAGTGTCATTGGTTTTAGTCCCCTAAGAAGAATGTGCTTTATCTTTCTGCAACGATTACAGAGCCGAAAAACTTTCTGCGAGTGCTGGCGTTTTAGTAATAAATTAATCATGGAGGTTTTAAAGGTGAACAAGTAAGCAATTCAAACATGATCAATTCGTTGTTTTTATTGGTATCAGTAAATACTTTAATTTAAATATATATTACTTCATAAAATTATAGATATGCCTTTAAACTTCTCTCATCTTTAATCTATAATATTACTTAACATTTTCTTATATTTTTGTACACGACAAGGATTCATTCAACTCTTCTTGGATTCTTCTTACAACTTTGGATACTTCTGCTTGGGACATTAATTTATTTTTTGAGACTGGTTTAAAGCGGTTGTAGCACTGATTCCCTAATTTCTGACATAGAACCAGTTTCAAAAATTTCCTTTTCCCTTATAACCAGCGGGAGGTCCATTTATGATGAATATCAAAACTCAGCG
This sequence comes from Ceriagrion tenellum, assembly GCA_963169105.1. Classification (NCBI taxonomy): domain Eukaryota; kingdom Metazoa; phylum Arthropoda; class Insecta; order Odonata; family Coenagrionidae; genus Ceriagrion; species Ceriagrion tenellum. Next base: position 80,105,860 of record OY720633.1, read on the forward strand.
CTCCGTAAGGCTCTGAAGCGAGACGTTTCTATGAACCAGTGTATGAACGCTGCATTCCAATATTTTTTTCATTGTATATAATATTTTTCTGCGAATCCTCATTTTTGTTGTGCGACAATTTCGCGCCGTCGCTCGATGTTTTGTTTTTAGGGGGCTTTAGTTAATTAATTTAGCTCAGAAATGGAATATTATCGTAACCCAGTGGGGAAAAGTTGGTGCAAAGGACATGCAAAGAACATTCTTTAGTGCAGCGTCTTTGGTGCAAAGAATGTTCTTCATGAACGTCCAAAGAAGTATCAAATGGCGCACTATCCAAGTGCAAAGAACATTCTCCTGCAGTAGTGCAAAGGACGTTCTTTGAATGTGCATCGTGCACTATCCCTGACCAGATCCTTCAGTATGAAGGTGCAAAGATGCATTAGAAGGCATGCTCCGCACTCAGTTAGCATTTCAGGACATGAGTCCCACAGATATCATTCAAAAAATGTGCTAAAACAACTATCATTGTCGTAGTCCCCTATGGATGTTCAATGAATGTGCTAAGACTGTTCACGTTGTACATGGGCAAAGTTGATGCAGCGAAGAACATCCTTTGCACGTCTTATGCACGTCCATTCTACATTAATGCAACGCTGCACAGACTTTGAATTACTTCAAACTTAATTCTGCACCTACTTTCCCCACTGGGAAATAGCTTCGATGAATCTATTGTTGATTATTGTTGTGTTTGTGGATTATTTCTACAGTTTCGTACTTTTCATGGCGGGAAAACCTTCTTTCGGCGACTATGAGCATATGATTTTTTAATTTTTTTAATTTTTTCTTTACTACCCCGAGTACAGTCCAATTGGCAAATTTATATCGGGTGAATAATAAACAAAAGTCGAAATAAAAACACCCCTGCCCTGTGTGGTGATTTTTCACCCAGGAGGGAATCGAACCCGCGATCTTCGGTGTCGGAGGCGAGGACTTTATCCCTGAATGATTTGATGATATGATTTGGAACTCCTCGAGTGCAGTGCTCGACAGATATGCCTTATGCATTCCTTGATCATTTGCTTTACCCGTTCCGAATCCTAATAAAATTTTTTTCCTCTTATTGCTATGTGTCAGAATATTTTCGGATCTGAATGTCCGCAGAATCACGAAGTTGGTGTAATTTAAAATATTTACCGAACATTTTTCGCGTCAAACAATGGCAACGTGCATTTGGGAGATATGTGATGAGTTCACTTTTGAACCTCTTTATTTCATATTATGGTGATTAGATTTGCTGATTTTGGAATCTACGAATTTTTATGGATTGTCAAGTAATATTACTCCGGGAAGTTTCCTATTATACGGCAGCCAGCACGTCAATGCAACGAGCGCAATTGCCGAATCGAGAATAATTTAGAATAGATCTTAAATCTCTGTTACAAATTTTCAATCGATTCTCCTAGGGAGTGAATTCGTTTTCTGCAAATCATATTGCCACGCAGATGATATAACAACATGATAATCATGTCATATTGAGGTTGATTATTGCTTAATTTAAGCAATTAGACATACACAGCCGCGCAATGTATTAGAGCCTTTTGAACGTTACCTTTAGCTCTTGCAAAACCGCTGTTGCTCCTATGAAAGTAGAAATTTAGCAGTCTCCCTGTTTTAAAATTATAAGAACCATATGCTACAATTTTTTATAGAAACTTACAAGTAGTCGTGGCATAGTCTCGGAATGAACCTTGTATTGCAAATGGAGTGGATATTCCACAATCCTCGTGCGGCTTCCTTCCCTCCAACAAGGTCAACCAATGTTGTTCACCCCAACACCCCTTCATCTAGCTCTTTTTGTAGATACATACACCTCGTCATCCTCTGTTAATAACCTGACAATGTTTCTCTGCTACGAAACGAGTTTATTTTTTTATTTTCTGCTGATATATGCCGTTCATATGAAAAACTCCAATGCAGTCTTTTTATATATTTTGTCGTGACTAATATAAGGTCATAGCATAGCGCCTGTTGACACATCTTCTCTGATTAGACCACACCTCGAATACGCCACGAGGATTTGGGACCCTGGTCATAAAGATTAAACCAAAATAAATAATAAAAACACAAAGAAAAATACAAAGAAAAGCAGTACGCTTCGTTAAAAACTCCTCCGAGCGAACATATAGTGTCTCACAACTTTTTGAGGGATTTAGGTGTTTAAATATGGTTTATCTGGAGAGCGTAACATACCATTTCCCATGTATTTTTCGCAAAAATCTCTGAAAGTAGTTCGGCAAGGGACTGATATTTTGTTATCACTGGAAGAGTAAGTTGTTGTTATTTTAAATGAAACCCAATTCATTGATTACTAGGTGAAATGATATTTCGCTCAAGCTACCTTAACTTATAATTTTACACTCAATCAACCCCCCTTGGGAAAAAATGTCATTAATCAATTACTGAGCCATGTTAAGCCTATAATCGCAAATGACGTGAACGAGCTATCTATTATGGCGAAAGAGATCAAGTGCCGTATGAATCGAGGCACCAAAGAAGTAACTATGATGCATTTCCCCCGACATTTTATTAATATTAACATAATTAAGTTTAGAGTATCAGGCGAAATTTTGTGGAAATGTTCACACCGACCAAGGTTTCGACATTTCAAGGGGTGTCATTTGCTATGTGGGATTTTCAAGGTGTGTCATGTCATAAGCTATGTCGTTTTACTTTGAAATTGACATAGCTTATGTCAAAACCTTGGTCGGTGTGAATAAACTGCTGTGGAAAGAGAACAACAACTTTTATTGTGAGATCGAGACATACGAATATTAACGTACACTGGGATTCTCAAGACACCATTGATATTAAAACCATTTTTATATATCCAACTCGGCCACACATGTGCCGACAATGTGGCCATTAAAATGATGACAGCCTGGTCTGCATATTGTTTATCAACATGACGATCTGGGCTTCCATAAATTAGATAATAATTACAAAATTCAATCAAGTCACCTGTAACTTCATCAGAACACCAAGCAAAACGATTTGTGTAAAATTACTTGTAAAAATTAATTGTAATTTAAAGCATAAAATCGGAGCATAGATAAGGTATACATACTCTTTACCACCACGAAGGCAATGAGCAGCCGTGAGCACGAAGTTTTCGCTGATGAGAGATCCTCCACACTTCCACTTTATATTACTTTGAGGTCCATAACCCACTTCCGCCTGTGCGAATCAAGTACAAAGATTTAGAAAAATATCAATTTTCTCAAAATGTTTCACTCGATTGATTTTTGAAACAAGAATACCTTTAAAATTGGTATTTATTTAAAAGTTTTAACAACATGTTTAGTAGGGGAAGCACATTGATATAAGCAATTTAATGTTTGCAAGATTTCGAAATGAAGCGTCTATTAGTATTTAACGCTCGTATTTTCATTTTAGGAATCGATCTTACTCTTTTTAAACCCCATCCTAAATGTTAAGTGAGTGAAACACTTTATAAAAAGCAGTCTAAGGTTTGCCAGATTCCGTAATGCTGTGACTATTTTTATTTACCGCTAATATTTTCATTTGTGGAATCAATTTTACTCCTTTAAAACCCCAATCGACTTCATAGGTACGTTTTTAAACCCTGGTTTTGGAAAAGTATAAGGTCGATTCCTCGAATGAAAATGCCAGAGGTAAATAAAAAGAGTTATTTTATTCCGGAACCAAGGAAATTTGTTGACTTGATTTTAATAATACGCTTCATTTACAAAACATTTTGTTATGTCAACGAAACCTCACCTCAATGTCTTATTGTTTAAATAAAATAAAAGTAAAACGCAGAAACAAGAAAGGGACACTCACGAAAAAAATTTATGAAACTTTCCGCAGTCATGCTGCCATGGTCTGCAAGTAAATAATTCTTCCATTAAAGATTGAGATGCCCTCCTGAGCAATGCTTGAAGATGAAATCCTACCTTCTAACATTCGCTGGAAGTTCAGATGAAATCTATTACCAAGAAGTAAGACCGGAGAGAAAATTGCAAATTATCATGATATAATATTGTCATCCTGAGAGAAATTGGAGTAAGTGGACTTCTACACCTATCTCGGAAGTACCATTACGTGGGATGGAATCAAGCGGAGAATAATGCAAGCTAAAAAGGCGTTTATGGGAAAGAGACAAGTGCTGTGATCAAAGAAGATAGGTCTACAAACCAGGAAACAGTATGGAAATACATTCGCAAGGAGCGTAGCACTCTATGGATTGGAAGCATGGACCATTGGAAAAGCTGACCAGAAAAGACTAGAAGCCTTGTAAATCTGGTGCTGGATGAGGATGCTGAAGTTAAAATGGACAAACAAAATAAAAAATGATGAAATGTAGAGAGGATTAGAAGAGGAAAGGACCATATGGAGCGCGATAGAGGAAAGAAGAAAAAGACGAACTGGAAACGCCATGAGATACAATGAGTTTGTGAAGAACATAATTGAAGGCAAAATAGAGGGAAGAGTTCCCGAAGGAAGACCCTGGAATAAGTTCATGAACCAAATATAGAAGACAGTACACAGGACAAGATAGCAGGAGGTAAGGGAACTAGCATTAGATAGGGAAAGGTGGAGGGCTGCAGTCAACCAATCTTAGGATTGAGCGACCAATGAATGAATGAATATTGTCATGTCCCTAGCTCCCACTGCGCCGTGGGAGTAACTAACCCAGTGGTTGAGCAGAACTTTTCCTCCGTCCGAACCATTTCCTATTTTTCATTTTCCTATTTTGGTTAATGCAACATCCGCAAGTGTTTTCTAAATTTTACACCTATTTGGTAAACAGGATGCCCGTGTCAACGGTACTTTGGGAAGTGACTCGAGACCCAAAAACTCGACCACAGCTAGATATGAATGTACCCGCCCTAATGAGGCCATCGAAGTCCGATTATGGTAGTCTGAGCGAAAATTCGAGCGAAGTTTGAGCAAGCTCGTCATAATGGAGATCATATTCGAATTGTACGCCTTAATTTCAGCACTATAGGAAGCAAGGATTATGGTAGAAACGATCACAGGCATAAGGTTAAGAAATTAGACTGCAGAGCCGTTAGATTTAAAATGTCGTTTTATCTACGTACAATAATGGATCATAATAGTTGCGATAGATCAGTTCTAGGATACCTTGACCCTGTCTAGGTAAAATAGGTTTAAAATATCTTCGCATGAAAATCCCGATATGATTTACTCTCGCCTAGTACTTTGATCTAGTACCTTGTAGAACTATTTATCTGTCACAATAATTATAACCAGTATATTTTAGTAATATAGTAATTATAATCGTATCTTAAGTAGAGTACTGCATGGTTGCATGTGCGTCCACGTTCCTAACTTTTGTTCCAACCTCGCACTTGTCCTGACTGATTTTGGTCTGCGCCTGGCATTCCGGGGGAACGTGCCCGGTTCGGATTTCAGCTGAGATGAAGGCTTAATGTCTGGTGTGGAATCACCCCATGCCACACACCCTAGACGTTGTTTGCACATTATTACATAGATGTATATACATGTAGATGAAGCATGGATTAAATATTGCATAATGAATGGTGCAATAATATACTTTTACATGACTGAAATTTTATTTAATTAAATAAAAATGTCATTTAAGTCTTAAAATTGACTCATTTTCTTCTAGCGGTACGTTTAAAACTCCTTCATGAAAGAAGTATATTTTAGAATCCTGTAAAAATTACCACTGTGAGGACATGATTTCTTTTTAATGATTGTTGAGGAAAAAATCGAACGATGCATTTCATTTTTTTACGAGTTCTAGGAGAAGGATATACCCCATTTTTAAAATAATGTCTCTCTGGAGCCCATTTACGTACCATTTCCTTCGTAAAATGACTAGAATTTTTCATAAAATATCTCGGAAAGTTGTGAAGTAAAGGTCTGATAATTTCGTTACATTGGAAGCGTGAGATGTGTATCTTTAAAATGAGATTAAACTCATTGATTTCTACGTTGATTCATATTTCGCTCAAACTGTCTTAAACGCTTGTCATCACTTTTTGTCATTATTTTTTCCTCTTTCCCGTATATTTGTTTGATCAAAAATAAACTTTTCAAACAAAATACCACATAGAGTCAGTCATTCATATCTACAGATATGACATGAAAAAGTAAAATTGAGATGCTACTTCGCTCTGTTTAGGCCACACTTCGAATACGACGCGAGCATTTGGGACCCTGGTCATTAAAATTTAACCAAAAATATTAATAAAATATGAAGAAAAGTTAAAAACTACCACGAGCGAACATAAAGTGTTTTACAGCTATTAGAGGGATTAAGGTGGGAGCCCCTAGAGACTCGGAGGCTACACGCTAGACTTAGTTTGCCTGAGAAATTCAAAACGGGTGTGTTTCAGAGCGACACAGAGAATATTATCATGACGCCTCACTACATCACTAAGTCTGACAGAAGCTATAAAATGAGAGAGATACTTTGCCGAACAGATGTGCACAAAAACTCGTTCTTTTTTCGCGCAATAAGTGACCACAATTAAAAATGAGCTCCATAAAATACACTCCCATAATACACGTCACCATTTCGCCACCATAAACCTTATCCCTTACCTCTTTACTCGGCTGGTGTCCTAACAACCCCTGCAACACGCCCATGCGAGGGCTCGCAAGGTAGTGTGTAGGAAACCAGAGTGATTACAAAATGTTGACCTTGCATACAACGAAGGCAAATGTTAACCTGTGGCCCTTCAATTCAGCAAAATAACCTGTTTCACACCTCCTCCTTAAATATTTATTTATAATTTCTTTTATAATTTAGATGAAATTTTAGATTGGTAGGCCTAAACCTCAAAAGGGGGTGAGTGTCAATCATTTATGTTCATAGAATTAGAAATGAAAACATTTAAGCCTAGTCGAGGAACTTAATATATGCATGGCCCTAGGGTTTTCAGCTGAATATCTCTCTATCCCACATAACTCAATAAAGGCATTATAAACTAAGTAGGCCTACACTGTCCCATACGTCATCTCCACATCTAATACTGTAAAACAATATAAAATGTCAACTTGTCAAAGATGAGACTTAACACGACCCGAAATTATAGTTTTATTGTTTTAATCTTACAACTTGGAGACTAATTTTTTCTCCATGTGGATTTAATGTATTCTTATTTTTGACGTTTTATAATTCTATTTTGTTGTAATAATTCCGTAGAACTCCCAAAATACATCATAATTGTAGTTTTAAACGTAAGCGATACCTTCCTCTGTCTGAAAGAGAACTGACCAGCAACAAAGAGAGCAGTTAGCCCTGGAACAACTAGTAAACATACAGCTCTGAAGTTGTTTTTTGATGGTAACTTTCTCTTGGCCTTGATAGAGGTGCAGTAATATACTTCCTTTAATGTTTCACTTAGCGGCAATCGACATAATTTCACTTCAATTAAAATACCTGTCAATATAATCCTTAATCTAGCCCACTTAATATGTAACTAATTGCAAGTACTTGCCACAGAAAATTTAAAAAATTATATGAAGTGTCTGCAAATGACTCAGGCCTACACCAATCAATCTAGAATATATTGCTTTGACTCGTGGATAATTTGGCATTTAGACAATTCAGTCTTGGATAGTTATTAATTTCCTGGCAGGCCTAGCAATAGTAGGCATGTAATAGGCTATTTAAGTTGAAAATGCACTAAATATATGTTTAATTATTAAAATGTATTAGTACATTCTTGCATAAAATTTTCCAATAATCATTATAACTTCATTAGCAGTATATTTAAAATTAATTTTCAACGCGTAGAATATGTAATTATTAGCGATATTCTACATTTACGGTAGAATATACACGTATATTACGCATTTCCTACACACAATATTCTACTAATCCAACCCTGATTGATTGTGCCCCGTACTATTGAACAATTGCGAACTTACACGCGTACCTATATTCAAGAGTGGTGACAAGGAAAAGCGTTGTAACTATTTCCCTCGTGTCTACCTCTTGGGCATGTAACTGTCAACTGGATTATGAGGTATTTGGAATTTCCAAAATTGTTTACTCAACATCAGTGCGGATTCCGTACATGCAAGTCTTGCGAAATCCAGCTGGCCCTCACGTTACGTTCACGATATCCTTTCTTCGGGAGATAGTTTCGACCAGTTCGATGCAGTAATTTTAGATTTCAAAAAAGCTTTCCATTAAGTAACGCCAATCATCCGTCAGCATACTCCCCAAATATCTATATCTACAAACCTGCTCTATTCTTCCCTCATTTGTCATAAAATTCACATTTTCTCCGTCATTCAGTCTTTCGTTTTCATTGGACGAAGAAGGAAGCTTGAAGGGGTGAGGTAGAGGTTAAATCAAAAAATCTATGAGAAAGGAAGCCTTTAATAAGAAGAGAAATGTGTTATGCAGCAGTATGGACCTAGAACTGAGGAAGAAACTGGTAAAAAGTCACTGAGGAGTTTTTGTTGTATGGATGCGAAACGTGGACGATGGGAAGAAGTGAGTAGGATGGGATCAATGCTTTTGAGATGTGGATGTGGAGGAGGCTAGAGAAAGTGAAATGAGTGGATGGAGTAAGAAATGAGGAGGTGCTGGGAAGAGTTAGGGAGAAAAGAACAAACATAAGTGAAAAGGAAACTAGATCGGACATATTTTTATAGGGAAGGGGATTTTAAATACAGCAGTCGAGGGAACGGTGAAGGGAGAAAAGAAAAGAGGAAGAAGGCTGAAAATGACAGACGCAGTGAATATAAAAAGAAGTTATCAGGAAACCAAGGGAAAGGCCCGGGATAGGACGAATTGGAGACGGCTTTTGTGTTTGGGACCTGCCAGTTGGTAAAATACCAGTTGGTGATTGATGATAATACTGCGTCCGAAATTACATGTATTTACCCCATCTAAATTTACTTATTATCCTGCAAGGTTGTTTGGCAGGGGGTGACTTATCACCATAATAAACTACAGTGAAGAAATTTCCTTTCACCAACATTCACCACATAATGATTATGCTACAGAAACTAAAATAATTTATAATATAACTACTTAAACGTGACACATAAGTCATGCAGAGAACGTGCAAAACATGGTGTTAGCACTTCTCGGCAGATTTAGAAACATGTATTTGGGTGCATATGAATTAATCAGCTACACTGCCTGTCAACTAACCTACTTCCAAGCATCAACCCAAGAGAGGCACAAGAGAAAGGATCTAGTTCGATCAACATGTACTCAATACCCTACGAACTACCTCAATCGTGTGTGTTTAACTCTCAATACTTGCTCATTGCTTGTTCATGTGTATAGGGTACCCATGAAGTACCCCTGTTCAAAAATTTCTGATAATAAATTTCCACTTTTTTTCGACAAAAAAGGTGTGATTCACAGTGAGTTCGTACCTCAAGAGCAAACAATGAACAGCCAGTTTTATTGTGAAGTGTAGAGAGAGGATGCGATGCATCCGAAAGGACACTTGTGACAACTGGATCCTGCATCTCGAAAATGCAATGAGCCACACGAGCCGAGCACGTTGTTGCTGAGCTCCTTTCAAAAATGGGCGTGGCAACGCTGTCCCAGCCGCCGTACAGCCCCGACGTGGAATCCCCGAGCTTCTTTTTATTTTCCAAGATAAAAAGAACTATGAAAGGACACCGACACGGGACGCTGGAGGCGTTAAAACAAGCTTCGTAGGCCCGTCTACGATAGGCCCCCGTTAAGGCCTTCCAGGGAGCTTACTGAGGGTGAGTAAAGCGTTGGGAAATGTGCATCGAGTCGGGGGGCGAGTACTTTAAACAGTTCTAAAGAGATTGTTCAATACATGATTTTTTGAACTTTTGAAAATATAACCGGAACTTTTGGGGCAGACCCTGTATGTGGTGGTGGTTGTTATTCTCTAAATGGTAGGGATAAACAATATAGATCCGGGCAATTATGAATATTTGATGTCTAACAAACATGGTTGTCGTTCCATGCTTTTTTAGTTTCCCTATTCCATGCATAAGAACTGATAGCTACGGTCAGTCGCAAAAACGGTTAAAAAATAAAACAATAAGAGGTTTTGGACATTTTTATTTCATTTGTACCATGACATTTAGCCACTTTTACAATTCCGATTAAAATAACTTAGCCGAGTGTAATACTTAAATTGTTTAGTAGCAGATATTTCGTTCAGTCCATTGGTAAAAAATACTTCAATCATGTCAAAAATGGAATAAATTATTACATGATGCGAAAATAAATTATGTACACTTGGAGTATTGTTCCATGATGAACGACTGCATGATTCCTGTCTAGGGGCTGGAGTTTTTTTTTTAATGTTCGATGAAGTTGGGAAAATACATTTAAGCTCAATTGTATGAGCTTGCTTAGACTAACCTTGGAACATTTTAAAGTCAATTGGGCCATACATTGTCCTCAATCCACTCTATATACGCCGACACCTTCATGTACACAGATGGAGAGTTGGCAAAGGAGCAAATTTTTCCAAATGATGTGATCCCCCAAATTTCATATTGACACCTCAAAACCGTGGAAAATTGCAAAGGTCCTCCGGAATCTCCCTGTAAAAAGAAATTTTAAATGTTACATTGAAGAGGTCACATGTATAGTTATTTGCTGGGTGAATTTAATACTGTAATGAAAATAAAATAATTCATCTCTGAATGGGCTATTATTCCCTTTGTCATTATAGAATGTCAGAGCGATAATTATGAAGGATCATAGTTATACAACTGCGTTCAGAAACAGAGAAATAAAGATATTTGTCCTTACTATGAATAATAAATAGTTTTGTATTTCATGAACGTCAAATTTCTAGCATATCTTTTATATTCATTAGAGAATGAACATGATTGGTTCTGGAGATCTACTTCAGAAATGGTTTTTTTCGCTTTTACCATGAGCACCTTCAAGCAAAACCAGATAAAAATCGGGGAAAACTCAATAACTCTTTGAAAACTGAATTACCTAAGCACTACGAGTATTTGGAGAATTAAGAGAAATTAAACATTGGAAAAAGGGATGACCTCAGTAACATACTAGATATTGATGATAATAATCTCATATTTTTTGATTGTATACCAATGGTAATGCATTGAAATAAGAAAATAATACTATGAACATGATAATTGTTTTACCTTAGCTAGAAAATATATTAACTAATGAATGTTTTACTGCTATTAAGTTGCTCCCATTCGTTGGTATAAGAAAGCTTTTTGTTAAATTTATATAAGGTACTCGAATTATAATTTCGAAACATATAATTGAATGTATTCATTTTTGAAAACTAAACGTAATTCATTTCTCACCTCTGCTCACAATATAATACTTCTTCCTCAATATTAATCTATTCCGATTTGCCTCTAGGGTTATAGACGTATTGCAATAATGGTGCGTTTTATGTATAAAGACGTAATGTATTTAATGTATAATATTAAAAATTATGTGGGAAATTCTAACAGTTGCTAAACCGAGTGTTGAGATAAAGGGAAAAGGCAATACTTCTCTGAGCTGTTTATATCTTACAGTTTCTTAGATTTCGATGACTAGTGAAGTGGTTCCTAATCGTACAGTAAAAAACGGTATTCTCATAAACATTTTGTACATTATTTGTTACACCGAAGATTATTAAATTAATATATATAGGTACTTCTTAAAGGAAAAAACTTCCCTCTCCTGGGTACTATTTATGATACCCTTTTCTGTGACTCTCGATATTTTGCTCAACATTTCCGTTTTGGAAGTTAAAAATTACGTTTGAAAGCGATGAAATATTTCCCTAGAAGTGAGATGTCACATACTTTCTGTTCATGTTTTCACGAGTCACAAATAAGATCATCAGAGGAAATGACACGTCGTGAAAGCAAAAGCTCGTTACCAGCAGAGTGCCGCCGCACATATGCATAGCAACGTAGCGTCGTCCGTAACGTTCAACTGGTTTCGCGCCGAAATGTCCCTGCGCCCAAACGCCCTCGCGCCATACGGCTCGCGCACAGACATTTCGTACCCAAACGGCTCGCGCCTTAGGGGCCGCGCCGAAATGTCTCTGTGCTCAACTGGCGGCGCCCAAACGTTCTCGCGCTTAAACGTCGATGCGCGGAAATGGCTCAAACCCAAACGGCCGCGTCCAAGTTGCCGTGCCGAAATGTCCCATTTTCCTATATATTTGGTGAGGATTACCTGACATGTGTCCTTCCCTCCTCGAAGTATTCCGGCGCACATCATTGAGGAGTCAATGCCTCTCCTCAGCTGATTAGTGGTCCTGATTTCAGTTTCGAAGGTCTCGTTGCATTTAGCCTCGTCGAAGACATCCAGTTCCACTTTCAAGAGCTCCATGCTCTGATCTTCACCTAGGGATTAGAACAAACAAAACAGTAGGTGTGGGTAAAACAATGTGGATAGAGGGCCTGTTTTTCCATCTACGTAACGAATCGGGCGCTCCCTTGATATTGATTTGAGAATTGATTACTTCTATGTGTTTAGAAAAGTCACCTCAATGATTGCAGATGAGGCATTCAAAGATAAAAAATCATGCATTAACCACTTATGTTATTTTTAACCACTGTTAATTTCCGTCGTAATTAGTAATTTTAAATGTATTTTTGGGGCCTCACTTTGTACGAAACATATGCTTAGTATCAGTTGTCATTCGTGCCACGACGTTAGCGTGACTAGGTAAACGATCGTGTGTGATCTATGATGAACCCATGCAATGAATATTTCTTATTGTCTGAAACAAAACTATCCCAATGAAAACAATTTTTTTCTATACCTACGTGGTTATATAGAGAACTTTTTGGTACAACGATCATTATTCGTAGTAGTTTTCAGTGGCAATTCCAAGGCGCTAAAAAGTCCTATTGTAAGAAATATTTGTAAATTTAATTAAGTGTTTTACTTGCTGTTGTTCACCCAAATTCCCGTGCCTCGTTTTCTTCCCCCACCCCTCCCTACGGTCACCTCTCCCTTCGGTTTCCCCATCCTCTCCCTCCCCTTCCTCACCTTCCTTCCTTCCCCGCCCCTTCTTTTTCAATGACTGTACAATGTGTGCACTTAACTTCATTTGTCAACTGATGATGACGTAAAAACATCGAAACCTAGGCTGCAGTAAAAGTGATTTCTGTGGATTATAGCAAAATTTTCATTTCTTCATTCCACATGCGCATTATCACATCCGTTATAACTGGTGACTTCAGCTAATAATAGTGATGTGCTTCTGTAAACTATGTCGAGCGGATGGAATAAAATTAAATTTCAAACGACCAAGAGTGATAATGCATGAGAATGGGCTTGCTTCTTGACCTAATTGTCGCAGGTAGAAGAGAGTGGAGTAAACACTGCAGATCCTCAGAAAAAAAATTTCCTCCGACCGTAGTTTCACGACGATAATATGTACATCATTGTGTCTTAGTAACTTCCCCAGTAACCACCCCGTGCCACTCATCCTAGTGGTGGCTTGCGCGGTATTTCGTAGATATAGATAGAATCAGTTCAAATCTCAAACGAACGAGAGTGATAATACATGAGAATAGGTTTGCCTCTTGACCTAATTGCCGCAGGTAGAAGGGGGTAAACACTGTAGTTCAGGAGGAAAAATCTCTTCCGACCGAGGTTTCACGACGTTATTATGCACATATTTTTCGCGGAATAGCAGAGGTAAATCTGCCCTCATAATTAATTGTGGTGTTACCAAAGAACGACGATAATAAAATTGACGGAGAGAATCGCTGATGTTCATCGCAGTACCGTGCAAGCCACCCACTAGGGGTTGTGGCACGGGGTGATTCCACACCAGGCATAGAGAACTCGTCCCTGTTCAAATCAGAACCTCGGTCCATCCTGTGGTCGTCTCTCGCTTACCAACAAGCGGCCAGGAGAACAACACGAGGTCGAACCAGGCGAATGATACATAGTCGAGCATGCTAACATGCTAATGCATCTACATACTACCCTGCTAGCCGCCGTATGGGAGTCTAAGGACACCAGCCTTGTAAATGTGTAAAGGATAAGGTTTTGGGAGGAAAAAATGTATTGTGGGAGTGTTTTGAATGGAGCTCAGTTTTTATTATGGTCACCTATTGTGCTAATTTATGAACGAATTTTGCTGTTCGGCTATGCATCTATCTAATTTTATATCTTCTGTAGGATCTAGAGATGTAGTTTGACGTCAAGAATTTCTGTGTTGCTCTGAAACACCCTTGTTCTGAATTTCTCAATCAAACAAAGCCATGCGTGTTGCCTCATAGTCTCTAGCGACTCCCAATCCAATCTCTCTTATAGATATGAATGATAGAGTGTGTGAGAAGAAATAGTTAATCAGAAAACTCTACAAAGAATGGAAGATATACTTTTGGGACTCATTTAGCGACACAATAGCCTATTGCAAACAATATCATAAGGAGAAAGAAGAACAAAATCACAGAGGAACACCTAGAATGGAATATACTAGGCAAATAATTGACATCCTAGAGAAGAATACCGTAGGTATGAAGTTGTTAGCTGATAGGAGGGTGGATTAAAGATCTGCAAAATCTTCAGATTGATGATTGTTGCTGATGATGAAGAAATTAACCTAATTAATTAACCTAGTGACTGTCACCTTTATCAAAGGGTGGACAGCATGAATGTGTCCTTAAGTGAGTAACAAAGAGATGAAGGTAATGTTTGTTAACAAGTTTTAAGCCTGCGTTGTACTGTTGGCATAAGGTGACCTTCATACCTGGTCCGACCCGGCCCCATCCTGTTGCAATGTAAGAATCAAACTTAGTAGAGTCGTCTGTTCTTAAGCATGCTGGGTGCAGTTCTTTGGTATTGAAAGGCCTCGGGTTCCTTGTGATGGCTGTCCCAATCTCCAGTAGAGCTACATCGTCGTATTTTGCTGGTGGTTTGTATCCAGGGTGACGGATTCTACGAGTGACTCGGTGAATCTGTCCCGTGCTCCCCAAAAACGACTCATTTGCCGCCAGGTTCACTGTTCCAAGAAGCACCCACGCCGCTGGACCACTGAAAAAAATGAGATTTCATATTGATGAAGCTATTGGCTCAATGCGTGAGTTAACAAAGCTGAATAACATTGCCAAATGCTCAAGTTTTGCTCATCTTTGCGTGGCGTCCAGCACGATAATCGGATAAGGGAAATACGAGAGGACCAATGGAATTCATTACTGGTGATTGTCGCTAACAAATCGCGCTCTGATGCTACTCATTCCCTCAGTGACTTGTTGTTTAGTTTGAAGTAATGACACCCCTCAAATGTATAATATAATATATGAAATGTAAGGTTTTTGCAAACCAATCCTATCTCGCACTTTTGTCTGACAGATCTGCATCTTACTATTTCTTTCAAATATTTTCCTTCCCAAAATACCGTTAAAATAGTTTGCTGTCTCATCTTCGATCTTATGTTTTCCCTTTTGAATTTTACATTCCAAAATAAACTGTAAAGATGTCTAGGAGGAAGTGACACCCAAATAAGAAAGCACAAATATACTGAGTTGAATTCCTTTCCATTCCCTAGTTCGTCTTAAAAGCTGTGCCTCTATTAATTTGCTTCCGCAGACGAGATGCTATCTTCCCTCTCCATTTTTAGTCTTTCCCATTACAGACTTAAATCCGACTTAAAAGTCATTTACAATACCCTTAATTCTTCCATTAACAGTCTCGAACTTACCTCACTCATCAACATCGGAGTGCCTTCGCGTCCTACCAGAGCTAACTCATCACTAATTAAACTAAACCCACGTCACAACTCCAAGATTCAAGAAGTCAACGCTCGCTCTTCTTCCGTCTCTCCTCCTTAATAAATTCACTCCCCGCTGATATCGATCCCTTTTCCCTATCGCCAAAAATTTCTTCAACTTCGCCTCCTCACATCTTTCCTTAAATAAACAGCGGATCTAGACGGTAACAGACTTGGGCGCCAACTCCAGATCGTCTAAGTTAAGTTTTTTGTT
Organism: Ceriagrion tenellum; assembly: GCA_963169105.1. NCBI lineage: Eukaryota > Metazoa > Arthropoda > Insecta > Odonata > Coenagrionidae > Ceriagrion > Ceriagrion tenellum. The sequence goes on from OY720633.1 coordinate 80,121,808, forward strand.
GGTGTTATTGTTTATACCGGTGTCTTGTTGTATTTATTACAAATAAATTTACATTTTTCTGTGTGTGGACTATTTTTCTTTAAATAAATAAATAAATAAATAATTATGTCTTTACCGTGCCTCTTGACAGTTTCTTAGATTTAGCCGCCTGAATTATGCATCCAATTTGCTTGGCATGTCAGTCAATCCTACGTCATTCAATCCCGTGGATGCCATGATTCATGTGTGCATATCCTAGTACTTATGAGAACACTTTACCTAATTTTTCACTTTACCATCATTTACCGTAATTTATGCTATCATTTTTTGTGTGCTTTAGAAGCAGGCTGTATTCGTTTACTACGAAATTCAAGTACGTAGAAGAGTATGCCTCTGAAACCAACTCACTTGACTGAGACAAGTTTATTCTCAATTTGATTGCTCCAGTGAAGGCATTGGAAAAAGTTGGCTCTGTTACTTTCAGAAACCAGAGTTAATATTGTAGGAAAGTTTTGTCATACTGTAATTCGCGAGGAGGTTGCTTCAGCGAGTAATATAATTATTGGAATGGATAAAATTTTCCATAAAAATAATGGAAAACGGAAAGTACTTACGAGTTTCCACCGCGCAGGCAGTGTGCAGCCGTCAGGACGAATTTCTCGCTGATGAGAGAGCCTCCACATTTCCACTGAATGCTATTCTGTGGGCCATATCCAATTGCCGCCTGTTAGAATCAAGTTGAAAGAAAAACAAGGAAAACGGTGTAAACACTACCGATAACACTGGCATACGACCAAAAATCTGTTTCATTATTTTCAGCTATTTCCCATGTATTTTGGTGTGCTGAAAACGAAAAAAATGTTGAAAACATCCTGGACGTCAGAATTCGCCAAAAAATGCAAAATTATCTTCGAATTAAGTAAATTTTTCTCAATTTTTGATATTTTTTTATCTTAGGGTTTTTAATCAAATTTTAACTCAAAATTGCGGTTAGTTAACTCACATCAGTGCATTCAAGATATACTGTGCCAAAAAAATATAACCTTCATAGGTTTTTAACCAAAATTTAACTCAAGATTGCGGTTATTTAACTCATATCAGTGCATTCAAGATATACTATGCCAAAAAAATATAACCTTTATAGAAAAGAACTCTCAGGGTGTGCTTATGAGACCAGCATCAACATACTGCAAGCTGAACGCGCGAGATCTGATGAGCCGGGGCTTGATAAAATCGTATTTCTTGGTTTTCACCGGTTCAAACTTGAATTTCCTAATGCAAGATGACACTGCTAATCCACGAACGTTTTTCCTATGATTATTTGGGTTCCGGCGGTAGTGTCCTGAACTGAGAAGTAAGAAAAGGTAAAATTTAACGATTTTTTAAATGTTTTGTGTTCTACATGTTAGTTCCTAAATTGAATCCACGAATAAATAAAGGACCATAATAGGTAAATTTATTGTTTTAGTTCACACTTTTTCATATATGTTCGTGTTAGCTCGTCCTACTTCAACCGTGTTTCCCAAGGTTAGCAGTATGGCTCAGCGGAAGTGCACCAATTCGCCTGAGAGGTTCTGTAACCTTTGTGGTGAATATACACTGTTGAAGCAATAGCTGAATATTTCAGACTTAGTGAAAAAAGTTTACTCCGCATACTTCGGAATACGGCTTGGGGATCAAAATAAGCTTGGGCTTCTCATAGAGTGAGCAAACGGTGTGTTGAGGACCTCCGGAATTGTTTCAAGGGCAAGAAAAAATCTTTCCGTTATGGGATTCCTATGGTATGGCGAGAGCAGAAGAACCATAATGATGATTGTTACTTTTGTTCATGCAAAGTGAAAGGTTTAAATTGAAAATGGAAGCATTCCATGTCATACCCCAACCTTCCCTCAGCAATTCGTCCCATCCCTCATGGTACAGATATACCAGTACCCAAGGCTCCTGCTACCCTGGAAGAGATAACTAGCTCCGATGAAGGTGAAGTCATTCCTGAACGAAATGATGAATCAAGTTCTGACTTTGAAAATGATACCAGACTAAAATTATTTTCCCAGGAGAAGATGAATGATTTGGTAAGAGACTTAAATCTCCCTAAAGATGCCGCTGAGTTACTCGGATCAAGGCTCAAAAGCAGGAATTTATTGTTGCCAGGAGTATCTTTTTCATGGTTCAGGCATCGTGAAAAGGAATTCAAAAGAGATATGGTACTTTTTCACAGTTTTTATTTCAAGTCAACCGGTTTCGTCGCATAGGCGACATTATCATCATGTCGACTTGAAATAAAAACTGTGAAAAAGTACCATACCTCTTTTGAATTCTTTAGAATGGATTTTCACCAAGTAAAGCCTGAAACAATTGAGTTTACCTTGGAAAGGAGTTCGTTCCCTACTTTTCTCAGGAAGGCGCGTTGGTTTATTGCATTGATATCAAAGGTTTGATGGGCCAATTCAAAATCCAACATGACGTAGCTCAATGGTGTCTTTTTATAGATTCTTCAAAAAGAAGTCTCAAAGCAGTTTTACTCCATAGCGGTGATTTTTATTTTTCCATCCCTGTTGGTCATTCTGTACACCACAAGGAAACGTACGAGACTTTGGAATTGGTTCTTCTTAAACTTAAATATGAAGACCACGGTTGGCAAGTGTGCGGGGATTTGAAAGTCTTGTGCATGCTCCTTGCGCAACAAGCTGGATATACTAAATATCCTTGTTTCCTGTGCCTATGGGACAGTCCAGATCGACAAAATCACTGGACCAAGAAGATTTGTCAGCCGAGAGTGCTCACAGTTGGTGAAAAAAATGTCCTCCGTGAAACTTTGGTAACTCCACATCCTTCTTTTACCACCTCTCCACATAATATTGGGATTGATGAAGCAATTCGCTGAATCACATCCTAGAGAAGGAGAATGTTTCAAATAATTGGTCAATAAGTTTCCAGGCCTATCGGAGGCAAAATTGAAGGAAGGTGTGGTCGTTCGTTAGAACCAGACATTAAAAGACTTATGGCTGATCAAGAATTTATCAATACCATGACGGATTTTCAAAAAGAAGGATAGATTGCATTTAAAGAGGTCATAGAAAAAATTTTAGGCAATAACAAAGATTCCGACTACAAAATGATCGTCGAACGAATGCTAAAAGCTTTTCAAGCTTTAGGCTGTCTGATGAGTTTATAAGTGCATTTCCTCCATTCCCACCTTGACAACTTTCCTGAAAATTTAGGAGCTATTAGTGAAGAGCAAGGTAAACGATTCCACTAGGACATTAAAGAGATGGAAAGAAGATATCAGGGAAGATGGAGCATTATATTGATGGCAGACTACTGTTGGACACTTCAGAGAGACATACCAGATGCTACTCACAAGCGCAAATGTACTAAGAGGAGCCTCACATGGAAGAGGAATCGATTTTAGTGTGTGTTAATAAGCTCATTTCAGTTATAACAATGATTTTCATAAAAAAATTTGTAATAAAAAATTAATTTTATAAGACTATTTTCAATTATTTTTAGGTATTACCTTTTTTAACATAGTTACCTAAATTGTCAAAAAACGTGATGTCCTAGGACATAACGGAGGTCATTTTCGGATTCAGCGCACCCAAAAGCATAAAGATCACGTGGAATAATGAAAACAGCCCTTGAAAAATTTTTTTTGCAGATATGTGTAATTGGTTGTGTCGTGCGAAACTGTGGAACTTGCTTAACATTGTGAAATGAAAGCTGACACTTAGCAATTCCACATAAAATATATTAACGACCTAGGTTTTGACTTATGAAACCATCATCAGGTACATGCATGACCCAATAACATTGCACCCCCCCCCCCCTCTGGCTTTCATCCACTTTGTAAATGTGAACAGTTTTCTTATGCATGTGCCTGATGATGGCTTCATAAGTCGAAACCTACTAGTACGTCGTTAATAAATTGTATGTAGTATTACTAAGTTGCAGCTTTAATTTCACACTACTGATAAAAAATTACACTCCTTACTCTCATTGTTAGATTGATTGCAGGAAGAGAAATGTTGCATGAAAAGAAATTGTTTAAGGATGAAAGGAAAGCTGCGCTCCAAGGTTGTCTTTGGCAATGGAGGTTTTCATTAATAAATTAATACATAAATGATGAAAAAAAGCAGATGTGAATCACATGTACAGTTAATGGAATTTTATATATTTAAAGGGTGTCTAACTAATGTCATTAGCAAGGTGATTATTTTGGTTGTACAATTTAAATTTTGCCTTCACTTAAGTTTACTGACATACTGCTATCACTGTAAACTGCAGCCTGTATGCTAAATATTTTCTGCCGAATTGCGCATTGAAAGTGCACTGAAGGGTTTTTATGTTCATGGTAACTAGAACTAACGTCTTCTGCGTTATTCATTGTTATTTAATGTCATAGACGGTTAACAACTAGCTATTGTTTGTTATGCAAGGGTCATTATAGTAGGACTCGCTTCGCTCGCTCGGGGGCTCTCTCGTTTGCTTTGAGGAACCTAACAACCATATTTTCTTCGACATATATTTGCATACTCTTTGCGATAAATGTGATGACTACTCTGTTAAAAATTAGGGAAAATGTGACAGTATTCATTGAGAAAGAGAAAAAAATTACCATATGTGGAAATTCGTCAGGAAGTGCAGGAGTGCCACCAGCAACGCCAACGAATATGGGGCATGGTTTGGAGTATTCTTCGCACCCTAAAAATCAATGGAAATAAAGGTTAATATTACCATAAACATGTAAAATAAGTTTGTGTACACAATTTCAAACCTATTAACGCTATAAAAAGGCAACGTGAGAACAAAAATGAGAGGAAAAATCAATGGGATGGAATGGGATGGAAGGGTATACTGATCCTGGTGTATACATAGTACGGACTATACTACTGGAATAACCACAAAGGAAAGCAAAAGAGTTTGCAGGAAGAAAAGTGGCGTTAATAGTTGTAACAAACTAATATACGGATTGGTGAAGTATGATGATTAATCTCAAAGTGGGTCACCTCGTAAGCAGTAACCCGGGTTTAGAACGAAACGCAAAACTGTGTAACCCGTAAGGTTCGAGCAATTAATTCTAGGAAAATAAGCTCAATTCTTCCTTTGATTTCAACGGTAGATTGAATTAATAGTGCTACGAATTACTATCAACTGATCGGATGGTCAATATTGAGTACAACATGAAGATTCTAATGAACAAGATAAAATTTGTGACTCCCACAATTTATCTAAAAATTACGGCCGGTTTCGGCTGTCAAGCCATCTCCAGGTACATCATCCCTGGTGTCAGTCATTTATACATATTACAGAGGATCATGGGAAACAGGTGGCTGATCACTCGCTGCTCCAAGGTATTCCGTCCCTCCCGGAGAAATGGGGTATGTCTGGTGCGAAGTCACTTCGATGACCCTTATCCAAAAGTGCCGCGCGAAAGCTGACGAGTCATCTTTCTTCCTTCAGCGCACCATATGTTCCTCGGACCTAGTCTTAAAATTGCGTCCAGTTTGACTGATAAAACACAATTACACTCCTTACATTCCAGTTTATACACTCCGTATTTTAAATTGGGGTCAATGAAGTCTTTTGATTTTTTAATACGGCCCAAGGTGTTTTTATTGTAAAGATAGATTTTTACATTTTTTTTGGGACAGCATTGGCTATGGTATATACAGGGGGCCAATAAAGGATATTTTTAACCATTTGATTTTTTCTTGAGATTGAACCGGCAACGAGGAACAAGACTGTGAGAGAGCTGGATGTTTCAATTTTGTATTTACAATACCGGTGATAAGAGATTGCTCGAACCCATTACTATGGGAAATTTGTCGGATTATATTGAGCTTCCGATCAAAATCTGAAGGTTCTACTTCTTCTTTCTACCAATACCATTTGTATGACACAATCGGAAGGAAACGCCGGTATTTGTGGCCTAACGACCCATACCATGGAAATGCACCTCGATGACCTGCCCACACCCAGGTTAAAGGTCATGTGAACATGATCAGAAGTTGTGGCCAGCATTAGTTACGAAACTTCATTTCCAAGATAACGCAACGCAGCAAAACCCGAAAGCAATGGAATTACCCGCACTACTGCGCTGCAAAAGCCTCAAGTAGAAAGCTAAACACCTTGCGTAAAACTGCGGTCTATAAGTGCTGCGAAGATTGAAAAATGAGCTGGAACAAGTGCATGGAATCAACTGTAATACAGAGAAATAATTGAAGACTGTTTTTTGAGGAAAATGAAAATTTCCAAGTATTTTAGGTCTAAACATCTTGCTTGCTTCTTATCTTTTCCAACCGTCTAGAAATACACCAGGGTTAAAATTCACTATGAAAAAATCATTTGATTTGACCGTGATTCAAACCCGAATCTCCCAATTGCCGGTCATGTGTGTTAGCAAGTTACACCACCAATCCATCTTCCTTTAAGGCGAATTTCGAGAGGGGTTAATGCGAACTAGATGTTCAGGCCTCTGGTGTATATGTAGACCCTGGTGTATATGTACCCGTGCGAGTGACTTCGTACCACATCATTTGCTAAATGCAATGATTGGAAATTTGTCTAGAAATAATTTTTTAATTCATGGTGGGCTATATATGGTGGTCTCAGTTTACCTCATTTACTATAAGCTTATGATTTACCACAATGTTGGTCTCTTCAAAAACGGTAATCCGGTGGAAGAAGGAGACGAAAAGCTTTGGAAATCTAACCCCGAAAAAAAACCCCGAGGAAGTTCTCGAAAATAGCACTGTAATGCCGACGCTAAGTGTCTCACTACCTCTCTACATCATCTTAAAATATCCCCGCTCGACCAAAAACTGCCCATTCACTCTTAATGGCATATCTGAAATCAGCTGCAACGAAAATACCTGATCACTATCAGTGAAATTTTCGTAAATTGCTTCGTGAACGAAAGGAGTAACAATGTTTGCAGACCTACGGTTAAAGCAAAATATAAACCGTATTTGAGGGGAAATTAGACGAATATTTTTTCCTATTTTTTTCCAGAAATTTCCTACTTTTGCATCCCGTAACAAACTTTAAGGGGCAGGGACAGTTATGGTTTCCTGTGGTATACAAATGAAGATACTTGCACTTTTTAGCCTTCTCTCCCGGTTTTGTTGCTGTAACCGGTGAAACAGGCGGTTGCGGCCTGGGCGTTGTCGACGCCGATGTCAGGCGTGAGGCAACGCAGCAGACGATGGGTTGGCCTTTGTCGAATCCGCAGTTGGTAGGTCTGATGCCCTTCCTCAGATCATCCTGGGCGCTGCGACATTGATTCAGGGCGGTGCACACACCGTTGCGACGTCTTGAATCGACACATCTGTCCCCTGCGATGAAATTTATGTATTAAAATGGGAAAACACTGTATTGCCAACAATTTCAGCACTGATTGTAAAGTGCATTATGAACTTTCGCTATGTAATATGATGGGCGCTCGAACTAGCACTGGCTAACTTCATCAATGCCCTAGTATTGATGAGTTGACGACAGAATAAGTCGTTGAAACTTTGGAAATTAACCAATTCACTAGTAAAAAAATATAAGAGGAAATTTAATCAGCAGAATTCATCTGGAAGGCAAGTAGTTCGCCAAAATCGCTGCATACTCTTTATTAATCTACATCTACGAAATACCGTGAAAGCCACCACAAGGGTGTGTGGTGCCGGGGGAATGTCTGGTGTGGAATCACCACTAGGGGGAAATTCCACCCCAGACATGCAGCACTTATACCAGTTTAAATCAGAACCGCGCACATTCCCCCTGATGCCAGGCGCAGGCAAAAGCAGTAGGGACAAAGGTACGCAGTCAGACCAGAACCTAAGAGTGTGATACTTAGTAGAACATGTTACCATGCAGTACACTACTCAAGATACAACTACTGGTTATTATTATTAATGCGATAGATAAATAGTACAAAAAGGTACTATACCTTGAAAGAGTATATCATGCTGAAGATTGCATGCGAGGTGGGAAGGCTTTCTTACGAATTTTACGGATCAAGGTCAAAATCACCTTTCAGTCAAACGGCGTTTTTAAACGTCAATTTCGTATATGTGCCGACCATAAAATGCTATTATAGGGGCATTCAAAAGATCTCTCAGCTCATTGAACTTCGATTCGTATGAAAAATGCTGTTGTTCCAGTTCAATTTTGTACACATGACGTATCTATGATGAATATTCAGCGTCTTTGAGTCACTGTCTTACCTCGCCGTGTGATTGAATGATTTTAAAGGTTGAAGAACTTAAAATTCATTATCCTCACGATGGAAAAAGATGAATTTTTTTAGCGACTTTTTTGTTTCCCGAGGATATGTATTCAGGATGAATCCAAAAATTTATCAACGGCCGAAAAAAAAAATCGATTTTCGAGCCACTTCATTATTCGGATACATACATACATAGTATAAATACCATTGGACTTATCTCAGTTAATTTATTGAAATCAGTCACAGATGAAATGCGCTAGCAAGGGAAATTAAGCATGAGATGTCATTCGCCGGCAGTGGCAATCGTACCCAAATTCCCTGCATCTATCACGGAGGAAATATTTGGGAAAGATCTTCGTCCGAATTCAAAACAACAAGGTTGAAGAAACTGTAAACGCACACAAAGTTTTTGTACCTTGCATTAGCGATCGCACGGGAATCGTATATGTAGAAGCACTCCTACTTATTGACTAGGGAAATTAATTGAAAGCAATATATCATCATAGAAATGTTACTTACCTGGATATCTCTGCGCTGAAGTGACAGCAATGATGCAAATGAAGAGGATGCTGTAAGCTCCTATGTTCATCCCTCGTTTCTCCATCGTTCGACCTCCTACTCGATCGGCGGTTCGCTGAACACTGCAGCACGGAAATTTAAACGCTCTCTTTTTTTTCTCCAGTCACGTGATACGTTTCTGACCTCGAATTCGTCGTGAAAAAGGTTACTCCAGCCGGCACGGCAGAAGCTACCTCTTCGACTGCCAGCCAAGTCGTCATAAAAGACTCCGCGATAGTGCCATGATCAAGAGGTTAATAAAATATTCTAAATTGGAAAGGAGTATTTACGTAAATATTCTGCAAGTGTGCATCATCCCTGGCCTTTCTCATGTTGAATAAGACGAAGCATTTCGTCAATTCATTTTTTACGGGACTAATATCGTGAATGAATCGTTTCTCCATCCCTCTTGCGCACCTTTCCTGCGGCTATTAATGCATCGTATTTATCGCACTTAGAAAACTAGATATCGCTCTCAATTTTATACTGACCTTTCAAGGCTATCTAATAATTGCGCCGCCTAGAGAAAAATGAGTTACGGCACTCCTCAATTCAGCGCTATCACTGTTACTCTTTCTATAAGCTTGGTTTTAGAATTAGGTATCTGTGGTCTTCGTACTTCCGTAGATCTTCACTGATACTACATTTAAACTTTTTTACTCATGATTTATCGTGCTCATGTTTGAAAACCAAAGGAGTTTGGAGGCATCTGGGAGAAATTAACGGACAAATCCCGCAAAGTCTTCGACAGTTCTTTTCAGTGGAGCACTTCTAATTTCAAACATTTATTTGACGCACAGACCCCGCCAGATATTCTGCCTTGACATTCACGACTATATATTTCCATGTACTTTTGATCACGGAAATTTTGGGCGCTCACGTAAGGATAACAGGAAAAATTAGGTGGTTCGAGGAAAGATGATGACGGTCCGATGCCCTTCAAGGTATTCTTCTTCTCAAGGGCGGAGTGTAAGAATCGACGTCAGATCTTTTCCTCGAATTTCGGCGCGACATCTGAATAAATGCCGAGGGTTTCCCAACACAAATGCGGAGAGAGACGTCATTCCATCTCAGTCTCGCTTGTTGTACCCTTTGTGGTAGTTCGAAAAATTGGGGTTTTTTAAAAGAGTACTCGCGAAGTTCGACGATGAAGTTAGAGAAATCAGCTACTTCTCCCTTGTTGGACCCCACTTGGAATAGCCAGTGCCAGCATTTGGGATCCTCATGAATTAGGCTTATAATCAGAGTTAGAACGCCTGCAGAGAATATCTGCGAGATAAGTGAATGGCCATTATGATAGCCTCATTGGTATTACTGAACTCTGGCAACCACTTGGATGGGAATCGCTTTCAGACCGTCGATTGAAAAGTAGACTCAATATTTTTTATAAATTCAAAAGCAATTTTTTTCCGACGAAGTTATCAATATCTTCGATCCTCCTCCTCATCAGTCAGCAATCCGGAGATTGGTTTGACGCAGCTCTCCACTCAATTCTCCTATCAGCTAGTCTTTTAACACCTACATAGTTCTTCTGTTTTACATCCTTCATCACCTGCTCAATGTATTTCATCCGAGGCCTTCCTCTGCCGTTCTTCCCTTCCACCAGTCCTTCAACGATTATTCTCATCAGACCATCGTGTTATGATGTGGCCGATTAAGTTGTCTCGTCTTCTTCCCAAGGTTTTTAAAAGAATTCTCTTCTCTCCAACTCTTCTTAAAACTTCCACGTTACTCACTCGATCTATCCATTTGATCTTCATCATTCGTCTGTAACACCACATTTCGAAAGCTTCCAACCTTGATTTCTCTGCTGCTGTCATCGTCCATGCCTCACTACTATAAAGAAGCATGCTCCAAATGTAAGTCCTAATGAATTTATTTCTTATTTCCACGCTTATATTCCCAGCAGTTAAAAGACTTCTCTTTTGAAGGAATGCCCTCTTCGCTTGGGCTATTCTACTGACAATTTCTTTCTTGCTTCATCCATCGCTGGTCACTCGACTACCCAGGTAGCAGAACTCTTTCACCTCCTCAAGTTTATGGTTTCCTTCTTTGATAAGATACCATAATGGCTGCGTTGAGATTTTGAAGTAGGTTAGTTTACAGGTAGTGTAGCTGATGTATTCATATAACCCGTAATGCATGTTTATAAATCGGCCGAGTAGTGCTAACACCATGTTTTTCATGTTCCCTGCATATCTCTTGTTTCACGTTCACATAGTTACATAATAGATAATTTTGGTCGTGTCTGTAGCATTTGTAGCATACCCATAGTGTGGTGCATGTTGGTGAACGTTAATTTCTTCACTGTAGTTCATGTTGGTGATGAGTCACCCCCTGCCAAACACCCTTGTTGTGGCTAGCAGGGTAATAAATAGATGTAGATGTGATGTTGCGATGCCATCTCCATCTACCTCCGTGGTTATATCCTGTTGTACAAAACGTTTTTAAGTTCTAACCGAATTCCTACCTGTCTACAATCACCAGTGCACTCATACGTAATGTTTACCACCTTTGAGCAGTTTTTACATGATACATGCACCATTGCGAGCACGTGCCTGGGCAGATGCTTGGATAAATGCTCCAAATTAGAACGGGCTACGTTATGGTCACGCGTTCATGCATTCGCGCAATTTTGGGTGTTTACACGGTGCAATTTTAATGATGAACGTGTTCATGTATCTACTCCTGCGGGTACATGTATTTTGTAAACACGGCTTTAGAGTGCTCTTTCTTTGGCCCTCATCATTAACATCAACATGGTACCGTGCATGCTACCTCAGGGGTGTGTGGTGGGGTCGGATAATGACGATTGATTGATTGACTGACCGGTCGGATAATGACGATTGATTGCCTGAAAATTGTGACTAACGTGCATTCGGTTGGTAGAGAACAAATTTGTAAATAGATACCAATGGCCAATTTATCCGAGTTTAAAAAGTTTACATGGCCGGTGCCAACATTCATTTTAATTTCTAATTCAATTTCGAACCCTTATAAGGATTGTCATGAGAAAAAACATGATTCAAACGGGGTATAGAGTAAATATATGTAGAGCAAATGCATGGTATCATGTATTCAAAAGTAACGTCAGGCATAATTAGAATGTATTATTTAAAAAAACACAATTCACTTTAGGATATTATATATCTTATAAATATTAATAAATAAATAAAATAATAAAAATAGGTAAGGTGAATTCAAAGCTTCGGATAAATAAAGATACAACTCTGCCATTTCGTCAAACTTAGGTGGTACGTATAGAATTGCCAAATTTCCAAAATTTACTTTCCAAAAATTTACCCAAGGCAATGCTGACCAACGAAATCTATGTTAACATCGCAAGAAGAGGAAATCTGTTATATGAAAAGACTTCAAATATTTGCTAACAATTAGACCATTCAGTAGGGGAAAAATCATAGTTGACAATGGGATTAGTATCACTTTACTTGAAATTAAAATGGAACGGCAACTTGACTCCAAGCTCGACTATGTTCGTCTAAAAATCATGAACGAGGGAATCCCGAATTTTCATTCCAATGAAGATTTTTTTCTATTTTTTATGTTACACTCTTCATATAAATCGAATCACGGCAAATACCAATCGGTTGGGCTGCGGATAATTTTGCGCATATTCATGCAAATGTTTTCGCCAATTTTTATCGATATAAATTTTACAACTATTTACTGGTATTGACCAACCGATGGAGATAATTTTTTGTGCAATATGCTTTATTTTTTATGTTAAATAATAGCGTTCTGCTGTTAGATGGAAGGCGATGCCCCAAAACATCAATCTTACCTCAAGAATGAAAGGCACTCTAAAAAAATGTGTAATGAAGCCCAAAATTATGAGGATATTAACGTGAATTCACCCTCTACCCTCTGGGATACCTCAAGGGGGCGTAGCAGAGGGTACCGGGGAAAATGCCATAAAAAGCGAGAGAATTGAGAAAAGGATTTGGGAGAGGAATGAAACAAAATTGAAGTCGTGTTGAGAGGCAGACGTATTGTTGAATCCCCACTCTGTTTCTGCCATTTTTTGGTTTCGTCGTTATCATTGGTGAAGTATGGAATTTTGTTACTTACTTTTTTCTTCAACATTTGCGGTAGAAGTATTAGGAGAGGGTTGGTAAAGTTTGGATAGTGAAAAATAACGAAAAGCTTAATAATGTCGAAATCTTTTCAAAGTCGCAGCTCAAATTTGCTTTAAATAATACTTTACATAAATTATTTCGATTTACTGACATATCATCCATTAAAACCACGACTAATGGGTTTATCTATAGTGTTACGTGATATGTTCCCATTTACATACGCTCCGGCCTTTCAGTTTAAAGTCATGGTATGATGTAAATGTTTCGCTATTTTGTTGTTGTGCTCGTCAGAAACGACTACGAAGGGACGAAAGAAGAACGCTCTCTTGTTCGCGTTGGTCTTGCAGTGCTAACCCCAACGAAATGGATCTCGACCGTATTCTCTTCGGGTTTTTGCCGCGGCGATCCATTTCTGGGGGACAACAGTTTCTCCTGCCTTCCAGCTGGCTTCGTCAGGTCAGCCAGCTGGAAGGCAGGCGAAACTGTTGTCCCCCAAAAATGGATCGACGCGGCAAAAACCCGAAGAGAATACGGTCATTAAATAACCGCGGAAGCCTCCATACCAAAATGGATCTCCGCCATGGCCATTTCTCGATTGGGTAGTGGAAACTAACGATGCGGGCGAAGGGCAAAGTTCTGACGAGTTTTGCGTGGAAAGGAAACCTAATGAGAGTGATTAAATTATTAAAGATTCAAGGTTTTCCTGGCGGATTGTTTGAGTATAGATTTCTCGGGTTTCACCGAGGATGATGTTTAATTGTATCAACGTTTGGACGGCAGACTCAGATATCATCATAATCCTGATGACGATGTCTGAGTCTGCCGTCGAAACGTTGGTAGAATTTAGCATCACTCGGTGTGAAACCCGGGAAATCTCCTCTAAAGTGATTTTATTATTTTAAAAGGGATTTATAATTTCTCCGTATCCATGCTGATCTTGAACATAGTGGTGTTGGCTATTCGACGCCTCCCACGTTAGGTGAAGTCATCATATTCGATATGGATTTCAAAAGGGCGTTGAGAAAACTCCGCGATTAGTTAACACAGATGCCTTGAACTCAGGATTAAAACCCTGAAAATGTAGGGGTGTTATTTAAGATTCAAGGTTGAGACGAATATTCAATCAAGGTTCACAGGCTCTTATTTGGGATAAGATTGATATGGTGGCTAGAGCACTGAATTCATATCCTTAGGGCTCAGGTTTGAATCCCAGCAGAGCTGGAGATTCCGAGGAATCTCAACCCCTTCTTGGTTGCTGTATGGAGAGGACTACAAGTTCCAGCCCTCCCTCCATCTACATCTACATATTACCCTGCAAGACATCTCAAGGGTATTTGACTTATCGCCATATGCGCTACAGTTCAGACATTAACTTTCACGAAGAAGCACCAAACTATAGGTATGCTACCACTGCTACAAAACTAATAAATTGATGTAACCATGTAAACGCGTTACAAGAGTCAAGCAGGGAACGTGCAAAACATGGGGGTATGGTGTTCGCACTACCCAAAAGATTTAGGAACTTGCATTAGGGAGCGCATCAATTAAACAGCTACACTACCTGTCAACTAACCTGCTTCTAAGTCTTATCGCAGCCATTCTGGTCTCTTATCTTTCGACAATATTTTTCCCTTATTTTATTCTCATGATCTGATCTACCGTATGTTGAGATAATTAGACGTAAGATATTGATAAGACGTAAGAGACGTAAGAACTTGGAGGGAAATGATGTGAGTTTTCCATTTACATAAAAGACTGGGTCTTTTTTTAAATAGGGGATCTGAAAGCGATTCCCATCCCAGTTGTTGCCAGAGGTCAGTAATACTTACAGACTATCATAACGGGTTTTCACATATCTTGCTGATCTTCTCTGCACGCGTTTCAACTCTGTTTTTAAACCTACCTCATGAGGATCCCAAACACTGGCAGCGTATTTCAAGTGGGGTCTACAGTTTCAACTACAGAGAAGTAGTTGATTTCTCTGACTTTATGGTCGCACTTCCCAAGTACTCTTTAGGGAAATGGAACTCTGGTCCCCTGTGATTGAGGTGGCATGAGGTATTTCCGTTTATGAACAGATTCGCAAGTAAATTTTTATACGTTTAATTGTTAGTAATACCTACGTATTGGTAAAAGTGAAAAAATTTCATATTTCCGATTTAGTCTCTTGGAAAATGAATGAAACTTTAACACGTTGTCTTATAGCACTTAACACTTTTTCGTAATAATGCGATGATATATCTACAGATTTTCTCCTAACCAGGAAAACATTTACTTTACATATCATCCATTCGAATTGTTGGTTATAATCAACAACTTAACCCTGTGTAAAACCCGAGAAAACCTTTCTTAAGTGATTAAATTATTTTGAATGGGATTTATACTCTCTCCGCATCGATGTTGATCTTGATTATACTGATGTTAACTAATCGGCGCTTCCTCCGTTAGGTAAAATCCGTATCATTTTAATTTTTAGTTATTTTATTACGATGGTTCCTTATAATTAACAAGGTATGATACCGCATAATTATAACATCTTTACTCGCGATTCTCGCTAAAATTTCGGATTCCGCGCCGTAAACCCAAGTCATAACAATGCATCAATTGAGACGAAAGTTTTTCAACATCAATTCTTGCATCATTTTCATAGCATCACCTTTGCGTTTTCCAAGGTAGGAATAGATGTACTTAAATGAAATGTGGTTCATGAACTATTTTCCACTTTCTTGAAAAGTTATTTAAGTGTGCGCTCAATGACTCACGGATCACGCTCCATCCACCGTAAGGGCAAGGTCGTTCGATATCGATTGTATTCTTCCTTAGATATAGATCTTCACAACCATTTCCACGACATGTCTTTTTCCCACCCTCTCCACTACATGTGCATCAAATGAAGGACTTAGGTGTTATATTCAATTATTTAATGTCTTTTGCTCCACACATCTTTGACATAGCTTTTTCATCTCAAATATTATTGGGTTTTGTAAACCGAATTTCAAGGTACTTTCAGTCAGAGAACTCACTCAAAATTTTACTATTTGTTTGTAAGATGTAAATTGGAGTATGCTTCTGTTGTATGGAATCCTTATTGTAAGAAATGTGTTCAAATATTGGAGAGGGTACAAAAAAGGTTTTTACGTTATCTATGCTACGCGCAAAATAACGTTTATTCGATGTATGATAATTACGTTAGCTTTGAAACTTTGGTAAAAATATTTGATTTTAAATGTCAGCAAAAAGGAAGATCCATAAGTGAGCTATATTGCTTATATAATTTACTTAATACTGGAGAAAATAATGAATTTATTTGCAACATTTATCTTTTTGTGCTTAGTAATAGTGTAAGGTTAAAAAGAAAATTCAAGTTGAGCATGGTAAAATCAATCTACTGTGACAACTCACCACTGAACAGAAGCCGAACTTTTAACAACTATTGTGATAAAATTAATTTATGTGAACAAAGAATTCTGTTTTGTAAACTGATAAATATTGCAGTTTCTTGATGTGTTTCAATATTTCTGTGTAATTTAATTGATTTCACTGGGTTTTTTTTGTTTGCCCTGTAACTATTGTGTTGGGCGAACACTAAACTTAATAAATAAATAAATTTCCGCATAACATACCCGTATAAACTTGCGAATAAGCGGCACAAGTTGTAATTTCGAATAAAAATGCACTCAATTCAACAAACACGTCGAACAACCTATACAATTATTGTGGAGAATACAGAAAAATAAGCACATTTATGGCGGATGTATGTACATACGTTGCAAAGACTCATATCGAAGGAAAAACACTATCGATATTGAACGACCTTACTTAAGAGCTTGTTGGTTCCAACGCCGGGTTTCTCGTCCCCCCTCCTCTCGCCACCTTAATCATCTACCTACCCATCGTGAATGCGGAAATCACTGTATAGTTCGCCTCCCTAAATAACCAACTGACTAATCCACACATTCCTAATCCATCATCAATGCCTTGGTTTCGTTCTCGATAAAGTTAGATTTTTTAACTACAGCGTAGTGTCGATTACCCGAAGTAATGCGGAATGAGGTCCCATAGAATGACAAAAACTTGAATGATACGGTTGGTATATGTTCGGAAAACACCAGCGACAATTTAGAAAATTTTATTTTGACCTAATTCATTTTTTGACACGGTTTAGATCAAATATTTCTGTGGATAAGGATTTTCCGAGTGTCGTTAAAGCAATATCATTGCATTTTTTAAAGCTTTGTTTCCTATGGTGGTCAGTGAACCAACTCACCAGAATTGAGAAATTCAGACGTGAATTGAGGAGAACCTTCTAGTTGTTTTTTGATAAGATATACGTAAATAATAGGTACAATTATCATATACTTACACTGAAACTGTATTTGCTACTGTTTTTAATATCATATAGCCTGAATTATCTCTCTGCCAGTGCCTGAGATTGCCTGGTAAACTTTTATTTTGACGTACTTCATTTTTTAGATGATTGAAAAAAATATTTCTGTGGATCGCGTCTAATGATTTCCGTATCGTGACGTGCGTTTGCAAGAGATAATCCGGCATGGCACAGCCACAACATTAGGATCTGTGCCAAAGATAACGCGAAACCTTCGGATACAGGAACTCGGATAACGAAGACCCTAATAAATTTTCTTCCTGAAATTCCGCTTAACTTTATCAGCTTCATAAACGGTGTAGTTCTCTCCGATCGAAGGGAAAAATATAGGTTAAATCTCTTACGAAAGTTTGATGTAGACTTTTTTTTGCCGGACGTTCAACATATTTTGCTAGAGCCAAACTACTACGGTAGAAACGATCACAGATATAAGATTAAGGAATAGTCTGCAGAACTGATAGATTTAAAATGTCATTTTTTCAGCGCACAATGAGGGACCGTAATAGTTGCGATAGATCATTTCTAGGATACTGACTAGGTTAAACAGATTGTTTCAGCAGTGCTAAATATCTTAACATGATAATGAGCTACTAACCTCGCATGCAATCTCCGGCATGATATACTTTCAAGGTTTAGTACCATGTCGTGCTATTTATTTGTCGCATTAATAATACTAGCCAGTGGTTGTTATCTATACTAACGTTGAGTTCCTAACATAAACTAACTGATCTATAAATTGAAGACGTTTTGTCTTCGTGGACTCGAAAAGCAGATTAGGTGTAGGAGAAACGTTTCTCCTCCCAACCCATTTACAATACATGGTAAATCTTCACTTGGGGTAGAAGTGGTGGTTAGAAGGAATTACTTACGTACCACTGCTTCATTTGGATATTCGACGCGTGCACCCGCGTAACTCCCCAACGCGTCATTTTCAAAGCGGGCGCGCGCGTAGCAGGACATTGTGTTCGTCCAATATTTTGTGTTTGACGGAATAACCAACCAATTTTTTGTTTGTTATTGAAAGATAAGGATGTAAGCTATTGTAAAATATGAATTTCGACCAAAAATGAGTTATTAAACAGCTTTTTTAAGCGCCAATAGTAGCAACTTTTTCCGTTTTTGTTGCTCCATTATGCCTTGGTGCGTGCAACAAATAAAAGTTTATGCTGTTAAAGTACAGTAATGTGTCCTTGCTGTTCGAAAAAATTAAGTTTAACTATATCTTATTATTAATTTAGGAGATATTAGGCCCTAAACATGGATCAAAATAAAAAAAGGAAAAATTAAAGTAATCTAGGAGCTCAGAGTATAAGTCTAGGAAGCTAAAAGTTAATAGAAAACACAGATTAATGTCTTTTAATTACAAAAATGTCATTATATTTAAAATAACAGTTAGATCGTTATTTATTGGAGATAGAGATCGAAGATAATTTGTGATATTTGAATTGTCATAACATTAAAGTTTACAATTACAGAAGGCTAATATTTGGTAAATCGTCATTACTCATTGTATGCTTGCTATGTTCCAAAATTTGTGAAAATTAGACATGGTCGAGCCACAAGTGCATAGCCATTTGGTTGAGTTTGCATGGAATCACCCTATATACACTCGGTATGGAACTATCCATACTAGAGGCCAGTTTCAACAATATATACCCTGGAAAGATCTCTCCGAAGTATTTTTTTACGAGTTTTGTTCCATATAAAAGTATTCTGAAATCAGTGGATGCAAGTTAGGAATTTATTAGCGGACATCCTTCACCAATCTACGACCTTGAGAAGCCCGATTTGCGAGCACCATTATTCAGGGCGAGCAGGAATCGAAGGAAGGCTTGTGTGTCAGCCCAAAAACAGGAGAAGCCGATGTTGTACGTATATTATTTATTTAGGTGTTAAGGGTGATTTATTAATTATGTATCGGTGAATGTTTCGTCATACTTCAAGCAGTGAAGTGAATTTTGTGGCTTTGAAGGAATTCAAAAGAAAATTCCCTGAGTGGAATTGATTTCTGGCCGAAACGCAGAGGAGAGAAATAAGAGTGATATACGAGGGAATATGAGCTATGATTACATGCTTTTTTATGTATGGTATTTCTGTGTATATGTGGTATTTTGTAAAGGGAATGAATATTTGGAATATCATGGAAACAGGTCACCTAATTTGAGAATTATACGGGCTAGATAATATTTCTAATCAGCTTTGAATTAGATAAAAATTAAATAGTCAAACTTGGTCACATAAAATACATTTTCTCACTTTATTCGCCAAAGACCGCGCGAGATGGTACGACGTGAACGTCTCGCTGGTGTTCCGGTAATTTGGTTTTGTTTTGATTTTTGTTGAGAGCCTCATCTGTAGATAAACACCCTTCGATAATAAGGCCCGCAATAAAAATTTCTAAGTGTCACGATGGTTGCTTCCGTCTAGACGGCAACGACCTCTTGTCGAGGCCATCAACTCACGTGACAGGTGGGTGGGGGGAATCAGTGGGGGTAGGCTTTTTCACCTGCATTCTATCAGTGGTCGTCTGATACCCAAGCGTGGAGGTTGTTTCCATGGAGTCGGAGCCATGGAATTTCGTTTCAAGAGGTGTATAATTTTAGGCACCTACTTTTGGGCTGTCTTGGCTGCTGGCTATAAGCTTAAGTTTCCAGGTGAGATGCATGCGCAGATATTTCGAATGTTTCATCGGAAAAAAATTGTTGAGGAAATTAGAGTGGGAACCTCTATCTGATCGAAGGGAGAAATATAGATCAAATCTTTTACACAAGTTTGATGTGCACTATTTTTTGCCAAACGTTAAACATATTTTGCTAGAGCCAAATTATTACAGGAATAAGATTAAGGGAATAGACTGCAGAACCGATTGATTTAAGATGTCATTTTTTACACGTACTATAAGGGACCTTTAGAGTTGTGATAGATCATTTCTAGGATACTGACTAGGTTAAATAGGTTTTTTCAGTAGTGCTAAATATCTTAACATCAATTGTAGATACTAACCTCGCAGGCAATCTCCGGCATGATATACTCTTGCATGTCTTAGCATCTAGTAGTGCTATTTATTTGTCACATTGATAATAATAACCAGTAGTTGTATACTTGAGTTGTGTAATGCATGGTAGCATATTCTTCAATGTATCACTCTCCTGGTTTCTGGTCTGACTGCGTACCGTTGTCTTGACAGCTTTTGGCCTTCGCCTGGCTTTCGGAGGAGCGTGTGCGCTTCTGATTTGATGTGGGATGATAGCTGCATGCTTGGTGTGGAACCATCCCGTGCCACACACCCTAGTGGAGGCTTGCACGGTATTTCGTGGATGTAGATTAAGATCAGTAATTGATAATATGTCTACAAATAGAGAATTTTTTTGTTCATCAGTGTAGTAAATATTCGATAATTTTCAAATGATTTGACTACATTGACATCTCCAACTCGAGTATTTCGACTTTTATTTTAGAGACAGTAACCCTTATCAAGTGGATCACTCCTTAGTGTAGAAAAGTGTTACTGTGCCACAACAAAAGCGCGTGATTATATCTTTCTCGATGAAATTGTAGTATAGACGTATCATAATTCTGAGAAATCAAATCTAGCCTCAATACATATTGTTAAGGCATGAAATAGTATAATTTATTATAACAATTTGCATTTCTTTTTTTTGTAGTTACCTACGTGAAATTATTTCTAATTCCACATATTCTCCCCTTTATCCGCTATATTTCTAAAATAAAGAAATGTAACGTCATTAAATTTATCTGAAATCCTAGCATTTAGTCGTTCCTATTTTCATTAATGACAATGATTAGACTTAAATAATGTAGTTCGTACACCATTGAGTAGCGTATTGGGCATACTCATGGCTTCAAGTAAGTGAGGAGATAATTTTGAATATCATACTGGAGCATTTTTCCAACGCTCAACAATTTTAAGTGCAGTTACATTTTCGTTATTTGGTGAAGGACGATAAAATCTTAATTAACGACGCAGTACTCAATATTTTGTTAAATTATTACTATTGGCGGTTTAAACTATAGCGTTTACTCACATAAACCTTATGCCTTAATACTATCATATCACTTCGTAGAAGAATTAGCTGAAAATTTTATTGAGTAACAATTCTTTCACTCACTTAATGTTTTATGGATGGAAACGTTGATAGCTTGTCGCCGGCAAAAAATCTGTGGACAACAGTTGCCAGCCAACCGAGTTGAAATTTCTTGCTCCAGTGGACGTCAACCGCTAATTGTACCCAATTAGAGATACTTAAGAAAAATCAAGAAATTTTCCTCTCCATAAACTGCCGTCCATGGCTCAGCCACTTTTATAATTTAATTACTAAACTTTTGGAAACATATGATCTAATTGAGAACTTAAGTAATGAAATGAATAATAATGGTAAGTGCTGGATTTAACTGATGGAGATATTATGGTCTCCATAATCAGCATCCAGATTTATCCGAGGCCAAGATCATATGCTGTGCCGGTGCCGAGCCAGTTAATATTGTGCAAAACATTGTCAGAATTCGGTAATCAGTCAGTAAGAGGAGGACTAGTTGGAGTAGAATTACAGGAAATTCAGTAGATACCTGATGGTAATATTTAGGAAATAATCAAATTAATTGATTGTGGCGTTACGTTTTGGAACGACGAGAAAGAATGACTCCTCTCTCCGATCGAAGGGAAGAAAATAGGTCAAATCTTTTACGAAAGTTTAATGCAGACTATTTTTTGCAGCACACTCAACAAAATTTGCGAGATCCAAACTATTATAATAGAAACGATCACATGCATAAAATCAAGGAAATAGACTGCAGAACCGATGGATTTAAAATGTTATTTTTTTCTCGTACGATCATGGACCATAATAGTTGTGATAGAACAGTTCTAGGGTACCGAATATGTTTAATAGGTTTATTTCAGTATTGCTAAATATCTTAACATGATTATTTGATACTAAACTCACATTCAATCTCCGGCAAGATGTTTTAGTACCTTGTAGTGTACTGTAGTGCTATTTATTTGTCGCATTAATAATACTAACCATTTGTTGTATCTTGAGTAGTGTGCTGCATGGTAGCATGCTCTTCTACGTATCACTCTCCTGGTTTCTGGTCTGACTGCGTACTGTTGTCCTGACAGCTTTTGACCTGCGCCTGGCATCCGGTGAACGTGCTCGGTTCTGCTTTGAACTGGGATGAGTGCTGCTTCTTTGGTGTGGAATCACCCCGTGCCACACACCCTTGTGGTGGCTTGCACGGTATTTCGAAGATGTAGATGATGAAACGGTGAACAATGCCACAGTGTTTTAATGCTGTCATCCGGTTTTGACCTCTAATGCGTCATTTTCAAGACTAAAAACCTTTGTTTCAGACTTTGTCTTGAAAATGATACTATAGACATCGGAACCGGTAGACAGCATCAAAACATTGTGTAACTCAGACTGTTTTTGTTATGAGTTAGTCTAGGAAGAATCTCAAGAACTGAGGTACGTGTGATTTCTTCTATTCCAGGAGATGAGTGCTCTGACTTAAGTTATCGCAAAGGAACGTGTTTGTATCTAAAGGAGTGCTCAATTATCCAGGAAGAATTAAATATGGGTAAAATTCCGACCAGTTGTGGATTTTCGAGGGGACTACCTATGGTATGCTGCCCTGGCCCAGGATCGTCGACCACCACAACGCCAGCTGTCACAACGTCAATGGTCGTCAACGTCAACGAACCAGGAAGCCGAGCGAAGCACTGCAAGTAATCTTCAGCGTCTACTGGCACTTAATGTGAAAATTCTGCTGTAGATAATTTGTTTGAGCCACAATACTTTGAATTCGTTTGGTTAGTTTTTTAAGCATTGATTACTGAGACATTCTTAAAATCCATGTTTGTTGGCGTCGAGGACGCGTTTTTTTACCTAAGTCTCTCAAATTTGACGTGCCTGAGGCAAAGGCTGGAGGTTACCTTATTCATAGGTGTGTGTGCAAACTCCAAAGGAAGGTTATCAGAACTTTGCAGCAACCTGGATTTCTTTATATAGTCTATTAAATAAATGAATTAATCATATACAGTTAAGGGAATAAATTAATACTACCTGACCCGTGCGAATATTCCGCTCAGTATGCGGCTTCTTCCTGTTTCTTCCGTCTTTCTTCCTGTTCTTCGACCTGTCGAATACTTCGCACAGTATGCGAATCATTCCTGTTTCTTCCATCTTTCTTCCTGTTCTTCTACCTGTCGAATATTTCGCGTAGAGTGCGGCTTCTTCCTGTTTATTCCTTCTGTTATCCTTTTCTTCTACCTGTCGAATATTTCGCACAGCATGCAGCTTCTTCCTGTTTCTTCCTTTTTTCTTCCTGTTCTTCTACCTGTTTCTTCCCATGGACAATCATATGTTATTTATGTTTGTGTTACATATACATAACGTAAACGTAAACGGTCACACTGATTGCATGTAGAATGTAAACAATCTAACGATGTGTTAATAGATGGCGCCTCCTACAGTCTTTTAAGCACGTAACCATAGCCAATGTATTTGTTGATTATATTGTCAACAGATGGCACTGTTAATTTTTGATCATATTTAACAAAAACCTTAGTTTTATATTTTTCAACAAAAACTTTAATTTTAAATTGAAAAAAACTCTAATTTTAAACCATTTGTC
Organism: Ceriagrion tenellum; assembly: GCA_963169105.1. Classification (NCBI taxonomy): domain Eukaryota; kingdom Metazoa; phylum Arthropoda; class Insecta; order Odonata; family Coenagrionidae; genus Ceriagrion; species Ceriagrion tenellum. The sequence goes on from OY720633.1 coordinate 80,145,698, forward strand.
TATTTTTTGTCAATAGCGGGGAACAAGCTTTAAAACGATGTTTGAGTCATTAATTTTGATGAAGAATTATGGGAGTCATGCAAAAAACACCTTTGAGAAATAATATATACGGATTGTGCCATCAAAAATTATGTTATTAACTCAGTGCTGAGTATATTATTAACGTTTCATTGAAAATGTTATCCTCAAATATGAAGTGCGTCCTCATACATCGGAAAATGTGGTCATCCTTGGCGTATGGGTGTTTTTATCAAGTATTTTACATTCATCATGTGGCTATTTTGGGGTAAAGAGAGATTTTCTAGAAAAAGCTTATGTGGTGTCCATTCAATAACACGTTTCCGTCTTGATTTTTCTAAACATTCCACAAACGTTTAAGCACATGTCTAGATGATAATTCATGTTTTTAGAAAGAGCGGATGTCCTCATAAAGATTTAAAAAATTAGTAGGAGAGTATCGTAAACTTAGCGGACGAAACGAAAAGGGTGAGCGTCATTCACCGGTGCCAGTTCGATAATACTCGATACACTCGATAATATTGATAAAAAGACACGTAAGGCTGAGACAGCTGCCACTAGCTATATGGGTACGATTGCGTTAAAAACAATCAACAAAGGTTACCTCTCAGGAATTTTACATATTCTATCCTAAGGTGGGTCTTAAATTCCACTAGTTTTACTGGTTAGCATTTGTAGACAGAGGCACTTAATGAAATATCTTTCCACGTAATTAAGAATATGCGTGCATCTGCTTAAATTTTTCTGGCGTAACGTAGAAGTAATCCATAGTTAAATGATTGTAACTTTGTATTATCCATGGAAAATTTGTATTCAACCATCGCCCAAGGTTTCAAATTTCGAAGTCATTATCCATGCAGTTTCGATCACGGTACCTCACAGGTTAAATATATTTTGTCATGGACTATTGCGTCCACCGCAACAAATATAAACAATCAATTTGATTAAAATCATACCTTAAGGATTTCTAGGACGAGTACCGGCTAGTTGCTAAATTTATTTTTATAAGTACTTCGACCCACGTGCTTTTTACTTGCACTTACTTTAATTGAAATGAGTGCCAGATCGATGTCAGAAGGATGAATGTGGAATGGCGGTGGATTGCTGGCAGCTAATTTTATTGCTTCAATTAAATTATGACAGAAACAGCAAATGAATAGATATGAAATACCGGATTTATATATAGCCATCGGAACATCATATGCAAAGATATGCAAATATGTTTTCAAAAGTAAAATTTGGTTTTTCAAATGCAAGATGTTTTTAAAAGGTAATATTTTTAGGTGCGCATTTTTCTTATAAATAGCTTGAATTATTGAAACACGAACATAGCTGAGGCCAAGACCCGATATAATGTTTTACTGATGGTAAAAAGGTTAAAAATTAGCAATTATTATAATTGGAATTATGTAAAGATTATCACGAAATAAATCGAATTTATTGAAGGAATTTTTGGATTTTAGGGTGCGAGGAATATAGTAAACACTGCCCGAAAAATCGCACAAACGCCGGAGTGACCACAGGATTACCCCAAACATTTGCTCACATGGTAGGTTTCCTTTTCTCTTTACCTTGAAATAAGTCAATCCTTGTGCCTGATTATGTATAGACAAAAATATTTTCTTAGTACTTTTCTATTAATCCTAAAATTCAGAAATCGTGCTTTGTTTCCAAGTTGAAGAGATTTATTCGCCTAGAATTTCAAGCGTAAATAGGAGAGAAATATATTTTCAGTGGGAGCGTTATGTCCAAAGTATGCCACTAATAATGAATAAATTTCTCATTGAGAAGAGGAACGTTGAAATTCTGGAGTTATCGGTTAAACTTTTCATTGTCTTTTTATTTAATACACTAGTCTGGTCAGGCAATCTCTCGAATTGACCTCCACTATTAGCTTTTCCCTTAATGTCCCTGATTTTGTCTGTGAAACCGGGAAATAAGCAAATATCAGACATCTACATTCGTGATGGGTTGAGCATACTCCATCTACGTTGACGCCTAAACTTAACTAAACGAGGGAGAATGACTTTGAAGTATTTTTAAGTGACGGTAATAAGAGATATGATAACAACGGCCAGATAAATAATTGCAGATATTTCTATTTCGTGGCCGTAGTTTTTTCTTGTAAATGTGCTCTTATTCGTCGCAAAATGGACTTCTAGTCGTAAAGATAATCGCACACTGCTAGGAAGAAATTCAATTGGAGACCTGTGGGATAATAGTTCGAGCATCATTGCTTTTTTACAAAACCTTGTAGGCCATTTCAGAATGGTATCATTTTTGTCTCTTTCCGATAGGCAACAAAAGGGAACGTAAGCGTATTCGGCCTATTTCTGTAACGCGTTTCGGCAGATATTTGACCACCAGTCAGGGACTATTACCTCCAAGGATCACGAGAAAATCAGCAAAAACCTTTCTCAGAGAGTCCGGAATCATGACTAATAATATCATGAGAAAGCATGGAGATGTAATTACATTGTCGTGATATGGTGCTAGCTGTGCGGCTACTTAAGGCTGAATGCTGTCGGAAAATTAATTACTGGCATACTAGATCACCCATCAAGTTGATATTCTCCATAGGAAGGCGGCAGTCACGCACATAAACTGATGAATTGATATTGTAAATCCTTTCACGAGGGTTAACTTTTTTCTACTTATATTTCTATATAAATTTCATTGGTATCTCCGGTACCAATCTATTGAAAAGTAAGCTGTCCCTTTTAATAAAATTGGTGACGAATTCGCTCTAAACTCAACGTACGGGGGAGTGTATATATGGTAGTCGAGGATTATGTATTTAGCCGATTGAGTGAGGTCTGAATACAAGATGGGCCATCAAGCAACGACTTAGTAATGAGAGTGATAATAAAGTGTAGCTTGTTAGATTAATTACTGCAACTTTACGGAAGATGTATGATTTTGGTGTTAAAAGACACATTTGATGGTTGCCATCTTTTTAGGTTTTAAATTGTATTAATTTTTCGGTTTGCTTTTTGTATAATGCTTCATCGTTACAGGCGGCATTGGGATATGGACCGCGAAATGACATCCGTTGGAAATGTGGTGGGTCACTAATCAGTGACAAGTTTGTTCTGACGGCCGCACATTGTCTTGAAGACAGTGAACAGTAAGTAACCTCAAGTAGTACTCAAACATTAACCAGTTACATCAGTATGGTTATCCAACCTTAATAATTAATAAATACAGCCAGCAAAGAGAATAGCCTTGATATAAGATGCGGTGAATCGATTTTGATTTTCACGAAACTTTGTGAACTGCATTTTTGGTAACTTAATCACAGTTAATGTTGTCTAGAAAAATAAATAAATAAAAATCAGATATCCAACTGCTTTTCTCATTAAAAATTTTTTAAATCACGTACATGAGTATCAAATTTCATTGAATTGACACTTGATCGATATTATCTCTGCCCATCTGGAATCAGGTACACTAACTCCATTATTTCCTAATACATATAATAAGCAAAAACTTAGCACAAAGTCCGTTATGCAGAACGAGTGATGGGAAATTGCTTGAAAATATGGACAAAATACTACTTTTCACGTATCTAAAAATGAAATGGGTAAGATGTGAATAAATTTAGATAAATTGTATCTACGGATATGAATGTTTAAATTCATCGCGATTACCTCGAGAATTTTCCAGATACTGGGTATGAATGACTTAAAACTGGAATTAAGAAAAATGGAGTCCTCGCTGTTGTGGCCCTAATTTTCCTTCAAAGTATATAATTAAATATCATCAATGAATAATAATGATGATACCAACTATGCTTAAATCCTTAGAGTTCTATATTGATACAACTAGTTTCAACGCTGCTGCGTCATCTTCATGTACATTGTACAAGCATTAAAAGCATTGCCTTATTATATGATTTTATTTTTATGATTTATGTTTTTCTTTATTTTTTTATTTTAGATATTCTAGGATTGAAATATTTTATGATTTATTATATGATTTAATTATATTTTTGTACTGGCTATGATTTTAATACCTGCACCTGACGCAGTAGCGTTGGAACTAGTTACACCAATATAGAACTCTGTGGATTTAAACCAAGGACTGTGTTTAAACATAGTTGCATTATCATTATTTATTCAATAATTGACTTCCACAAGGTTACGCCTGAAAGGATTGAAATACCATCAAATGCTTCAACTATCTATGGCCTTCGGCTGCTCTGATGAGAATGGCCATTAGTCCATGGTCGAAGAATACAGTGAATGGTAGAAGACGAATACAGTGATGTCCCATTTAATAAATTAGAATTACGAAAAGACACATGATAAACCATGTGTCGTCAATCTGTGATGATATTTTTTATATAAAATCAGATTTTTTTTGTGATGTTCTGTGATGATATTTTTTATATAAAATCAGATTTTTTTATAGAAATTGGATTTAAAGTTTAGAAAAAAGTTGTAATTGAATTTATGTCCTGTGATATCACTTAGTAACTTTAATTTTGGTCCTTTTTAGTGGTTTCGTGAATTGGGTATTGCTTGGAACGCATACACAACCACCAGAGGAAGGTGTATCCGTGGTAGGAAGAGGTCAAATTCATGCAGTTGTTCGCAGAATCGCTCATCCTGGATACAACTCACCAGTGAAGTACGATGACATTGCCCTCATTGAAACCGCACCATCAATCACAAACAATAACTCATCCCTTGTTGGCAAACTATTGCATCCAGCTTGTTTGCGCCCAAATGACAATGTGGGCTATGTATATAACATAGTCTCCCGTTGGAGCGGAGTCGGATTCGGTAAGTCAATCCTAGGAATTTTCTTTATTCTGCTTCCACCTTGATAATTATATGCTCATATATGTCCATGTAAGAAAAGTAAAGTAAGTTTATCGCTTTCAACAACAATAGCTTAAACCTTTGAATTTACATTTCATCCTCATGAAAGCTCGGCTACCTCTAAGGAATACCTGGGCTGAGGCAACTCTCATAAAAACATATACATTGCCAACATGAAACTTGATATGGTACATAATATTTAACATAATCATATTATATATCATAAAAAGTAATTGAATTAATAATACAATAATGATAGTGCCATTAACTTTACAAAGTGCACTAAGTTTAAGAAAAGAATAGTATATAATATTTCAGAAAAATGTAACAATATCTTCCTTATCCAATATCAAAAACTTGGCCAACTGTAGACATGCTTTACACATTTTCGTATTTTTTATAGTATCAGGCAACATACTTAAAATTTTGGACCCATATAATCAAAAGATTGCTTAAAAATGGTTGAATTTGGCTTGATTAATTGAACATGTACCCTTCTGAAATTAAACTTAAGTGTACTGCCAGATAAAGTTGGAATATTACCATTCATAATTTATAAAATAATTTCATTACCTAAGATAAATACAAGAGTTGTAATGGGAGAAATCTCAAATATACAAATAAAGAATATGAGTGTTCTATTCTATTTTTCAGTCATGCTTCTAATAATCCTTTTTAGAGGAATAAAGGAGGCTTTATTGTTATGTGCGTCTCCCTAAAACTCTAATCCATAGTTCAGTTTAGATTGGTCAAGAGCATGGTAAATGACTTTTTTGAAAGGTAATGTACATTTATTTTATGTTCTATAGTTTTAACACTCAGCCATCCAACAAGGTGTACAGGTAATCCTTGAGGTGGTCCTTATTTCTGGACTTAACAAAAGGACAACTAAGCACAGAATGATTTACGTATCGCAAAACAAATAAAAACGAGTCGTTGACTTTCTAAAACTTAACTGGATGTCTGTAATTTGAATCAGGTCGTGATTTTATAATATCGTAGGTTAATGGTGATACATATCATGACCATTATGGAAGATTTTTGTTATAAAAACATAAATGAAATTGTCAATTTTGTAATAAATCTCGACAAGCATAGGCATTCTATTCTAAGAACAAGGCTGGAATGGATAAATTACTACGTGAATTTTTTGAGCTCACTCCCAGATTTCACTAAAGGTATTATTGAATTGACAATAAAAATTATAATTGATTTTATATTGATTTTGATTTGAATTTTCCCAAATAGCGTGATTACAGCTTAGTAGGTGAAACAGTCCAGTGAGTTTAGAATACAGAAATAACCAATTTTATTAGTAATATAACCAGCAAGTATAATTTTATCTAGTTTTAGCTAACATTCAACTTCTCCATCGTAGACGACTGTTTTATAACTTTTTAAATAAAATATATTAAATACTCAAAGTAGGCATTGTAGAATTTATCGGTGTGTGGTTGTAGGCTCAGTATCCTTCTCAAGTTAATGAGTTGAGCACTTATGGATTATTATATTTCAACCAGGTGAAAATCCTAAATTGGAGCTATTGAGAATTGCAGTGGCAATCTACGATGAGACCAAGTGCAACGAGACCTTTGCCGATGATATAACGGCGAATGGTTCTTTACCAAGGGGACTTAACTTCAAAACAATGTGCGCAGGAATGTTAAAAGATGGGAAGGACACATGCCAGGTAAGTTTACCTCACATCTAGCGATAAAATGTTTTAAACATGCAAAATTCTAATCACGGGATTTTACTCTGATATTCGCATCAACAATGTTGGCCATGACTTAAAAAAAAACAGCTTAACCCTCAGCCTCCACCTGCTCAATACTTACGCGAAATCCACCTGGGGTCTTTTCTGACCCCATGCTGTAAATTTAAAAACAAATGGTGTTTTTTCAGGAGTTTTTGAATCACACACATAGAAATAATGATGAAAACATTCGTAAGTAATTTTTATTGCTTTACCAAACAATATTCACATTATGAATTATAATATTAGTTATTATAAAATACTCCACAAAAATTTTTTACCAAGACACTTCTTCGTCAAAATTTTCAGTAACAATACAAGATGAACAAACAATTTTTTTTACACTAAGCATTGAAATATTAACTTATTCAACTTATATTATTTCACATTTTCTGCAGGATATTATTATTTTTGCATGATCATTGCATACAAAGTCTCCACACTTTTCACACTTCCGATTCACTTTCCGATCAAATTCTCTTGGACAAATTGAACAGCGCCCACGCTTTTTCACTGTCTGTTGGCTATTTCCTTCTACACAGCAGTGAAATAAATGTTGAAATCCTGCAGAGGTAATTGCTTCCCTAATGACTTGCGTTCGAGTTTGAGCATTCTGCAATCGTCTTATCTCTGGTTCTACTAACTCCTTCGCCAAATCAATTAGACATTTTCTCCTTGCTCCTTTCCCTGTTTCCCCGTTAGGTCTCTTTGAATTCAATACAAAAGCATTTATTGCTGCAAAATCAACAATATCAAAATATAGTGCACCCGATCAATGCACCCGCTGGTAAATTTCATAGGGCTACTTCGCTCTAAGAGACCACCTTCGACATAACCGTTACGAGCTGTTATTATTGAATGAAAGAAAACGTAACGTCTTTGATACGTAATAATATGAGGATAATAAATCTGCATGATAGCCTCCGAGCCACCTCAGGCAGGCAGTGACTATTTTCACGCAACGTTCACTGAGCCCATATTACAAATTCTGTCCTACTTTACATACCAAATTTAGCCATATAAAGGGAAAAAATATGGGGTTCTACGAACACCTTCACCTTTACGTATATCTACGAACACCTTCAGCAGGGAAGACGGATACCAGCTATCCAACTCATGGAAAATAGCGCATGTTGGGAAAATACTCACCCCCTGCCTAACACCCTAAAGGTAGCTTGCAGGGTATCATGTAGATTTAGATGTAGAACAGAGTGCTCAAACCAAATCTGGGAAAATAGAGGAAAACACGAGGGAAGACGGACCAATAGGAAGAGTCCAGCCTCCGACGAATGAGTATAAAAGACGGTTGATACCTCCACTCTGCACTTCCGTGACCTAAAGAAGCCAGCTGCAATGCCGGCGAAACTGTTAACAGCAAAGATGGACACACGCGGTGTATATCCCGGAAACTTTAGAGCTGAATCTTCACCCCACATTGAAAGCCTACAAAAGGATTACCTTTCAGCACCTTTTATCAATTATATTTATTTAGATATACGCTTTAAAAGCCTACACAGTCTCCACCTGGGGTCAAATATGACCCCACGCAGGAAAAATGTTCCCATCCATGAATAGCTGAAAAAAGTAACATTCAAATGGTATGAATGTAAAGAAGAAAGATGTGGGAAGGCATAACTGTAACATGGCAAGATTCTCTCAATTAAGTCAAAAATTGGAAGCGTTTTTTCAAGCTTGGGGTCAAAAAAGACCCCAAGTGGAGTGGAGTACCAAATCGATGGTAAAAGTTTAACCCTTTGAGCAGTAGGAACGTTCATTTACGTCCACGTCCCTCCTGGCCATCCAGAGTATGGTCGTACATGTACGTCCCTCACATTTGCGCTGGAGCAGTAAAGGCGAACGTTCACGCCTCCCATTCAGATGCATTGTAACATGTTGTTCCATCTATTCTGGCAGCTGAATAGACCAATTATCACTATAAAGTGCCTATGAAGAGTTCTGCCACCTATTTCATTATTCTACTTACTGCATTTAGCCTTGAGTACATGCATATTACATGTAGTTAGTTCTATTGGCAGAATTTTTTGCATTCAAATATGATTTTAGTCATGTTCTAAGTTAATATTTTTGTTCTTTTACCACAATATTCAGGATATTACTCAGTAAAATTATTGTATTTGCTTTGTTTTGCTTTTGTTATATATGATATTCTTGTTTTAATTGGCATTTTATCAAACAAACTTGAGTTCAAGGTAGTAAAATTGTAATCGGAAGTAATTTAAATATTTTTCAAAAAGAAACTCACTCCTGGGGTCTGGGCAAACGAAAAAAACTCACCACTCAAAGGGTTAATCTTTATGCACCCAAGCTTGCAGATGATTGATGTTATGTTTTAGGTATTTTGCTGAATTGCATAGATTATCTCGTCAACGAACGTATATTCTGCCCAACTTAGCCAAAAGAGAGTGACTGACAAAATTACGCATTTTGAGATTAGAGTTGATTTTGTTATTTTCAAACATGAAAATTTAAGAGAAATAAACAAGAAAACCATATTTGTAGTGGTTTCCCAGATATCACGTCCAGCTTTCACCGTATCTAAAGCATAAATTTCTGTTTTCTAGGCCAGATAACAGTAACTACATGTCTTTCTAACAGAGAATCTCATAACTTTTGTTCCTTTATGACTAATTTTCATTCCGCGCCAACAATTTAAGCATCAACTAAATTGTAATCTCTTTGAAGATGAACTAGATTTAGAATCGAAGACTGACAGGGGAAAACTTTAGCATGCAATAACTCGGCGCCAGCAATAGGCCACTCAAGTAATGAGCCACTCAAGTCACTTGTATCTTAATGGACCATTTTGTATATATTATGTTTTTATGAAAATTTTTTGGCATTATTTTCACCGAGTTAGCAGTAAATAAAATAATATGATATAAAGGAGATTAACCCTCTTAGAGCCTAGATTTATCATCTAACGCATAGACGATGAGAGGATGGCCGCCGATCCTTCCCGTGTGTCTTTTAGCCTAGAAGGGCAGCATTGAATGCTTATACAAACTCTCTTTTACCAAAAATTATGAATAAACATTGCCTTTCTTGGCTGATTGGTTACAATATATGTACTCAGTTTGTAAACATATCTAGCCATAAAAATGGGAAAATTTTCAAAATTTAAGGCGAAAAATGCAATAGCTGTAATTTTTTCTGCTCCGCTATGACTTCCAAAATTCTACAACCCACGCTGGTTAATAGTTTCAACGGTGGCACTATGAAGATGCATTTGGTGTGCCTCACGTCAATAAAAACTTGTTTAGGTCATAATGTTACTTTTCACGTAAATACTTGGTATAAGTTGTTCCCTATTAGCAAAATAATTGTAGGTCCTAATCCTTCATACTCTTTCCAATAATAATGCATTTAAATAGCGTAAAGAAAATTTTTAATAGCAAGCATTTGGTTTTCCCAACACTTTTATTGAAAATGAAACCTGGATTCTATTATTTTGTGAACCAGTCATCAATAATTACTCGTTAGTGTCGGTTATCGCTGAGGAAATTTCACGTAAACGTATTCCAACGCAATGAATTTTATCCTACATTTAGCAACACGAATTTTACATTTCCGGTAACAAAGGAAGCTGATCAAGGTACATAAAAATAGTAAACAAAAAAACAAGACAACTGGAGAAATAATTAACCAAATCAGTAATTGAAATAAATTATTATGTATAACTAGTTTTATGTCTTCATATGGCGCTAACCCTATCTTGAAATACATTAAGATTTATAGGAAGTTCATTGAATACTTCACCAGAAAAATTGTTCTAGTCACAAAGAATCCTCGCTATAAAGGAGTTTCTTGCTCTGTTGGAGGCAGAGAAGATTGCTCTCATCTTGTATTGAAGGTCATGACGACCGCAAAAATCTGGCTTCTCTAACTGGACATTTAAGACTATAGTAACGAGTTAATACATATTTTTATTTTATTATTCGATCGTAAAACCCAAAAATACATTCCTCACTATGAATTTTCGTCGAATATTTTTCCATGGTAATATAAAGTTACTCTCAGTATCCGCAGAAGGAGGGCAAGGTTGGCTGCCTTTCACCAAGTATTTTACACTTTTGAATCAGAAAAATGTGTCAAATTTATCTTCAGTCAACTCAATATACTCTAACACTCTTAAGTAAACCGATGGAAATGAAGGTTGAGTATAAATAATGAAATTTATAGTTGCTAAGATTTTCGAGTTTCGAATGAGTTCGTGAAGATTAGCACGAGCAAATACTGAACTTCAAGCGATTACATAATATGAGAAATGTACATGGATCAGCAAAGATAAAACAACGAGTTTAAATTACCTCCAGTCATTTGGTAAGTAATGACTTAACTTTATTTTTTTTACTAGAAACGCGATTACTAAGTGTCATTATACAACCTATTTTTCGATTCAACACTACAAAATCGTTAGGCCGCACCTCCCATACGCCGCGAGAATTTGGGACCCTGATCATAAAGATTTAACCAAAAAATTTAATTTAATACAAAGAAAAGCAGCACGCTTCGTTTAAAACTGCTACGACCGAACGTATTATGTTTCACAACTTTTAGAGGTATTATGTTGTGAGCCCCTAAAGATTCGGAGGCTACTCGCTAGGCTTAGGTTGCTAGAGAAGGTCAGAAGTGATGTGATTCAGTGCGACACGGAGAATATTATCATGACGCCATACTACATCTCTAGGTCTGAGAGAAAAGGTAAAAGAAGAGAGAAACATTGCGACAACAATTAATACTGAGCTCCACTAAACACACTCCCATAACACATGTCAGCATTTTACCTCCCAAAGCCTAACATATTTAGACGGTTGGTGTCCTAACACACCCTGCTACACGCCCATGCGGCGGCTCGCGTGGTATTATATAGATGTAGATAGGAAAAACTTAGTGAAAGGCAGCCAATCTTGCCCTGCGGAATTTGCGGAAACGGAGAGTAACTATATTATCAAGGCAAAAAATTCGAAGCAAATTCAAAGTGAGGAATGTATTTTTGGGTTTTGCAATGGAATTGTAATGAAAACAACAAAAATTTCGATTGATTTATATTTTACTCTTGATGGGAAAAGTTCGGGTTTATAAGTCGTGCGCCATCAACTTTGGAATAGAGCAATGATGCTCGCATTTCCCTCTTCTTGAAGGAGAATTTGATAAAGTAGTTAAAAAGTTCTCTCAAGTTGACAAAATTTATTTTCCAAAAATGTTGGTGGTTTCTGGCGATACTTTGTGAAATTTGTTAAACATTTTGAAAGAATAGGGTAAACTTGGTATTTCCTCAATGAATTTAATGACTCACGACCATGGTTTCGACGATTATATAAGTTGTTGCACCAAATGTATCTTCACCTGATGATGACGTAACTCGTCAAAATCATGGTCGTAAGTCATTAAATTCATTGTAGAAAACAAAGTTTACCCTATTCTTTCAAAATTGTTTTTTCTCTCCCCAGGGAGTTTCTGGAGGACTACTTCAGTTCCCCGTGCATGCGCAGTGCCAATATGAAGTCACGGGAATCGCATCCTTCGGGAAAGACTGCTCGTTCCCGAGGTCCCCTTCGGTTTACGTGAGGGTGTCGGAGTATATTGATTGGATAGAAGATAACGTCTGGCCTCATTGAATGTAATTTTCTCTCCTTCTTTGTTGGTTCAAACAAAATTCCGAGAAGAAAAGAGAGAAAGACTCCATATTTTACTTTTAGTAATAAGTTAAATAAATATTCTGTAAATCAAATAAATGTGAACTTATCTTTAGAATTATCATTTTGGTAATTTAACGTGGAATGTTATGTTAAAATATAAGGAGACGTTAACAGTTTCTTCATGCATTTTTGACGTAAGGTTTAGTATTATTTTATGACCCATATCTTAATTTCATACCTAATCTCCGTACTTATCTTATCAGACTCAGGATAAATATAGTAATGTTAGCGGACTTTGCTTGTATGACTAAATTTAGCATGGACGGACACAGCAAAGCTGTGAGGGCTAGAACTATTATTTTCTTGAATTTTCATACTAATATGCTAATATTTTTTTAATAACCATTTTCCGTTTGGGATACTGGCGATCTAAGTTATTCATTGGTTCTCTGTTCCTCGCGCCAATTTTGGAGAATACAGGAGAAGTATATCGATTGTGTGAACTTTATTTTGTACTACCATTTCCCCCACGGAGCCACCCCCTTGATCTACATCTACGAAATACCGTGCAAGCCACCACTAGGGTGTGTGGCACGGGGTGATTCCACACAAGGCATGCAGCACACATCCCAGTTTATATCAGAACTGCTCACATTCCCCCGGATGCCAGGCGCAGGCCAAAAGCAGTCAGGACAACAGAGCGCGTCAAACCATGGGACGCATTGATGGGACGCTATTTCTTGTTATCGCGTTCTCTTGATTCCCTCAAATCACTGAAACATGGGTAGCGTGGTGGTCTACGCATTTGCCCGACAAGTCCGTGGTCCAGAACACGTATTTATACCAGACCACGTACCAGTAGCAGTTGAGGTAATTCAACGTTCGTTCCGCACACGTCATCACCATCATTGGTCGTTCAAGATCCTAAGATTGAATAAAAAGGATCGTTACAGGCGTGATCTGGTGGAATATCATAATTAAATTTAAGAAAATTGGTAATTTTCCTCAACGTAAACTTTAATGCTTCCGGTTTCTATGTACTACGTCATCATCAGGTAATAAGATATAACTCACAGTCTAGTATATTTACAGAATTGCAATTTTGTGAGGGGGAATGGGAGGTTGGGAAGGGTAGGGAAGAGACTTAGCCCCCTATGGGCAGAATTATAAACATCATCATGAAAAAAATATTTCTACCATATTAGTTTTTTAAAGCATTAAAAGAAATCGCAATTGATTTGATGATAACTTTTTTACCTGAGACGTATTTGTATTGTATGTATTTAATTTAAAATAATACTTTATGTAATGATATTACGCAAGATATACTTCAACATTACCTTCATAACGTACCTTTCTTTACACTATCCCAATTTTTTCTTCATATGACAGCTGAAACTATTTATTTCAGAGCTCCACCAGGCGCGCCATCGTCAGTGAATTGCATCACAAATTCATCTATTCAAATTGTTTGACAAACCACCGAAAGAGACGCAACGGTCCACACACTTAATCCGAAGCGTTACAATTCTGTCTATGGCAGCAACTAAATGGACAAGGCTCTTAGAAAGCAGATATATCAATGATTTTGATACGTAGCAGATTTGACTCGCTCGTCCTTAGTGAGTTCAACATTGATGAATACGGGAGAGCGAGGAGAGAGGTACGCGGGAGAGGAGAAGAGGAGATCAAACATATTCGGGAAGTAATTGGTCTGGCTAATCGCAAATTGGGATTTGCTAAAAGAGTACTTGAATGATAAAATTTGAGAAATTGGCAAATTCTCCCTTCTTCGGCCACACTCAGAATTCGCTGTCAGTGTTTGGGATCCTCAGAGGTAGGCTTAAAGACAGAGTTTGAATGTGTGCAGAGAAGATCAGCAAGATACGTGAAAGGCCGCCTCGATCGTCTTGTTAGTGTTTCTGACCTCTTGAAACATTTTGGATGGGAATCGCTCTCAGAACGTCGATTGTTAAGTAGTCTCAATCTTTTAAGTAAATTCAAAACTGATTTATCTTCAGAGGAAGTTTTCAATACCCTACGAACTCGAACATACTACGGTAAATCAGATCATTAGAATAAAATAAGGGAAGAAGATTGTAGAACAGAAAGGTTTAAAATGTCGTTTATCCCGCGATTAATAAGAGACCATAATGGCTGCGTTGAGACTGAAGTAGGTTAGTTGACAGGTAGTGTAGCTGATTAATTCATATGCACCCTAATGCATGTTTCTAAATCTGCCCTAGTAGCGCTAAAACTATGATTTGCTAGTTCCCTGCATGAATCTTGAGTCACATTCTCTTTGTTGCTTCATAGTTTATCTTAGTAGTTTCTGTAGCACTTGTAGTCTACTAACGTTAAATATCTAACGTAGAATCTATTAAATACTTAGGTTTCACCATCACTGAAGACATATCATGGGGGAAACACATTAGGGAAATAACTAGTGTAGCAAACCGTAGATTAGGATTCGTAAAAAGAGTTCTAGGCAAATGCGATGAGAAAGTACGTAAAAGAAGCTATTATACACTTGTCAGGCCTCATTTAGAATATGCCACTAGTATATGGGGTCCGTACGAGGAAGGTATGATAAAAGAATTAGAGCGTGTGCAAAGGAGATCCGCTAGGTTTGTTAAAGGCCGTTATGATAATTGTATAAGTGTTACGAGTTTAACAGAAGAACTAGGATGGGAATTACTATCAGAACGCAGGTTAAAATTTAGGTTAAACCTTTTAAGAAATTCGAAACCGATTTGTTCACAGATGACGTTAGATATATATTGAAAACCCCTGCGTATTATGCTAGGTTTGATCATATTAACAAGATTAGAGAGATAGATTGTCGTACCGATAGATTTATAATGTCATTTTTCCCGCGTACCATAAGAGAGAACAATAGGCAGCGTAGCAAAGGGATAGGTAGGTGAAATATAGTAAGAATAGTCTGTAGTGCATGATGCATGTAATAACAACCAATAATCCCTTCCTTATTATGTAGATACTAACCATGTGACCCTATTATCTAGCATGCCTTCATTAAATATCCTAGTTGCATGCCAATAGTGCACATTTGGTGATCTTCACCCCCTGCCACACACCCTCGTGGTGGCTTACAGGGTATTACGTAGACATAGTCTGCCGATAGTGTGGTGTTTGTTGGTGAAGGTTAATTTCTTCACAGTAGCTCATGTTGGTTATAAGTCACTCCCTTCCAAACACCCTTGTGATGGCCTGCGGGGTAATAAGTAGATGTAGAAATAGATGTACATAGATGTATCTGGGTGCTAGGGGTTGGGTATGGGTTAAACCAGTCATAATTGCGATCTGGGGAGGCCCCTGTCGTTAAGAAGTCCCGGAGCGCGTCGTTAGCCTTAAGTCTAAAGTAAATCCACATTGTAAGAGGGTGTGGTAGGAGAGGGAGGAGTTTGACCGCCGTCTACCAGGAGGTGAGTGACTCAATGCGTGTCGCCATCCTTCCAGGACCGTGGAGAGCATAGAAGCCGGGGATGGGGAGGGGGATTTTCCTTCCAAAGGCCGATGAGAAGTATCCCACAACCTCCCTTCTCCTCCCCTCTTGCAATTGTGTAAATATACTGGACCATGAGTTAAAATGAACAACCTCGGGTGAAAATAATGTTCAAGTTGACGCGATATTCCTCGATTTTAAGAAAGCTTTCGATAAGGTACCTCACGTTAAGTTGCTCTCAAAACTAGAAGCGTATGGAATAGATAAAAACATTATTAGTTGGATTAATCAATTCTTACATGGGCGGGAACAAAGGGTTGTCATAGACGGTTTCATGTCAAACACAGTTAGCGTTACATCGGGTGTTCCTCAGGGAAGTGTAATTGGTCCACTTTTATTTCTCTTGTACATAAATGATATTAGAAATGTCGTTAAAAGTAAGCTTAGACTCTTCGCAGACGACGCGGTTCTGTATAGGGATATTAACAATTCCGAAGATAGCGACTCGTTAACAATCGACCTACTTGCTATTCATGCTTGGTGCGAAAAGTGGCAGATGGAACTAAACATAAAAAAGTGCGTAGCAGTCAGCTTTTGGAAAAAGAAAAATAGGCCAGGTAGGGCTTACAGAATTAATAATACGGAAATTATTCACGCCGAGTCTGTTAAGTACTTAGGGGTCACAATTACTCACGATCTATCTTGGGGAAAACATATTAGGGAAATATGCGGTCAAGCATATAGGAAGCTAGGCTTTATCAAGAGAGTACTTGGAAAATGTGATGAGAAAGTGAAAGAACGTTGTTATTTTTCAATCGTCAGGCCTCATCTGGAATATGCTGTTAGTGTATGGGATCCATACGAAACGGGATTGATATCAGAGTTAGATCGCGTCCAGCGAAGAGGAGCTAGGTTTGTGAAACGATGCTACGATAAGTTGGCTAGTGTGTCTGGATTGTTAGAAGAATTAGGATGGGAATCGCTATCACAGCGTAGATTAATTTATAGGCTTAACCTCCTAAATAAATTTCAGGAAAATCATTTTACTGACGACGTAAAAAACATACTATTAACCCCTTCGTACTACGGCAGATTAGATCGCGCCAATAAAATTAGAGAGCTAGATTGTAGAACCGATAGGTATAAAATGTCATTTTTTCCGCGTACCATTCGGGACCATAACAGCTGTGATCGTCGTCATGAATAGTTCGAGTATTGACAATAGGCAGGCAGTAAATCTTTCTCTTTATATTTTTTACATTCTTATTTATGCATGATGTAAATATTGATGGTCTTATTTATGCATGATATTTTGAATCTGTAGTAGTAGTCTTTGTATCCCTTGCATGTTGGAACGATTAAAGATAGAATGTTTCTTGGGTATTAGATTTTTAATTGGCGCTTTGCATGTGTGATACGCGGGTTTTTATATAATGTCGGTGTTCTACCATATCATTCATGCATGCCTGGTGCTTAAGCACCCCCTGCCACACACCCTTTGGGTGGCTTGCAGGGTATGACGTAGATGTAGATGTATACTTGTTACCTGATGATGATGTAGTGCATCGAAACCGGTCGCATTAAAGTTTATTTTGTGGAAAATTGCCAGTTTTCTTCAATTTAATCCTAAGATTGGTTGACTGCAGCCCTCCACCCGTCCATACCTAATGCTAATTCCATTTCGTTCCATCTTTTTTTCTTTTCGTAGCTTTTCCTATGTACTATCCTCTTTATTTGGTCCATAAACTTATTCCTGGGTCCTCCTCTGTGCGATCGTCCCTCCCTCGATTTTACCTTTAACTATGTTCTACACAAACATCTACATCTATCTACTTATTACCCTGCTAGCCACCGCAGAGGTTTTTGGCAGGAGGTGACTTTTAACCAACATGAACTACAGTAAGAAAATTTACTTGCACCAACATGCACCACATAATAGGTATGCTACAAATGCTACAGAAACCAAAAAAATATTCTATTATGTAATTACAAAATCGTGAAACAAGATTCATGCAGGGAATATGCAAATCATGGTGTTAGCACTACTCGGCAGATTTAGATACATGCATTAGGGTGCATATGAATTAATCAGCTACACCACCTGTCAACTAACTTACTTATAAGTCTCAACGCAGCCAATATGGGCTCTTATCGACCGTGGGAAAAACGGGCATTTAAATCTACCTGTTCTAAAATCAATTTCCCTTATTTTATTTTAATTATCTGATCTACCGTAGTACGATGGAGTTTGTAAGATATAAAAAACTTCTTCTGCGAATAAAACGGTTCTGAATTTAAGTATAATATTGAGTCTAATTTTTAATCGACGGACTGATAGCGATTCCCATCCTAGTTTTTGCAAGAGGCCAGTTACATTAACGAAATTATCACAACGGACTTTCGCATATCTTGATAACCTTCTCTGCACGCGTTCTAACTCTGTTTTTAAGCCTACCTCATGAGGACTCCTAACACTATGAGCGTATTCTAAGTGGGGTCTAACAAGGGAGAAGTAGCTGATTTCTCTAAATCTATCATCGCACTTTCCAAGTACTCTTTTAACAAATCTCAATTCACGATTAGCCTGACTAGTTATTTCCCAAATTTTTTTGCTCCGCATGTAGATGTAGAATACCGCAGAAGCTACCTTTACAAGGTATTAGAAATGAAGAGAACAACCAGTCTTTACATAAGGATTTAAATGCGATTGATGATTGGTGTGATAGTTGGCAGCTAGAATTTAATTTGAAGAAATGCGCGATAATGAACTTTTGGAAAAAGAATGGCTTTCCCCGGAATAATTATTGCATCAAAGAAAAGAAAATATCTAACGTAGAATCTATTAAATATTTAGGTGTCACCATCAATGAAGACATGTCATGGGGGAACACATCAGGGAAATAACTAGTGTAGCAAACCGTAGATTAGGGTTCGTAAAAAGGGTTCTTAGATATGCGATGAGAGAGTACGAGAAAGAAGTTATTTAACACTTGTCAGGACTTATTTAGAATATGCCGCTAGTATATGGGATCCGTACGAGGAAGGTATGATAAAAGAATTAGAGAGTGTGCAAAGGAGATCCGCTAGACTTGCTAAGGGCCATTATGATAATTGTATAAGTGTTACGAATTTAATAGAAGAACAAGGATGGGAATTACTATCAGAACGCAGGTTAAAATTTAGGTTAAACCTTTTAAGTAAATTCGAAACCGATTTGTTCACAGATGACGTTTGATATATATTGAAAACCCCTGCGTATTATGCTAGGTTTGATCATATTAACAAGATTAGAGAGATAGATTGTCGTACCGATAGATTTATAATGTCATTTTTCCCGCGTACCATAAGAGAGAACAATAGGCAGCGTAGCAAAGGGATAGGTAGGTGAAATATAGTTAGAGTAGTCTGTAGTGCATGATGCATGTAATAACAACCAATAATCCCTTCCTTATTATGTAGAAACTAACCATCTAGCTGCATGTGACCCTGTTCTCTAGTATGTCTCCCTTGAATATCCTAGTTGCATGGCAATAGTGAATGTTTGGTGATCTTCACCCCCTGCCACACACCCTCGTGTTTGCTCGCTGGGTATTACGTAGATGTAGATTTAGATGTAGATGTATTGATCTCCAATATGTTGATTTTCCATACATTGCGCTTATCCATTCACCACCTGAGTCACATATATGTGTTTGGAGATTCTGATTTTGAGCTCGATTTCGATCACACTCAGTCGATGGTTCTGTTGGAGTAAATCCGGGGGTAAAACCACCGGAAATCGAACACTGATACCCTTTCCCTTTGAAGTGGAAAAATTCACTCTGGTTGAACAAAAACCCAATGCCTTTGGTTAAGTACGTCAGGGCTATACCTTTACAAATGACCATTTTAGACCAATCTGTTCCTTCGTAACGAAGTTCCTAAAGCATCGTGATGAAATGATGAGAATATAATCAGTTTTTGAAAAAACCACGTTCCAAAGGAACAAACTACAAGAATCGACAGACACCAATGAACGATTTGTTGAAAAATGGACATGCTGGGGAGGCGAGTATCGAATGATGATATGCTGAAAATTAACTTTGGCTGACAAAAGTATTAATTGTTTGATGTAATTGCTGAAACAATTTATTAAGTTGTATTCACACGATGCATGAACTCTCGCTATTATATGAATGAATGCATTTA
This sequence comes from Ceriagrion tenellum, assembly GCA_963169105.1. NCBI lineage: Eukaryota > Metazoa > Arthropoda > Insecta > Odonata > Coenagrionidae > Ceriagrion > Ceriagrion tenellum. The sequence continues at coordinate 80,165,612 of OY720633.1, forward strand.
CCCTTGAAATTGCATCGTGTACACACGAAAAAGTTCGTAAATGCATGAACGCGTGGCCATAAAATTGCCCGTTTTTATTTGGAGCATTTATACTCGCATCAGTTTCGCTATGTACTTGCGCTGGCTCATGCATTGTGTAAACACGCCTTAAGAAATGGTCAGTGTTTTGCAAGACTACATCATTAAACATTTTTATCCTCGAAATACCCTGCAAGCAATCACTATGCTGTGAATTTTTTACAATATTTTCACTATCGTATAATTTAAACATAGGCAATCTCAACGGTCATTATTGCTTCCATGTCTAATATTACTAAATAGACACTGTGATGGCACTGGAGCGATTGAGGAATGCAACAACTGGTGAAATGTACACGATTCCTTAGTGATATTTGTTGTATCGCCCGTCAACAGGAATCTACACCTACGTCATACCCTGCAAGCCACCCAAAGGGTTTGTGGCAGGGGGTGCTTCCACACCAGGCATGCATGAATTATACGGCAGAACACCGGAACTACTTTGAAACCAGGGTACCACACATGCATCGCGACAAAAATATACTGACCAAGAAACATTCTATCGTCAATTGTTCCAACATTCAAGGGGTACAAGGAATACTTCTACAGATTCAAAATATCATGATAAAATAAGAACATCAATATTTACATCATGCATAAATAAGAACGTAGAGAATATAAAGAAAAATATCTACTGTCTAGCTAATGCCACAATTTGTACTACTTATGACGATAATCACAGCTGTTATGGTCCCGAATGGTACGCAGAAAAAATGAAATTTTATTACTATCGGTTCTACAATCTATCTCCCTAATTTAATGAGCGCGATCTAATCTGCCGTAGGACGAGGGGGTTAATAATATGTTTTTTACATCGTCAGAGAAATGATTTTCCTGGATTTTAGCTAAGAGGTTAAGCCTATATTGTAATCTAAGCTGTGATAGCGATTCCCATCCCAATTCTTCTAACAATCCAGACACACTAGTAAACTTGTCCAACTGCGCAAACTTGAATGCGCATGTCCAAATGCCTATATCCACTTATTACCCTGCAAGCTACCACAAGTGTGTTTGGAAGGGGGTGACTTATCACCAACATGAACTACAGTGAAGGAATTAACATGCACCAGCATGCACCACACCATAGATATACTACAAATGTTACCGAAACTACTAAAATATTCTATTATGTAACTATGTATACGTGAAACAGGGGTCATGTAGGGAACACGCAAAACATGGTGATAGCACTATTCGGCAGATTTAGAAACATGGATTGAGGTACATATAAATTAATCAGCTACACTAACTGTCAACTAACCTACATCAATATCCTAACGCAACCATTATGGTCTCTTGTCGATCGAGGGGAAAAACGACATTTTAAACCTTTCTGTTCTACAATCTACTTCCTTTATTTTATTCTCATGATCTGATCTACCGTAGTGTGCAGGAGTTTGTAAGATATTGATAACTTCTTCTGAAAATAATTCAGTTTTGAATTTACATAAAAGATTGAGTATGATTTTTTAAACGTCGATCTGCAAGCGATTCCCATCCAAGTTGTTGCAATAGGTCTGTAACACTAAGGAGACTATCACGGCCTTTCACGTATCTTGCTAATCTTCTCTGCAAGCGGTCAAACGCTGGTGTGTGTCTTCGAAGGAAAAATCATTTCCCCCTGAGTTAAACCCTTCTGGTCGACTTTAATCTGTTCACCGTGGATACGGCTCGCCCGTGTTTGACTTTCTCAATGGCTAATGTGCCTCCCCTAATCCACTAATGGTCACCCACCTTGAACATACAGGGTCAATTTCACCGGTTTCTCAAGTCGTCTCCGATGACGTCAACGATCCCGATGGTCGCATGTGGTCATTTGTTAACGTCCAGTACTCTTGAACGAGTCAGCGACTCCTAGAAAGCATTGCCCGAGTCAAAATTTCCATTCTCTACCTGCGATTTGGGAGCGTGAAAGTTTTCTTTGGCAACAATGACCCTAATTCGAGTGAGGGGAGGGACGGCCCTCACTCAAGCGCCAATGCCCGATATCGAAATATTTATCTACATCTTCGAAATACCGTTCAAGCCACCACTAGGATGTGTGGCACGGGGTGATTCAAAAATCCGAACAGCTGACGTTCCCCCGGAATAACAGGCGCTGGCCAAAAGCAGTCAGGATAACAGTACGCGGTCAGACCAGAAACTTAGTACGCAGTACGCAGAAACGCAGAAAACTACTTAAGATACGAGTACTCGTTATAATTACTGCGAAAGATAAATAGTTCTATAAGATAACAAGTCATGCAAGAGCTATATCATGCCGGAAATTGCTTGCGAGGTTAGTGACTAATTATGATGTTATGATACTTAGCATAGGTGCAAAAACGTATTTTACCAAGTCAGACTTGAAGTATCTTAGAAATGATCTATTTAGTTTAGCATAGATGGTAGGCAAGAGAGTAGGTCAGTTAGTGGGAACGAATTCAGTGCATTTCCAGAAAGTCAGATAATAAAGAATACACAAAGTTTAGGGCCTAGAAAAAGCTTAGAAGATGAGAATAAATAGAAATATTTAGGAAAGATAGTAGGTCAAATAGTGGGCCATTAGATAACTTGCCACTTACCAGGATAGCAAAGTATAACGAGTTGATCAGACAACACAGTATAGGTTTAGCGGGACGGAAGAAAGCACAGAAAAAGGAAAAATATATCAATCAAAACAACGCCCATGAATTTCCAAACTGTAACTTTCCCAATAATTTAGAAAACAGAAAACTCACAATTACAATAGGCAGACATATTAAAATAGAGGAATTTTCAGTAGTGGTAGTTAATTGTCGTAGTTTAAGAAGCAAGATACCTGAATTCCATCACCTTATAGAGAGTACTAATTCTGACTTAATTATAGGAACCGAAAGTTGGTTAACAAGCGATATTACTGATAGTGAAATTTTTCCAGTAAATTTTAGGGTACACAGGAGAGATCGAGAGAGCCGACCGGGAAGGGGAGTATTTATCGCAGTTAAGAACACAATAGTCAGCAAAATAGAAGTGATTCCCGATAATATAATAGAAAGTGTATGGTGTTCCATTCGATGTGCTAATTCCAAAGTAATATACGTATGTGCCTACTATAGACCACCGCATTCCGATGTACACTCAGTATTAGAACTCGAGAAACAGATCAGGTCCAATCATTCCCATAGTAACGAACGATAGATTATTTTTGATGGAGATTTCAATACACCATCGATAGATTGGAAAACATGTAGTCATTAGTCTGGGGGTAGGGACAAAGAAATCTGCGAGTCATTGCTTAACCTGTTCGCATCATACGCACTACATCAAATAGTAAATTTGCCTAATAGAGGGGAAAATGTTCTCGATTTACTTGCCACAAACATCCCTGAAAAAGTTATAAAAGTTGAAAATGTCGATGGAATAGGCGACCACAAGGTAGTATACGTAATATTTTCCCTCAATACTGAAAAAAATTTTAAATTAAAAAGAAAGATTTACCTTTTTAGTAAAGCAGATTTTAACGGATTTAGCCGTGACTTAAAGACATCTTTTGAAAAATTCGCGAACATTAGCAAAAATAGTGATACAACAATACATGGAAAGAGTTCCTCCAAACTACACGGTCACTTGTCAACAGATATATACCTCATAAGTATAAGAGCGAGAATAGGGAACCAAGGCGGTACAACGCGGAGGTTAGAAAATGTTTAAAACGCCAACGAGTTAGCCGCGCGAAACTAAAAAAATTAAGAAAAATGTAGCTAATAGCGACCTAAGAAATACTATCGAGCATTATAAAATTTGTAAAGCAGCCGCAAAATCTGCCCTTAGGAAAGCGTTTAGCGAATTCAAGAGAAAAGTACTTGGAGAACAACTAGAGGGAAATCCGAAAGCATTTTGGTCATATGTTAGGGAAGTACAGGGAACTAAAAAGTCAACGGTTAATTCCTTGAAAAACGATAAAGGCGAAATAGTAACTTCCAGTTTAGATAAGGCTAATTTGTTAAATGATTTTTTCAGAGCGTTTTTAATCAATCTATGCATAGTTTCCGCGAAACCATACCAGACCGATTTCAACAGCTAATGCCCCCGATCGATATATCTTGTAGCGGAATCGTATCCTTACTAAGTAACATTATCCCGAACAAGTCCTCAGGTCCTGATGATATTCCAGCTCGTGTTTATAAAGAATTAGCTCTCGAAATGGCTCCGTATCTTAAAGTAATATTTAACAAATCCCTCGAAGAACACGCGGTTCCCAAAGACTGGAAGATAGCAAACGTGACCCCAATTTATAAAAGTGGAGATAGGGATCAGCCATGTAATTATACACCAGCATCATTAACGCCACTATCATGTGAAATTATAGAGCGTATAATAGTTACATCAATAATGGGACACCTCGACAGCCAGGATTTATAGATAACAAACCAGCATGGGTTCAGAAAGGGACGGTCTCGCGCAACTCAATTAGGTCTTTATGTTCACGATATTTTAGTTTCCGGAGAAGGTAACGTACAGGTAAATGCAGCGTATCTTGACTTTAGAAAAGCTTTTGACAAGGTTCCCCACTGTAAGTTACTCACGAAGTTAGCATCATACGGAATAGACAGTAATATAGTAGGCTGGATAGGAGATTTCTTACATGAACGCGTTCAAAGGGTGGTATTAGATGGTGTCAGCTCCGGCGAAGTAAAAGTTACATCAGGTGTTCACCAGGGAAGCGTGATAGGCCCATTTTATTTCTTCTGTACGTAAACGACTTAAATACAGTAGTAAAAAATAGCAAGCTCCTTCTTTTTGCCGATGCCGCAGTAGTGTATAAGGAAATTAGAAATGAAGAGGACATCCAGTTTTTAGCTAAGGATTTAGATGCGATTGATGATTGGTGTGATAGATGGCAACTAGAATTAAATTTGAAGAAATGCGCGATTATGAATTTTTGGAAAAAGAATGGCTTTCCCCATAATAATTATTGCATCAAAGAAAACAAAATATGTAACGTAGATTCAATTAAATAGTTAGGTGTCACCATCACTGAAGACATGTCATGGGGGAAACACATCAAGGGAATAACTAGTGTAGCAAACCGTAGATTAGGATTCGTAAAAAGGGTTCTAGGCAAATGCGATGAGATGGTACGAGAAAGAAGCTATTTTCCACTTGTCAGGCCTCATTTAGAATATGCCGCTAGTATATGGGATCCGTACGAGGAAGGTCTGATAAAAGAATTAGAGCGCGTGCAAAGGAGATCTGCTAGGTTTGTTAAAGGCCGTTATGATAATTGTATAAGTGTTACGAGTTTAATAGAAGAACTAGAACTGGATGCGATGTGTTAAATCCTAATACATTATCACGGTAATTCTCACAGTGATCTCTAAACCAAATCATATATGCCTTGGGTACAAATGCGCATCTAAAGTCTATGCTGAGGTTTCCGAGGAAATTACAAAATTTTTACCGTTGAAAAAGTGAAAAATGTCGGATGAGTGAAGAAGGTACAAGTCCACGTGCAAAGTCTGGGTCCGTCAGATCTTCGTGCTGTGATTCACCCTTGAGTATTTATGTTTGGTTGCCAACCTATGTATAATATTTCAACGAAAGGCGATGAAACTCTATCCTATAGTACTCAAATAATACGGGAGAGATATCTTGGAGGCAAAATGACCCCTTTGGTTGGGTGGCTAATAGATAGAAATTAATATAGCTACATTAAAAACTTGCTGCAGAGGGGTTATTTTCACATTATATCCATCAGATAAATATAAATAAGTCAAGGAATACACAAGAGCTGGGACAATTCCTTGAGAAGTAATGAATGGATTGTCAAATTGAAAAAGGATCATAATGACCCCTCCGGTACTTCTACTGTTAATCAAGACTCATAATTAAAGAAGCTGATTGAAATCATTAATACACTATCTCCTGTAGAAGTTAGGCAGAGTCCTCTTGAAATAACCTGTTAATTGATAGAATGTGATATATGGGATATGGTTAGAGATATTTTCGACAAAAACTACGTACGGTGTGTTTAGGTAGTCATTGTGTATGTGCAAAACTCAATGTCATTTTCCACGATAACTTTTCAGGGGAGGCGCCAAGCATGGAGCTTATGAAAGTGGAATTGGATGTCGTTGACGTGGCAAAATGTAACGAAGCCAATGAACTTCAAATACGGACTACTCAGCAGCTAGCCAAAGGGATAGAGTCCAAAATGCTTTGTGCCGGAGTTCTGAGTGGTGGGAAGGACACTTGCAAGGTGAATTATTCTGGCATTCAAATACCTTTATGACTCAGCTTCGTGTGCTTTCGTGATTGTTCGAGCTTCCCCGCTTGTTTTGGGCGGGGAGGTCTTTATAGTGGAGGGGTATTCGAGAAGAGGCTGCCAAATGTACTGCCCCGATAGTAAGCGAGAGTGAGGGAGTGACGTGGGGCGACGCAGCACTCAGAGCGCAGTAACACGAAGTGTGCACGATTGAGGCTTGAAGGCAACTTTTATCTTTTTCAAATGTTTTGGGGGCTAAGGAGCGGGCCTAAAATTTGTGGGCGTGGCGGCCATTTGTTCGAGCCCGGAACGGTTCGAAGTTCTCCACTGCCGGGGGGCGGGAACTGTTGCCGAGATGGGGGCTACAGCTTGACTTTGCCGAGATCATTATCCTCAGCAGAGCGTGGCTCACAATGGAAGATGTCCTGTGGCTATGAGTTTGTGATGCAGCAAGCAGAATCAGGAAGTTCACTCAACGGAAGTCTGAGAGTTTTCGAGACTTTCGAGAATCTACGCCACGCCTACTACACCCGTATTGGTTCTGGGAAAGTCACGTCACGAGCAAATTTCTCATCGCTCACCCCCAAAAATTTTAGTCCTCCCTCCTAACCCCCAAGACATTTGTAAAAGAGAAAAATATTGTCCAAGGCTATGCTCGGCCAACTCGCATCTCATTGGCCATTCTGTAGTAACACGACTTTCCTCTTCCCTTTCTCGCCGAGTATCAGAGACTTATGGATTCTACTATGGGCACCCTAAGTGGCATGATTCCATAACTGACTAATCGTTTGAAACGTTAATTTATTTTATCATTCCATAGTTGAAATGAATGACTGTGATAAAACGTTTAATAGTGTTAGCTCAGCCAGGATTAAATCAGTTTGATACTTATGTAGTTTCATCTGAGGCCCCAAGTTCCAAAAATACAAATCAGTTTACGCTTGTTGCCGAAACGTTTCACTCATAAATATTGTTAAAGTAATTATCCTCTTAAGGTAGGATAAAATATAGGTAAGAAAAAATCCTCCGAATTTCGTGAGTTCAAGGCGCTGACTACCTATATCTTTCTTCATTTCAGTGTACTTCCTACCCTAATTAATCCTTCCTACCTTTGCCCTGTAGTGGGAACCTACAGGAAATTTACGGTCGGCCAAATCGTTAATTGGGATTTATTAAAAGAATTTAAGATACATGTGACGAAAAAGTAAAGTGAAGAAGGTATTATTCTCTCGTGAGACCTCATTTGGAGTTCGCTGCTAACATATGGGACTCTTACGTAGTAGGACTAGTTAGAAATAAATCTAATACATCAGAGGGCAGCTAGATATGTTATAAACTGTCACGAAAAACTTTGCAGTGTTACGGAATTGTTGAAGGAATTAGGGCGGGAACTTCTATCTGAACATAGAGAAAAATATAGCGTAAATCTTTTATGATAGTTTGATGTAGACTATTTTTTGCCGGACGTTCGACGTATTATGCTAGGAAAATTCGAATATTTTTGCGATGAATTAATCAGCTACATTACTTGTCAACTAACCTAATTCAAATTTTTAGCACAGCCATTATGGTCTCTTATTGAACGCAGGAAAAACGACATTTTAAACCTGTCTGCTATACATTCTATTTCCCCCATTTTATTCTCATGATCTGATCTAACGTAGTATGTTGGAGTTCGCAAGATATTTGAAACTTCGTCTGAAAATAAATCAGTTTTAAATTTACATAAAAGATTGAGTCTAAATTTCAGTCAACGGTCTGAAAGCGATTCCCATTCAAGTTTTTGCAAGAGGTCAGTAACACAAACGAGACTATCATACCGGTCATTTACGCATATTGCTTATCTCTGCGTGCGTTCTAACTCCTATGCAGCAAGCACTAGCAGCTTATTCTAAGTGGGGTCTAACTAGGGAGAAGTAGAAAAAGTAGTAAAAGTAGACTTCTTGATTTCATCGCCCCTACTTCAGCATTCCTCGGTATTTTTCGTAAATAATTCTTTTTTCCAGCATTTTTCTTTTCTGGGGCGGATTGTGTATCCAATATCTTTATTCTTCATTCGAGGAGTGACACTTCCGTTTTCCCTTTTGAATTGCCATGAAGTCCCTTGTCTCACTAGATGATAAACCCAGCTACCTATACTTTCCGCGTGGTTCTCGTCGGATCTCTCTTGGGAAAATCTGTAAATATTCTCCATCCACATTTCATCAGTTCCTTTGCCCTTTAGGAATTGCAGGTAATTACTTTTTATATTATTGAGCAACTCTCTCAATGCTCTTTTTCCTTGATATGTAGAAAGCCATATTTTAAAATTTCTCAAATCACGTATACTTTTGAGTTCATGAACGTATTTTAAATAGTGACGGGCACTGCTAATGTGATAATTTAAAACTAAACTAAATGTAAAAATAGGTATGCGTCTCATTTCGCTAACTGTATTGATAACTGCGGACAGAAATTTCACTATTAGCATTTTTGAGAGTATTACCCTAAGTGTATGCTCATTGAATCCTCAAACTATAACCTATCAAAGGGTTTATAGCGTGTTACACCGAATGCATCAAATGAAAGCAATGTTTAAACTTTGTAATTGCTGATGCTTTTCGAAAATGAGTAATTTGCTGAGAAAGATTCTTGAAAACTAAAAATAGAAATACATTTTCTCAGAAGACCAAACTTATGACATTCATTAAAAGGGAGTTCGTCATCACGGAATTTTTCTATGCGGTCAAAAGCTACTAAACATTTTTCTTAATTTTGGTTCATTTACTCGAGAATAAACCTAAAATGAATTGCTATTCTATTTTTGTACTAACTTTTACACAATATCATATACATTACGAGAAAACAGAGGCGATTAGAGATAATGTTATTGCTTTAAACGAACTATTTCAACAGTTACTCGAATATGAAGGAAAACGTGATTTTGTGAGTTCGAATGCTAGTCACAAGTCAAAATTGAGACGCGCTTTGAATTACAAAGTGGTATCAAGTAGTAATTATGATTGGGTAGAATTCTCGCCTTTCTGGCCACCGATTCTCCTCTCCAAGCATCTAAAACAAGTTATATTGTATTGTGTAATCCAAACCAGATGGAAACAAAAAATATAACTAATAAAATGAAGGCCATTGATAGAAAATTATTAAAAGGGACAAGAGATGGAAAGTGCTGTGGAAAGTTTCCTCCGGGAAGAAAATTCACCATGCTTATTTACAATTTTTATATTTTTTCGATTCGATCTAAACATGATGGATGGAAAATATTTTTCAAAAATTGTTGAGAAAATACTAACGATAATCATGAGTTCCTTCTATTTTAAACGTATGTTTAAGCTTTTTTCTCCTATCATTTCGTCTACCTTCACTCACGCCTCTCATTCTTGATTTTTTTCAGGGAGACTCCAGCGGACCCCTTCATGATTCCACGTTTTACAGATGCCCGCGCACGATTTCGAGGATCACTTCATTTGAACAAATCTGCGGTTTTGAGAACTCTCCATCGATTTACATGAATGTATCGGCGTACGTATATTGGATTGAAAACATAGTTTGACCGTGATTTGTCTACTTATATGCCAAATTAATTCAATTACGAATAGCCTCGGAGAGTTAAAATCTTGCTCGAATAATGGGAAGATATTTTAAAATCATTTCGAATGCAATATAGTTTACTGGCAGTGTTTCATGCACAGTATTTCAACACTCTCTGTTGTTAAATCCTCAGACGTGTAACTCGAATTTGGTATATTTTTAAATGGAATTATGTATTATTGACACAAAAATATATTATGGACGAGAAGTACTAGTGCAATGAATAAAAAACGAATTTTTAGAAATTGGAAAAGAATTTCCTATTTTTTTGGGAATTTTAATTTTAAAATATTTTTATTTTTAGATAAGAGGATTATATGAATCAGTGTAATACTGGTGCTCGACTACGATAATAATCGCAACTAGCCATCCTATGTCGCTTATTACTTTATCATTTGCGGTCTCTAATCTATATAAGGCCCATAGTCTCCTTACATTTGCCTCCCAAAATATGCATTATATTTAATGACGATCGGAAGTGTTTCGTGAATTAAAAACTATTAGTATTTCAAAATAAGATGAGTATTATTATTGATTTTTGTTGTTGTTTTTTTAGTCCCGTATTTCGCCAAATTCTGGGTGGTGGAATATTGCTTTGGGAAAGGAAGGACTTCATTGAGGTCACGGGGAACTTGTCCCATTCTCGGGATAGATTTTACCTTGTGAGCACGGATGATACCCATGATTAAAAACTGCTTCGCTCCTTAAAATGTTAAAATATGGTAGCAAACAATTTTTAATAGTTTCCAATCATAGTAGGATGTCGATATGACAATGTTTGTTCGATCTTCATGGAAGATACGGAAACAGATTCCTCTAGTAGCTTGGAAATAGCGATTGTGAAGCCATTCAAAAGGTCTGCATTGTTGCACAAGGAATGAGTAGATAGCTCAAAGGACGTACGTTAGGCCGGCCCTTATTTTTCAGAATTGAGAAAAGTTATGTTTTCCTAGTCTCAAAATGATCCAAATGAGGTTTATATTCACGTGTTAAAATTTGGTTACTTTAAAATAACGGGAACCCGTGCCCCAAGAGCCCTAAGTACTGAGGACCTAAATTTGAGTTTTTTGGGGCTGAAAAATCACCATTCTCATGAAAAACGTGAAAGTAAAGCCCTTTTGGGCCGAATTTCTGTTTGTTTTGACCTATCTCTAAGCGTTTACGAGATATGGTCCGTCGTAATGCGATCCACCCTCCAGGCGATCCATCCGCACCGCGGCGCCGCTGAGTTACGGCCCGCACCACTTGCTAGAGACTTCCCCTCCACCCCCTCCCCGCCCTCGGCAAAGTCTTTTCTCCTGCTGGCAAGTTCTAGCCTCTGAAGAAATGTGCTTGTTAGAAAGGATTTAATTGACATGACAAAATTTCCAATCAAAAGTGATCAATTTATGTTCACTCTGTCCATGAATTTGAGTACACATTAACCAAAATAAAATACATTTTCAGTGTATTTCTAATCTTCCACTGACAGACCGTATTTGGCAGTTAAAGTGTCTTTGCGCACGTTAGGGGTTGTGCTACGATGAAAATTTACACTTTGTAATAAATTTTGAAAGCTCTCTTCCTTCTTCGTAACTGACTTAAAATCTTGAATAAGTTTCACCCCTCTCTCTGCACAATCATTTACCACTTGAAGACCCCGAATAATTTGCAAACCGTTCTTGTGGTCAGGATGTTCATCCCATTCTCGCGTGGGCACATCAAAGAATGCAGTGCATATTTCCAATATATTAAATAGCTTTCTCGAATTAGTAGTGGCAAAATTTGATATAGATAGCTTAGTCAGGTCTTGATGCTTATAGGATGCCTTCTTCGGTGGATCACATTTTCCCTCACATGTCATCATATGGCGTATCACGTTTTCCTTTTCACGCCTAGAAAGGGATCCGTCAAACAATGATAGTCCTACCAACTCCTCGCTCAGGTACCACAAATGGTTTGAAAACCTCTTTTGTGCCGCTTTCGCTATGTCCAGGTTAACACTTTCGTAATTAACAAGTCTTTTTAGGAACTGCAGGTCACTGTTGGGAGCAGATGCAGCACAAGGAGCGGAGAACCACATCTGAATGTATAAATTCACTACAAATAGGGAGACGTGCATGAGACCATCTTCTTGAGCCCGGCTCAAGTGGAACTGTGAGCAAAAAAGCCACACCTTAATAGAATAAATGGCTTTGGACATCCATCGGGCCCGGTTGCTTGAAGCGAATGCCTCCTGGAGGGACTCCTCCAAGAAATATTATCGTCAGCTCCAGTAATTCTCGATAGTCGGCTCGTGGATGTCCTACCTAAAGAAAATTGTAGTTAGAACCTATTTTTAAAATAAAAAGCAACAAATTAGACAGAGAAAGGTTATAAGGAGACAGGAGTTACCTCGAGCTGATTTCTTGCATAATCAATGATAGAAATATCGTCATTAATCAAGAGTATAGCTCTTTGCCTACATCTCTTTAGTGTAGAAAATTTATCTTGGACAATCATCGGCCATTTTGTCTGAAATTGTTTAAAAATTTCTATTTGCGGCCCCGTACTTAATCCCATAGCTGCTTTACACATCTTCCAGCACTCTTTCAAATACATGATGGCGGCATGGGAGCCACAATAATTCTTTCCCCAGAAGCCGTTCGATTGTTAATGCCGCACCATTTTTGCGACCTAAAAGGTAAAAATGGCAAATTAAATATCGGGCAAGGTAAACCATGATTTTGGAAACACATTATGAATACTTTAAATTAGCATAATTATGCCTACCTGTGTTAACATTAGTTGTGTCAAATGACATGGCTCTAACATTTTCTTCGATTCCCCATTGCTTTAGAGCATCCACAACAGCATTAGCGTAAAGTAAAAACGTGAAAGTAAAGCCCTAAAGGGCTTTACTTTCACGTTTTTCATGAGAATAGTGATTTTTCAGCCCCAAAAAACTCAAATTTAGGTCCTCAGTACTTAGGGCCCTTGGGGCACGGGTTCCCGTTATTTTAAAGTAACCAAATTTTAACACGTGAATATAAACCTCATTTGGATCATTTTGAGACTAGGAAAACATAACTTTTCTCAATTCTGAAAAATAAGGGCCGGCCTAACGTACAGTCAATATACCATTCCATAGGCTCATATCAATGAAGCTTGCACCATATGTTTGAGTATTTTTTTCTGTTTTTGGACCCTCATACTTCTCCCTTCACCACTCGACTAAATTCAACTTCTTCCTTGGTATGAAAAAACTTCCACGAAAAAAATATATCGTAGTATATTTCATACTTGAAAGTTTATTGCTGACCCAGGTTTTGACTGCACAACAACCATTATCAAGGTCTAAGATATTTTTTTCGTCACGTCTGTGACAATTTTCCACAGAGTTACGCCTTCAGCCATAAATTTTATATGTAATTCTTTCTTGATGTCGCTCCCTGCATGCACCCGTCTTCCATCAGCTTTTGGAAGAGCTTTACTTTTGAGCTCGACATTATTCCGATCTACTAAATCAATGGTTCGACTATTCCTACTGAAACATATAAGTAAACTCTTAAATATTATATGTAAAATTTACGATTAATTCCCGTAAAGTTGTCGATTATTATTGCTTAACTCTATAAAAAAACATGAAAGACTTTTGTTTATAACTTGTATAAATTTTATAAGTTGTAACCGTTTGTTTTTGTCCTGAGGACACCTGGATTACCCGTGAAGTAGTACCCCCTACGTAGTTATGTACGTTTAAGCGGCTTTGTTTACGAGAGAACGTAAAATAGTTAACATCTGACCAAAATAAAAACATTTATGTCGACAGCAATAAAAAAAATTTACGTTGTGAAATATAAATTCAACTTTTAATTGCTAGAAACTACAGGGCGGCTAGTAAGTAAATGCCATTACCGACGCACGGTGTGAGGTCGACGCCGAGGCTCGGATTATTTTGTTCCCGGAGGCTCAAGTTCACGCCTGGGCGGGTCCAGCTAATTGAGGGTCAATCCCCCGTGGGACTTCGGGAGCAGGTAATAAGTTTTTTTCCCGGCCACAGCAAACAGATTCAAGCCAACGATTTCAAGACATGCCAATCACCATTACTTTCCACGTTAGATTGATGGATAGATAACAATAGATGAATAGATGGATAGTAAAAAAACCTTACAAAACAGTTTGTCAAGGTTTCAATATAGCAACAGTGGAATATTACACTTTTTAGCTCGAAAACAATATTTTAACAGACAAAACACACACGCTGACATATAAACTTTGGGTGATACATGTATGCACATGGAGAGGAGACAGGAAAACTATTTTCCAAATGACATATTATAAATACGGTTTTCAATTGGTTCAGAAACTGCAGTTACTTTTATTCTTCAGGCAGGAAGTTTCGCAGTTTTTCCGCGGCAACTTGGAATGACATTTGAAAGGTTACGGTGTAGTGTTCTGGGTAGTACAGATATTGAGATGAGGATCTTGTGACTATCGCGAGAGTGGATGGTGAGACTGGGAAGAGGTTTAGGAGGTATTCAGGTACTTTTATGGAGGAGGGGGTAGAGGAATGAGGCCAGTAAGTACGTTCGACGGGAATCAGTAGATAGCCATCCAAGCTGATGGAGATATGGGGAGATATGCTCACCTCGCCGGAGATTGAACGTATATGTTACAGATGAATGTAATGATCTCTGTAATTTTGCATTCTCTTCAACAGTGAGGCCATCAAATACCAAGGAGCAGTATCAAGAATATGAGACACTAAAACAGAGATAAGGATGCTTCCTTGTGCTTAGAGGAAGTAAAATTCTATTTAGTTTTAATTGTTACAGAGGTTTGCTATTCTTATTAGCAATGTTTGAAATATGATCGTTTCATGAAAGGTGTAGGTTTCTCAAATGGGTGCGTAGAATAGCCTACCATAGATAAAATTACATCATTAGACGCTAGTGCTAATCACATTCCGATTTCCGTAACCTGGTAATTCCCCAACCAAAGGGGCGAGGATCGTCACGATTAACCTGTTCCATACCGGCTATCCGAGCACCTGGAAAGGTCAGCGTTCTGTCACGTGACGGGTGGGAGGGGGACAAGGAAAATCACCCGCGTTCCTCTTCGTACACTTCTCAACGAGAGGCCACTCAGATAGGATCTAGAGCGGTCTGGGCACAGCGAAGAAGATGGACCGACGGGGAACGAGGTTTTACGCACTAGCAATCCACGTCATTTACTTCACAGTGGCGTGTTCGGCACAAATCTATTCTGGTAAGCCAAAACTCTCGGACAATACGTTCCCCGGTGGTAGTCTCCCAAGTCGTTGCTGTGCAATTTTGGCATTGGGCAATGGGCATGTTTTTCGCAATTTCAGGTAGTTTGAGCGAGATTGAAACCCTAATCGCAATGAAGACCATATTCAAATTCTATGTTTTAATTTTTGCAGTTGTAGGAAGCATTTATACAGTATTAAATTATTAATGGCGCAACAATATACTTTAATATGACTGAAATTCTAAGCAATTAAATAAAAATAACCACATAAGTATTTAACTTGACTACTTTCTTCGCGCGGTACGTTTGAAACTCCTTCACCATGGAAGTTTTTTCGCGACTCTGCAAACATTACGGCGTTGACAATAAGATTGACTTATAAAATGGTTGAGAAAACATACTCTGCACAACTGCACTTTCAAGTTTTTTGACGAGATCTAGGTGTTAGAAATTACTCATTTTTTAAACAAGGAAACTCTGGAGTGCATATATGTACCATTTCTCAAATTAAAGGGCTGGTCATTTTCGTCAAACATTTCGGCAAATAGGCTGATATTACTGTACTATTTGAAGGATGTGACAATTTTCTTGAAAATGAGAGCAAGTTCATTGATTTCTAGGTGAAATGATATTTCGCTCAAACTACCTTAAGAGACAACTGTTATAAATATATTTTTTCATTTGATCGGTTGACCTGGAAACGGATATTTGCAAGCCAAATGATATTTGGCACTTGCAGCAAAGATTGCCACGATATGTAAAAGATCGCTACAAAAATACTGTAAATTTTTTATGATTACCACAAAATGGAAGGGAATCCCTAATAGACTGTCGGTAAAAATTTAGACTTAAACTTTTAGGCGAGTTGAAGGCCGATTAATTTTCTTACTACGTCATAAACATTTTACAAAACGCATCATACTACGGTATATTAGATCATGAGAATATAATTAGAGGAATAAACTAAAGAACAGCCATGTTAAAAACTGTAATTTTTCTCGCGAACATTATGATACAATAATAATAACTGCCACTATGCCACTCTGATGATTAGAAATTTAATACGGATTGCGCTGCTAACTACTTCGTCTAATCTTCAATACCTGTGATTTTTTCCTCGTGGCAATTTTAATGTGGGTACTCTTTAATACTTCTTTCTTAATTGGTTACATAGTGCGGGATAAATGTGTCACATGTTACTTTTATAACTCTGTACATTTAGCAGTTGCTCAATCCTTTAAAGTTCATCGTTTATTTGACGCTGGTGGCACGTTTTATACATGCATATCGGTGATATTTCACCTTTCTTGAGGCATATCTACATTTACATACTACCCTGGGAGCCGCCGCATGAGCGTGTGGCAAGAGGTGTTAGAACACCGGCTGTGTAAAGGTATACCTAAGGGATGAGATTTCTTTTTAGAACAGAATAAAAAGGAAGTGAAAAGGTGGTGTATTATGGGTGTGTTTTAAGTGGAGTACCCGTTTTATAACGATTGCTTATTGTGCGTGAAAAGAACGAATTTTTTCACCTATCTGTTCGGCAATGTATCTCTGTTATTTTATCGCTTCTGTCGAACATAGAGATGTATTGTGGAGTCAAAATGATATTCTTTATGTCGCTCTGAAACACACCAGTTCTGAATTTCTCAAATAAAATAAGTATAGCGCGCAGCCTCCGAGTCTCCAGCAGCTACCTACTTAATCCATATAAAACTTGAGAAACACTATATGTTCGCTTGTAAGATTTTTAACGAAGCGCGCTGCTTTCCTTTGTATTTTATTCACTTTTTGATAAATCTTTCTGTCTAGGGCTCAAAATGCTCGCGGCGTATTCGAGATTTGGCCTAACCAGAGCAAAGTAGCATCTCTCTTTTATTTGACTCTCATCAGAGGACCTTCCTGTTATACACTTGATAAATCCTAGTTTCTTTAATGCTGTACCGCATATGCATTGCATTTGTGTTCTCCACGATATATCTGAAGTTAAGGTGGGTATTTTTAGGTCTTTACAGAGATATTTATAGCTTTTAATTTGAAGGAATATAATTTATGTCGCTGAGAGCCCACCCCCTGCCACTCTCTCTCTCGAGTCGGGTTGAAGGCTATTATATACGCGTAAATATATTGTGGTTGGAGACATTTCTGTTACGTTAAACAATGCATGCTTGTTGTCCATTGTGACATCTTTAGGTACAAGTGAAAAAGTTGCATACTATCGATTTGGTATTTTTGCAATACAAAGCAACTCTTACAGATGGTAGAGCGTTAATCGTGGATCATAGAGTGTACGATTTAATAAATTTCAAGTAAGTTGCTGAATATTTTTTAACAGTATTTCATTTAAATGCAGCTGTTTTAGCGTCGAAACTCACCGTAGAGACAGAAATGGAAGTGATTCAGTAATTATATTTAACTTTTTTCCTAAATTAAAGCATGTTACGACTTAAGTTTTCGGCAAGGTGCTCGAAATTTAGGTGTAAAGTTTGTTTAAACATGCTTTATTTCAAATCGGCCTGACACCTTTGATATATGTTAGAAGCCCTTTCAAGAAAATGAAATGTACTATTTCGCGTTTGAAAGGAAATCGATGCAAATTTTATCGAATTATTACCAAATGAACGTAAGGTTACGCGCTAAAATAGCATTGAACTGCTAAGACACAATACCGGTAAGGTGCAATTTTTTTCTCTATAATCAGAACATGTCTTTAAGGAGAACCCGTATACAATGATTCACACAAATCTGATCATTTACAAAAATTACTCACAGTACTGGTAAAGACCAATTTTTCTTAATAATCGACAAATATTGGTACGGAGACTTCCACAGTGATTTGATGGCTTCCATTTATTAGGGTTTTTCTCGCGTTGATTCATTTTCATAGACAACAGTTCAGATTGAGTTCCAGCTAGTCAGGTCCTGAATGACTTGACGACGCTAACTGTAGCCCAAGCGAAACTGTTGTCCATATAAAATAATCAACGCGGGAAAACCCGAATAAACGGAACTAATCGACAAATGTATTTAGGGAGAAGACGTGTATAGTAGTCGCAAAAGAACCTGGCGCTGCACTATGGACGATATTGTGACATGGACCTCAGAACTTTCGAAACCCTGCCTGGCGGGGAAGGAGGGTTGTAAATTGTGGAGCGTCAGTGAGCGAAACTTTTCTAGTTGCTGCCAACCATAACGCCTCGTTAAATTCCATGAGTCACAGCTT
Source organism: Ceriagrion tenellum (assembly GCA_963169105.1). Lineage (NCBI taxonomy): Eukaryota > Metazoa > Arthropoda > Insecta > Odonata > Coenagrionidae > Ceriagrion > Ceriagrion tenellum. Next base: position 80,183,959 of record OY720633.1, read on the forward strand.
CCTGGCGCCCGGTTTGCTGCATTTTATTCGTACTGCCACTCATTGCACATGACAAGGAAGTGCACGGGTAAAGCATGGCATTGATGAAGGAAAATCACTTGTCTATTAGCCTTGTGTGTGTGTGTGTGCCTCGTGCAAAGTAGTTTGGCTCCCATGCCTCGTTTACAGCCGTCACCTTCTCTAACTTCCCCTCTTCCGTTCACTTCACTCCCTCCACTTTACCTTAACTCTCCGCCACGCAGAAGTGCGTCAGGTTCTTCTGCTTTTGCTATACAATGTTTCACGCAAATCTGATCATTAACTTAAATCACTCCGTCCACTTCAAGGAGACAAATGCGTCGTCTCGAGGAATGGAGGCTCCGGCATGTGTAAACCTCTAAGCCAGTGCCCACGAGCGCAGCAAGAACTGAGGCGCGGCATTCGACCGACGACTTGCAGCTTCGACGGCGACCACCCCATCGTGTGCTGTCGCGGCGGCTCGAGCTCGAACCCAGGGTCAACGCCCCGACTGACGCCGCCACCACCGCCGCCACCGCCGCTCACCTCGCCAAAGCCTCCCACCTCACCTCCACCCGCGAGGAACCCTGGGGAGAAGGCCAGAGAGTGCAAGTATTTTTCACCGACTGTAACTCGGATGATTTTAAAATTTACCCTCATAGATATTAATTTCATCAAATTATGGCTCACATGGGGCCATTGAGGTATATGGAGAGAGCACTTGCTATGTTGGTCAATGCTAGAAGCTGAAGCCAGTCATTTTCCTATAGCGCTTGCGGGCTGACGCACTAATTTAGCAATTTTACTACGTTTTTCATGAACAACTTACTAGAAATCAGCATGCACTCACTTCTTCAATGTGCATTCTCCTTGCGTTTGTTGGTTATTTATTGAAATAAAATATAAACCGCATTCCCGCTGAAAACTGGTGTAACATCGAGTGGAATCCGGATCTGTCCATCCACGTAGGCACCAAACGGGAAGGGGGGGGGAACGAGAGTTGTCAAGGAAGGGTTGGGGGTTGAAGGGATGTCTACTTAAGCAATGACCGACGCCATACAGTTAAAAGTAAATGACAAATTATCATAGCTACAAGAGCAGTTTTTCTTTTACTTACCTTTCCTTAAAATTTGCCTTAAATTACAGACAGTCCATGACAATCGATTAATAACCCGTTTCACAGCTTTTACCGCAAAAAAAGAAAAGTCTACATGGACAACAGGGAGGGACAGGGGGTCCAGATGAAGTTTACGAGTGTCCACGATGGTGGGTGAGGGGGTTAAAAAGTAGCCTTGGATTATGGACAGCCCCTAAGTGACCAAAGTATGTTTGATCAGTTGTTTGCCCTAAAATTCTAGCAGGTGTTTGACATTCTTGCTTTACTTCCGCTAACTCGTCCATTCCGTCGTGCTTTCCATAAGAAAGTAAGGACAGAGCAAGGTCAAACAATAAGGTTTTTATTTCGGTTGTCAGGCTAAAATTTGATCACGTAGTACCCTCTCCATGCACCTCAATGCATGGGGTGGACCCAAAACAGTGGTTTGAGTGATTTACCATTCCACCTGTAATTCAATGAATTTTTCCTCAGTTTAAAGAAAATCATTTCACTTTCTAAAAGTACCAAAACATCTGTCACTCACCGCTCCAATTTTAGTGGCATTTGCCTCCATATACCAGATATTTTACACGGGAAATGTTCCGGGTATGCACTCCTGAAAGACTTTATTTAAACAAAGAGGCATTAATAACACTTAGATATCGCAAAAAATGTATCTGTATGAACTTTATATATTTTCTCAACGAGTAGTGCCATGATTATTTCTCCATTGATGTTGTCTGCTCCAGGTGCTTTTTAATAATAATAATAATTACTTTAACACTTACAGGTTTCCACAATTACCAGTGTTTTAATATATCATTTGATGGACACAAACACCCATGTCCTGGGCAGTGAATAATCTACCCAGGCGGGACTCGAACCCGCGACCCTCGGTCGGGAAGGCTAGGGACTTTACCCTGCCGCCACCGGGGCCGAGGTTTATTTTTCTGGAGGTCATTTATTGATGTATTGAATTCACTCCTCAGTATGAAACTATAAGTTTAAATTAACATAGAGTGTTTAGTAAAAACAACTACGTACTTGGATAACATGACGGTGTTCATCAAATCTACTTGTCTCCATCTCCGACGTATGCTCTGATTACGCGGAGTCAAACTGTTCAACGGGTTTACTGAAAGTTAACTTTTATAGTTCTAGTGAACGTAGAATATCAGCTGGGATCTTACTTTTAATACGCGCGACTGAATGAATCGCATTACCAAAATACTTATAATCCATTTTGTTCACAGGATCATGGTTGATTACAATGCTAATATGAATGTGTGTTACTAGTGTCGTGTGCACGCGACGTGGACCGACGAGTCACTCCATGAAGCGGCACATTTTGGGGTTCTTGCCAGGTTGTAAGCCGACCAGAGACCAAGAACACTCTTCTTAAGTCTATAAAGCAGGTTTTATTGCTCAAAGCACAGCTTACACAAATTCTCAATCTCCAACAACTCCCACAATCTCAAACTCACTCCTTTCTGTAATGGCGACTCTCCCAACAATCCCCTCCATCCAAACAAACCCCGTTTATAGACAACCAGTAATCATCAATAAACCCTTCTCCTACTGCAGAGCCTCCTCCATCCCACAACTCAGATGCACCACCCCTTGTGTTCACAACACTAGTTACGAACGAACAATTAGATAACTATCTTCTCTGTCTCTTCGTATTTTTATCCCCTCATAGTTTTCTCCATTGCTGGTGATTTTGACGCCCGAATCGCTAAAATAACAAATAAGAATGGAAATCATGAAGAAACATGCATAATCAAAACAAAAACATCTTTTCATATTTCCTGTTCTCTTGCACTATAAATCATTTCAACTTCGGCTATCAATGACAAATATGCAGTTTACAGCGACCGGTGGTGACCTCTAGTTCACGAGCAGTGGGCTATAAAAACCTCAGGTATATATGTTAAGTGCAAAATAAACGAGTTTCGTCAGAAATAACATCATCATCAGCGGTCATCAATGCATATGTTTGTTTCCAGCAGCTTTTCACATTTTTTTAGATGGTCGTTTAATTCTTTCATGTATATTTAAGAGGAAAATGACTTTATTGGTAGGGACATCAAGTGCAGAATATCTCTCACAAGGGAAGCGCTGTCGAAGAGAAGGGGCTTGATGGTGAGGATCCGAGGAGAGACTTCAAGAAAATATGGGCGAAAAAACATAATTCAAGGACTGGTCCTGCAAGGATCTGAAACTTTGCTACTGCGGGTAGAGGATACAAGTTGAACAGAAAACATTTGACATATGGTTTTGGAGAAAAATGGAGAGGGTCAACTGGGTGGCAAGAGGAAGGTGAACGAGGTGTTGGATATGGTGGGAGAGGGAAAGAAGTTGATGGCGGAGATGTTGAGAAGGCAGAAAAGATGTATGGAGAACGAAACAAGGCTACTGGATATGTTGAGGAGATTGATAGAGGAAAGGACGCAGTAGATACTTGAATGAGGAAGGATGGGAATAGGAATGCTGAACGACATGTTGATAGAAGGAAATGGCTGCCCAAATATCAACCAATTAACTCCTAGAATAGCAAATGAAGAAATCTTCATTTTATGGTTTGAATTTTGGGGTGACGGCTACCGTCATTTGCGCCATAAGTGACAGGTAAACAGGGTAGGGTGGATGGAAACCCGGCATCGGCATTAGCCTCCTCTTGACGAAAGGTGCCAAGGGGACCACGGTTTAACGTCTATTCCGACAGGCAGAGAACTGTACTTGAAGTCTTCTCCACAAGACTCTCAAGTAGGGATCGGGTTTCCTCTGAAACACATCCTCCTCTGCAGAGATTTGAATCCTGGCCGCCCGTATGGTTATCCAGTACTCTAGCCACCATATCAACCCGATCTCCAATTTTATCATAATTTCTAATGTGATTCAGATATCCCACTCTTGAACCTCTCTGGTATATCTTCCCTTTTGGGCGATTGAATATCTGTTTTAATCTGTATGCATTAATCCACACTGTTGAAATCACTTCTCCAGAAACTCACAGGTTTTCTAATGTCATCTATTTTTACCTATTACTGTTTGTTATTTACCAATTGATCATAATAAGGCTTTTAATGCCTCTATTGTATTTTAGGGTGCGAAAAATACACCAGTGTGTGTCCTTTTTACACTGCTGTCGTAGGAGGAACACCTGCGGGACCCTATGAATTTCCACACATGGTAAGTTCTTTCTATTATCTTATAGATTAAAGTCTATTAAAGTACCATTGAATTTCCCACGTTCTTGAAAAAAGAAAAGATATAGGATATAAAACAGCTTGTCAGCTTGGCATTTCAGAAAACATTTTCATTAATATCAGTTTTAGCTTTTTGCGTCGTTTTACATTTATTTGGAATTGGAACTATTCAAAAGTATATCGAATGCATGTTCCGGAAACTGAATAGAAAATTTTTGTTAGCGAAATTAGGATTCAACATTCCGATGAGTGAGAACACTATAAATCTTAAAATATCGTTTATCTGTCAACCCATTAACCTGATTTGCTGTAAAAAGGTAATTTCATCAACTTTGATTGATTTCAGGTTTGATAGGTATGACCTGAGACTAAGTACTATTTCCATTCATAAGAAGTGCACGTGAGTGAAGTAAATTAAGGATATTCCATGTATATACATCTATGTAATAATGTGCAAATCACGTCTAGGGTGTGTGGCACGGGGTTATTCCACACCAGGCATAAAGTCCTCATTCCAGCTGAAATCCGAACCTGGCACGTTCCCCCGGAATGCCAGGCGCAGGCCAAAAGCAGTCAGGATAAGAGTGTGAGATTGGAATAAAAGTTAGGAGAGTGCTACGTGGATGAACATGATACCATGCAATACTCTACTTAAGATACGGTTATTATTAATATATTACAAATATATACTGTGACAGATAAACAGTTCTACTGGGTGCTAGATCAAAGTACTAGGCAAGAGTATATCATGTCGGAATTTGCATGCGAAGTTATTAGCCAGTAATGATGTTAAGATACTTAGCACCAATGCAAAAACCTATTTTACCTAGACAGGGTCAAGGTATCCTAGAACTGATCTATCACAACTATTATGATCCATTATTGTACGTAGATAAAACGACATTTTAAATCTAACGGCTCTGCAGTCTAATTTCTTAATCTTATGCCTGTGATCGTTTCTACCATAATAGTTGCTTCCTTTAGTGCTGAAATTAAGGCGTACAATTCGAATATGATCTCCATTATGACGAGCTCGCTCAAACTTTGCTCAAATTTTCGCTCAAACTACCATAATCGGACCTCGATGGCCTCATTAGGGCGGGTACATTCATATCCTGCTGTGGTCGAGTTTTTGGGTCTCGAGTCACTTCCCCAAGTACCGTTAACACGGGCATCCTGTTTACCAAATGGGTGTATAATTAAGAAAACACTTGCGGATGTTGCAATAACCAAATAATGAAAAATAGGAAATGGTTCGGACGGTGGAAAAGTTCTGCTTAACCACTGGGTTAGTTACTCCCACGGCGCAGTGGGAGCTAGGGACATGACAATATTCATTCATTCATTGGTCACTCAATCCTAAGATTGGTTGACTGCAGCCCTCCACCCTTCCCTATCTAATGTTAGTTCCCTTACCTCCTGCTATCTCGCTCTGTGTACTGTCTTCTCTATTTGGTCCATGAACTTATTCCCAGGTTGTCCTTTGGGAACTCTTCCCTCTATTTTGCCTTCAATTATGCTCTTCACAAACCCATTGTATCTCAGGGTGCGTCTAGTCCGTCTTTTTCTTCTTTCCTCTATCGTGTTCTATATAGTCCTTTCCTCTTATACTCCTCTCTAAATTTCATCATTTCTTATTTTGTCCGTCCATTTTATCTTCAGCATCCAACTCCAGCACCAGGTTTCGAAGGCTTCTAGTCTTTTCTGGTCAGCTTTTCCAATGGTCCATGCTTCCGATCCATAGAGTTCTACGCTCCATACGAATGTTTTTCCATACTGTTTCCTGATTTGTAGCCCTATATTTTTTTAGCACAGCAGTTTCTCTTTCCCATAAACGCCTTTTTAGCTTGGGCTATTCTCCGCTTGATGTCCGCTTGATTCCGTCCCACGTGATGGTACTTCCGAGATAGGTGTAGGAATCCACTTACTCCAATTTCTCTCAGGGCGACAATATAATATCATGATCATTTGCAATTTTCTCTCCGGCTTTTATCTGAACTACCAGCGAATATTAGAAGGTAGGATTTCATCTTCAAGCATTACTCAGGAGAGCTTCTTAAACTTAAATGGAAAAATTATGTACTTGCAGACCATGGCGGCATGACTGCTGAAAGTTTCATAGATTTTTTTCGTGAGTTTCCCTTACTCGTTTCTGCGTTTTACGTTTATTTTATTAAGCAATAAGACATTGAGGTGAGGTTTAGTTGAGATGACAAAATATTTTGTAAGTGAAGCACATTGTTAAAAGCAGGTCAACATTTGCCTGGTTCCGGAATAAAATAACTCTTCTTATTTACCTCTGCCATTTTCATTCGAGGAATCGAACTTATACTTTTTCAAACTCAGGGTTTAAAAACGGACCTATGGAGTCGATTGGTGTTTAAAAGGAGTAAAATTGATTTATAAAATGAAAATATGAGCGGTAAATAAAAATAGTCACTGCATTTCGGAATCTGGCAAACCTAAAACTGCTTTTTACAAAGTGCTTCACTCATAAAACATTTAGGTTGGGGTTTAAAAAGAGTAAGGTCGATTCCTAAAATGAAAATATGAGCGGTAAAACAAATAGTTGCTTCATTTTGGAATATTGCAAACATTAAACTGCTTTTATCAATGTGCTTCCCCTATTAAACATGTTGTTAGAACTTTTAAATGAAACCAATTTTAAAGGTATTCTTGTTTCAAAATTAAATCTAGTGAAACATTTTGAGAAAATTTATATTTTTCTAAATCTTTGTACTTGATTCGCACAGGCAGCAGTGGGTTATGGACCTCGAAGTAATATAAAGTGGAAGTGTGGAGGATCTCTCATCAGCGAAAACTTCGTGCTCACGGCTGCTCATTGCCTTCGTGGTGGTAAAGAGTATGTATACCTTAATTATGCTCGGATTTTATGCTTTAAATTTCAATTTATTCTTACAAGTAAGTTTACACAAAACCTTTTGCTTGGTGTGTTGATAAAGTTACATGTGAATAGATTGAATTTTCTAATTAATATCTAATTTATGGAAGCCCAGGTCGTCACGTTGATAAACAATTTGCAGACCAGGCTGTCTTCATTTTATTAGCCACATTGTGGGCACATGTGTCGCCGAGTTGGATATATCAAAATGGTTTTAATATCAATGGTGACTTGAGAATCCCAGTGTATGTTAATATTCGCATGTCTTGATCTCACCTTAAAATTGGTTGTTCTCTTTCCACAGCAGTTTATTCAAACCGACCAAGGTTTTGACATACGCTATGTCAATTTCAAAGTATAACGACATAGCTTATGACATGACACACCTTGAAAATGACGTAGCTTATGTCGAAACCTTGGTTGGTGTGAATAAAATCCTGTGGAAAGTGAGCAACAGCTATTATTGTGAGATCATGGCATCTGTACTCCATTTCCACAAAATATCGCCTGGTACTCTAAACTTCATTATGTAAATATTAATAAGATGGCGGGGGAAATGCACCATGGTGACTTCTTTGGCGCCTCGATTCATACGGCACTTGATCTCTTTTGACGTAATAGATAGCTCGTTTACGTCATTTGCGTACATAGGCTTATAATGACTCAGTAAGTGATTAATAGCATTTATTCCCGAGGGGGGTTGATTGCGTGGAAAAATTATGAGTTAAGGTAGTTTGAGCGAAATATCATTTCACTTAATAATCAATGAATTGGGTCCCATTAAAAATAACAACTTACTCTTCCAGCGATAGCAAAATATCAGTCCCTTGCCGAACTACTTTCATAGATTTTTGACGAAAAATATATGGGAAATGGTATGTTACGCTCTCAAGAGAGACAATATTTAAACATGAGGCATTTATAACACCTAGATATCGTCAAAAAATTAATAGTGTGTAGTTTGTATGTTTTCTCGGCTATTTTTGAAAATAAAACATACTGTCACCGCAATGATTTTTTTCCAGAATTGCAAACAACCTTCCGTTGCGACGGATTTTTGAACGTATCGCGTGAAAAAAGTTAGTCAAATAGAATATATGTGGATATTTTTATTTGATTACCTAGAATTTCAGTCATATACAACTATATTTACATAGCACCATTAATAATGCAATATTTAACTCAGATTTCTTACAACTGCCAAAATTTAAACGTATTATTCGAATATATGGTCTCCATTATGACTAGGGAACTATCTCGCTCTAACTGCCTTAACCCTCTCATTGCGACAGTCGACAAAAGTCGATCTGCGAATGTTTGTGCTTTGCCGCGATGATCGACTTTAGTCCACGATCCTGAAAGAACTTTTTCTTTGGCCGCGACAGACACCCGAAGTCTCCCATACTACGTCCCCGAATTTGAGAGCGGCAGTGGCGATCTCTGGTGCGGTATAATTGAACCAAGTGAACGCATGAAGAATACGAATACGAAGAAAATAATACGGATATGACTTTTGTTTTCTCATCGTAAAATGACATTTTCTAAGAACCCTTGTTGAAAACCAGATACGCTGTGAAAAGGTTAAGCTAGAAATTTAGTCCCGGTTGAAGTCTCTATACTTTCTATAGCATCCGTAAACTTTTGAAGTATGTTGTAATGAGTGTTTCGCATCACTCTTCATAATTTAAAACAATTTATTCAAATCATGATTCCTAAAGGCTCTTTATATTATGTCCCTGAAAAGGTTCTTTGAAGGTAATGAAAAGGAATAGGATAACTACTGAGCCCAGTCATTGAGCCATTGAGCCCCATCATCCCATTTCCTCTCTTATTGGTGGAAAATGCTCTCGTGCACACAGTTATAAGTCCCAGAGTTTTCTTACCTTCGTAACTAAGGTGTGAAGTGTCAGAAACATGTCATCAAACGGCTGCGCTTGGACGCAAACTGAGCTAGTATCGCGATATTATCCTTTAGGTGTTTGGAAGCCGTTTGGGCGTCTACGGCTACGTAATACCCTGCGAGCCACCACGAGGGTGTGTGGCAGGGGGTGAAGATCACCAAACATGGCGTCCTGGGTTTATTTGGCTGAGCTAATGTTTTATTGACTGAATAAATATTTCATATGAATGAATAAATGTTTCATGTCCTGAGGTGCCCACTGAGTTTATTTGGCTGAGCTAATGATTTATTGACTGAATAAATGTTTCACATTATAGTGGTCCGGCGCAATGGGTTCTGCTCGGCACTGTGACTTTGGCAACAAACGAGACGATTCTGAACAAATCGGGACAAATTCATGGAGTCACTCGGAGAATACGTCACCCTGGATACAAACCGCCGGCAAAATATAACGATGTCGCTCTGTTGAACATAGGGCCAGCTGTAACGAAGAACCCAAAGTCTGTTCTCAGCGAATATTTGCATCCGGCTTGCTTGAAAATAGATGGAAGTCGTGGGTACGCCTCACATGTTGCAACAGGGTGGGGTCGAGTTGGTTTCGGTAAGTGACTTAGCATTTAACCTTCTGCCGCAAAAAATGTTTTAAGTGTACTCTATCCTGTACTTGTGGAATATGTGATATATGGAATATGTAATGTGGAATGGAATATGGAATCCTCTACGGGCATAGAATGTTAATGGTCAAGAAACTCCAGATGGCCGTATTGTTTTAGCTCCAAGCATGGGGAAACACAAGCACTCCCCGGGAATTATTCCGCATCAGGGACACCTGCAGACGGCAGGCACACTTCCGCGCGGTTATTTGCCGGAGCTGTTGGGAATCCGGAAGGGGTGTACTGACGGGAGCATACAATCACACGTTTCACTCAAGGGAAGGGAAGAACTGTGGGGTGCAACGCATTTTTATAGGGATTTGGCAGAGAGACGGGAACCCACTATAACACGATACACTGAAGGCAAGAGAAGGGGGAAACTTAGGGTGCGGCAAAGAACCACTGGGATGGGTTTCTTGACTATTAACTGCACTGTACTTGATTAGGCGTGCGAGATCACTGAAATGGTAATTTTGAGTTAATCTGATGCTAACGTCAGATTGAGAATTGTTTGCTCATTTTGGTACTTTATTTTTAATGCCGCCTCGTACTGCACCTACTTCTACTTCTACATCTACTTATTACCCTGCAAGCCACCAAAAGGGTGTTTGGCAGGAGGTGACTTATCGCCAACATTAACTACAGTGAAGAAAATAGCTTTCACCAACATGTGCCACACTATGGGTATACTAAAATTGTTACCGAAATTACTAAAATAATCTATAATGTATTTATGTAAACGTGACAAAAGTGTCATGCAGGTAACATGCGAAACATAATGTTAGCATCACTCGGCAGGTTTAGAAACAAAGATTGGAAGGCGTATGAATAAATCAGCTACACTACCTGTCAACTAACCAACTTCAAAGTATCAACGCAGCCATTATGGTCTCTTATCAATCGAGGGAAAAACAACATTTTAAACCTAAATCTGTTCTACAATCTATTTTCCTTGTTTTATTCTCATGATATGATCTACCGCAGTATGTAGGAGGTCGTAAGATACTGAAAACTTTTTCTGAAAATAAATCTGGTTTTGAATTTACATGAAATACTGAGTCTAATTTTCAATCGATGGTCTGAAAGCGATACCCATTCTAGTTTTTACCGGAGGTCAGTAATGCTAACGAGACTATCATAACGGAGACTTAATGAGACCATCATACTACTTTGGTACTCAGTTATAATTAGACGGGGTAAGATAAAGCGATTGCTCACCCTCTTTTCTCAACTCAGTGTCTGTTTAAACACATTGTAATATAAAGTCTTTAATTTTCATATCCATTTTAATTCTGACAATAATTCATTGGAGATACTGATCACTCAGTTTTCAGCTAAACAAATATTTTTTAAGTGCAGGAAACTGGAATTTAACTGAATAAAAAATTCTCGGGCTTCTAGCCGAGTAAGAATTTTTGTGGCTGACGTTTCGATGGATAACACTTCCATCGTCCTCAGAGCAGTAATGAGATGCAGGCCTTCCTTCCTGCCTTTATATAGCCGCTTAATCTGGGGGGCGTTGTTGTCTCCTTCTTTCCGTTATTTTTTGAAATAACGGTCTCCATTCCCTGCTTAGTATGTACCCAGAGTCTCGATTTAAGTTGTTCTTCTCCAGCCTGATCTCAATGGCCTCTTTAAGGAGACGATCCCAATACATATGGGTCTTAGAGACCACTTGAGCTTCATCAAAGGAGATGATATGATCTTCTGATAAGCTATGCTCAGCAATCTAACTACTAGGAATAACTACTAATAGGAATACTAATAGGAATTCAACTACTTAATCATGTAACAGTTGTAATACTGGTAAAACTAAAACAAGGAAATAAGCCATCAATAACTCTCAACATTGTCAGACCGAAGAGGTTTTATAATAACAAAGTCGCTTGCTGGATAAAACTCGTGCATCACCCTTAATAACTACATTAAATCAGTCGGTATAAAAGATATGGAGTTGTTTGAAATCGAGTAAAACCTATAAAATGAAGGTAAAGCTCTAAAAACCACAAAAAAAGATCATAAATTTATTTAAACTTTTGTGAACACATTAAACTTCACCAGGAAAAAGCTTATAAACATGGAATAAATAGATGATAAGTCATATGTAGGTAGAAAAGGTTTATCATAGATAAAAAATGAGAAATAAATCCAATATGTAAAAATGAATATTTGTTTGTTCGTCTTCTATACGTTCCAATGTTAGGTTACGTTAATACGTTCCATCAGGTTACGATGAAACTTTGATGAGGTGTTGTGCGCCCGCCCGCGAAGGTTTCTGAATTATAAAATGCATTGCACAATTGGTGGAGCGCGAGTCGTTTCAACAAATGAGTGTTGACACCCGAGCTTCTCAAACAAGTGAGGTACGGCAAGCAAGTAACGAAGATCCTTTTCAGGTTGTCCAATCACGCGCATCAGAATTGCATCACTGAGGCATAAATTGTGTTAAAAAGTACGCAATATATTTGTACGTAGAATAAAATTTGGTGCAGTGTTCTCTTTGTTTGCTTTTTACAATTGTTGCATTTGATTTTCGGTTACAATTATCTTTTTCTTTAAATTGGATTTTAAAGCTCGAAAATCTTAAATTTGTGCGCTAATTTGGCAATAGAATATTTTATTAATAGAATATTTTATTTTCTTGGAAACCGCACCATAGGCATGGAACAGAAACTCATGCCATTATTGGTGCGTTACAAATTCCTTTGTAAGTACAAGGAATTTATTGGACTAGATCTCAATTTTGTTTAGGAACCGATTTTGAGCCTAGAGTTGATCTGTGGGCCAATCCACGAAAAGTATGTATATGTCTGCTTCGTACATGTGTGCCTACTTATAAATAGTGGCATTGCAGTGCATGTCGGGCACAGCTAGTATATTAGAAAAATGATAAATACATCTACATCTACGTCATACCCTGCAAGCCACCCAAAGGGTGTGTTGCAGGGTATGACGTAGATACAAAAGACATGCATGAATGATACGGTAGAACACCGAAATTACATTGAAACCCGCGTACCACACATGTAAACAGCCAATTAAAAATCTAATACCCAAGAAAAATTCTATCTTCAATCGTTCCAACATGCAAGGGATACAAAGACTACTACTACATACTCAAAATATCATGCATAAATTAGAACATCAATATTTACATCATGCATAAATAAGAGAGTAGAGACTATAGTGAGAAAGATTTACTGTCTGCCTATTGTCACTACTCGAACTATTCATGACGACGATCACAGCTGTTATGGTTCCGAATGGTACGCGGAAAAAATGACATTTTATACCTATCGGTTCTACAATCTAGCTCTCTAATTTAATCGGCGCGATCTAATCTGCCGTAGTACGAGGGGGTTAATAGCATGAAATAAAAACAGAAAATCTTCAAAAGCCGTAAACCATTGGCACCCTTTGTCAATAAACACCAAAATTTGCTGTCTTGGTATGCTGGGAAAACCACAGCAGAGACCAACCACAGCCTCTCAACCAAGAATACCCTCCTGTGTTGGTTTACGGGAAAGTTACTTCCTCGCCAGGGACCAAACACAGACGCACACACACAACCAAATACGATCCTTTGCAAGGGCTAATGGGACCCCGCTAAGGATGTTTGGGTTTTGACCTGGGATCCTTCACGGGGCTAATGAGACCCCGCTAAGGATGCCTGGTATATACACAAGCACACAAAATCACTCACTCACACACGCAAATGGGCCCTTCTGGGAGCAATGGGCAAAACTTCTGGGAGAATCAGCTCAAAAAGAGCGTGGTCAAATCGACACAACAGGACGAGGGTGGGGGTCGAATACGCGTATTTCGGCTACAAAGTAGCCCTCTTCAGCGAACCGAAGGTAACGCGTCACGTCAACGTAGGGTTGAAGTGAGGAAGGGTCAAGACATCCTAGTTGTTAATAAAGGTGAACTAGGGAGGAGGGGGGAGAAGGACAACCAATAGGGAAAGAGAGAGGGGGAAGGGCGAAAGACAAAACGCGAATGAAAACAACCAAAGAAATCCCCAATCGTGTGTGAGTGAGTGATTTTGTGTGTTTGTGTGTGTGCTTGTGTTTATACCAGGCATCCTTAGCGGGGTCTCATTAGCCCCGTGAAGGATCCCAGGTCAAAACCCAAACATCCTTAGCGGGGTCCCATTAGCCCTTGCAAAGGATCGTATTTGGTTGTGTGTGTGCGTCTGTGTTTGGTCCCTGGCGAGGAAGTAACTTTCCCGTAAACCAACACAGGAGGGTATTCTTGGTTGAGAGGCTGTGGTTGGTCTCTGCTGTGGTTTTCCCAGCATACCAAGACAGCAAATTTTGGTGTTTATTGACAAAGGGTGCCAATTGTTTACGGCTTTTGGAGATTTTCTGTTTTTATTTCATTGCCTAGCCGTAAGAAGCTCACCCCATCTTTGCGATGGCTTTCCGGTTAATAGCATGTTTTTTACTTCGTCAGTGAATCGGTTTTCCTGAAATTTAGTTAGGAGGTTAAGCCTATAATTTAATCTACGCTGTGATAGCGATTCCCATCCTAATTCTTCTAACAGTCCAGACACACTAGCCAACTTATCGTAGCATCATTTCACAAACCTAGCTCCTCTTCGCTGTACGCGATCTAACTCTGATATCAACCCCGTTTCGTATGGATCCAACACACTGACAGCATATTCCAGATGAGGCCTAACGATTGAAAAATAACAACGGTCTTTCACAGTCTCATCACATTTTCCGAGTACTCTCTTGATAAAGCCTAGCTTCCTGTATGCTTGACCGCATATTTCCCGAATATGTTTTCCCCAAGATATGTCGTGAGTAATTGTGACCCCTAAGTACTTAACAGACTCGGCGTGAATAATTTCCGTATTATTAATTCTGTAAGCCTTAACTGGCCTATTTTTCTTTTTCCAAAAGCTGACTGCTACGCACTTTTTTATGTTTAGTTCCATCTGCCACTTTTCGCACCAAGCATGAATAGCAAGTAGGTCGATTGTTAACGAGTCGCTATCTTCGGAATTGTTAATATCCCTATACACAACCGCGTCGTCTGCGAAGAGTCTAAGCTTACTTTTAACGACGTTGCTAATATCATTTATGTACAAGAGAAATAAAAGTGGACCAATGACACTACCCTGAGGAACACCCGATGTAACGCTAACTGTGTTTGACATGATACCGTATATGACAACCCTTTGTTCCCGCCCATGTAAGAATTGATTAATCCAACTAATAATGTTTTTATCTATTCCATATGCTTCTAGTTTTGAGAGCAACTTAACGTGAGGAACCTTATCGAAGGCTTTCTTAAAATCGAGGAATATCGCGTCAACTCGAACATTATTTTCACCCGAGAGCAAGATGTCATGAACAACGAGGGCCAATTGGGTTTCACAAGATCTACCCTTTCGAAATCCGTGTTGGTTATTTATTAATAATTCCTCCCTATCTAAATGACTCATAATAGAGCTTATGATAGATAAAGAGGCTAAGACGCTTAAATAGGTTCAATATAGATGATAAGTAGGTAATAAGTGGCGAATCAGTAACTGGAACATGTCGGGGCAGAGGGAATAGGTTGGAGGTTATGGGCTATCTGCTGTATGTCCTTTGGATACACTGCTCCCTAGTTTATTTTTAATAAACTCCTTTTTAAGCCAGTTGGTAAGACGTTGTAGGATCGTGCCAACGTTGCTGCAAAAGAGCCTGAAATTCTCTTTGTTCTTGGTACTAGGATTTATAGGGAACAATCTTATCATAGTTTTGCTGTCCCACTGTGTTATCAATATATCTGAAAATTGGTTTGCTGATGCTCACCATTCCTTACTCTTTATTCCAGAAAGATTGATTCCTTCATGATTTCTTATGTGGAAATCAGTCGTAATAGACTGTTGGGTTGTTAGAACGAGATTTTTTCCCAGTCGTAATGGAACTCAAATATAATTTTTAAATTTTATCTACTGTAAGAAGGATGAAGTAAGTATTGTACAATCGATGACGCTATTACTTTGTTTTAAAAAGTTTAAGGTTCTCATTAAATAGATAACTCCACATGCATACGATTTGAACTTGGCTCATTTTGGACCAAATAAAAATGTCTTTGTTAACTCCACTTGAGGTTTATCAGCATGACCCGGGTTTCGACATCTTGTGTCATCTTCAGGTGAAAATACAGAATCATTCACAGTATATATAAAAGTTTGTGATTGTGGAGGGGAAGGAGTTTGGGAGAGGGGGATGAGGTGGGAGTAGGGTGGGGGTAAGGGAGGCGGGCGTGGGGGAGGTGAAGGGCTTGGAGGTGGGAAAGAGTTAGATGGTGTATGGGGGAAGGAGTTTGTGTTTTGAGAAAACTCTGCTAGAATCTTCACTAAGGGTGGTATGACTTGGGTATCGGGTGAGGAGTCACGTTTAAGTATAAAGTTCTTTATTTCAAGTAAGATCTGAGGCTTTCCCGGCGTGAGATGTTAAGTAGCTCTATTCGGGAAGTCCACTAGGTGAGAGACATCATGAGTACCGACGTTTCGATGGCCGAGTCGTCCATCCTCTTCAGGGCAGAATGTCGTGACATCCTTGGGTTTGGACTAACTATTGGCTGGCAGACTGGTCCGGAAGCTTCTGATTTGTCAGAATCTTCCTGCCTCTTCCTGACCTCTCGGATCCTCTGGAGCACCGGTTTCCAGGCGGTGCTTAAATTGTAAAAATGATTCGTTATTTCACTCACACTTGAGACATCCGGATTTTAGGGGGAGAGGAGGGGTGGTGAATATGGGAGAATGGGAGGGGAGCACTTGCTCGTTGGGTTGGGGGAAGTTATTTAATGAATGTTGGACGATTTCTAGCAACTCCAGGGCGTCTAATCTTCATCCGTCTTTTTCGTAATGGATGATTTTCGGCACAAAATTGCCGTGGTAGATTTCCCTGAAGTGGTTAGCGAACGTGGAATCCTGTTTTGATTCATCATGGCACTTATTATGTTCATTCACTCTCTTTTCCATACTTCTCCCCGTCTTGCCGATGTATTTAGTCGGGCAGCTGTCACATCGTAAGACATACACTCTGCTGCAACCATTTCCCTTGGCTCATTTTGTTCAACTAAACAATTGGACTTATTAATTTCAGCTGACCTCCAAGTTTTTGATATTTGGTAAAAAAATATCTGGTATTTTTGGTTGCTTACCTGAATCCAGACGGATGACTGTCGGAATAGGGTGAAAGATATTTGCATAAAAAATTACAACAGTTTTTTCAAGGTAACCAGTGATAATGCTTACAGTCTTAATATTAGTAAAATGTTCTCGGGTTTGGCACCGGGTAAGGCTATTATAGGCCAACGTTTCGACGAGAAACTCTCACCGTCATCAGGGCTAAGGCAACATTAATCGCCGGGAAAGCCTACTATCTTTTATCTTAACATTGTTTTCCATGAAAAATTTCCAGGGGAGGAGCCAAGCATGGAGCTATTGAAAGTAGAATTGGATGTCTTCGACGAGGCGAAGTGCAACGAAACCTTTGAAGCTGAAATTAGGACTACGAGTCAGCTAACCAGAGGAATCGACTCCACAATGCTCTGTGCCGGAATTCTGAGTGGCGGGAAGGACACATGCCAGGTACCTTAATCCGCAACGAACACTCAGCAGACAAACTGCTTCAACGTGATTCATTGTCTCGCTGCGGTGATTAAATGTGGCACCCGATGGGCAACGCAATCATTAGCGCGGTCCGCGATTGGCGGGAGTACCATTAATGGCCAGTTGCAGGGACGACACATATGTATTCCCTAAATTTATTAGATTCATAAGCCTTGGCAACCATTCAATAAGTGTTGCTGAAACATTCGATAAATTTATTGATTTTATAACTTAAGGCATTGAGTTATGAGTTCCATAAGTAGCCAAGAGGGCGGATGCGTAATGAGCCGCTTGGAGACTCAATTACTAGAGCTGTATTGAATCCAGATTTTTTTACTCCTACTGACTAATTATTATGTGCATTAGCAATGATTCATAGGCTAAACTTTCCTCAATTTTATCCGGCGGTAGAAGATTAGATCGAATATCTGAAGCTATTGACTATTGGTAAAAAAGTTATGTAACTAGTTGATGTGTTCCTGCAACTCGAATATATTTATGAGATCTATAACTTTATGGATCACATTACTATTGATTCTATGGCTAAATGTTCTTGCAACCGGCATAAGTTGCCAATGAACCAACCACTCTTGTGGGGGGTTAATGTGGATGGGCGTGTTTCCTCGTTATAGGTTTCGATAGCTAGGGCAGCGATAGTGGTGGCGGCTAATCAGGAGAGGGTAATTGATCTATGAAAAGGGCCTGGGACTGTTTTTACAATAAAGCAGAATCCGGTTTCCTCATCATCATTGGTAGTTCAATCCTGAGATTGGTTGTCTGCAGCCCCCCACCCTTCCCTATCTAATGACAATTCCCTCACCTCCTGGTATCTCTTTCCATGTATTTTTCTCTTTATTTCGTCCATGAACTTGTTTCTGGGTCTTCCTCTGGGGACTTTTGTCTATGGGATTAAACCTTTAGAGGGTATATGCCCTTAGGGGAACATGCACCATTTCAATCCCCCTCTTGATAGGCAATCCTCTGTGATAATTAACATCTACATCTACACAATACTCGGCGAGCCGCCGTATGGGCGTGTGGCAAGGGGTGTTAGGACACTAGCCGTGTGTAGAGGAAAAATTTTGGGAGGTGAAATAGTGACGTGTATCATGGGAGTGTATTTAGTGGAGCCTTGTTTTTATTGTGATCTCTTATTGTGCGCGGAAATAACGAGTTTTTGTACCTATCTGTTCGGCAATGTATACCTCTGATTTTATCGCTTATATCAGACCTAGTGCCGTAGTAAGGTGTAATGATAATATTTTCCGTGTCGATCTGAAACACAACACTTCTGAATTTCTCAAGCAACCTACGCCTAACGTGTAGCCTCCGAGTCTCTAGGGGCTCCTTCCCTCTATCAAAACCTAATTTACCCTCTATGGACGGAATTATGAAACATTAGCATGAAAAAATACTGCTACTATATTAGTTTTTTATAAGAACTATTAAATCTTTTTTTTTAATTGTAATTGATTCCCCAAAAAAATTTATTTTTAAATGTATTTGCAATGGTATTTGTATTTTTCATATTGTATATATTTAATTTAAAATAATACTTTTCATAGCAATATGTACACGGAGTAAACTTCAACATTACATTCATAACGTGCCTTTCTTTAAACTTTCCTAATTTTTTCTTCATATGACAGCTGTAACTATTTATGTCAGAGCTCCACCAGGCGCGCTATCGTCAGTGAATAGCGTCACGCATTCATCTGTTCAAATCGTTTGACAAACCGCCGAAAGAGACGCAACTTTCCACACACTTAATCCGAAGCGTTACAATTCTGTCTTGGGCAGCAACTAAATGGAAAAGCCTCTTAGAAAGCAAATATGTCAATGATTTTGAAACGTAGCAAATTTGACTCGCTAGTCCATTGAGGGTTAATTGTTCAATATGGTATTTAACCCTCCGGAACGCGCAATAAAAAAGTTACTTAGGAAAGCGCATGTACTCTTCAGCAAAACATACACTTTTTACATTTAGGAAATGCAAATTGATACCCCCTCTTAAATGCCCGCAGCCTCCGTTCGGTAGGAGAGGAAATGTAAAATAAAGCCAAAGAAGTCCCCCTGGGGACCTCACAGGTCGCACGTTCTGAAGGGTTTACTGCGTATGTTCATGTACAAAGTTATTTTCAGTGGAGTAATTGCATATTCCCTCTTCTGGATGCCATTTACAAATTAACAAATTGCCCTTTTCAAAAAAAACGTAACAAGGTACATGCTCAAAATTGGCGTTCCACTTTTGAGATCCGGGACACACTATCTTATTCATTTCCCCTGTTTCATCATTCCAAGGCATTTTTTGGCCGTATTCTTCTGAACACCATTTCCCATTGCTTGGGCGACAGGCTTATTTATTTGTAACCCCAGGGCCAAAATTTCTAATTCTTGTTTTGAATTCCCAAGCATTTCTTCGTCTTACTAGAATTTTAACCTACCAATCGATTTTATTTTCCGAATAATTCTCCTTGGATCTCTCAAGTACTGTGAATCTTTTATTTTCCTATTGCATCGGTGACCTTGCTTCTAAGAATCTTCCAGCAATCCGCTATTTTAATTATCTTTTTGAGTCTTTGTCATAGCTCATATCCCTGTAATGTAGAAAGTCACATGTGAATTTATATGAGTCACGTTGTACTTTTCTGTCTAAAAGCGTATTTTGCTGATGGCTGCAGCGGATAGAGTGATAATATTAATGTAAACCATGTAAAATATTGTATTAATTCGCCAAGCTCTTAAGATGACAGAAGGCAGAAAATTCAGTATTGGCAGAAGTATTCTTCCTCAGTGTCAGATCTCTATGTTAGAGGTCACCTTCGGTCTCCGTCGAGGGTCAATTAAGGGAACGGCAATTCGGAAAAAAGCCGTTTATTCTTGGCAACCAACTGCAATCAGTACCTGGATCACCTCACCTAATACTCGCCTTCTCAAGACTGCCTCTCATCCGTTCCTCCTTCTTCTTACTCGTGACCCAGAAACCATGACTTGGCGTCCCCATGTGAACACCCTGTGTCAATCTCCTTGGTCACCAATAGCTGCCTCGTAGGATTCTGTGACAGTAGTTTCCACGGACTTCAGATTGCCAAAGGCGACTCCGAGACCCCAATCTAAAAGCCCAGTGAGCTCAGCAGGATTAAGAAACCAGATAACAGCATCGAAGATAAGCACCCATACTATGGCCCGAGAAGCCCACTGAGCTCATTTCAGTAATCTTAACGACCCAAGATCATTCCTCCCAAGGGGAACTAAATAAAATATCAATCCAAGGGAGTGACTCTCGCCAGCCATGGTCTCAGTTCATTAAGAAAATTCACTTACCACTGTTTATTTAATTGGCAAGAGATAGAGTTTACTAGACTCCGATTACAATATGGCCTTACCGCTGGCCAAAGACCTAACCGGAGAAAGATCTATGTTTGTAGGAATTCGATTGGGCTATGCACTATCTTTCGCATTTTTAATGTCGATCGACGAATCAGAAATCGGAAGTTAATAAAATAAATGCAAATGATGACCATTTCTAGAATTTAAAATGTATTTATGATTATTCTTCCCGATAATTGCGCAAACTTCCAATAAAATCTCTCGTTCTTGCTTTTTTCAGGGAGATTCCGGTGGGCCACTGCAGGTTTCCCGGAATAGAGCATGCCAGTACGACATTTGGGGGATCACATCATTTGGGAAAATATGTTCCTTCGCCGATTCTCCGTCAGTTTATATGAAGGTATCGGCTTATGTAGAATGGATTGAAAGCGTGGTGTGGCCTTGATTGTCTAGCGAAGTTGATTTATTTAAGTACTTCCTTACGGGGGACTATTTCCTCGCTTTAGTGAGGGGGAGAGATTAAAAAAATCAGTGAAAATACACCATACGATTCCGAAAGTATTTCATTTGTTATATGGTAACTTTTCCATGGCATCATTTGCTCAAAAGTGTGTTGATTTAATATTTTAATAATATAAAGTTTTAATATTTTATGTTGTATAGTTATTATTTTCAAACAAGTAAGTTTTGTTAGTACAAGAAATAAAGATATAAATTTAAGTAAAATGAGAATTGAGTTGTCCATTGCTTTTATGATAACTTTTCATAAGGTCATAGGACTCTTGGCCAGTTGCGAGAACGTTTAGTTATGGAATCAATAGCTATGAGATCCAATAAGTTTACAACCTCTTAAAAATATTCGGGTTGCAAGAACACATCTATCAGTTTCAGAATTTAACAAAAAATAGTGAATTGTTTCTAATGTTTGGCCTAAAATGCCTTCTCTGTATGAAATTTATAGTGATTTATCCTATGTATAATAGCTAATGCACATAATATGTATTCAGTCAGAGTAAACAAACTGGCCATTTGTCTCAAAACAACTATTTTATCAAACAATTAAAACTCCAAGCGGTACATCACGCGTCCGCCATCTCGGCTACTATTGGAGCT
This sequence comes from Ceriagrion tenellum, assembly GCA_963169105.1. NCBI lineage: Eukaryota > Metazoa > Arthropoda > Insecta > Odonata > Coenagrionidae > Ceriagrion > Ceriagrion tenellum. The sequence goes on from OY720633.1 coordinate 80,205,780, forward strand.
CATAACTCCATTCCATTAGTTATGAAGCCATTTGTTCTACAAATAAATTTATCGAATGTTTCTGCAACGCTTACTGAATGGTTGCTATGGCTTGTGGGTCCCATAGCTCCATGGAATACATGTGTGTCGTTCATGCAACTGGACATTAATGGTTTCCAGTGTGGCATTGGTGCTCGACTGCAATGATGATTGCAACAAGTGTACCTATTACGGCTCGTTATTTGGTCATTTGTTCTGGTGGCCAATGGTGATGAAATATTTTGTTAAAATAAAAATAATAAGTGGTTCCAATGATTTGATCAATAGTTTTTCACCTAAGTAATGATGAAAAATACTAGATAGCAGAATATTGTTTACAGGTTAGTCGGCATTGACTGTTGTTACGTAGAATCTATCCCTCACATTGAATTGATTTCATTATTCAAACCCTTCTTACTTTCTACCGAACTGCTTCGTTTTTATTTGAAATCTAAGCGTTAATGCAAGTTTGGAGCTATAATAAATGTCTGGTGAACTGATTTGCTAACAGTATAATCTAGCAATGTAACAACTCCAATATACGGGAACAAAAACTTATGCAATGGGTATGAAAAAGACGGCCAAGAGAGAAATTTTAGCGTAAATTTGCGAGTACATATGCAGAAAAGTATGCATCTCCACCATAGTGCAATAATGTCTACTGCTGCCATCAAAACAGTATCGACCAAGACTTTGACGCGTTCCACATCAACGCAAGGAATAATTGGTGGGACATTTCATGCATAGTATTAAAGATTATTTATTCGTCTCTGAAATGAAATGCATCTTGGGTCAATATTATTCACCTGCTTGGATTGAGTCGTCTTGAATGAAATAAAAATTTAAGGAAATCGCCCTCAATATCGGGTCGTGCATGTTTAAAACATCATGAAATAACGAGTGATAATCACAATAAGCCAAACTTTACGATCAAAGATTAAAGGATGGCACCATAGAGTTTTTAAAATTATATATTTTTGAGGTCCGTCCTCCGTTATTAAAAATTAATAGATGTTTGAATTCAAAATATTTGTAATGAGAGTTTGGGGCGTTTACAAATTTTCTTCGCAACAGCTGAAATTTAAACGACCTCATATTTTCAGTATTTAGAAAAAAATAGAAAGAACGATGTTTTTTTTAAGCAATGCTAGGGGAAATGTTGAAGACATCGCGCCGGCAGCTTATCATCGTTTCGGAAATCTGACAAATCACAAAACGAGCAAAGTCCACAAGTACAAATTTATTACATCCTAGATTTTGCGTATAACAGCATCATCATTGGTCGTTCAATCCTAGGATTGGTTGACTGCAGCCCTCCACCCTTCTCCCTCTAATGCTAGTTCCCTTATTACCTGGTATCTCTTCCTTTGTATATACTTTCATCTTTATTTGGTCCATGAACTTATTCCTGGGTCTTCCACTGGGGACTTTTCTCTCTATTTGGCCTTCAATAATGTTCCTCACAAACCCATTGTGTCTCAGGGTATGCCCAATCCATCTGGTTCTTCCTTTCTCTACGGTGTTCCATATGATCCTTTCCTCTTCTACTCTTTTGTTCACTTCATCATTTCTTATTTTGCCTGTCCATTTTATCTCCAGCATCCTCCTCCTGCACCATGTTTCGAAGGCTTCTAGTCTGTTCTGATCAACTTTTCCAATGGTCCAAGCTTCCGATCCATAGAATGCTACGCTCCACACCAAGGTTCTCACATACTGTTGCCTGGTTTGTAGTCCTATTTTCTTTGAGCACAGCTTTTGTCTTTTTCCCATGAACGCCTTCTTAGCTAGGGTTACTCTCCGCTTGATGTCCGTTGTACTTATTCCGTCTCACATGATGGTACTTCCGAGATAGGTGAAGGAATCCACTTCCTCCAATTTCTCTCTTCTCAGGGTGACTTCTAAATTCAACTTCTCTCTTCCGCACACTAGACTTTTGGTCTTAGTCTTACTTATTTTCATATTGTATTCCTGGAGAACCTTTTCCATTACGTTTAGGGACCGTTGAAGATCATCGCGATTTCCAGCTATGACTGCGATATCATCTGCTAAGCGGAGAATATTTATTTCTTCACGTTTTTCTGAACGCCGCTCAGTCGAATTTTGTTGTATCTCTCGTATGGCCTCCTCCAAGTACGTGTTGAATGGTGTTGGTGAGAGGTTGTATCCTTGTCTTACTCCTTTGTTAATTTTAGCATTAATCTGACTTCCATCTCTCATTCACATTGTGGCAACTTGCTTCCTGTATAGTTGTTGGATGATTTTTCTGTCGTCGTAATCCATTCCGAGTTTTTCGAGCAGTCTAAACATCTTGTTTCACTCAAAGTTGTTGAAGGCTATACAGCATCATCAGGTACGGAATTGTACTTGTGTAATTTGCTCGTCTTGTGATTTGTCGTTATGTTTCGGTTCCACAGAATATCACGGCAATCTTCAGAATTTTCATCGCTTCAATTGTCCGTTAGATTCATTATGCTAGCCTTTCAAAGCTCAAGATAACTATCTGGAAAGTGAACCAAGATAGATCACTTACGGTAATTTATTTTCGAGATTTTGGTGCCCGCTATTTAATGCATGAAATCACTACAATTTCTTAAGATCGTATACCTGGAGAGCGCTAATTATAGCAGGTACCAACATGCCTCCGGCGAAGATACATTTTCCTCTCTGATCCGAATGAATTCGACCAAATGATTGATAACGGAGGCTATTCGGATGGATATTGAAAACCTGAGGATTCTAGAACGAAGAATAATCCGTAAAACGGGAAAAGATATCGATCTTCCGTGGACTCAAGTGGCTCATTGTAAGTTCTAAGTAATAAGAGTTCGTTTGGGTTAGGATCAGTGATCTACAATCAAAGGAAATAAAACATTTGGAAGATTTGTAAAACATCTGGCCGTTAAGCTACACAGCGTTTCTGATGGTTTCAGGTGGAAATCTGTACAGCAAATCATCGGTTTAGAAGAAGATAACCGGAAAAAGGTCAGGTAACTTGAAATAGGTGGGGCCTATAATTGTCTTGCTACAACCGAGAAGCATTCTCGACAGTAGTTTATCTTGCGAAAACACGTGCCAATACTCTTTACACACTCAATTGATAAGCAAGGAAAATCAATAAACAACGGATAGTATGATGATTACATGGACCTGAGGAAGCCAGCAGGACAGCCGGCGAAATATTGTCCTCAACATGAACCAACGCGGCGGAAAACTCGAAAGAAGGGATCAACCTCTAACGGATAGTATGGTTAGTTATTCCAGTTTTTGAATGGCATACGACTTAGCTAATGGTAACTACGTGAACGATACCTCCTCGCAATTGTCATCTACAGCTACTTATTAGTCTGCAAACCATCACTAGGGTGATTTTCAGGGGGTGACTATAATGACAAACATGAACTATAGTGAAGACATTTACTTTGACCGACAAGCACCTCACTATTGGTATTCTATAAATACTAAAGAAACTACTAAAATAATTTAGCATGTAGCATCTTAAACAAGGCACAAGAGTCAAGCAGGGAACATACTGAACATGATGTAAGCACTACTCGGCAGGTTTAGAAACATGCATTATGGGGCGTATGAGTAGAAGTATCAACGCAGTCATCATGATTTCTTATCGATCGCGGGAAAACCGACAATTTAGACGTTTCTGTTCCACAATCTACTTCCCTTATTTTATTTTCATGATCTGATCTACCGTACTATGTTGGAGTTGTAAGATATTGTTAGGTTTGTCGGAAAATGAATCGGTTTTGAATTTACATAAAAGATTGAGTCTAATTTTCAATCGACGGTCTAAAAGACATTCCCATTTAACTTGTTTCAAGAGGTTAGTAACACTAACGAGACTATCATAACGGCCTTTCACGTATCTTACTTATCTTCTCTGCACGCGTTCTAACTCTGTTTTTAAGCGTACCTCATGAGGATCCCAAACTTTGGTAGCGTATTCTAAGTGGGGTCTACCAAGGGAGAAGTAGCTGATTTATCTAACTTTATCGTCAAACTTACCAAGTACTCTTTGAAGAAAAAATCCCGATTCACGATTAGCTCGACCAGTTATTTCCCTAATATGCTTACTGCACGATAGATCAATAGTTTAAAGTTTTCAGCTCTGGCAGTGACGCTTTCTGGCGAAGCAATAGGGGAAACAAAAGGAGTCACGGCAATCTCCATGAAGGCATTCGAGGTCGACACTTGTCACGTGATCCAAGGGAAAATGGAAAGTAGGAGGGAATGATTCCGCGCCCAGTGCTAACCAACACGCCGAACGAAGAAGAGCTGAGCCACAAGGAGAACGATGATCAACAGAAGAAAATCGAAAATATACGCCCACTGTGTCGGATTACTTTACCTTTTGGTTACGTGCTCTGCTCTGCTTTATCTAGGTAAGAGCAATGCCGGAAGTACTTACTTCTCGCATACTTTATTCAGCTGACTTAAAGTCGCTTTACGTTGATTTTAATTCGCCTTCAGCCGATGGCTTCTGTGCCCTTTTTTCGTCCTCGTAGCAGTTTCGTGGTAAATTTGAAAATACATTTGATGCTTGGGGTTGGCCGATGATTTACAGTAATAAACAAGGCACAAAGGTCGGCCAAAATGTTTAAAGCCGCTGTGCAAATTGCAGCTAAATGTAATAAAAAACTCGTCATAACAGTTTGTTTTTCCGCTGTTTTCCTAAAAAAATACGTCACTCTCTCTCTCTATCCAGATATCAGTTTTGTCATAGTTTCAGGTCATTAGAATTAAATTCTACGACATGCCACGTCAAGATTTTGCTTGTCTTCAGCACGAGTAGGTGGTAAATCCCCAAGTGTCAAACACTGAATACAACCGCTGATAATGTTGGAGTGTTACTGAAATTTTGACAGCGATTTACGAGATAAGGTTAAATTAAGTAGAATGCCATAATTCTGATGAAGGTATTTATTGTATCTAAGCATAGTACCTCTCTCACACCGTTGGCTGTGCGTACCGAACCTTTTAGGCGCATCTTTTATCGTGCCAGTAGGCTGTGAGGAGCAGGTAAAAGCAGATGCGTCTCAAATAAAATTAATAGTTGAAGGCGTAACTTTGTGGAAGGTTACCGCAGGCATGATGAAAAAAATCTCGAAAATGATAGCAAGGCTATCGGAACCAAGGTCGGCAATAAAATTTAAAGTGTGAAATTTACTAATAGATTTTTTTCGTGATGTCGGCAGATGCGTCTCGAAAAAAATGAGAAATAAAAAATTATTAGAATGACTAAAAGTCTTTATCATTCGACCAGGGGAACCTGTTTTGCGACGTGATCGCAGGACACCCATCCGGTCATCAGATTGAATTCCAATCCATTCATTTCGCTAAAATGATTATTTTTCTCAGCCAAATGCCATTTACTTTCCAGTTCCAGTTCGATAATAAAGTCGTGTATCTCAATGAAAATTATAAATGGTTGCTGACTTTCCGTTTCTCGCGCCAAGGGAAGCCTTGTGAGAGATGACAACGCACCTGGAAAATTTTTCCGTCCTCCCTCTATACACTTCTTCATATCTCGGCGAGTGAATTACCAAGCACCGCGCCTATTACCATTACCAAGCTTTACACCTACAGGTACGTTTTCATGAACGTGTTTCAGACGAAGAGACGCGAAAGCGAGATCTTCAGCCAATCAGAAGCCCGGATTTCTTCGCGTGAGTTCGCGTATATTCGCGTCGCCCGAGTTGAAATATTTTCAAATTTCGACGCGTGGAACGCGTCGAATCACAAACATGGCCGACCGGCTATGTGTAGGTTCCATGGATGAAATGATCATCTCCGAAATTCAAAAGAAAGAAGTACGTATACCTGTACAATTATAAGGGCTATCGATACAGGGATAGAAACCTAAGGGAGAGGGCGTGGAGGGAGTTAGGAATATCCATTGGAGTAGAAGATGAGAACAAGTTCTGATGAAGGCTTCCGTGGGGCTTAGATGGAGGTTGATTCCTTTTTCCGGGTTTTCCGCCGCGTCGGTTCATGTTGAGGTCAATATTTCGCCGGCTGTCATGCTGGCTTCCTCAGGTCCATGTCGAAGCCAGAAGGACAGCCGGCAAAATATTGTCCTCAACATGAACCGACGCGGCGGAAAACCCGAAAAAAGGAATCAACCTCCAAGATAAGAACAACTTCTTCTTCCGATGATTCTCAAAACTTACATGTGTTGATGCATTGGTGGTAATATCATTGTGTTTTACAGCAATAATGTGTCGGCGCCGTGGAAAGCCCTCCGGGATAAGTATGAGAGGGACAAAAAGAAGCCCAGAAGTGGCTCAGGTTAAGCTCCTACGCGTAGGTCACTTGCATGCGAACGGTTCACGTGAAAAAGTGACGCGTCTCGTCGCGCGCGTGCGCGTCTAACGCGTCCATGAAAACGTAGCTTTATTCCTGAGGTGAAATCTACTTCGCGCGAAACATGAAATAAAAAGGATTGTGCGATATTCAGATCCCAGAATGGTCCTCTATGGGCACAACATAAAATTTAGATTAGCGATACATATTTGCCATTCCATGGAGTGTTGATGCTATTCTACATCTACATTCTACATTCTACATACTACCCTGCGAGCCGCCACATGGGCGTGTGGCAGGGGGTGTTAGGTCACCAGCCGTGTAATGATGTAAGTTTTTGGAGGTGAAATGGTGACATGCATTATGGGAGTATATTTAGTGGACCTCAGTTTTTATTGTGGTCGCTTATTGTGCGCGGAAAGAACGAGTTCTTGGACCTATCTGTTCGGCAGTGCATCTCTCTTATTTCATCGCATCCGTCAGACCTAGAGATATAGTGAGGCATCATTATTTAATTTTCTGTGTCTCTCTGAAAAACTGAATTTCTCAGGCAACCTAAGCCTAGCGTGTAGCCTCTGAGTCTCTAGGGGATCCCACATGAGTCCCTCTAAAAGCTGTGAAACACTTTATGTGCGCTCGTAGCTGTTTTTCACGAAGGGCGCTGATTTCCTTTGGATTTTATTAATTTTTTGGTTAAATCTTTATGACCAGAGTCCCAAATGCTCACGGCATATTCGAGGTGTGGCCTAACTAGAGCAAAGTAGCATCTCTATTTTACTTTTTTATCCGAGGGCTTTCCTATTATATGCTTAACAAATCTAGTTTCTTTAATGCTGTGCCACATATGTTTTGTATGTGTGTTCCCCACGATATATCAGATGTTAAGGTAATTCCAAGATATTTTACTGTACCTGAAGATTTTATGTTTATTCCACCCACAGTATAGGTATGGCATTTGTGTGATGACTTTCGCGGGAAGTGGACTGTGGTGCAATTGCTTATATTTAATTCTAACCCCCACTCCTGGCTCCACGAATGAACGTTGTTAAGGTCCGATGACAAAAACTTCTAAGTCCGCGTCTTCGCTTATTTCACGGTAGATAACTGTATTGTCTGCAAATAATCTTAATTTACTGCTAACTTGAGAATTTTGGTCATTAATATAAATAATGAATAAAAGAGGGCCGACCACGCTGCCTTGAGGAACACCAGATGTGACTTCGACTATTTCAGAGCTAAAATCATCAATAACTACATTTTGTTTTCGATTACTGAGAAAGTCCCTTATCCAATTCACTATTTTTCTATTAGCTCCGCATGATTGCAATTTATTAATGAGGTTTTTTTGAGGATCGTTGTCGAATGCCTTCTTGAAATCAAGGAATATCGCGTCGACTTGCTTTTTCGATTTACCTAATTTTAGGATATCATGAAGGAAGAGCGCAAGTTGCGTTTAGCAGGACCTACCCTTACGAAAGCCGTGCTGACTGCTATGTAAGAAGTTATGATTATCCAGGAATGTCATAAGATTGGTAATGACAGTGTGTTAGGGGATCTTGCATAAAAGTGATGTTAACGATATAGGCCGGTAATTTCCTGGGTCACTTGTATTTCCTTTTTAAATATCTGAGTGACGTTAGCTATTTTCCAGTCTTGGGGCACCTTGCCTTCGGTTAATGATTTGAAAAATATAATTTCTATAAATGGTGCAATCTGTGGCGCTAACTCCTTGAGCACGCGTGCAGGTATTCCTTCTGGACCTGGGGACTTGTTACTTTTAATCGAACGCAGTTGTTTAATCATTCCATCACGTTGAATTTTTATGTCAGCCATCGGCTCGTTAAAGTCAGGAATGTCTAAATTGTGTGTTTTATCATCCTTAGTGAATACAATTTCAAAGTAGTGATTTAATAAATTGGCTTTTTCGATACTGCCGGTGACCACTTTGCCGTTTGCGTCCAATAACGACTCTACTGCGGAATATTCGTCCTGAAGCTCTCTCGCGTAAGATCAGAATGACTTGGGGTTTTCATCTAGTCTCTCACCGAGGATTTTTTACTTGAAGTTTCGCACAGTAGAGCGCATTATTTTCTTCGTTTTGGAGCGTTGAGCAATGTATATTTCTAACGCCGCAGGCTCCGTTATGTAGGCTTTGAAAACTTAATTCAAATGGATGTCTTATTCCTGCTTCACATTTTTTCTCCAGTGGGCCATGGTATATTGCAGCATCGTACCGGAGCATAAACTGCTAAGGGGAACTCAGATAAGGTTATATTTAGAGCACAAATTTTTTAGAAACTTTTTGTGCGAGTGGAGCTCTCGTGGTTTTTGATGACCATCTTCACCTGTTTTATTCGATTTAAAATGTTTTAATTATTTTGTCAGAGAAATATGGGGACATTCATTGAAACATTATTTATTGTGGGATTTTTCGGTTAATTCACACTATTTATCTTTGAAATCAGCATCTAAATTATTTATTCATGCTTTTCAGCTGCCAGGCTTTGTAAAGAGGACAACATTTCTCAATTTTTCTCGACTGACTTACACCTTAAGCCCGCTTTGCACGGTACATTTTATTGTATAACGAATGTATCATAGATTGTGCAATAAACTGAATGGAAACAGTAGATTCTATTTCCCGTTAAGAATTTCAGACAATCATATAATTTGCCACTTTGCACGGTGCAATTTTCCTCATGCAAGAGTTTATACATTCGTTTGTATGTACAATAAAATCTACCGATAATGCGGCCTTGAAGCAGCGTCCCTCACCATGTACCCCACTAAATTACTGCATTTAAGAGCCAGATGCCAAACAGAAATGCACCAGAAGATTCCCAAACCCTGGACTCAAATATCATTTGAGGTTAACGGCAGGAAAATAGCACTTCGAATAGTTAAAAGATTAGCAGTTCCTTTTATAGATTGGTAAGAGAGGCATGTCAAGAATTAGTTACGGAAACTGAACAGAGAATGGACAGCAAGTGTTTGAAATGTTGGTGTGTATGGGAATGGAAAAGTGCGTGGGACGGATGGGAGGACGAGCCAATAACTTCTTGGAATGGTGGGATAGGAGGAGAAACTTCTTCAGGAGTTTCAAGAAAGATAGATTGGGTGTGTTGGGATAGATAGTGAGGGGCCTAGGGTTGCTAAAGGCATATAGGCATATAGGGACAGAGAGGAGGATGTCTAGCATGCGGGGAAGGGAAGGAAAAGAATTGGCTTTTTATGAATGGGATGAAGCGAGGTAGTTTGTGAGTCTCAGACGAAAAAGAACAAAACCGTGCGACTACAGAAAGCCCTACGCCTAAAAAAATCTAGAGGGTTTTAACTCCCTTCTGTAGTAATTTAACTTAGCCGGAATTTTACTTGAATCTTCTTCTTTTTCTCCTCAACCCGAAGGTTGGTGGGCCTACAAATATTTATTTCCTGAGCAAGTCTCTTTATTTCTGCATATCTCTTCCAAACCCATTCAGAAATTTTTGCCTAAGTCTTCCTCTTCCTGCACGTCCGTATACCACCCCTTCCATCGAGCCAGTCATCCAGTTAGAGTGCCGCAACACATGTCCAATCCATCTTTCTCTCCTTCTTGAGATTGAACTTTCCCGAAATTACTTTAATGTTAATATTAATTAACAAGGCCTTATCTGTCGCTTCAAATGTGTCTTTAATACTCCAGGACTACAGTCCTACTTCTCATCCATTGTTCTTCCGATACTCTCTTATTGCTCCCCAACATTGTCTGCGTCTGCAGCCACAAATCTTGGCACCCTTAACAGTGACACGATCTTATTTGCTAAAATAGTGAAATAGAGAATTCCCGACTTCCGCCATGAGACCACGGACGACATAGTACCTTCCCTCTCCCATCAGAGACTTATCTATTTCATCAACATCAGGGTATCTTAGCGTCCTGCCAGAGCTAGCTCATTACTCCACATACCGACTTCAAGATTATTACTAATTAAACGTTCGCTTTTCTGCCGTCTCTCCTCCCTAATAAACCACTTCCTACTGATTTCCATCCATTTTCTCTATCGCCAAAATACTTGGTCACAACACGTTTTTCCGTAAATAAACATCCACCCTAGACCGAATTGAACTTAAGCGGCATCTCCAGGTCAAATACATTTTTATTGGTGCATGTTTTATTTTGTGTTTGTTACGAATACACTTTTAAATGGCCTTGTTGCTTTGTGTGGACAATTTTATTAAATAATATTTAAATTAAGTTATGAAAACATTATTCATAATGTGGATTATTAATAAAGTGACCTTAATTTTCTTCACAGGGGACCAATGTACCGACTCGCAACATCGCAATGGTGTATGCACTGCGTTAGATCAGTGCCTAAGTGCCCGGGAGGATTTAAGAAGGGGCGTGAAACCAATTAACTGTGGCTTAGACGGCGGCGAGCCCATAGTTTGCTGCCTTGATCAAGCAGGGACCACGGTGACAATAACAGCGTCTAAACTGCCACCGCCGGTCGCTTATCCCCCAGAGAGGAAACCAGGAGATAAAGCTAAGGCTTGCAAGTACCTATCCTCCATCTTTATAAAAATCAAATGAGATTCTTATAATCTTTCAAAATGATCTTCCTATTTTAGCTTGACTCTGCGCTACACTGGAGATAAGACTTTGAGAATAGCGTCTGGCATTTTACTACGACTAAAACTTTGTCGTAGTCTGGAGTTGTGCCCAGTTCAGTAGTTGATCGCGGTAGTGTGAAAAAACCCTCATCAATTCTACAAATCTACTTCTTAAATACCTCTATAGTTCAACGCACTATTCACTATAGTTACTTCACCTCAGCTTCGCGGTTCGCTTATTGAGACGTACACAATTAATCAAGCCGAACTAATAAATGTAGATTCAGTAAAGTACTTAGGTGTGACCCTTACTCAGGACTTTTCGTGGGGGAAGCATACACGTGAAATTTGGGGACAGATAAATCGTAAATTATAATTTATTAGAATAATACTAGAAAATGTGCCGAGAAAGTATAGAGGCGATGCTATTTTCTCTCGTTAGACCACACTTGGGGTACACCGCTGGTATATGGGCCCTTACAAAGTAGGACTAGTTTCAGATATAGGGCCAACAGAATCGTCCGGCAAAAAATTCTAATACACCGGAGAGCAGATAGATTTGTTAAAAATTGTTACGATAAGCGTAGTAGTGTTATTAAATTGTTGAGTGAATTAGGGTGGGAATCTCTCTCCGATCGAAGGGGGAAATATAGGTTAAATCTTTTACGAAAATTTGATGCAGACTATTTTTTACCGGACGTTCAGCATATTGTGCTAGAGCCAAACTATTATGGTAGAAACGATCACAGGATTATGATAGGGGAAATAGACTGCAGAACCGATGTATTTAAAATGTCATTTTTCCACATACAATAAGGGACCGTAGTATTTGGGATAGATCAGTTCTAGGATACGGACTAGGTTAAGTGGGTTTTCTTTCAGTAGTGCTAAATATCTTATCATGATTATTTGCTACTTACCTCGCACAAAATATCCGGCATGATATAGCTCTTGCATGATTTAGTACCTTATAGTGATATTAATTTGTCGCATTAATAATACTAAGCAGTAGTTGTATCTTGAGTAGTGTACTGCATGATAGCATGTTCTTCAACGTATCACTCTTCTAGTTTCTCTTCTGACTGCGTAATGTTGTCCTGACTGCTTTTAGCTTGCGCCTGGCATCCGAGGGAACGTACGCGGTTCTGATTTGAACTGGGATGGGTACTGCATGGCTGGCGTGGAATCACCCCGTGCCACACACCCTAAAAGAGGATTGCATGGTATTTCGAAGATTTAGATATATATTTCGATATTGGGCATTGGCGCTTGGGTGAGGGCCGTCACTCGAATTTGGGTCGTTGTTGCCAAATAAAACCTTCAAGCTCGCCATCTCCCAAATTGAAGGTAGAGAACGGAATTTTTGACTCTCGGGCCATGCTTTCTAGGAGTCGCTGAATCGTTGAAGAGTACTGGACTTCAACAAGTGAACACATGCGACCAACGGGTTTATTGATGTCATCGGAGACTTGACCTGAAAAACCGGGTAAATTTACCCTCTATGTTCAAGGTGGGTGACCAGTCGTAGATTAAGGGAGGCGCATTAGCCATCGAGAAAGTTAAACAGGGGCGAGCAGTATCCACGGTGAACATATTTAAATCGACCAGAATGGTGTACCTAATGGGAAAATGATTTTCCCTTCGAAGACATTTTGACATGCGCATTCCTTATGACGTGCGAAATAACATATATCTTCAGGGAATCGTACACTTTTCACCAGTTGCTGCATCCCTCAAACGCTGTACTGCCGTCACTTTTTAGATACATTAAACTAGTAGAACTAGTTTCAGATATAGATCGAATACAGCGGAGGGAAGCTATTTTTTTAATTGTTACGACAAATTTTTAAAATTTTACGGTAACCTAGCGGTGTTACTAAATTGTATAGGGAATCAGGATGGGTAATTCTATCCAATCGAAGGGAAATATAAATAAAATCTTTTACGAATGTTTTATGTTGACTATCTTTTGCCGGACGTTTAACATATTTTGCTAGAGCTAAACTATAATGACAGAAACGATTACAGGTATAAGATTAAGTAAATAGACTACAGAACCGATAGTTTAAAATATCTTTTTTCCACGTACGATAAGGGACCATAATAGTTGTGATGGATTAGTTCTAGGATACTTTGAGGCTGATTAGATAAAATAGGCGTTTTCACTTGTGCTAAATATCTTAACGTTATTATTAATTACTATTCTCGAATGCAAGTTTCGGCATGATATAGCTCTTGCATGATTTTGTATCTTGTAGAACTGTTTATCTGTCTCAGTAATTATAACCAGTAGTCGTATCTTAAGTAGTGTACTGCATGGTAGCATGTTCGTCGAAGTAGCATTCTCTAAATTTCTGGTCTGACCGTGTACTGTTATCATGACTGCTTTTTACCGGGTTCTGGAATTTCGGGGGATCGTTTGTGGTTCGGATTGTTGAATCACCCACAGCCACACACCCTAGTGGTGGCTTGCACGGTATTTTGTTGATGTAGAGCAAAGATGAACAAAGTTACTCCGAGTTAATTTGTGAACGAACCTTGTCACTTCCGAAATAGTTCTGCCAAAATATTTGGATGTTTGTTGAAATTATGAGTAAACTGTGTTCTGTTTATGGAGTACACTTAGAGTTGTGATTGTTTTTAGAATGGTCCTTACCGTGATAGCCAGGTTGCGACAGATATTCGTGATCGTAATTACTTCCAGAGTAAGTGAGCTGGGGTGAAGTCAAATTTTGATGTGGTGTTATAAGTGAACCATTTATAGGAAAATGCTTAAGGACGGTTCAAATATTCGCATTGTTAAAGTAGAATCATGAGATGAAAATTTTGCGTATAAATTCTATACCTGTTCAAAGATCTTTACGGTGGGTGTATTGCATAATTCTTGTGTGCAAATGTTGTCCTAGCATTATCAAAGAGATGACTGGTTTAAAGAACCATTACGGAAATAATTATATTTTATTACTAATGGACTTTTATTATATCAATGGACATTTGTCGACCTCGGTAGTGGCAGGGATTAAGTCCTTGCCTGCTAACTCAGGGTCGCGGGTTTGATTACGCTGGATGAATTTTTCTCCATCCAGGACATGGTTGTTTGTGTGACGCAAAATGAGTAATATGTAAGAGAGGGATTGACAGTCGTAACATCACTCAATAAAGACAACATTGTAATTCAGGCGACGTATGACCATTTTAATTCCTTGCTAATAACCCCCAATGTACTACATTTGTGTACAATAATTCAGTTGCGGAATTCTGGAGGGATTTTATGGCATGCGGAGAGAATGATTCGTTAATTTTTTCTCAGGGTGTGATGTATACGGTGTGGGATGCCCATTTGCTGTGGTTGGAGGGACTGCGGCACTACCAAACGAATTTCCTCACATGGTAAGATGTTTCACCCGCCCAAATGTTCGACTTCTAATTACCTCGAGCTTGAGAAGTTGAAAATAGTTACTACTAACTCAGAGAAATCTTTTGCTCCTGAAAGTGCTTCGGTTTGATATGTAAGAGGATATTCTAACTCCAGCCGTCGTTCCCCAAATGTACGTGAAATTATGTTAAAGGCGACGTCACATATTAGATTGCGGCATTAAAATATATCGATTGATCCATGAGGGGAAAGCGTACTTTTTTCGAAAAGCAGGTGTGTGTAAAGTCCTACGGCAATCGAGATCGTAATTAAAACGTGCTATGTGACCTATTCTCGAAATAATCTCAGAGATTATTATCTTTATAGGATAATAGAGGTGAAAAAGGGACCTTGAAAAATGTAAACGAGTATCATAGCAGTTTCTTTGGAGAGCATGAAAACGCGAAATGAGATAGGACAGATATGAAAGAAAACAGAACGAGGGTCATTTAGATGATGGCAAGAACAATATATCTACCCAGTTGGTATGAATTCACAATCGGGTGTTTGTCATTATGATGGCGAGTATCGTGATGGATATGGATGGCGCCATTACGCGGAATATACATTTTTGTGTGATTGTTCTTTTATTAGCGAAATATACATTTAAATGACATCGTCAATATAAAATAGTATCCCTGTGTTTTTGTTCAAAGAGTTTACCACTGACATATTTTCGCAAAATATTATCACATTAATGTTTTCTGGGGCAATAGCACAAGCATGGACGCTTGCTATCAGGGCGGCCAGGACCTCGGCCTAGACGATGGATTTAGTTTCCCCGCAAGGTCACATCTACTGTCGGTGCAAAAATTATGTAGATTCGAGTTTAGACACTGATTAAAAATGAACCATGTTACCAATATGAATGCAAGTCACACTAAACTTTAGCTTGTTTTATTTTGCGTTTAACCGTGGTTTTTGATTATTTTTGCAATACACTCTCGGCTATTAATTGCGGTGAAAACAAAAAAAGTGCTGTTTTTGGCGTTTTCGATCGGAACGCTCTCTTTGACATTCAATAGTCAAGAAACTTGAAGTTTAATCGTGATAAACCTGTAGAATTGTGTAGAAAAAACATATTTAAATGTTTTTTAAGCTTTCGTTTCTTTTTAATTTGCCATAGAAAAGTTATTACCAAGGTTATGAAACAACTTTTTCTTGGTCATGAAAAGTAGTAGAAGCAAGATCTCGGTCTTGTTTTGAAGCTCTTTACAGCAGTATTTAATGTCAAATACCATAGTAAACCCATATTTTTATATAATTTTTTAACGAGTTAATAAACAACCGAGTATTTTAGTGGGCTCGGGCTAGCGGTGAGGCTGTCGTCTTCGCAAAAAGGGTAGTGAAAGTTTGAGCTCTGTTGCCACTTGCGTGTTGCGGGCCGAAAACAGCGGGTAACCCAGCAGATAACATCCATCGCCAGGATGACGCATTCCGCCTGAAAGGACGCCGCAGTCTATACACTTTCATTGTATAACTAAGTGCAGAAAATTGTCTGGGGCTTTTACACACGCCTTCGTTCCAAAGCAGCTTTACCCATTTGGTTTGCCTTCTGGCCACATCTCGGATTGGTTGGTAACATGTTAATAACGTACAATCACTGTAAAATACAATATTTATTCTTAAGTTTATGATACAAGTTCAATCATAGACTGTGGACCATTGGTTTAAGTTTTCATTATCTATATATTATAACATTGGCATTTCGGTAATCCCATTCCACTCCACGCCACCTTTTAAAAATTTCTATCCTCCTCCCTATCGCTCTTCCCCTTTAACCAAAGGTCCCTTATTAGCGTCTTGGATTCATACTCCCCTGAGAGAGATAAACCAAAATTTAATGAAGCAAGACAAAATACATTAAAATCAATGTTTGTAATTTATGAGTAGCGTATCAATCGTGCTTTTAATAATAACTTGTCGCTTTACTAATTTAAAAATTAACAACAGGGTTATTCACTTTTTAAATTGATATTTTTCCTATTGGTATTAGCTTTGGGAATTATTTCTTTTCTAATTTTAAGATGAGCACGGTCTTAAAGTATGTTGTTTATGTTGTTTCAATGTAGGATATTAATTTTTAAAAACAGCGTGAAACATTCTTTTTTTCCATTGTGCCTCATCTAATGAGCGAATTTTGTCCATTTTAGCCGTGTGAAACTGCATTACGAGACATGAGTCTCTTGCGATCCCATCGTTAATAGTTTAATTGAATGAGGTAGCGCAATCTTCAGTGTCCGGAAAAATTGAAGCATATATTCTTAAAATATCTTTCTTATGTTTCTTTGGAAAAATGTTAACGTGTATAAAATGTTTTATGCATGATCTCTTCTCCTTTTATAAGGCATACTTGGTCTTCCATTGCAAAATTTTCTAATAAATTCAAATTATTTTCAACATATTTTTACATTAAAACAGCTAAATGAAAGTTATCTGTTAGCATCAACTCATTAATTCAATGAAATTAAACAGCTAGGATTTATATTACATGCAAATACACTTATGGCTCTATATTTTTATGATATTTCAATTCTTCACAGTATTCCAGTAATTGTATTAGGTGATGGTCGGCTGTTTTATTACAATACTGAAGGAATTAGATGACCAATTACGTAAGAGACAATTGCAAATAAATTAATATTGGATATTCTTTGGTCTTTTGAGAATCAAAAAAGCATTTTCAGGCCTATCGCATGTTAGTATCCTCAAGTGACTTTTTTTGTCTGTTACATTAATGTGAAATCCCAATTCCTAAACATGACATTCCTATGGTAGCACGCAATCAAGCACAATTTCCAAGAGACACTCACACTTTGGGTCTTAGATTTACCTTTTAATCTTGCAGGCGGCAGTTGGTTATGGGCCACAGAACGATATTCAGTGGAAATGTGGGGGCTCCCTAATCAGCGAAAACTTCGTTCTGACGGCTGCCCATTGTCTCCACGGTGGTAATGCGTGAGTATATCTATGAAATGTTCAATTTATTATTCATGAACGTACAGCTGCATAAGCAAGGCTACTGGCGCCAAAACAGCTCCAAGTTGAGAGCAGTAAACTTGGAGAGACATGAGTCTGCCGTGTTTACGGTTTGTTGCTGGGAAAGGTTGGTAGAAGAAGCAAATGGAGTTTTCATTATTCGTAACGTTAGAAATGTGGTGCTACCGTAGAATGATGAAGATTTCCTGGGTAGACAGAGATACCAACAATGAAGTGGTAAGAAGGATAGGGGAGGCGCCATGTTTGCTCGAGACAAAAAAAGGAAAGCAACATGGATCGGCCATATTCTTCGACATACAGGATATATCTCGAAATTACTGGAGGATTACCCTTACCCTCAACAGTCATCCATCAATATGATTTGTTTGAATTAGGTAGCTGCAGTTGTTTGCATCCCAAGCATTTGTATTCCTGGAGACTTGCTTGAATATCAATGAAAGGTTGAGAGTCGATGATATCACCACTAAATTTAGCTCAAGTAAGTGCGTATATATGTAATGTACTGGTTGTATGTACTAGTGTCTGAAACATTTGAACAGGAGTAATAAGGAGGCTAAGTAAAAACAACAAATTTATTACGAAACTGTACATACAAAACATATTTACAAAGTTAAAGAGAGGAAATATTTACATCCCCACTCCAAACTGGGTAAAATATTATTCACAGGAAATTACTTAAATATCCCTCCAAGGTCAAAAAGTTGGAAAGTTGTCACATTATATGATGCAACATCATTACAAAATAACCTCATTGAACTCTCCGTCCCATCCAAAATTTGGGTTTCAACTTTGCAAGCACAGATCCAGCACTGCGTCTAATTTTTCGCCTTTCATCTTGGTGAGCTTTTAAGGCCTCTCGGTTTATCCTCTTCTTTTTCTCCTACAATAGAGATGGAGTAAAAAAGAATTATTGCATGCTCACAATTCTGGCGTGATATTATGCTTTCATGACGAAAAGAGCTGATTAGGGAGACTCCATAGAAGCAGGCCTAGACTGGAAAACACTGGACAGATTTAGGAAGAGCTGGGATGTACCTCATACCACCTAATAAAGGAGTTGGCCCAGGACGGATAAAAATGGAGGAGAATAGCTGCTGCAAACCAATTCTAGGATTGTAACCAAACGAAGAAGAAGATTCTTTTCATTACTATTGATAGTCTCAGTATTTTTTGAGATGAAATAGTGCAACTACTACCATGGGAACTAAATTATTGAAAAATTTATAATCAAGTACGAACTTGAGGCATTATTTTCAATGAATTAGCTACTAATTATCGGTACAATTTTTGTCAGACTTAATCAAATGAATAAAAAAAGTTGCAGAAATTAACCTCGTTGACGGATTTCCTCAAACCTATGACTCATCAATCAATTCATGAAGGTCATCATTTTCCTCGCCAGCTCTTCACGTCTACTCTTATCCGTCAAGGGTTACGAAAGAATACTTTCTCTCCCTATTAAACATTCAAAATGTCATTTGATTGCTCGCATCTAACTAAGGAACATAATAATTAAATTGCTTAGGAAATAGAGTCCAAGTTCGCCATCTGAAACATATCGGATGATAAACAAATCCAAATGCGGTTTGAAGAATCAATTGCTGGTATTTCAAACACTGGTTTCCCGTTGAACTCATATACGCTTTGAATGAAGCTAATCGGACATGGTAAGAAAGCAAGTAGAGCCTGGCAATTTTTAGTTTATTGCTATTGAAATTTTCTCCTTTGTGACAAATTGGTTGCCAATTTCATTTCACATGGTATTTTCAATGACAGAATGAAAATTTCCCATAAATAAATATCGACACTTCTCAAAAGTCATGATCTCAATATACTCTGTTCAAAATGAAAACACTTAGTTTTTTCCACCAATGTATTAAAAACACAAATCGACCGGTTTCGGTCTTTTCAGGCCATTATCAAGATTACAGAGTAAAATACCAAGAGACAGCATAGTTTATATAATAGATCTCAAGGAGAGGGAGGTGGCTGAAGGAAGGGGGGGTGAGAGGAGAGTAAGATTTGAGGAAGTGATCGGGCAAAACTGCAGGGGAAGGAACAAACAGGTGGTGACGCCAGGCTCAAGGACTACGGCGATGGAGGTGGGGGTACTTGCCAAGAGAACAAGGGTGAGGCGGTTGAAGGGATTATGTCATTGAATAGTTTATCGCCGTACACATTGTAATATGACAAAATTTCAAAATTTTCCAGGAAGTCCAACTTCCCCCCCTTGTCACAAACACGTAACAGCCTAGGGGTAAAATTGGATCTGTGACCCTCATCAATTAGATGCTTTGCAAAATTTGACTTTTTGTCAACATTGATAATGGATTTAAAATGTTCCGCTATTCTTAGATGTAACTTTCGTCCAGTTTGACCAACATACAAAGAGTTACATTCAGGAGTATCACACATAAGTAAATATACCACACTTTTATCATTAATGTCAATTTCATCCTTAAAATTAAATAATAATTTCTGGAGTGTCACAGGAGTATCACATTGATTTTATTAATGTACTCTGTGTGAACTTCAGCATAAATTCAAGCGTTGAAGGTCAACAATGTGATAAGGTAAGTAAAAAGAAAGGTATGTTGAGATGGTTTGGACGCATAGAGAGGATGAACGAAAGGAGATAGCGAA
Source organism: Ceriagrion tenellum (assembly GCA_963169105.1). Taxonomy (NCBI): domain Eukaryota; kingdom Metazoa; phylum Arthropoda; class Insecta; order Odonata; family Coenagrionidae; genus Ceriagrion; species Ceriagrion tenellum. The sequence goes on from OY720633.1 coordinate 80,225,764, forward strand.
ACAAGTAAGTATACAAGATGAGTGTGGATGGGAAAGTTGGAAGGGGTCGACGTCAGCAATCGTACTTCAATCAGATTGAGGACGTTTTTAGCGGAGGCAAACTTAGGAGTGCCCTAAATTAAGTTAATAACAATGTACCTACCTCTGTAGTTTTATCTTAAAAAATTGTGAGTTTACATCTTAATACCCAAAGTATGATGAACAGCGAGTTTAAATCTTCATACCTAAGGTATGTTATTCATATGGATCATATCTTTGAGGATCGTTCATTGGTGCCAGTACCATTAAAATATAATAACAATGTACCTACCTCTGTAGTTTTAGCTTAAAAATTTGGCTCCCATAAGAAATGTTAATAGTTGTACTGTTGATATTTGGCTCCGTAAACTAATGCGTTTGCCGACTACTATTCTACCGGTTTCAGCAGTAATGCCATCATTATGCACCATTTTCAGGTACAATGTGGAATTATAAAACTGTGGAGGCTACAAAGTTCGTCTTATTACAATGAATCTCAGCAGTCACTTTTTATTGATTCTCATTTTTACTAATTACAACCAAGGGTTCTTATATAAAATACATGGAAAATAAATAAATGATCAGTTTTAGCAACATTTGTGCAAGTGACAGCGGTTTATGAAGTCCTCATGCTTTAAAGGTTTTTTGTTCGCGGCCTGGGACATAATGTGAAGTCCTGACTTATAGAAACAATTTTTTTGAGCATACAAAACTAAAAGAAATACATTTAATAAAATAATGAGCAGCAAAATATTTTCATTGTTTTATGAAATAAATTTTCAAAAATGAGGGAAATTTTATTTTGAATTATTTCCGATTCCTGTAATGCGAAACTGTAATGTCCTCGGAAATGTTGTAATCTTTGCTCCTTTTTTCAAAAAATAACATTTCTGTTTAGAATAAAGGTCTGACATACGCAGTTATTACCTGATTTACGAAGGCATTAAGCCCTTTGCCCATACCTATGTTTTAATGGTACTGGCACCAATGAACGATCCTCAAAGATAGGATCCATATGAATAACATACCTCAGGTATGAAGATTTAAACTCACTGTTCATCATACTTTGGGTATGAATATGTAAACTCACTATTTATCCGTCTGCCCCAACAGTCTAATGGAATCACAATTGTGTTTCAAAGCAACACGGACAATATAATTTTGACGCCATACTACATTTATGGGTCCAACAGGAGCTATTAAATAAGAGAGATACATTGCCGAATAGATAGATACAAACACTCATTCTTTCCACGCACAATAGGAGACCATAATTAACTGAGCTCCACTCAAAATACACTCATAATACACTTTACCATTTCACCTTCCAAAACTTTATCCTTTACACATTTACTCGGCTGTTGTCCTAAATTCCCCTGCTACACGCCCATTCGGTGGCTCACAGGGTGGTTTGTCGACGTAGATGATTTTGTTACATATATGCATACACACCATTCACGCCGTTCCCTTCCGGGGTAGGCACAGTCACAAAGTTTCACTCATAAATACATATTTGTACACCTAACTTTGCTTCAATAATTTCCTCCATACTGACCTATCCTTGCAAACCTCTTTCGCCTCATTTACCCCATAAACTGTTTCATACACGCCCTCCTGTTTTTAAAACTCCTAATATTCCTCCTCCTAAGAATTTCCTCAACCACATTCAACCACAACTTTCTCGGCCTACCTCTACCTAGCACATCCTTCATTTCACTCTTATATGTTTCGTTATTCGACTTTCATTCATTTTCTCAACATGGCCAAACCAACGAAGCACACTCCTTTCACGTATACCCATTACTGGAGCATCTAACCCACATTCTTTTACCACCCACTCATTCCTGACCATATCCATCCTACTTTTGCAGCAAACACTCCTCAGAAAACTCATACCCACGGTGTTTAGTCTACTCTTAAGTCTATCCTGACATACGTATGTTTCACTTCCATACAACGAAGTGGGGAGAAGTACATTTTGTACACGGCGATTTTCGCTTTTTTGAACAAGCACTCATTCCTTAATCTGCTCCACATGCAATTGCCTTCCAGCATTCGCACGTCTCTTTATCTCCTCATCTATCCGTCCATCTTTCGCAAACATGTCACCCAAGTACACAAAATCATCCTCTTGTTCAATTACTTCGGCATTCACCCTCATTTTACAGTTATTCTCCCTATTCTCCTTATCAAAAACTTCTACTTTGGTCTTGCACGCAGTTAACCCAATTTTATTCTCTGTTGATTTACAAAACTTATCTAGGAGCTTTAGATGATTTTATTAACCGGATAAAATGCATTTTTTTGCATCAGAGGCCCGGCTCAGTGGGTGCTTCTCGGAACGGTGACATTGGCCTCGAATGCGTCGCTTTTGACCAAAAAAGGTCAGATCCACGGAGTGATTCGGAGAATCCGGCACCCTGGCTACAAGCCACCGGAGAAGTATGACGATGTCGCCCTCTTGGAGATAGGGCCGGCAATCACGAAGAATCCCAGGGATCTTCGCAGCCCGGAACTGCACCCAGCCTGCTTGCGGGTTGGGGTGACACCTAAATTTCCGTCTTACATCGCCACTGGATGGGGCCGAGTCGGATTTGGTGAGTGAATCCATGACAACTAATTTTCCCAATAGTCGTCAATTTAAGTTGGCTGTGGCCTTTGGGACACTTCCTCCAAATTTCCTGAAAACTTAACTGTTGGGAGTTGATTGTGACAGTTATGTGTAAATGTTGTGAAGGATATGCTCTTTATTCATTACTTTACTGAATGATGTGTACTCTTTTTGTACTTCATTTATTACTGAAAGCATATTTGTAGTCTTAAGAATAGGTTTTATGTGGGGAGCAATGTATGAGCATAATTCTATAGAAAAATTGGCATACACTAAGTTTATCAAGCGATCTCAGATCGACCAGAACTCGGACCGATCTGAAAATTCCAAGCGAGCCAACTCAGATCGCCTGGTTTACCGACATGGTGTGAAAATATCGATATTGAACAATCGAATCTATCAGCTGAAGCACCATTGACCCGGTATGTAAACAATTGCAGAGTTGAAAATTATCAATCGCATTAGCATTGTGATGTAGTATGATATCATCAATGTCACATCACTCGCCAACACTGCACTCTTGTCACGACTGGTTAAAAAAGACCTTGAATTTTAACGATTATATTTTGTTTCCGTGAGCGGTTGGTTCAGATCAATCTGAAACCTCAGATTGGCTTAGTCGCTCCCCAGATCGATCGCACCAACCTGTTGTGTTTACCATACCGAGGTGATTTGGTCAGATTTGATTGATATCGATAGGTAAACGTGGTAAGTACGTATTGGAGGAAATGGTTAAAATAGAGTTAGATTTACAGGTATATCTGTATATCTACGTGACTTGATTTTTTGACTGTCTACTTGTCTACTCCGAAAGGGAGCGGAGCACGCATTCCTGTGTACGTATGTAGTCAATGGAGCCCAACTCAGTTAAAAGAGAATCGAACTTTTCATGTACCACTCGTATGGTGCTTCATTGATACTATGGTTCTCTTTTGTGTTTCAGTTCAGTCATAGTCGTAAATGGACATCTTTTCCTATTCTTAATCTCAGCTAAATTAAACGGTCCCATCCACAAAGTCAAGCGTTTTTCTTAGAATCTGTAAATTTTCAAAGAAATAATATCACTAACACTAATTATTAATAAATCATTAAATAATCCAGTTTATAATTCTAAGTACGGATAATACGACGTCATTATTTTCAAAAGTGTTTGCGACGCGTCAAAGGTGGAAGATGCACATAGCTGGAAACGCAAGCATATAATTACGTCCACAACTTCGCGAGAAACTGTAGTCCTAGCGAAATATTCATTTTTGGATGCCATTCATTAGACTTTGGTTTCTTTGACCATACGCCAATTAGTTGGTCTAAAATTAAGATCAAATATTTAACACTTTACAAAAATGCAAGAGTTTCACACAAAAAATGAATGCATTCTCAGATGATCAGAAACCCGTACATGACTTTCTTAGTTCGTAACTTAAGGAAGTTTGAGCGAAAGTTAATTTCACCTAGAAATCAATGAATTTATTTTCATTTTAATGAAAAATATCTCATCCTTCCAAAGGTATCAAAATATCAGCCCTTTACTGGACTACTTTGCGAGATATTTTCCTAAATATACCAGTTATTTTCCTTGGGAAATGGTACGTGCATGCAGTCCAAAGAGACATTATTTAAAATATGAGGAATTTATGACTCCAATATGTCGTCTAAAAACTGACAGCTTGTAGTTTGTATGTTCTCTCAACGATTTGTCAAAATACTTCTTACTCTTAAAAATCCATGCATAAAAATACTCTTAAAAATCATATTGTCACCGCAGTATTTTTTTGGAATCACATACAGCCTTCTGTTGGGAAAGGAGTTTTAAATGTACCGCCTGAAAAATGAGCCAAGTTAAGGACTTATGGAGATATTTTTATTTAATTTATTACAATTTCAGTCGTGTAGAAGAGTAAAATTGCAACATTAGTAATGCAATACTTATTATATGCTTCCCAGAGCTTCAGAAATTAAAATGTATATAATTTGAATATGGTCTCCATTATGACTAGGGGTCTATCTCGCTCAAACTACCTTAACTTGTGTTGCTTTGATGGATCTTCTGTTAATTCCAGTTGAATTTTTCAAGGTGAAGAACCAAGCATGGAGCTCTTGAAGGTGGCGTTGGATGTCTTCGACGAGGCTAAGTGCAACGAGACCTTCGAAGCTGAAGTCAGGACAACAAGTCAGTTGAGGAGAGGCATTGACTCCACAATGCTGTGCGCTGGAATACTACAAGGAGGAAAAGACACGTGCCAGGTAACTCTCACGTAACGAATGTTTTATCTTGCTTGTGTCTCGGAAAATTTTAAATCTAAAGGTATATTTACTGACCGAATCTAAAGTATTCCGTTCTAATGCTAAATTCCCAAACAAAAGCTATTCTCACCAGTAATTGTCTGCGATTTTTATAAGCTCCAAATACCAATATTTGAAATAACCATGTTTCAGCCTTAACTTTGTAAAACTTCTCCGCAATGCCCAGGAATTTACAAAACTTTGTAAGTTTTCGCAGAGTTTTTATTGGACAACCGGTTGCGTCGACTAGTCAACATCGGCAGGACGACTGTTATGACCTGATGATGTCGACTATTTGACGAAACCGGTCGTCCAATAAATATTATACGTAAAGTTTACAAAGTTTTGTTGATTCCCGAGCCAATATTTAGATAAATGGTCTTCCTGGTGTATTTTAATTCTATGACATAATGTTGTCAATATCTCCCGAAATGGTTTGGGCTGTGTTAATTTAAGCAATGGATTCAGAGGGCGTCAAGAAGAATTTATTTTCGCATTTAAGCTTTATAGTAAATCATTGACTTTCACATGTGTTTCTATCTCTGAAAACTTTGTTTTATCTACACTTATTCTAGCCGCTTCGATTGCTATTTATTGTTTTACGTGACCTGTCAATTTCTCGCGCCAAATTAGCGTATTTGTTGTCAAAATTACCCTAGTGGCCATTTATCGACCAAGGCTGAAAGTATGATGATGAATGTGTCCTTCCTGACTGATGTACCCTTCCCAGTAGTCCCCACCGGTAGATCCGATTGAGAGACTATTTTACTGCCGAAATATTTTACTGGGAGGAGTGCCATTATGACATATATAGTGATAATGCAGGGCTGCATCTTCTATGGAGACTAATGTGATGGTTTCCCCATTGCCTTCCACATCGCAGTACCCCGGCCGATTCCGTGAACTTTCACTCTCGCCCGAAGCTGTGGCTGTTGATACTGGTCCGATCTTCTTGATCTGCGCTATCAATGCCTTCTGCTGAGACTGCTACCTCTCAGTAGTGGAGTCAAATTCGGTTTGCGTCCAAGAGTTGGTTGGCAAGCCAGGAATATCTTTTCCCGCCGCTTGGTCTCGAGCATGCGACCCTCGGAACGGGAGTCGAACACGCTACTGCCAATGATAATAAATATAATGATGATGATTATTAAGATATAAATAATTCGAATATATTACATTAAAACATGAAGTAGCGTAGTACGGGGAATATTGAAGCCATTAAAATGTTCGATTGGCCATATTTAGCGAATTTGATCACAATACACCGAATATGAAGGCATTAGTAGCTATACACAAGCAACTGAAGGATAACTTATGCACCTATAGTCGTTAATTTGCTAAATGTGGACCATTTACGCATGAAAGCCATTCATTTTCACAAATACCAAATTTTGTTTGTTTGCCAAGACAGCATTTACCCAGATTATTACTGTAACCTCTGGGATTGGCGATCATTCACCAAAATATATGATCAGTTGACATATGTTGAGCTATTTAAGGCCATAGGTAAACTCTCGTTGCTTTATTTTAGTTATAGCAACCTCCTATTTCAGAGACTCGATTACGAAAATAGATTTTTTGGCACTTCCACTACTACGAAGTACCATGCAAATCTCCAGTGGGTGTATGGAACGGGGTGATTCCATCCCAGGTATTCAGAACACGTCAATATTCAATTAGAATCTCGCCATCACTTTGATAATGCTGAATCGCATTTAAAGGGGCCATCCCGTGATATCTGAGTTTAGCTCTCATATTGAGGTTCCTGACGACTGGGTAGAGGTATCGCTGAAAATAATGAGACCTAGAAAAAATTGTGTTTGACTGAAAGGAATTATTTTTCGTTCACCCAGACAGACTATCGTATGAGATTTCATACAACTTGCCACCTTAAATTGTACTTTCCTCTTAAAGTTGTGAAACACTAGAAACAAAACTGAGCACAGATAAGTGAATGGGTCACAATTTTTGAAACTGTTAATAGTGGTAAATATCATCTATAGCGGGGATATTAACCCTTTTGTTTAAATAATGTCTAATTGGATATTGGTCGTGGGCATCAGAAAAGAAGTATTAATATCGCTTTTATATATTTTCATCAGAATTAGGCTGCGAGTCATGCTCGGTAATGTGATTAAGTTGAGTCACAGCATCAATGAACTTGCTAGCTTCGGCTGTGATTTTTCATTATTTGACCTTCATGTTGCATGTTTTTGGTTGACTGGTATGAAGAAAGGTCTTTGTTGGGTTGCATTATTGGTCCGGCAAAGGTCAAAGGTAGAGTAGGCTGAACAAACCAATTAAACTTTCACGTTATGAAAAAAATTACGAAGTACAGAGCACAATTGTTACAATGGTTACGATATAGTAATGCATTTCTTCAGACTCATTGGCTGTTCAATCCTAAGGTTGGTTGACTGCAGCCCTCCACCCTTTCCTATCAAATTCTAGTTCCATTACCTCCTGGTATCTCTTCCTGTGTACCATCCTCTTTATTTGGTCCATGAACTTATTCCTGAGTCTTCCTCTTGGGACTATTTCCCTCTATTTGACCTTCAATTATGTTCTTTACGACCCAATTGTGTCTCGGGGTGTGTCCAATTCATCTGATTCTTCTTGTCTTTATTGTGCCGTATGGTTCTCTAGATTACTTTACTTAAAACAGTGAAACAATCCATATTGCTCTTTACTGCAAAAATGATCAGAGACATCGAAGTAATTATCCTGTTTTTCCGTATTTATGACGGGTGGAAGTAACAGAGCGAGTAGCCAATGTTGGGAATTTCCCCTTCCACCTCAATTCCTGGATCCCGGCGGCCGAACAGTGTTGTCAAGTCTTGCAAATTAGTGCACTTAGCCACAAACGCAAGGCTATTCTCTCGCAGTAAATTTGGCTACACAAAGCATCGAAGACTTTAGTGAATCCCACGGCTGATAGACAGAGACCGAGTTCCTTCCCCAATCCTTCCCCAACAAAGATTATATTTCCCCAAGCAATAAAGCTCTGCTGTGATTGGCTGGAAAAGTAAAAGGCACACCAGCGCACATCATAGTCCGCCACCATAAGTTGGGAAAAAGGGTATATGTAAGGTCCAAGGACTACTGACAGAAGTCAACCAATGCAGAACATTATTTGAGTTTGACGATACGGGTCATTATATGATTAGGAAGGCTCGGGTCATGCTGTATAAGTTTTGTTCTCGTGCAATGTTTTAGCTCAAAAGATTTAATGTTTCGAAAATGCCTTTCCACTTCCAGGGAGACTCCGGAGGACTTCTGCAATTTCCCATAAGATCAACATGCATTTATGAAATTTGGGGAATCACATCGTTTGGGAAAACTTGTTCATTTGCAAATTCTCCGTCTGTCTACATGAAGGTGTCGGCCTATGTAGGATGGATTGAGGACTATGTGTGGCCTGGATGAACTTCAAAATGGTCACCATTTTATTACAAAATCACTGAATAAAAAAACTGGCACATACCATTTTGTACATCCTTTACGTTTATTAATACTCATCTTATCCTACTCTCCTTCGTACTCGCTATATGTTCAATCAACGATCAACTTTTTGACACTCTGGTCACAAACCTTTTACGCATATAATTTATCATTGATAGCCGTACAATGTAGAATTTCACTTTCTCCCGGCGAATGACTGCTGTGAATTCTTCTCGGGTTTCCGTCCGGCTAAGATGCTCCGTCTTCTCTAACACCAACATACACACAATCATCCATGCTCCAGATGCTCCATCTTCTCTAACGCCGTTTGAGAAGATGGAGCGGAAACCTGAGAAGAATTCACGATAGCCGTACAACATTAAGGCCGTTTTGAATAGAGAAATGATGGACACCAAAATACAATGCTCTGTGCACTGCAGAGCAATTAGCGTTGAACAGTCTTGCTCGATGATACATGCTCTCTTTCAAACGAAATGGATCAAAACTATTAACGCATTGTACAATATTGGATAGCAAATTGCAATGAGAAACATTCGGCCTGGACCGAGAATCGAACAAAGGACCTTTGGTTTGCCGGACCAATGAGCAGACCACTACGCTATCCAGGCTTCCTAATTCCCATGCCAATTTTGGTGGATACAAGGCCAAACTATCCGGCAAACCAAAGGTCCGTGGTTCGATTCCCGGTCCAGGCCGAATTTTTCTCATGGCAATTTCTTCAAAAAAATTCACCCACCATGTTTGAATATTTTCGGATAGCAAAGTTCAAAATCTTAGACTGCCGTCAGTGAAGAACAGGGCGAAATTTTTCTAAAAGTTATAAAGTGAATGGAAATATGTAATCAAAGGATATGGAGGATTGTTATGTTAGTGGACTATAATTGTTTGTTGAAACGAGATAGTGTGCAGATAGTTCATTTATGGATAAGCAATCAATTTCGATAGGAAGAGGGCAACATTCCTTGCTAATGGGCTGGTCACATTTTTTATATACGTTTTTGTCATTTTATTGTTGACTTAATATATGATATTTGCATAGATTTTGTATTCATCTCCCTATTAACTAAGTAAAGGGTGCGGCAGCATAATTTTCTGATTTTAATTCGACGCCAGGAAGCGAGGTTTGGCCGTTTGGAGGTATTGGATCTGCGGTATGGATGGAGGATTTGGAGGTATGGATGATTGTGTGTACGTTGGCTAAAACTCGAGAACAAAATGTACGACATCTTTCAAACTTGGAATAATATGAAATACCTTTTCTGTGCACGCAGTAAGCTACTATACATGTTTCAAATGCTCTCCGGTTTGACCCAAGATGATGGAAAACGTTACCTTTACGAAAAACATGTGAAGATCCTTTCACTGCTTTCAGACTTCTATTTTTTTTTGCAAAATTTAACTTGAAGTAATCATCCCAAAAATTAGGAATACACACCGTCGGAAATAAGAATCAATACATATTTTTATCATCATCATTAAATACAGATCTCACCTGTCATTTTCACAAACTTTGATAAAATATAACGATGACTGGTGAAATTTTCCATATTAAAAATCCTATCCGCGTCCCTGAGTTAAATTTACGATCTATTTGACCACGTGGTTGGCGAGGTATTGCTAAAAAATATCGACTATTTTTACATTGCATTACAAGGAAAACAACTAAATTCAAGTGCTTAATTTATTTAAAGGGAAGATTTATGCTAAATGTACCTCAGAAATAACTACATTAAATAGATTATACATATTCAAAGCAATCCTAGGAGGAGTGACCCCATATTCACTTTGAACGAGCGAAAATAAAATTAACATTTACCATAAAATTCGTATAAAGCTCAAGGTACGGCTTCACTGCATGAAGAAGTCGCAATATTATTTTTATAAATTTTAACTAATCTATATATTGATTAGTAAAATTTGAAGATTCGAACCGAGAATTTGTCCTGGTAACAGCCGTATTACATAGCACATTCTATTGTACAAACGAATGATTGAACTCATTTATGAGGAAAATTGAAATTTGTAAAGAGAAAAGATGTGTCATAGTCTCAGTTACTGAGTGGGATATAACCTGCCCTAATTACATTTAATTTCTCGTAGATTCTGTGATACATTCGTATGTACAATAAAATTTTCCATGCAAAGAGGCCTGTAAACGATAACATTAAAAATAAAACAGATATAATATACATATGACTGCGAGATTTTCACTACACGAAAAATACGTATATATTTTTGGAAACAATTTATAATGATAAATAAAATGGACAAAAATATCAAATTTTGTATCAAATATATTTTTTTAAATCAATACAAAAACTAAAACAATTTTTAAAGTATTATTTCTTCACAGAGATATTTAATGCAACCTACTCTGGACCTAATACTCAAGCTACCGATCACGAAATGCTACTTGTAAATTATAAAATATTCATATCTCATTGATATTAGAGTTTGAAATACATAGACACATTAGTCACTCGTAATGACAACGAGCCGAGTTAGACAGGAGAGAGGCAGAGATAATATTACACTAATATCAATAATAATATTACACTTGCTATTGATTTACCTTCGATTATCCTTCAACACTTTTAATATAGTAATGCCTGAGCGAGGAATAAGGAATTTTGTATATAAAAGATGCCCGTTTCATGGATAATTTCTCATTTTTAATGGCATACATAGCCGCATTCAATGTATCCACATCCCAGGTTCTTCTCTTTCCCATTTCCTCTTGATATTCCAGGATTGCCTATAGAGCATAAAGTAACCGTTCTTTAGTACAGATTTTAAGAGACTCTGCTGCAGATAGTCACCCTTGCAGGACGTTACCATTTGTACATCATAGTATTAACATTTGGTTGTGATTTTCTCATAATTTCGCGGAGTTTTCTTAAATAAAATGTGTACATCTGAGTTTTGATTTGCGGAAAAGTGCCACCATCTAATTACCACATAATTTACCGTGACCCACGATATAGGTAATCAATATTCACATGGCCCAGTAGAAGATTCATCAGATGTTTATTATGCCGATTTATCTAAAAATAGAGGTTTAACGATTGTTGGTATATATTAGGACCAAGTTCAACGAAACCCCATTTAACATAATCCGTATCAAACGGAAATATCAACAAAAACAACAAGCTCAATTATAAGGCAAGCCGCCCATCCCGAAGTGTGAAATGTGCTCGAAATTGGTGTCAATAGTTAGGATAAGTTATTTTTTTAAATTGCTAGCCATTTTTTTAATTTTTTCATAGGATGATATATTTCCGCGAGCCATAAGGCAAATTATTATTTGGTGACAGCAAGGGAGATAAGAGTTCGTTTGGTATTCGACTAAAACTGTTTGCGTAATGAGATAATGCACAGAGAAATGCTAAGAAAAGAGGGATGTCACCAGTTGTGTATACATTTGGACCGAGTTCGATAAATCCCCGTTCAACGGAAACCCGAGTCAATGGAAACTATTTACGGACAACGCATTACCAATAAACAGTTAACCCGCCTATGTCAAAGGATTAACTGGACTATTTTGATCTCAATACTTGAGTAAGTTTTTTTCAGATTCTTATCCGAATTTTTTGCTATCCTAAGATTCAGTTCCCGCAGATGAACTCCTAAACCTTGGGTTGTTTCTCAGAGCTACAGGTCTACAAGTTAACTGAATGAATTGCAACGTACAAGAGTCATGTTTAACTTATCATCGTTAAATTAATAAAGACATGGACATGATGGAGGGAATAATTAAATACCCTGATGTCACAAATGTTTTAATTTATCACTGATAAACAACTACTTATCAAGTCGTTTCTATTAAGTAATATATATGATCATTAATAACTGGAAATGTGAACTAAGTTTCGATAAATGTTCTTTAAGTCAACATACAGTATATTACCATGAATTTTCGTAATGATATTACGTTATAAAGCCCTTTATAGTGGTTCAATGAAGATAAAACCAACTCAACATGATATCTTGACACATACATACATATCCATATCCTGTTCCACTCAGCGTGGGTCTAGGAGTTCACTAAGCCTCGCCATTGCCCTCTATCGTTCCATAGATTTTGAGGGACAACTTCATCCGAATGGCACCCTCTTGCCTCCACGCCCCTACTCACTTCGTCAATCTAACGTCTCCTCGGCCTTCCTCTCGGTCTTTTTTCTTCCTCTATTTCGCTTAGCATCACTTTTGGCATTCTTGTGTCTTCCATTCTTTTAACATGTCCTAACCATTTTATCCCATTGTCTACTATTTTTTGTCTAATAATTTTGATATTTAATTACTCCCTTATGTTGGTGTTTCTCAGTCTGTCTAGTTTGGTTCTCCCCAGCATTGATCTCAAAAACTTCATTTCTCCTCCTGTTACCCTACTCCACTGTCTTTCCGTCATTGTCCAAGTTTCAGCTCCATATAAAACTATTGGTAGATAGTACGTCTTGAACATGATCATTTTTGCCTATTGTGGTTTCTTCCTATTCCATACTAGATGGTTAATGCTCTGATAAAATCTACCACCTTTACTTAGTCTAATTGAAATTTCATGTTCTATCCTATCATCTTTACTTATTGCAGTACCTAGATAAGAAAAATGATCCACCTCTTCCACTGGTAGACCATCTATTGTTATATATACTCGGGTGTTTTCATCTCTTCTGACAACCATCACTACACTTTTTTCGGTACTTATTTTAAGTCCATGAACTTCATTTGCCTATTCCATCTTGACATATAAGATTGATAAATAACTACCATTTAGAGGTCACCCTTCAAGAAATGCAGCAAAATAAACGATTTTATCTTATGACGTTGGGTTTACCCGAAAATTCGCATTACCTCGGGATCTTATAAGATTAGTTACGAAATTAAAATACTTTTCAGCACATATTCAATTATTTGTATTTTCCAAAAAAAGTGGCTCCTAATTTTAGATTGGAAATATTGAAAGGTACACTCTCAAAATGCGTCGCAATCATCAAAATACGAGTAATGTATAGTCTTGATTAGGTCCGCCATTTTTTGGACTGGTACAAGTCTTCGGTTTGGTGTACCTGAGTTTCACATTCGCCTTTTGAAATAGTCACGTGACTTGTAACTTGTAAACTTGTAGGTCTGAGAAACAGACCCCTGATCTCCTGATAGGGATATTGGAATTCCCACTTCCGTTGCGAGGGAGAATTTGCGAGGTAATTTAAGACGATTTATAAAAATGTACATTAAACCCTCACTTAACTCGAAGTTACGTTCCTTGAAATCGTCGCGTCATGAAAAATCACGCTATATGAAACGAATATATAACGGTGAATACCGAGTTTTGTTCCTGTATCTCAACACCTTTTGTTTAATTGAACGCAAAATTCTGTGAATACTAAGCAACGTTGCACTTAAGGAAATAATTTCGTAAATTTACGTTGTTAAACTCATTTATTAGCATTTTGATTGTAATTTTTATTTATTGTAATTTAGAAAGGTTTCCAGTTAAATCAAAATGTAAGAAGTTTGTTCTTCAACAAATCATTTTTATGCTATAGACTGTCACTCGGAGGCGTCCACAAGATTAAGTGAAATCCATGATCTAGCTTCGGGGTTTATCCTTCAACGTCTGCAGTAGTCTTTTGAAAGAGTGCCTAGTCTAATAAGGTTTTAAAGTTTTCATAACTCCTTGATCCAGCGGCTGTAAAATGGATTTCGTATTTGGAGGAAGGAACAGCACCTCAATATTTGTGTCGGCATTTTGCAGAGTAAGTAGACACCCAGGAGCGTTGTCAAGTGTCAGTTGGATCTTAAAATCTAAGTTTTTTCTATTTTAGATAGTCTTTGAAGAGGGGTACAAAGCAACATTTGAACCAGGTTCTAAACAAAACTGCGATTACTCACGCCTTTTTATTTGAATTCCAATACACAGGTAGGTGCACTTTGTTTTTTCCCTTTAAAGCGCAAGGATTTTCAGCACAATAAACAAGCATCGGCTTACACTGAAAGTCACCTCAATCATTTGAACAAAAGAGCAGAGTAAGGCGATCTTTTGCGGTCTTAAATCCTGGTGCTGGCCGTTCTTCCTTCGAAATGTATGTTCTCACCGGCATCTTTTTCCAGAACAAGGCTGTCTCATCGGGGTTGAAAATTTGTTGAGGCAGATAATCTTTCTCCTATCAGGGCAGAAAACTCGGGGATGAAATTTTGGGCTGCCTGATGGTCACAGCCGATCTTTTCCCGGCTGATTTTATGTTATGTTAATTGTAACATGTTTTAACCCTTCAAATTACCCAGAACTCGCAGTGAAAGTTGCACTAGTAGATGACTCCGGATTTTGTCTAGATGAGGAGTTGTATAGAGTCATTTCCTTAACACATAGTACAGATGAACTAAACTGCGCCCGTCTTTGATTTTGGCCTTCAATCCACAGGCACAGACATTTTTCCACTGAACTCAAATTCACGTTTCTTTTGGACATCCTATTAATTTTCTCACCACCAGAAGGCCCCGCACTAACCTCAGCTCTTATTTCCTTTCTTTTTTTAGTATGGTACGTATTGTTGACTCGTTAACCCCGTATTCTCTCCCTAGTGACGAGCAATTTTGGCTGGATTTCAGTTTGTCTAAAATTTTAATTTTCCAGCCCAGTGTAATGGCCGTGCGCAGCATTTATTTCTTCTCGCCCGAAAAGTCTTCACATTTTCGTTTTGACTCCATCAGTAGTTACTTATCTTCTAAATAAGTACTCACAGACACCGAAAACACTAAAAGTGTGTTTTAGTTTATACCCGAGAAAACAGTGCACTTGTTGCGAACGAAAGAAAAAGAGCGATACTGCCGCGCACCAATCTCTCATGCATCCCTGGTCTTCCGAGGGACCTGATAGCGGGCCCCAGCGGTCCTCGACGCAATAAACGTCGAGGATCGTTAGGGACTCTGGAATGAAGGGGACCCTAATTTTCTCGGGGCCTATTCTGTGCTGGTGAAACACAACTCGGCCAATGCCAACAGTGGCTTCACTCTTCCACGGTAGTCATCGATTGCCGTCACGAGGGCCGTTGTGGTAGAATAACGGTGCGGCTGCGATCACGAAAAATGACTTGATGTTTGCAATAGTTATTCGAAAAATTAATCTGACCGAAATAGTTGCAGCTGCAGCCGTTTCGCTTCAACAACACTTTATTCCACCATAAACCTCTCCTCCCGCGAAGCCCTGAAGAAAAGGGATCTAAGGCTCGCAGAACATGTACAATGTAACGTCGAACGCATAAGATGCAAATGATGTCACGGCTAATAGTGTGCAAAACGTTAATTTATTATAATGAAAGGATGAGTGCGTGGTATATGTCATGGATTATGACGTTCTCTACTCGCAATGCGCTTTGATTCGATATGTTTACTACCTTAAAACATTATTCTTAATCCATGAAACAATGCAGGGAATAATGATGGTGCGTGATTCCCGAGTTCGTTCCGATCGCGACGTCTGAAACCGCGTCTTACAGAGAAGAACGATCGCGTCTTGTGAAATCAGGTACATAACCATAACCGCGTCTAAACAAAATCGTGTTATGTGAGACCGCGATATGTGAGGGTTTACTGCATAACTAATGATATATAATTGTAAGTCAGAAAATTGCATTAAATTGGAACTAAAATTATTGTTGTACGTATTTTCATCAAATGAACATTGAAATATAAACCATCGACTATTCGACCATTCGACTATCCGAAACCATTCGATGGCTATTATTTCGGTAAGACGAAGTACTAATGTACATCTTTAGTATTACGACCTTCGACCGATAACGTAAATTGACGCAAACTGCCAGCCGCTGGCAGACAGGAGTCCTAATGTACAGCCGACACTAGGGATTGAAAAGAAGTTTCAGGAGAATAACCGCCATATCGCCACTCCATTTCCTTACCGCGCCAAACGAAGTCAATCATTATTAAGTAATGAAGAGATTTTGCACTGTATTGTCCGTGCACCCAAGAAGAGGAATAGCACTGTCGTCCGCTTATAATAAATTGATCGATAAAATTTTGGTCGTCTTGTTGCCTTTTCATCACAAATTTCGAAAAAATTACGGTGGAGCGTAGGACCAACTTTATGATGCCTAACGCTTTTTCCCTAATCACCCGTTAAAAAAAGTACACCAGAAGTTCAAGTACGAAATAATCGTTATAATACGGAAATTGTATCTGGAGATTCAATATTCACGTCCACGGCATGTTCCCTTTAACTTTTAACACCTCGTCTCACATTGATATGGTTGTTTGAGTTAGATATTCAGATTACCCACTAATAATTCCAACTGCTTTCACTTGAACTGAGAGTGGTAGAGATTAAACTCATGCTGTTGATTAGCATTCGGATTTGCTTCATCATTTCTTAAACGGTTGATCCTGAACCAAGTCCATGTGATACTTAACTTATTGTCGTATTACGTTAGAGAGGAAAATGGTAGAAATATTGCTCATGTTTTGTATTTACCTTTGGATTTCATTCAACACGTCTGAAATAACGTGTTCTCAGCGTCGTTATAGGTATTTTGTATTTGATAGATGCACAGCGAAGGGATAACTCCTCCTTTTCAATGGCATCCAAGGCGGAGGACATTGAGTTCATACTCCAGGAATTTCTCTTTTTCCTCTTCTTCTGGGCTACCGGCATTGCCTATAACACAT
Source organism: Ceriagrion tenellum (assembly GCA_963169105.1). Taxonomy (NCBI): domain Eukaryota; kingdom Metazoa; phylum Arthropoda; class Insecta; order Odonata; family Coenagrionidae; genus Ceriagrion; species Ceriagrion tenellum. The sequence continues at coordinate 80,242,817 of OY720633.1, forward strand.
AAAATAAAGTTTTCTTAGAACAAATAAAGGAAATTTACGGAAAATTATCATCCTATAAGATTTTTACTATTTATAAAACATAATGTAAACATTTTGGCTGCGGTTTTTTTATATTTAGTTGGTTAATGTGTGAAAAATGTGAATATCGAACTCTCGATTAGAGGAAAACTGACGCAAAAGAAATGTTATCTCTTCTGACCCATAATATTTGCTCATGGTTTATTAGATGATGGACTAGATTTCACTTTATTCCTGTTTATCTAAGATTAGAGGTGGAGTAGTAGTTTCTATATATTAGGATTTGAGTTATAACGCCCATTATAACGGAAACCCGGATCAATCAAAACTACCATCAAACACTGCAAATTAAATTATAAGACAAGCCGCCCATGCCGATGAGAAAAACTGGTTTGATTTTTTGTACCAATTTTCACAATTAATTTTGTAATTTCGCAATGTTATCTTATTCGTTGAGCTATCAAAAGTTTCAATAATCGTCGTTTCACTTCTTAACTACAGATATACAGATAAAATGTCCCACAACCAGTGCAGAGCAGAAATAAAGTGGTTAATTTTCGATTAATTCAGCGAATAAAATAATAAGAATGTACAATTGTAATTAATATAATTTAATTAAATAGTCATTAATAAAAATAATGGCTGTACTCATTTTCATTTTCATTCATTCATTTCAATATTCTAGGTTGTTGGACAGTGCATATTTTAACGATTTTATTTTTGGAAAATCGGTCTTGCTTTCCTTCGCATACGTGATCCGCCATTAAATCACTCTGTAAATCCTCATATCGTCTTCTCTTCTTATTTTATCCAGGATTCCTAGCTTCTTCCTTCCTCCTCCACCCATACCCAGTGTTTTCCCCTCCATTGCCCTCTTTAACAATCCCTATCCTTTCATAACGTCCTCCATCCATCTCTACTGCCTCCTCCCAATCTCTACCACTAGCTTTCTCTCCTCTCCAACCACATACTCCTTTCGAGTACCTCATCGTTCGTCCTTCTCGCCACGAATCTCACCCTCTCCATCCTTCTCCACACCCCCAGTGTAGAGGAGATTTTGAAGTGTATTTATCTTGTACCCAAGAAGAGGATCATGACTGTCGTCTGGTAATGAAAAATAGATCGGTAAATTTTTGGTTGTCTCACTGTCTCTTCGCCACAGTTTTCGAAGAAATTATGGAGGAGGGTTGAACCAACTTTATGATACCTAAAGCTGTTACCTAATTACCCGTTGAAAAAAGTAAATCAGAAATTCAAGCACGAAATAATCGTTATAACGCGCATAAGAGTAGTTGGGGTTTCAATATTAACGTCCACGACATTCTCCCTTCAACTTTTAGCACCTCGTCTCTCATTGATATGGTTGCTTGAGGTAGATAATCAGAATCCCCTCTAATAATTCCAACTATTTTTGTTTGAAGAGAGAAAGGTGGGGATAAAGCTCATGCTGTTGATTTTCATTCGGATTTGCTTTATTATTTCTGAAATGGTAGATTCTGAACCAAATCTCCGAGATACTTTATTAATTGTTGTATTACGTTGGAGTGGAGAATGTTAGAAATATTGCTCATGTTGTTTACTTACCTTAAATTTTCCTCCAGCATGTCTTAAGTTTTGTCTCCTGAGCGTCGATACAGGTATTTTATATTTAATAGATGCACGGCCGACGGATAATTCCTTATTTCCAACGGCATCCAAGGCGGAGGACAGTGAGTCCATATTCCAGGAATTTTTATATTTCTCCTTCCTTAGGATTTCTGGACTTACCTATAAAACACACATAAACCCCTTCTTAGAACAGTTCAAAGGGAATATACGGCAAATTGTCATCTTAGAAAGACTTTACCATTCACATAATATAGCATGACCATTTTGGCCATGTTTTTTCCGTCATTTCGTTGACTGATCACCGAAAAAGGAATCGATATATATCTCGATTGGCAGAAAATTGAATCCATTAAATTATCATGAATTTAATTCTGACCCATTATACTCAATTTATACATACTCATACTAGATTTTATCCCTTTTATTTAAGAATAGGGGTATGGCAGTGGTAGTTATGCAATAGAAATCAGCACAACGCCATCCCGTTCAACTAAAACCTTGCGAACGAATGTGTGTGCAAACACTGTAAATTAAATCATATGGCCCATGCCGAATAGGAAAACGGGCTCAAGTTTGACTTTTACAATAAGTTTAATTATTTGAGAATGTTATCCAATTTTTTGAGCTTTCAATAAATTCAATTACCGCCGTTGTACTCCTAAACAAGAGATTGCCTCACAAAAGGGGAAAAGAGGACGTATCTGCTTTCAAGGTTGAATAAATTATTAGGATTGCCATTTTTTTATCGAATTCCTTACAAAATGTTGGGAAGAGACCATTTTTGATAGTATGTTTAATTTGATTCATTTTTTGTGGCGCATGCACCTCATTTACGAAATCTAAATAATCCTAACTGGAAGTCACTGGCAAAATTTATCATTGAAAAAGCGATGTGTGAGGTAGATCTATTAGGAGTCCATAGCCAGTAATTATTTCTTCATGGGCACCAACATTCTACTTCTCAACTCGTGAGAATGCGAAAATTCTGCAGAACCACAGTTTTTTCGTTAAAACTGCAAATGTTGAAATTGAAACAACACTATCGGCTTCATGTGACCATAATGATTTATTTACTGGAAGAAAAATCAGATTCACAGAAAATATCGTCGATAAAATTGCAATATACTAGTCTCAAAGTTATTTATAAATTTACAGTGACACTCCGCCATCTGGAGTCCATTTCCATAGACTACCTGATAGTTCAAGATGGCCGCCTCTGAAAACCACGCTTCCGGAATGAAAAAATCTTCTAATACCCGTCATCTATAAGATAAGTCAGAATTTTTTCCCAAAGAAATTTGCATCTTGTTCACAGTACGTCCTTTAATTTTAGTTGAAAAACCGCGATATTTGTGAGTGGAAAAAACGTTTATCGATGGACCTCTCTCACAAACATTTACCTATTTCTGATACCGGCCAGATTCACAGTTCCAATAATACTCTTCCCTTATTGCCTGAATTCTTTAGTTACTCCGAAGGCATGCTCTCTATTCGCACCGCTTTTCCCACTTCCACCTTTTGCGCTGTAAGTTGATTTTACTATCACGTATAACTTGATATTGCGCCGATTACCCTTGGAATTTGAACTGTGGAATTTCTCATAGTGAAATTCACAATTCACAATAAACTTTTTTTTTCATGATGCAGAAATTTTATGCGACTTCGTGAATAATTTCATCTATTGAATGAATACGTCAAGCTTCCAGACTTATCATTGCGTGCCAAATTTTGGCTTTTTGTTAATATTTTCTAATTACTTGTTATAAATATATTCATTACAATGCAATACGTGTACAATTTGTTGCGATTCAGTTTTTCATAAATTTAATTCAATACAATATGCGTTCTTTCCACAATATTTAACAGATAAAGGCCTGCTAAGCCTTTATATTGTCAGCAGGTGCTCTTTTTTTAGTGTCCACCGGATTTCCAATCAAGTATTAATACAAAAATCAAAGTAGAATAAAAAAATTAATGTTTTAGGTATATACCAGTATATTAGTCAGAAAACCGATTTCAATAAAATATATAAGAAAACAGATTTAAAACCAAAAATGTATTAAACCTAAATTATTTGTTAAAATAGTTGTTGGATTCATTTAAACGATTTACCCATTTAACCTTTACGACGAATCCTTTATTCTCAGTCCGTTCATGGCCCATTAGATGTAGGACCATATTTTCATTTATCTTCTATTCCTAAGATTGTATGCATAGAAATTGTTGCCATACACGAGGCTCTCCGTTAAAAAAAAAACCCCGGTCAAAGGAGACCCGTGTCTGACGAAACCATCAACACACACTGCATAATCTAGAAGGCTAACCACCCCTGCCGATGAGTAAAACGAGCTTGATTTTTGAGTCAATAGTTACAATTGTTTTTCATTGCAGATTTTTATCCGATTTGTTGATCTGTCAATAGATTCAATGCTCGCTGATGTACTCCTAAACAGGAGGTAGGTGATAAGGATGCCCGCAACTATTGCTAGGAAAAATTAAGGAGTTAATTTTGATTATTTCAGGACATTAATTGCTAATATTGAAAATGCATCGAATAGAATATTAAATTAAAGTGGCATCAAAAAAATAAGAGTAAAAAATCTTTTCACGACATTAACATTTGAATATGATCAATGATTACTCCCCCATTGGTTTGGTTGGCATGGTTCTTCTGCATATACTTTGTTATATTTGTTTCTTTAAAAGGCAATTTGAAACGTTTTTTCATCCGCTGGCATGTATGAATTAGAGTGGCATTGTATAACTGCCAAAACATGGAACTAGAAAATCACTCAGGTGAATCGCCTCCATATCGCCTCCTCAAATTCTAGACGCTATAAACGAACTCAATCTTTGGTGAATAGTACAGAAAATTTTTCTTACATCCTGAAAAAAATAACCGGCGCCGCTTTCCGATAATATAAAAATATCCACATCACATTACTTATCATTTCTCATTCCATAATTCATTTTAAATCAGATAATCTTTCGTTATCTAATACCATACTAACACACAATTCAATGATAATAGGTACGAGGGTAGAGACAGTTTCTTAAACCTAAACCTTTGTCTTAACTCACAGAGGAAAAAAATATACTGAGGACACAAGCATGAAATAACCGTGATGATGTGCATGCACGCTATTCCAAGCTTATTATACACGTTCATGACATGTTCTTGTTTACTTTTAGCGTCCTTGTCACAAAGTTTTATATATTTTTGGAATAAACACATCAGCTACTCATAATTCCGAACACTCCCGTTTTGAGAGAGAAAGGAGTAGATATAACAAATCCCATTGATTTACCTGTGGCTCTCCTCCATAATTTCTCAAACGGCTAGTCCTGAGCCGAGTCTTATAGATATTGCTCCTATTAGCCGCATGGTTAATTGCAAACTTTTGTTTCCTGGAAGCATCCAATGAGGAAGACAATTTTCTGGGTTGCCTTTCCGTTTCCTGGTTGTGAATTCCTTTGGATTTCGACATTTCCTAGAAAACATGGAGTGAACCCTATTTAGTACAGATTGGGGGTTCTTTTGCTAATTACCGAGGTAATGATTAACATTGATGGTGTTTCCATTACTACATCATAGTATTAACATTTTTACCTTTTATATTCGAAATAAGGTAGGTGGATCTCTGAAAAAGGGGTATCAATATCGCGAACTCAGCATAGCTGTCACCTTAAACTTATCATGTTTTCGACCCAGACCTATTATTTAATTCTCATATGTGTATCATTAGAAGACGGACCAGATTATCATGTATATCTAATTATTGAAAAATAGTGATTCAGCAAAAGTAGTAATAATTAGCTACTTTTTAGTCTTACCATCAGAGATTTGAAAAAAATATGATCGGAGTATAAAATCAATTTTGTGATAACTTAACATTTCTTCAATTCACAAAAAGATCCGTTAGAGATACGAGCATAAGATAACAGTCATGGCACGAAAAAAGCCATTCTACCCTCTATTCATAAAACTTCCTCCAATCTGGTTTAATATAGTGCAAATAATTCAAGGTATTCATTTAAAGCATAAAGGTTGTGACTTAAAAGTAGCATTATTCAAAGTTCAAATACCGCTCTTACTCCTGCAAAAACTAGGTATACATTGAACAGAGAAGCGATGCAGTAGAGTACCTTGCTATTGCCACTCACTTTCAAATCGTGATTTTGTCTCTATAAGACGTTACACTGCTGCAGATGATGTGCGACTTTGGAACGTTGCGTTGGCGAGGCAGGCGTAGTATTTTGATCCAAGTTCAGTTTACCGCATACTCTACCAATCCTCTCAGGTAAGATTTTTCGACAGCAGAGTATTTTCCTAGTCTAAATGATACTATTTACGATGAGCCAACGTGGACATTAAGAACGACATTTGAAAGACGGTAGACTATATATCATGTAAGAGATTGGCATTAATTCTAGTGAACTAGGTTTTGTTAAGCGTAAGATACAAAAGGTCCTCGGATGAAAAAGTGAAAGAGAGATGCTACTTCATTCTGGTTAAACCACACCTCAAATACGCCGCGAACATTTGAGACCCTGTTCATAAAAATTTAACCAAAAAAATTAATAAAATACAAATAAAAGCAGAACGCTTCGTTAATAACTGCTACAAGCAATCATATAGTGTCTCAAAACTTTTAGAGATATTAAGGTGGGAGTCCCTCGAGACTCGGAGGATACACGCCAGGCTTATGTGCTTGAGAAATTCAGAACTGGTGTGTTTCAGAACGACACAGAGAATATTCTCATGGCGCCTCGCTAGATTTCTATGTCTGACAGAAGCGATAAAACAAGAGAGATACTCTGCCGTACAGGTAGGTATAAAAACTGGTTCTATCCGCGCACAATAAGAGACCACAATAAAAACTGAGCTCCTATAAATACACTCCCATAATACACGTCACCACTTCACCTCCCAAAACCTTACATCTTTAGACAGCTGATGTCCTAACACCTCTTGCCACCCGCCCATGCGGCGACTCGCAGGGTAGTATGTAGATGTAGTTGTAAAATAATACTCCTCACCTTTCATAGTTGGTTTAGATTGTTAGTCATGGCCTTCCACAAAACGTAAACTACAACTTCTATTCGCTCTTCTATTTATTATCTTCAAATAGCTTGTGTATTGCTTTTAGCTGTGACTAAATTTCACCGATATTAGACTGTTATTCTTGTCAAATTACAGCTTCAAGTTTTTCTCTCGGTGCAATTATATGCCGTTGAAAAGTCAATGTCATCGTGATTAAATTGTTAATTAAATTATCGATTAATGGCCACAGAATCTCTCCTTTCCGTGTTTCATAATGATTTCATTTATAAACGCAACGTAGCTACTTGACATTGGGTTTTATTTACCAATACGCAATTACAATTGAAGCGCTCAAAAAGATTTGCCATAAAATTTCGTCTATTTATGTTATTCACAAACCTTTCATGACATTTTGGTGGAAACCTCAACCCAGATTTTGTTACAAACCCTGAAAATATATTGGAATCACCTAGACTGAGGGCGTAGTTGCAATTTAGATATTTGAAACATTAACGCCCATGTAATGATTGTCAAAAAATCACACGGCAGTTATGGGATTGTCATAGATTTAAGCGCAGCGAAATGTGTTCCAGATAATCCTCATTTTTGAACCATTTCTTCTTACGTTCAAGTTTAAGGTATTGGCTGCTCAGTTCTAAACAGAAACACAGAATATAAAAGAAAAAAAGCTTAATTTGCACGGACGCGGACGCCCAAGAATTATTTTTCCTTCTCCTTGCTTTTCTAAGTTGAAACAATAGTATGGGTTGCTATAATTTTTTAAAAATTTGGAAAAGAGTCGGAGATAAGCTCTTTTCCGCAGCAAATTTGATTTATTTTTCGGGGAGATTTGCTTTTTACTCGCAAAAACTGAAAAACCCTTACATGAATTCATTGGCAAAATTTAACATTTAAATAGTAATATTTGAGCTAAGTGTTGGTGGGGCGAGTAATTACTTTTTTATTGGCACCAGCTTCCTGCTTTATAGCTGATGGGAATTCAAAAGATCTTTAAATATTCAATTCAGAGGTCACCCACGTTCAGGGTTTTTGCCACACCTCACCATAAACACCTCAGAATATGACGCATAGTTACAAGATATATTTTTTGTGCCTCTGACACGGAAGCACACAATGTTACACTAATATTATTTTGGGAATTCAAAATCAAGTTTTTATCATAGGAAAACGGAGAAAATTTTAATTGATCGGCTTACATATGTTTAAATCAATTGATTTTTAAATCTTGTGGGTATGTCGGACAGTAAATAAAGATCTCATGGCAAAACTCTTTTTCGTTAAATCACTCTATCTGGAGATGTAAGAAAAATAAAAATCGTAAAAATTAAACTATCAAAAGCATTGAACATGTATACTTACACATCCTATCATCCGTTTTTACACTTAAATGATATTTATTCAACATCCAATTGAGTACGTATGCATATTGTTGTACCTGGTAATTTTTCTTTTTGACAATGCATAGAGACCATAAAAATATTGTACTTTAGAATATTTTTCAATAAATACATCATTAAAAATCAAATACTTAAAACATCAATATTTACGCATTCTGCTTCTGTATTTATATTTGAATGATAATTTTTCCACATCCCCCATAAAATGTGATATAATTATAACCATTAAAGAATTGTGATCGCGTTCTTTTTCTGAACAAATAAAACTGCCTATGATTTGCGAAATAATCTATGATAAAAAATAAATAAAATTTATAAGAATTTCGTATTAAATGTATTTTTAAATCAGTGTATAAACAAGACATTATTCTAAAAAACATTTTTTGGAGTCGTGTATAATTTTGCTACAGTGGACGTAAAAGCCATGCAAACGCACAAGACATACTACCTCTAACTTATAACGTCCTATACCTACTAATATTGGTATTTGTCCCTTTATATCATGTAACAGATTATGTTTTTGTCTAATTTTCGAAGAATAGTAATTTACCAATAGTATTTCTACATGGTATCATATTGCCTTACAATCAGAGGATTCAAAGGCATGTGGTAGGTGGGTAGAATTTAATATACAGGAAAAAATGTGCATCAAAGCTATTAGCAAATAATAACTGTCCCGACCTCAAAATCCAATCTTACGTGCACGACATGCACCTCCAAACTTCAATTATTTTATTTGATGCCTCTTATTAAAATTTGTATCTGAAACAGTCACAATTCTCACTCGTAAAAACAAAGTGTCATATCAGTGAGGATATATATTACACATGATATTGATTTACCTTCGATTTTTGCGAAACCATTTCTTTATGGCGTTTCCAGAGCACCATGTAAGGAATTTTGTATTTAATTGATGCACGGGTAATGGATAACTTCTCATTTTTTATGGCATGCAGAGCGGCTTCCATTTTTTTTGTATCCCAGGACTTTCTCTTTTCCTTCTTATCTTGATCTTCCGGTATTGCCTATAAATCATACAGTAAACCGTCTTTGATACTGATTTGAAAATACTCTGCTACAAATAGCTACACTTACATTATATCATCATTAGTATAAACATAGATAAATTATTCACTCGTGATTACAAAGAGTAACGTTATAGAGATAAGTGAAAGCATTATACATGTTATGATTTACCTTGGGTTTTCCGTAAATACTTTCCTTATGGTGATCCCCGGGCGTTGGTTCAGGATTATCGAGTTTGACAGTTGTTTGTTGGTTAGATAGATTTCTAATTTTATTGTCATCCAATGGGGCCAAGTGTACTTCTGTATCCCAGGATACTCTCTTTTTCTTGTCCGTTTTAGAGTCCGGTGTAGCCTTTAAAACGCAAAGGGAACACTCAGTAGAACAGAATTCAAGAGACTACACTGAAAATGATCACATTATAGTAATTCCTTTCTTTTTCTTGTTCATTCTGTGACACGGTCATTTGTTAAATTCAATGGTCGGAGCTAATCGCCAAAAGGGATAAAATAAAAAAGTCAGATAAGTGATAAAATACATAGGGCAAAATATAATAGGTATTTTAGATTTTTGTTTCACTAATAAATACCGTATTTACTCAGTGAATTAATTTATTATATAGCTAAAAAGAATATCAATTTTAGTTTTTGTATGGAATATACTTATTTAAAAATCAGTCGAAAAACTTAACGATATTCAAAACAGTATTTCTTCGCAGGCATGATTAATGCAAGCTACACAGGACGTAAATGCCAAGCTAAAGTCCACGGCATGCTATTGCTAACTTATAATGTCGTCGTATCCGATCAAATTTGGTGTTTGAAATGAAAAGCCACATTGAATCCAAAAATGTACATAATCACTCGTAATAACGAGTCGCATTCAGAGGAGAACGGTAGATTTTATTGCACATGATATGATTTACCTTCGATTGATGCCCAACCATTTCTCTATAGTGTTCTGAGAGCTCCATATATGGAATTTTGTATTTAATAGATGCACTGGTAATGGATAACTTCTCATTTCTAATGGCATAAATAGCTGCATACAATGCTTCCATATCCAAGGTTTTTCTCTTTTTTTTCTTCCGTTGAACTTCCGGCAATGCCTAAAAAATACATAAATTCATATTTAGAACAGATTTACAGAAACTCTGCTACAACGGTCATCCTCGCAGAATTTTACATTAATATATCGTATGATAAACATTTTGGCCATGATTTTCCCGTCATTTCCTTGAATGATCTCTGCAAAAAAGGTGTATCTTTATCTGGATATGCGGAACAGTCCCGCCATCAGATTATCATGCCATTTACCCAGACCCTTTATAATCAATTCGTTCATGGCCAATTAGAAGATGGAATAGGTTTTTATTTTCCCCTTCTTTTAAAACATCAGAGGTATAGCAATGGTTGCCATAAATATGTCTCCCGTTAAAAGAACCCGTTATCCCTGGAAACCCATGTCAACCGAAACCATCAACCAATATTGCATATTTATTAATAATGAACAAACAATAAGGCAAGGCACACATGCACATGAGTGAAACGGCTTTGAATTTGCATACAGTAGTATAATAAAATTATTTTTCCAAATTTTTATCCGATTAGTTGGCCAATCAAAAGATTAAATTATATTATATTCCTAAACGAGAAGTAGGAGGATAATGATGCCTGCAACCGTGTCGACAAAGAAGCACAGAATAATTTTTTCGGTTTATTCCGGACATTATTGATAATCCTGATTATTCGAGGATGGATTGATCAGTTATCAATTAGCAATTTAAATTAAAGTGGCATATCCACAATCACAGTGGTTCGTATTTTCACGACAATAGATGTTGACTATAATCCATTCACTATATTCACGCTCCAATTTAATTGTATAAGTGAGGCTCATCTCTTTGTACTCTGTTTAACGTAAGCCATGAATTAGAGCAGTAATATCTAACTGCATATTTTGCGAATGGAATTAAACACTCAGGAAAATGACTTGAATTACGCATCTCGAAATTTTTAGCCGCCTCAAATGAAGATAATATTTGGTAAATATTGCAGACAATTTTTATCACATCTAGTAGGTAGAACAAGTATATATTTCTGTAAATTTAAAAATAATATGTCTTATTTTGTAGCCTTTCTTGTTTGATAGACATGCTTCTCGTAAATTTAAGCGTCCTTGTCACATATTTATACATTTGTTCAGTATTCGTAATCGCATCAGCCGTTAATTGTTATAAAAGTGCCATTTGAAGAGAGATAGGTTATTGATAATGTCGTTGCTTTACCTTCGGCTTTCCTTCACCATTCGTCAGATGTTTTGTCCTGAGTCGAGATTCCAGGATATTATCCTCATTAATTAAATGGTCAATTTGTATCTTTTTATTCCTCTCAGAATCCATAGTGGTAGAAAAATATCTAGGTTTCCATTCCTCGTCGTGACTCTCATTCTTCTTCGGTATCGACATATCCTGTAGAAAATAGAGTAATCCCTCATTGGTACAGATTGAAAAGGAATGCAAATGATCATTCTTGCTGGAAATCTCCTTAAACACATCTTAAATTAAAAATATTCCCACCCTGGTTCTGCTTCGCTTTGCATTAAGATAAATCATATATAACATATAGAAAGCCCTATTTATTACAGATTTAAAGAGACTGTAATTCAAGTAATTACCATTACTTTATGTTTTACCACTTCACTATATCATTAACATTTTACTCCGTTTTGTCCGTTATCAGGCAGATTGATCTCTGAAATTAAAGTAACCCTACGTTTACCAGGCGCGTAGCCAGACTTTGATTTCGGGGGTGGAGGGTTTCCGAAGAGTGAACATGTTAATTGTTGCCTACCAAGCAGGGACGAGTTGATTTCGCCTGATTACATTGAGAAGATGAATGGTAAGAACTTCCCAAAGAATAGAAATAAGAAAGAAAAGGAAGAGGCGGCGAATAGCGAAATACTAGAAGGTGCGGTTAGTCATAAATGAATGCAACCTTTTTAATGCATTCTGTTTCAATGCATTGCTTGCTTATATCAGAGAAGCTGCGATATATGAAAAACATGATGAAAACATCGAGGATTATGTCAGGTGTACAGGGATTGTCCAAGTAAATGTACTGGAGAGTAAGATCATTAAGTCTGTTCTGCGCACAGCAAGTTCTTAAATAATTCTTCAAATATCTGAGAGTTGAAGAAAAATGTTCTGCTGTTGCAATTGTTACTGGCAGGACACAAAAAATTCTCCAGCATTGGTCGCACCGATTGGAAGATGTCGTTAAGACAAACCTACAGAACCCGAGGGCCGAGAGCCAGAAAGAACGCAAATTTAACATACTGTCGGCCAACGAAGGGTTACAAAATAACAATGACAAAAGCCAATGAACGAAAATTTCGACGAAATCGCTATTACTTAAGAAATGTATAATGATATGTTTTCAGAAAAAAAGAAGAGTGCCATAAGAGCGTCTAAAGCATTTCTTGGTGGGTCTGCAAATTTGGACAAATGCCGACGGTACAATGTCATTTCACCAAGAAACTTGTCTTCTCAACAATCAAGGTAATCTGATTACGTTGCAAGCAGGGTTTTGGCCTTTGCAGGAGGCATCAGAATTAAAGCCCTAGCTGCAGGCCTCTTCATTAGGTAAAAGACAACTGAAGCACGTCAGGAGATTGCGATGTGTCAGCAGTCTTTCATCTTTCTGAAGAAGAATGAAGTCCCATAAAGGAATAAATACTGCCTGCCTGAAATATTCCTCAGGGATTGAGGCAGGGGTATCAACCCTGTATAGTTGACGGGAACATCGGTGAGGGACTTTAATTTCCTGTTCCAGTCCTGTCAAAGCAATGGCATGGCAATGGACGTCACGTGCTATCAGGGACAAAAGAAACTAACCTGGCGTGCCAGATGACGAGTGTTGTCCAGCTTCGTTTCTTTTATCCCTAATAGTACAGTAAGGAGGCAACAACAGTGAATACGGACCTTTGGATTTCAAAGATCCGTTTTCACCGCGCTGCTGCGTAAAGCAAATTATAGAGAAAGCACATAACTGTGAGAGTTATCTATAAAAGCAAAGAAAAACTAGCGACGAGTAAGTACCTGTAGCTTCATGCCAAACTCTAGTGGAAACCTTGAGAAAATGCTCAGTAGAATCGTCTTGCATTTACTGCAAAGCACCTTGGGCAGTGTCAGCTAGAGACATTGCCTGAGCAAGATCCATGAGTTTGGTCTGAAGTTTGTGACTCAAGGGGAGGCTTATAAAAAAAACTTCGGCAACAACATGCACATCAATGAGAAACTTTCCGTCTTGTATGGACCTTTGCAACGTACTTGCAGTCGAGATGGAATCCTTGTCAGTTCAGATTGATATGACGTGATCCAGAGCTTGAAGAACAGAGCTGAGAAGTTCAATGGAGGAGATTACTGAATTGTGTCTCTCAACCCAACGATTGGTACAAAGTTTCTTCAAGCGAGGGGCTGTAGTTTGAGGCTTCAACCCTTCTATTGCCTTCTGCAATTCGTTGTTTCTCTTAGGACACCTGAAGAAGTCGTACGCAGACACCACAACAGCCATGCAATTCGTAATGACTAGAAAACCACATGCATCAGAAACTGCAAGATTGAAGCTGTGAGAACTGCAATGTACATAAATGGCAAGAGGGTTCTTAGCTCTGATATAAGCTTGTACACCCTGAAAGCGAGAGCTCATTCAACTAGCACCGTCGTAGTCCTGCCCAAACACGTATTTTATGTCTATGCCCATGCTGATTAGAATATTGATAATGGCATCAGCTAATGCTACTCTCTTGAATCTGTTACAGGAACAAAAATTAGGAAGACCTCCTTCACCTTATTATTGTTAAGTAACGTATGCATATCACAATCCTCTATCATGGATTTTACTCTTCTTTTATTTTCTTCGACCTGAAAGGAGTAACTCGCGGTAAAGTAATAGCCATTTCAAGACATATGAAAATCAAATCAGTTCAGAGCAAGGATAACCTTTACATTATCTCTCGCTTTCAATCTATCAGCAATGAATATCTCTAGTATCAGCAGCCTCAATGTCCACTTCTCACGTTAAATCATCCAGAGGTAAAATAGTCCCCCATTCGGATCTCCGGGCGGGGACAACTGGAGAGGTTACATTGAATAAAACTAGACTACAGCGGAAAATAGGAACGTGGAATGTAAGAACACTATTACGCACCGGGAAACTAGAAAACTTAAAATTAGATTTGGGTAAGCTACAAATAGATATCCTTGGAATAACAGAAATGAGATGGCCTCAAGCAGGGGACTTCTGGAGCGGAGGTTATCGAATTATCCATACAGGTACGGCCGCAGATAGACCAGGGCAAGCAGGGGTGGTGATTATAATGAACAAAATTTGGGGAAACAAAATTAAAGGGTATGTGCAATACAATGAGAGAATTATCCTAGTCAGACTTAGCACGGAAATAATGACACTGTGATAATACAAGTATATATGCCTACCACGCAAGAGGAAGATGACGCAATAGAGAAGATCTATGAAGAACTTGACAACATTATTACCAGAATAAAGTGTGAAGACAATCTTATAATTATTCGGGACTGGAGTGCAACTATTGGTGAGGGGAAAGGAGGAAATATGGATGGCTGCTTTGGACTAGGCACCAGGAACAAAAGAGGTGAGAGAATGGTAGAGTTCTACCCTAAGCATAAAATGGTGGTAATCAACACCATGTTTCAGCATCATCCCAGAAGAAGATACTCATGGAGAGCTCCTGGTGACATAAGGAGAGCATACGTAGATTATATCCTAGTAAGAGAGAGATTTATAAATCAAGAGAAAGATAGTAAAAGTTACCCAGACATTGAGAGCGATCATAACCTTGTTCTGATGAACTGTGAACTTCAGTTCAAGAAATTGAAAATAAAGGAAAGAAGATACTGGCAAGTAGTGAGATTGAATGAAAGATCCGAGAAAAAACAATTTGAAGAAGAAAAAGACAAACTATCTAAACATATAACAGAGGAGACTAACCTAGATATAAAATGGAGCGCAATAAAAGAGAATATACATTACAATGCGGACCTTGTATTGGGTAGAGACAAGTTGGAACCAAGGAAGGAATGGATAAGCGAAGAAGTTATAGAATTGATAAAAGAAAAAAGTATGTTCAAGAACTCAAAGGAAGAACAGGGTAAAATAAAATATAGAAGACTACGAAATAAAATTTATAAACTAGCTCTAAGAGACAAGAAAGTATGCAGTAACTATGTGCAGAGATAAACTCCTTTATGAAAACAGGCCAAATAGATAGGGCATACGGTGAAATCAAAAAGTTTATGGGGATAAAAAGCTCAAGGCAATGAGTAGGTATTATGGATAAGAAAGGCACACTTGTCTATGAAGGAGAAGTAGCTAACAGCTGGAAAGGGTACCTTGAAATCTTATACGGAGAAGAAGAAAATCAAGAGAGTCCAATTGAGCCAGAAGATGAAGTAGGAAAAGAAGATAAAGGAGACCCTACAATGATGGAACAATTCCAGAAAGCAGTAGGAAATTAGAAAAATAAGAAAACACCGGGACTGGATGAAATACCTAGTGAACTCATAAAACTTTGTGGAGAGAAGATGAAAAGGGAACTATATCAAATTGTTTGTAAAATATGAGAGACATGAGATATGAGAAATTTGCCGGAAGATTTCACTAAGTGCATAATAGTACCGATACCCAAAAAGAACAATTCACAAAAATGTGAGGACTATAGAACACTTAGCCTTGTGTGTCATGCGTCAAAATATTCACAAAAATTGTTCATAATAGAATTGAATAAAATCATACAAGAGCAACTAACAGAAGATCAGTATGGCTTTCGGAAGGGAATCGGTACAAAAAAAGCAGTCTTAGCACTGAGACAAATAATAGAAAAACAGATGCAAAAAAGCAAAACAACATTTATTTCTTTCATTGATCTGGAAAAAGCTTTCGTTAATGTTAATTGGAACACGCTATTTCATATATTAAAGAAAGGTGGAATTAAATTTAGAGAAAGAAGACTTATGTTTAGTTTCTACAAAAATGAAAAACGAGTTGTTAGATGTGGCTCAAAGGTAAAGGAAGCAAGAATTAGTAAGAGTGTTAGAAAAGGGTGCTTCTTATATCCTTATTTATTCAATTTGTATGTACAGGACGCTAGAGTCAGAATAAGAGAAGAGTTAGAAGAGACAGAAGTTGGAGTAAAAGTGAATGGGGAGAGAGTGGACATGCTTAAATTCGCGGATGATATAGCTGTGCTAGCAGAATGTGAGGAAGGTCTGCAAAAAAATATTGAATAAACAGGGTATGTAATCAACAGGGTAATGAAAAATTATTACAACATGAATATTAACAAACCTAAGACAAAGGTTCTAATCTGCGACAAAAACAAAAACATAACAGCCAATGTAAAATTGGAAAATGTTACCCTTCAACAAGTGAAAGAATTTAACTACTTAGGGAGTAAAATAACGTGGGATGGAAAAAGTGCGAGAGATATAAAATGCAGAATCAACCAAGCGAAGCTAGCATTCAATGAAAGAAAACTCTACTAACGTCAAAAAGCATTAGTTTAGAGATAAGGAAAAACTTAATGAAGACCTACGTGCGGAGGGTTACGCTATATGGATGCGAATCGTTGACTGTGGGGAAAAGTGAAATGAAAAGACTGTTATTCTTTGAAGCATGGTGTTACAGAAGAATGCTGAAAGTAAGCTGTACAGAAAGGAAAACGAATAAAGAAATCTTTGAAAAAACTCAAGAAGAAAGAAGCATAGTAAGAATAAGTAAAGAAAGGAGAGATAAACATAGTGGACATCTACTACGGCACGATAATCAAGTGAAAAGGATAACTGAAGGAAAAATTGAGGAAAAAACTGCAGAGGAAGGCCCCGACTAGACTTCATGAGCCAAATTATGAAGGGTATGAATTGCAGAACATACTTTGAACTTATTCGAAAAGCTGAGAAGAGAGATGAATGGAGGTCTGCTGCCAACCAACTCAAGGGTTTAAACAGGAGAGAATATCTCGCTTAAGGGCGGAATCGATTTGGGCAGATATTAAATCTTGTTGCAACGGTCTTGAAATGAGGCGCAGATATCCTTGCGTCATTGTGGAGTTGAGAGTTCAGGTGACGTTTAAACATTTCCTTAGCAACTTTCCTCTTGCAGAGTTTTGAATTGACAAGTTGGCTACCTAGTTCATGACTTCTCTTCCCACACCCAGTGTTGGCCGCAAACACGGAACACCAGAGAGCATCGCCACAGAACTCAACAGTCAATCGTTCATTCGAGGATTTGTGACCTGGATCATGAGTTTCTCGCTCAAATGCATGGGTTCTTGACGGCAAACATTTCCAATACAACCGATCTTGTTGGCATTGTAGATCTGATGGAATTCATAATGCTCCTTTATCATAAATTATTGAAATTCCTCACGAAATGCATTAACAGCGGCAGTGTTGGCAAGAGTCATTCTTCTCGAGTTCATGAATGCCATGCCTCTCTTTGAATCTGGTGAGCCACCCTGGTGAAGCATTAAGCTCACCTTGTGATCCAAATTTATTTTGAAAAACTTCGCTGTCTCTGTTACAACAGCCTCAGATAGAGGTGTGCCTTCAGCGCGTCTCTAGGTAAACCAATGAAGAGGGGTGGAGTCTACCTCTTCGTATTAAAGTTTTTTTTTATGGATTTGCGCTTTGAAAGTCCTGCAGCATGGTGATAATTCCTAGCATACTCCATGAATTTGGTTTTATATTTTTCAATAACGCGTTCCGTTTAAACTTTAATGCCATAATCTCTAGATAGTTTTATCCTCAGTTCTCATTTCTCGAGTCTGTCAATTCGTTTAAGTTTCTCTTTCACTGTCAGCACAATTTTCATATTTTTATAAGCTATGATATCCAGCTACGGGCTAACGACTTATTCACCTGCCGAATAAAATAACAATGGCACATGGATGAGGACATCTCCATGGATACGATGTAATCAGGAAAGAGAATTCTCTTCCCTGATGTGACTGAGTGAAGCTGGGTACACAGGGCGGAATAAGTCTCGGAAGAGGAAAAGCCAATAACAGACCGGCAGAGAGGAGCCGAGGAATTTTGCTTTTTGAGAACGAAATGTGACGTCAAAACATAGAAGAAAGAAGGAAACAAAATAAATGAAGCGGGAAATAAACAAAAGGAGAAAAAAATGTCCCATTTCGTATTTGGAAGACTTTAAATCCGACATTAAGAAACCTCCTTTGACGCTACTTTACTGATTTTGATCTCGCTTTTTTGAAATCACTCTATAAGCCCTTACAAGTGATCAGTTTCGTGCGGTATGTATATTCGACCATGGTCTTCATTTGGGATTATAATTATTAGGAGTTTATTTTCGTACCCTTTTCCTTTCATCGAGACGAAGTCTTCCTTTTATCAGACAGAAGGAGAGCTGCAGTTGAAGCGTTTCACACATAGTAGGCGGCGGGTCCGCCCCTTAACCGGCCAATCGACTTGTGATCGGCTGGATTCTTTACTGTTTTCCGCGCCCTTTTTCCGTCAACTTGAGAAGCAATCACTTCATCGAAATATTGTCGCCTACGTCTGCTCAATTATGCCGAAAAAAGTAACCATCAAAAAGTAACCAAGTTACAAAGGTTGCAGTTGTAGATGAGACCTCTCATGTTTGATTATGGGTAAAGAAAATCCCAGTTTCCCCAGGACCCCGTCCACCGCAAGAAGCTACCGCTCACTACCAACCACGATACGCGATATGCAGCAGCGCCGCAACCTTTGGAC
Organism: Ceriagrion tenellum; assembly: GCA_963169105.1. Lineage (NCBI taxonomy): Eukaryota > Metazoa > Arthropoda > Insecta > Odonata > Coenagrionidae > Ceriagrion > Ceriagrion tenellum. The sequence goes on from OY720633.1 coordinate 80,261,742, forward strand.
GTACCACAGGGCTAAAAACTAAAAGAATCGCTATATTGCGATGAATATTTTACTATTCCACACTCTCTCAGTCTACAGTCTCGGTTATAGTAGTTTGCTCGAGCGAACTTTGAAGCGAAAGATGAAATCATTACGGTCAACAGAAAGAAAGTGTTTAATGTTTGAGTTATAATTTATTCTCTCTCTCATTCTCCCCCATTCTCTTCTTTTCTCTTCCACTATTTTTCTCCTTTTTCCTTCCTCTCTTGTTGTCTCTTTTTCCTCACCGTCGCAAAATATCGGGGGTGGGAGTGGGGTTTAACCCCAACCCCCCCTGCCCCCTGGATACGCGACTGGCGTCTACTACTCTCGTTCACGAACCATTTTCTTTCAAGTTGAAGCATCATCGTCACTTATTCATTTAAATATTTGGGAATCATAATCATATTAGCCACTACAAAATCCAAACAATCCTGTTCTATGAGATAAAGGTGGAGATTTTACTAATAATATTTATTTACCTGCGGCTTCCCTCCATCATTTCTCAAATTGCTGGTCCTGAGCCTAGTCTTCAGGATGTTACCACCCGTAGCTGCCTGGTCATCAGTCATCCTTATTCCCCTGACAGACTCTATTGTGGGAGAAAAATTTCTTGGTTCCCATTCCACGTCCTGGTTGTGCTTCCCTTCGCTTTTCGATGAATACTTTTAAACATACAGAAAGCCCATTTTATTACATATTAAAAGACACTGATTTTCAATTGATTGCCTTCGCTACATGTTTTATTACTACATTATAGCATTAGCATTTTACTCCGTTTTGTCTGTAATTCTCAATTCTCGTTCACGTACTATTTTTTTTAAATTCAATGGTACTCGTCACTAATTGATATATATTTGGGATTCATAATCATATTTGCAACTGGGAAATCTAAACAATTCCTTTCAATTAGACAAAGATAGAGATTTTTACTAATGGCATTAATTTACCTGTGGCTTGTCTCCATCATTTCTTAAATGGCTGGTTCTGAACCTTGTCTCCGGGATGTTATACTCAGTAGCCACATTGTCATGTGTATTCATTTTTTTCCTGGCAGCGTCTATGGTTGCAGACAATTTTCTTAGTTCCCATTTTATGTTGTGGGTCTGCTTACCTTTGGATTCCAAAATATCCTATAATACAAAAAGAGCTATGGTCTGCACAGAATGAAAGGAATTTCTTTGCAAATGATTACCTTTGCTGGAAGTTTCCATTGTTACAACTGAGCATATAGATACCTCTACTTCACATTTTGTTCACAATTGGCCAAAAAGATCTCTAAATATGTGTATCGATAGCTTGACATCAGGAAAGCTGCCATCTTCTAAATATCGCGCTATCGAACTATAACCATTAATGAATATTTGTATCCTCCAATTGGATGACGGAAAAGATTATATTTTCATCTTCATATCGAAAAATAGTGATTTACCAATAGTATTCATACGCGGTATCAAATTTCCTCACAATCAGAAGATTCAAAAACATGTCATAGGTGGGTAAAATCAGGTATGTGATTTATAATAAATTTTTTAAATTAACAGGAAAAAAGTACATCACAGGTATTGGCCAAAAAAAACTGCCATGCCGTCAAAACCTAACCTAACGCCCACAACATGCGCTCCTAAGCTTCAAACATTAAAATTTGTGTCTCTTATGAAATTCGTATCTGAAACATAGTCACATTCCTCACGTGGAAAAACAAAGTGTCATACCAGAGAGGAGAGAGGCAGATGTATTGCACATGCTATATATTTACCTTCGATTTTTCTTTAACCATTTCTTTACGGCGTGTCCAGAGCACCATGAAAGGAATTTTGTATTTAATTGATGCCTGGGTAATGGATGAATTCTCATTTCTTATGGCATACAGAGCGGCTTTCATTTTTTCTATATCCCAGGACTTTCTCTTTTCCTTCTTGTCTTCATCTTCCGGCATTGCCTATAAAACATACAAAAACCTTCTTTGATACAAATTTGAAAATACTCTGCTACAAATGGCTCCACTTACAGCATATCGTCATTAGTATAGACAAAGATACATTAGTCACTCGTGATTTCAAAGAGTAACGTTACAGGGAATGGTGGAAGCATTACACATTACGGTGGTTCGAAAGAAAACTTTTCTCGCAAGTCGTTTACCGAGGGGTGCCAAACCTAATCTTTTGCTATGACTAGGAAGTACGCACGATATTATTGCGCAGGGTTGAATCCTTCCACTATAACCTGACAAAGAATGAGTATTTACGCACATTTTCAGGAATTATCGACCTTTTAAGGGTTTTTCCTCCATATTTCTTGAAATCATTTTTGTAAATTTTTACTCTCACTATGAGAAATAGAAAATAGTTCATTTAACACATTTCAGTTGATATTTAGGGTATATATGATGTAAAATGTTTATTTCAGAGTATTGAAGGTCGAATTTTCACTCATTTTTAAGTATTTTTCATGAGTTTTCGAAATTCAGCCAAAATTTTGTTTTTTATCAAAAAACAGTCTACTACCTCTCGATCTTTAAATCAGCTTTCATAATAAATTTGGACCATTTAAATCCATGGATTGGGAAAAATACGTCAATAGAAAATGTAAGGCCACTTTTTCATGTATGATTAAATTCATTAAATGCGCGCGTATACTTGTATGGTCATATACTGAAACGCGCCAGTCGATCATCAAACTTACTTTAAGTATCAACAGAAATCAGCTGTATAAATTCAAACCATAATTCAAATAAACGGTTTAATAAATTTTTAAAAATTCATCAACTGCGATTAATGTGATTGCGTGAAACTACGTACCGTACGTAGCTATGGTGAATATTTAAGAGCTCAATTTCGACAGTTTTTACACTTTTAGTATATAGTATGTTAAAAAAGTGAAAGGTGATTTCGATACACTGACTAAAAAATGGTGAATTTAGTACAACAATCCCTCACGTGAATGTGTGCCGAGTAAAGCAAAATGAATTTAATCATAGATAAAAAAGTGGCCTTACATTTTCTATTGACGTATTTTTCCCAATCCATGGATTTAAATGGTCCAAATTTATTATGAAAGCTGATTTAAAGAACGAGAGGTAGTAGACTGTTTTTTGATAAAAAACAAAATTTTGGCAGAATTTCGAAAACTCATGAAAAATACTTAAAAATTAGTGAAAATTCGACCTTCATACTCTGAAATAAACATTTTACATCATATATACCCTAAATATCAACTGAAATGTGTTAAATGAACTATTTTCTATTACTCATAGTGAGAGTAAAAATTTACAAAAATGATTTCAAGAAATATGGAGGAAAAACCCTTAAAAGGTCGATAATTCCTGAAAATGTGCGTAAATACTCATTCTTTGTCAGGTTATAGTGGAAGGATTCAACCCTGCGCAATAATAACGTGCGTACTTCCTAGTCATAGCAAAAGATTAGGCTTGGAATCCCTCAATAAACGATTTGCGAGGAAAGCCTTTCTTCGAACCACCCTATTACACATGTTATAAATTACCTTGGATTTTCCGGAAACACTTTCTTCATGGTGATACCCGGGCGTTGTTTCAGGATTATCGCCTTTGACAGTTGTTTGTTGGTTAGATAGCTTTCTAATTTTATTGTCATCCAACGGGGCAGAATTTACTTCTGTATCCCAGGATACACCCTTTTCCAATGTCATTTGGGAGTCCGGTATTGCCTTAAAAACACAAAGGGAACGCTCATTACAAGGGAATGCAAGAGACTACACTTAAAATTATCACACTATAGCACCTTTATTCCTTTTTTGTTCATCCTGTGACACCATCATTTTTAAAATTTAAATGCTAAAATAAAATATTTTAAAAAATGATGCGCGCCAATCCCCAAAAGCGGAAAAAAACATAAGTTAGATGAAATATAAATGTCATTGCGAGAATTTTGTATTACCAACGAAACCCGTATATATTCTGTGAATTAATATGTTATAAAGTAAAAATGGATTTCAATTTTATCTTCTGCATGATTAATATATTTTGAAAAATTAAATGAAGACTTAAATGTTACTCAAAGTAGTATTTCTTCGCAGGCATGGTTAACGCAATTACCTACGAACTGAACTCTAAGCTAAAGTCCACGGCATGCTATTGCTAACTTGTAATACCCTTATATCTCCTTGTTATTGATAAATGAAATAATAATCCACATTGAAACCAACAATGTACATAGTCTCTGTTAATTACTAGCTGTGCCGTAAGAAGAAATGTAGAATTGATTACACATGGTATTGATTTACCTTCGATTGTTGTCCAACCAATATTCTATAGTGTTTCCAGATCACTGCATATGGAATTTTGTATTTAATAGATGCACTGGTAATGGATAACTTCTCATTTCTAATGGCATATATAGCTGCACACAATGCTTCCGTATCCAAGGGTTTTCTCTTTTTTTTCTTCTGTTGAACTTCCGGCAATGCCTTTAAAATAGAGAAATCCATCTTAGGAACAATTTTACAGAAACTCTGCTACAACGGTCATCCTCGCATGATTTTACATTAATATATCGTATGATAAACATTTGGCCACGATTTTCCCGTCATTTTCTTGAATGAACTCTGCAAAAAATGTGTATCTAATTCAAGATATGCGGAACAGTCCTGCCGTCAGATTATCATGCCATTTACCCTGACCCTTTATATTCAATTTGTTCATGGCCAATTAGAAGATGGAATAGGTTTTTATTTATCCCCTTCTTTTAAAATATCAGAGGTATAGCAACGGTTGCCATAAATTATGTCTCCCGGTAAAAGAACCTGTTCACCCTGGAAACCCATGTCAACCGAAACCATCAACCAATATTGCATATTTATTAATAATGAACAAACAATAAGGCAAGACACACATGCACATGAGTGAAACGGCTTTTAATTTGCATACAGTAGTATAATAAAATTATTTTTCCAAATTTTTATCCGATTAGTTGGCCATTCAAAAGATTAAGTGCCCCCTATTATTATCCTAAACGCGAAGTGGGAGGATAATGATGCCTGCAACCGTGTCGACAAAGAAGTACAGAATAATTTTTTCGGTTGATTCCGGAAATATATTATTCCAGGATGGATTGATCAGTTATCAACACAGTGATTTGTATTTTCACGACAATAGATGTTGACTATAATCCATTCACTATATTCACGCTCCAATTTAATTGGATATGTGAGGCTCATCTCTTTGTACTCAGTTTAACGTAAGCCTTGAATTAGAGCAGTAATACCTAACTGCATATTTTGTGAATGGAATGAAACGCTCAGGAAAATAACTTGAATTACTCATCTCGAAATTTTTAGCCGCCTCAAATGAAGACAATCTTTGATAAATATTGCAGACAATTTTTATCACATCTAGTAGGTAGAACAAGCATTGATTTCTGTAAATTTAAAATAATACGTCTTATTTTGTAGCCTTTCTTGTTTAATAGACATTCTTCTCTCAAATTTAAGCGTCCTCGTCACATATTTATACATTTGTCCAGTATTCGTAATCGCATCAGCCGTTAATAGATATTTAAGTACCATTTGAAGAGAGATAGGTTATTTATAATGGCGTAGATTTACCTTCAAGTTTCCTTCACCATTCGTCAGATGTTTTGTCCTGAGTCGAGATTCCAGGATATTATCCTCATTAATTTCATGGTCACTTGATATCTTTTTATTTCTGTCAGATTCCATAGCGGCAGAAAAATATCTAGGTTTCCATTCCTCATCGTGACTCTCATTCCCCTTCGGTATCGACATATCCTGTACAACATAGAGGAATCCCTCATTGGTACAGATTGAAAAGGAATGCAAATGATCATTCTTGCTGGAAATTTCCTTAAACATATCTTAAATTAAAAATATTCCCACCCTTGTTCTGCTATGCTTTGCATTAAGATAAATCCTATATAACATACAGAAAGCCCTATTTATTACAGATTTAAAGAAACTGCTATTCAAGTAATTACCATTGCTAGATGTTTTACCACTTCACTATAGCATTAACATTTTACTCCGTTTTGTCCATTATCAGGCATATAGATCTCTGATATTTAGTATTCCTACGTCTACTACTCTTGTTCACGAACTATTTTTTTTCAAGTTGAAGCTTTATCAGCACTTATTAATACAAATATTTGGGAATTATATTCGTATTAGCCACTACAAAATCCAAACAATCCTGTTCTATGAGATGAAGGTGGAGAACTGACTAATGTTATTTATATCCCCGCGGCTTCCATCCATCATTTCTCAAATTGCTGGTCCTGAGCCTAGTCTTCAGGATATTACCGCCCCTAGCTACCTGGTCATCTGGCATCCTTTTTCCCCTGAAAGACTCTATTGTGGGAGAAAAATTTCTTGGTTCCCATTCCACGTCCTGGTTGTGCTTCCCTTCGCTTTTCGATGAATACTTTTAAACATACAGAAAGCCCATTTTATTACATATTAAAAGACACTGATTTTCAATTGATTGCCTTCGCTACATGTTTTATTACTACATTATAGCATTAGCATTTTACTCCGTTTTGTCTGTAATTCTCAATTCTCGTTCACGTACTATTTTTTTTTAATTCAATGGTACTCGTCACTAATTGATATATATTTGGGATTCATAATCATATTTGCAACTGGGAAATCTAAACAATTCCTTTCAATTAGACAAAGATAGAGATTTTTACTAATGACATTAATTTACCTGTGACTTGTCTCCATCATTTCTTAAATGGCTGGTTCTGAACCTTGTCTCCGGGATGTTATACTCAGTAGCCACATTGTCATGTGTATTCATTTTTTTCCTGGCAGCGTCTATGGTTGCAGACAGTTTTCTCAGTTTCCATTTTATGTTCTGGGTCTGCTTACCTTTGGATTCCAAAATATCCTATAATACAAAAAGAGCTATGTTCTGCACAGAATGAAAGGAATTTCTTTGCAAATGATTACCTTTGCTGGTAGTTTCCATTGTTACAGCATAGCATATAGATACCTTTATTTCACATTTTGTTCGTTATTGGTCAAATAGATCTTTAAATTGTGTATCGATGTCTCGACATCAGGAAAGCTGCCATCTTTTAAATGTCACGCTATCGACCTATAACATTATTGAATATTTGTATCTATCCCATTGGATGAGGGAACAAATTATTTCTTCATCTACATATCGAAAACTAGTGATTTACCAATAGTATTCATGCGTGGTATCTAATAGCCTTACAATCAGAGGATTCAAATACATGTGGTAGGAGGGTAAAATCAGGTTTGTGATTTATAATCATTTTCATAATTTACAGGAAAAACGTACATCACAGGTATTAGTAAAAAATAACTGTCATAACGTCAAAACCTAACCTAACGTCCACGACATGCGCCTCCAAACTTCAATTATTTAATTTGGTGCCTCTTATTAAAATTGTTGTCTGAAACATAGTCACAATTCTCACTCGTAAAATCAAAGTGTCATATAAGAGAGGAGAGAAGAATATATATTACACACGATATTGATTTACCTTCGATTTTTGCCAAACCATATCTTTATGGCGTTTCCAGAGCGCCATGTAAGGAATTTTGTATTTAATTGATGCACGGGTAATGGATAACTTCTCATTTTTAATGGCATTTAGAGCGGCATCCATTTGTTCTGCATCCCAACACTTTCTCTTCTCCTTATCTTGATCTTCCGGTATTGCCTATAAAACATACAGTAAACCTTCTTTGATACTAATTTGAAAATACTCTGCTAAAAATAGCTACACTTACATTATATCATCATTAGTATAATCATAGATATATTATTCACTCATGATTACAAAGAGTAACGTTATAGAGACAAGTGAAATCATTAAATGATATAAAAAGTAGTATTTCTTCGTAGGCAAGGTAAACGCAATTACCTACGAACTGAACTCTAAGCTAAAGTCCACGTATGCTATTGCTAACTTGTAATATCCTTATATCTCCTTGTTATTGATAAATGAAATAATAATCCACATTGAAACCAACAATGTACATAGTCTCTGGTAATTACTAGTTGTGCTGTAAGAAGAAATGTAGAATTTATTACGCATGGTATTGATTTACCTTCGATTGTTGTTCAACCAATCTTCTATAGTGATTCCAGAGCACCGAATATCGAATTTTGTATTTAATAGATGCACTGGTCATGGATAACTTCTCATTTCTAATGGCATATATAGCTGCACACAATGCTTCCATATCCAAGGTTTTTCTCTTCTTTTTCTTCTCTTGAACTTTTGGCATAGCCTATAAAACATACGGTAACCCTTAATTAGAACAGTTTTAAAGGAACTTTGCTGCAAAGATCACCCTTTCAGGTTTTTGTCATTAATATCTCATGTCATAAAAGTTTTGCTTACGATTTTCCCGTCATTCCGTTGATTGATCTCCGTAAAAGGGGAGTATTTAAATCTCGACTCGCACAAAAAGCTTCATCTATCTAATTCTCATGTCATTTAACCTGATTTATTACATTCAGTTGGTTCATGGCCCATTTGGGGATGGACAAAATTATCATTTCTCCCTGATTTTTTGAGATTAGAGATATGGCAATAGTTTCTCTGCGTTAGGCCCTCCGTTTAACGAAACACCGTTCAACGGTATCCCGTGCGGGCAACCGAAACTCATATCAGACACTGCACAATAAATTATTAGGCTGGACACCCATGCCGAACTAGCCGCTACAAACAATGTCAATTCTTGTAAAATAATGCGGGGAAATTTCCACACTCCCTAAAAAAGTGTCAGAACTGGGGTTGGCAAAAAATTATATACATCGATTAATTAGTAATTTGATAAATTATTAAAATTCGATCAATCATTCAAATTAATGGTTACTTTTATCATACGACTTATCGGTTAATTGAGAGAGAAAAATCGATTATTTCTATCAAACGATTAATTGTTGCCATCTCTAGCCAGCACTGTCTCTGTTAGTTCTAAAATTATCACGTCAAATTATACGGGTTTTTCGTTTGTCAATTAAATATATGTCCGCAATTTGTTTGGAAATACTGCCTTGTTGACATATTTTTCAAATAAATTGGAAATGTGGATAGAATTAATTATTTGATGCCTAAACATTTGTATAATTATTATGATACTTAAATATTAACCTTTATGTATTTTGATTACCCATTAGAAAAAGCATTCTTAGGAAAAGTATCCTTAATTTCCTAACCTTAACCAATAGAGATAATGAAGACTTTAACTTTCCACCTTCCCTCGAGGCAATAACTTTTGAGACCGTGCACCGTATATTTATAAATTATAGATGCGGCAAAATAATACAGATATACTTTGAAACTGATGCATAAAATAATTCCTCCTTCCAGACAACATTGGTTACCGTAAAAGAAAGCAATATACCTAAAACTCTATCCACTCCTAAAACTTTATCCACTGTTATCATCTCCCTATTCCAGATTTTTTTCCCCTTTTTATTCACTTTTTGTGGCGTGACACCTCCAGCGGCACGCTGTTGCAATGGCTAATGGTTTGGTATACAGAATGCTGTAGACACTGATACTCAAACGATATCGTACTGTCTAGCAAATTTATTTCAAACTCTTACAACACGTGTTTCAACTGTCTAGCAGTCATCATCAGGTAAGACTCTAGATGCTGCTGCTAGCTAGACAGTTGAAACACGTGTTGTAAGAGTGCGAAAGTTAAATTTGGTTGACAGTACGATATCGTTTGAGTATCATTGTTAAATATGCTGTTCTACAATATCTCGCCGGAGAAAGTGGAGTTGTAGACACTGTTTAACTATTAACAGTTTATAGACTGTAGTATCAGTAAAATACCTCGGAGTTAAACTGAGTAATGATCTCTCGCAGAGCAAGCGTATTCGGGAAATAACTGGTCGAGCTAATCGTAATTTGGGATTTGTTAAATGGGTACTTGGAAAGTGCGACGATAAAGTTAGAGAAATCTGCTACTTCTTCTTTCTAAAGGCCTGATTACACGATACATTAACCCGTACGTGTTCATGTACAAGTTCATGAACGAATGCATGAACCAAATAGAACAGGTTCTATTTCCCTGTGCTCGCGTTCATGCATTCGTACAAGTTGGTGTGTTTACACGATGAATTTTCGCGTTCATTCACGCGTTCATGCATTCATACATAAACTCGTACGGGTTAATGTATCGTGTAACCAGGGCTTTAGACCCTACTTGGAATACGCTACCAGTGGTTGAGATCCTTATGAGGTTGACTTCAAAACATAGTTAGAGCTCTTGCAAAGAGGTTCAGTAACTTACGTGAAAGACCGTTACGATAATCTCTTTAGTGTTACTGACCTCTTGCAAAACGTTAGATGGGAATCTATATTAGACCGTCGATCGAAAATTAGACTCAATCTAATGTATTAATTCAAAACCGATTTATTTTCTGAAAAAGTTATCAATATTTTGCGAACCCCAACATAATACAGTAGATCAGATCGTGAGAATAAAATACAGGAAATAGATTATAGAACAGAAAGGTTTAAAAGGTCGTTTTTCCCGCAATCGATAAGAGACTATAATGGTTGCGTTAAGACTTTGAAGTAGGTTAGTTGACAGGTAGCGTAGCTGATTAAATCGGACATCCCCTAATGCATGTTTCAAAATCTACCGAATAGTGTTAACACCATGTTTTGCATGCACCCTGCATGATCCTTTAATCACGTTTATGTAGTTATATAATAGATTATTTTAGTAGTATCTGTAGCATTTGTAGCATACCGATAGCGTTGGTGTAAGTAAATTTCTTCTCGGTAGTTCATGTTGGTGATAAGACATACCCTGCCAAACACCCTTGTGTGGGGTTGCAGGGTAATAAGCAGATGTAGATCTAAATTCTTTAGAAGAAAATTTATTTCTATCTGGACCATTAATGAACGGTAGCGAATAGTCTATAATCACACAATTGAATCTACTTATAATGAACGAAGTCAACTACGAATTCTAAGAAAATAATCTGCAAAGGCAGCATACCTCCCTTTTTACCAAACAACACTTAATAAATACAAGAGTAAAAGAGAGATGCTCAAAACACAACTCATCAACGTACAATTATCTTTTTTCTTTCCCCTCTCCCAATTATTACTTCTCCCGATTCTCTAAATCTTTTACGACTTTTCCCCTAACATCCAAATGCCACACGCCCCTACGAAATTTCTAAAGGTCGTAAGTAGTTGCAGTTCATACCTCCTGAATGTTTGCAAAGCACGAACACTTGGAAACAGTTATAGAGATGCCTAGAATGTATCTCTAAGTGCTTGTTAAAGGCGGCAATGAATCGACATGATTGGGGCACAGCTACAGAAGAAGATGGCCAGTGAAAGATGGTCACTGTGGTCTTCGAATGAGCGTTCGTCAAAAAATCGGGCTAAACTCAAAACAATTATCCAAACAGGCGTTACGAGTGCAGATATTGATAATAAAATCACTTTCACTTCACTTTTCAATTATACCTATTTCAATACGTTAGGTCCGTTGTCATCTTACAGGTATATGCACAATTTTGTGAAGACGACATTGAATGTAAATGATCTGAATTGAACTAATTAAGAATATGACAACAGAAAAATGTTTACTATGGAATTGAAATGAGCGAAAACATTGATGCATTTGACCTTTTTCAATTTTTACATACGTACATACATGCCAATCAAGCCGTTCCCTTCTGGGGTAGGCACAGTCACTAAGTTTCACTTATAAATTCATATTTGTACACTTCAATAATTTCCTCCAGACTGTCCTATCCTTGCAAACCTCTTTTGCATCATTTACCCCCATGCACTGCTTCATACACACCCTCCTGTTTTTAAGACTCCTCATATTCCTCCTCCTAAGAGTTTCCTCAACCACATTCAACCACAACTTTCTCGTCCTACCTCTACCTCTCACATCATTAATTTCACTCTTATATGTTTTGTTATTTGACACTCATTTATTCTCTCAACGTGGCCAAACCAACGAAGCATACTCCTTTCACATATTTCCATCACTGGAGCATCTAACCCACATTCATTTATTACCCACTCATTCCTGACCCTATCCATTCTACTTTTGCCACAAACACTCCTTAGATAACTCATACCCACGGCGTTTAGTCTACTCTTATGTCTGTCCTGACATACACATGTTTTACTTCCATATAACAAAGTGGGGAGAAGTACACTTTTGTGCACTGCGATTTTCGCTTCCTTAGACAGACACTCATTCCTTGATATGCGTCACATGCAATTTCCTTCCAGCATTCGCACGTCTCTTGATCTCCTCATCTATCCGTCCATCTTTCGCAAACATCTTACCTAAGTCCACAAAGTCATCCACTGGTTCAATTACTTCTTCAATCACCCTCGTGGTACAGTCATTCTCCCCATTCTCCTCATGAAAAACTACTACTTTAGTTTTGCACGCATTTACTCTCAATTCCATTCTCTCTATTGATTCAAGAAACTCATCTAGGAGCTTCTGTAATCCCTGTTGGCTCTCTGAGATCAAAACAGTATCATCCGCATATAGTAGAACTCGCACGTATGCATTGCCGATTAAAACACCGTCGTATTCACTATATACATCTCTAACACATTTATCCATAAATACATTAAATAGCCATGATGACATTACGCATCCTTGCTTTACGCCCTATTTTATTTCAAACCAATACCTCAGAACCCCGTTAAACCGTGGTCTCCTAGGCGCCTTTCGTTATGAGCAGGCTAATACCGACGCTGGGTTTATATCTATCCTTCCTCCCTTACCTATCCCCTATGGCGCAAATGACCTTAGCTTTCGGTCGCCTCCCCAAATGTCCATCCAGAACCCCGTTAACTCCTACACTTGCCTTACTTTTATCATACATCGCCATCGTAACATTCAATATCTGCCCATTCACTTCGTAGTCCTTCAACACATTCCACAAATTCTTTCTATAGACCCTGTCATATGCCTTCTCTAAGTCAACAAACGCACAACACTTTATTTCGGACACCAATACATTTTTCTATCACTTGCTGAAGCGCGAAAAGCTGGTCACTGCATCCTCTCCCAGGCATAAACCCACACTGCACACCCCAAATTCTGGTACAAGTGATATTCCTCACTCTTTCGATTAAAATTTTGCTGAACACTTTTCTCGGAATTCTCAATAAACTAATGGCCCGATAACTATTATATTCGGTCTTCCCTCCCTTTCCTTTTGTGCAGTGATGAAACGATGACTGCATTCTTCCAATCCACTGGAACAACAGAAGCCTGCAAGCGTAAATAATTTAGTTCACACAGCCGAAAAATGAGTAAATTACACCCACAATTTATCATTTCATTGGATATTCCATCTACGTCGGCAGCCTTCCCATTTTTCAATACTGTCATTGCCATTTTGCATTCATTCTCACTGATCTACTTTTCTATCATTACATTCTCGCAATCTACTTCGCAAGGCTCATTCTCAGCGCCTGCACCATATTGTATGATTCTTCAACATACTCTCTCCAGCAGTCCCTGATATTGCTCTCATCCCACTCGATCTCTCCACTTTTGTTCTTTACCACATTCATTCCCCTGCCTTCACCAATCTTGGTGCATGATGCATCTGCACTGTAGTGCAATCTGTAGTGCATGATGCATGTAATAACAACCAATAATCCCTTCCTTATTATGTAGATACTAACCATCTAGTTCTATGTGACCCTATTATCTAGCATATCTCCCTTTAATATCCTACTTGCATGTCAAAAGTGCATGTTTGGTGATCTTCACCCCCTGCCACACACCCTTGTGGTGGTTCGCAGGGTATTACGTAGATGTAGATCACGTAGAATCTTAACCCTTTTTACCCAGTTCCAAAAAAGTTTTTTATTGCCTGCAAAATCGCTCTGCATCTTGCTAGCTTCATCCGCATGCATTATCGCCTTGCTCTCTTTCACAACAATTTGGTAATCATTCTTTTTCTTTCTGTAAATCTCACATGCCTTACTACGGTCTTCCTCAGATATTGCAGCAATCATATTCTTGTATGCCTCTTTCTTTTCGCTGACTGCAATTTTCACTTCTTCATTCCACCAAGCATCACCTTTCATTATTCTTACCACTCCTTTTCCATATAAACTTTCAGCACATTCTCCAATCACTCCTTTTAAACTCTCCCACGCATCATTCACATTCTCGTTTCTCATATACTCATCCCGTTCTCTCTGCTTCGAGGATGGAGCATCCTCAAGCATGCAACCATACTGCATTGTTACCTCGCTGTCTAGCAACCTCTCCACTTTTACTTTCAACTGCTTACGCGTAATATTCTTTCTTGGAACCCACTTTCTGCCCAGATTCACTTTGGAGAGTACCAATTAGTGATCTGCTCCACATCCAGCCCCCCTCATCACCCTAGTGTCCCTAACTAACTCCCTCAATCTCTCATCATACACAACGAAATCAATCATGATTTTACAATCGCCCCTTTTCCAAGTATGCATGTGTATTCTCTTATGTTTAAACCATGTATTCGACACCAATAATACTTTTTCCCAGCACACACTCACTAAGTTTTCACCATTATCGTTCACTCGAGGGTCACCAAATGGACCAACCACTCTTTCAGATGCATCACGCCTCACACCAACCAGGCCATTCATGTCACCTAGTACAATTATTCTTTCACCAGGGTCACATTCATTCAAATCCTCTCTCAGTTTTTCCAAAACTCATCTTTCTCACTGTCACTCCTCCATCCACTGGTGCATAGCACGTCACAATCACAACTATCCTAATACCTACTTTCATGCGAACCCAGAGCAATCTAGGGGATACTAACTCGTACTTCTTTACTAGTAACTTAGCTCTCTCATTAAGAATGAGTCCTACACCTTGACTGCAGTGTATATTATCGTCCACTCCTGACCACAGTGCCAGACCACCGCCATCTACTGCAGCAACATCCCGCCCCTTGCGCTTAGTTTCACATACACACAAAACATCCATTCGTCTCACTTTCATTTCATTCAACAACTCATGGTCCTTTCCATGTACTCCTCTCACATTCCAAGCACTGATAGTCCAGTTCGTATCGCTAAGTCCGTATCTTAATGTGCCAACCTTATTCAGCTTCCGCCGCCCATCGTGGCTTCGGCCGTCAGAGGTTACTTTGTGGCTCTTGTAAGTTGTAATAGAGTATGCAAGAATACCTGCCTTTTCAGTGCCCGCACCACGTGCAGCTTTCCCTGCAAACGGTTACGGCGCTCTACCGGTCAATTTTGGCACATTTTCGCCAGTATGCCACAAGAGAAACCAAAGCATAGTAATACCCTAGGTCCGCTTTCACTATTCTATTCAAGCTATGATACCCTTCTGAAAGGACTACCATAAATCCAGCATACCGTTGCCCGCGACTCACCACTAGTCGGTATATGCGGTGTACTGACACACTGGCTTAAATTTATATTTCCATTAAATGTATTACATTTACAACGACCGTGGAGCAAATTAAGGATGCAACCTTATTAATGCTATTCACATGAAAATACACAAAAAGAAATAATGAATATTAGCAATGTTCACTACCACCAATCGGTGGATATCCTAACATACCGCGCCAGACACCCTTGCAGCGCGGTCGCTTGCCTGGCATTTTCAAGATGAGGCTGATATTATTTTTAACCAATGATTTTATAGAAAGAACATTGAATAGATCATGACAATAAATGTATCAGGCCGTTTGAAGTGTTTTTATTTTAGTTTTTTTGTTAAAAGCAATCTACGTAGTCAATCACTCATTATAATTACATTTTTTCATCAGAAAGCACTTATACTACTTACTTTTAAGTATTGTCACTGATGTCCTTTACAAAGATCTGCTCACAATCCTCTCCTCAGAAATCTTGGGATGACACAAGCAAGGGGCCAATGACAACTGGTGCACTCAATGGACGCTCAGCTTCGACTAATCCACAAAATGAAAGGCGATCGTCACCAATGACAAAGCCTTGTGTTACCTCTCTCCTACCCTTTACTATTCTCTTTCTTTAAACCTATTATCTTCCTCTTCCCTTCTGAGGAATCTTCTTCTCCACTCAGCCAACATCCTTCCCTTTATCACATATTATCACTCAATTCGTTTCAATAGTACCTCTGCCACTCACCTCGAACTATTATCACTGGTTTCCACTACAACAATCCACTCACAATCCTATCCTCTGCAATCCAAGAGTTAAAACTGGCCAGGGAACAACGACAACTGGTGCACTCAACGGACGTCCAGCCTCGACTAATCCACAAAATGGAAGGCGTTCGTCACCTAAGACAAAGCCTTGTGTTACCCCTCTCCTACCCTCTCCTCCTTCCATGACGCATTATTCCAAGACACTAATTGGCAGAGCGATAACTGAGGCGAAAAGCTATGAATCGGCAACAGATAAGCGCTGTTATTCATAAAGCACTTCCGTAAACAAAATGCATTGTGTCGAGCAAAACCCTTTCAACGCCTTTCTGAAAATTCTCCCTTAGCAGGCGGATTTTTCTAGAGATAAAGGGTTGCGTAATATTACAACATCCGCCAGCGTTACGAAGAGTCGGATGCGCACGCAAATTGAGATGGCCTCATAATAACTATATAACCTTTAGTGTTTGAGCACATTGGTCATAATATTTCCAGAAGAATCATAAAGTCATCACAAAAAACATGGTAATTTCAGCGCCGAACGAGTAGTCGATTCGAAAATATTGATTTGCGGAAGTTTGTCAAAGAAAACGTGCGCTCATGTTTCACCGTATTTCAGGCGACTGAGTTGCCATGAGCTTATATCAACGCCTGAGAAAAATATTTAGTCTTATTCCCCCATAAGTATTTTAAAAACGTTTCTCTTTCAATAGCCACTTCATAGCACGTGTGGGAGCTTGTGTACAATTTACACGAAAGTTACTGACTGCTTTTATCTTTTGACTTTACTGTAGCTGTGTTCAACCTGAAGAAAGAAAAAGCATAAAAAAGGGGAGATCGATTAATCATTGCTAACGCACTTTGTAGAGTACAATGTATGACTGTGTGTGGGCTCGCTAAAACTGGAGAAACAAATGTACCACGTATTTTAAACTTCGAAGATTATAAAATGCCTTCTCTTTGCGGAGAAGTGGCTACCATATTGCTAAAAGTCTCCGGTTCTACCCCAGACCAGTGAAAACGCTACCTGTACAAAATAAATGTAAAGGTCATTTAATGACTTTCAGACCTTTATTCTTTTGAAAACTTTAATTTGATACAATCCTCACACAAGGTAAAGACACGCACCGTTTGAAATTATTCAACATAGATTCTTATCTTTGAATACAGATCTCGGATAAAATATTCAAAAACTTTGAAAGAATATGACGATCTTTGGTGAAAATTGTCATTTAAAAGAAACCTTCCCCTCAAAGGCATTGTTTTAACTCACATCTGATCAGTATACATTGGGAAATAAGCCTATGAAAAGCCAAATATATCGCAATATACTTTGTTTGGAATTTTTTCTGTTCCCTTTTAAATGATGAGTAGTATTCTATAATATCATCAATTTCGTTAGTTTTATGAAAGAGGTTCAAAGTCGATTTCGGAAACTAGAGAAATGATCAAAAGAAATATCGACTATCAGGAAAACCAACAACCAATTCAAGAGATCAATTTGATCATCCGCTGGATTCAAATACATTTATTATGGCTTGAAATACATATTCTTCAGATCAGAAAGCGAGTGCTAAGTGTGTAGTTAATTTTACAATTAACTTTGGAAATATCTTTGATGGTCATGATAGTGTTTCCGACATAATTGATTAACATATTGCCAAACGGAAAGAAACAGTTGCTACCATTTCCGTTTAAATCAAGTCTCCATCGCCATCCGATTAAAATTCTGGAATCTCGATCGTTATCGGAGCCACAGATAGACTAAAAACAGGCTTCATAGCAGTCTAAAGCATTTCGAGGTCAAAAAATAGTCACGTGACCCAAAGGAGGGAAATAATTCTTTCTCCAGCGGTCACACGTGGAGTCCAGCAGTGGTGCACGATGCACCGACCGATGAAGACGAGCGGCCACTTTACTAGGACCGTTACTCAGCATATGATAAAGAACCGTGTGTGTTGCATCTGCGTTATTCACCTGCTAATTACCTGTTCTGCGG
The DNA here is from genome assembly GCA_963169105.1 of Ceriagrion tenellum. Classification (NCBI taxonomy): domain Eukaryota; kingdom Metazoa; phylum Arthropoda; class Insecta; order Odonata; family Coenagrionidae; genus Ceriagrion; species Ceriagrion tenellum. Next base: position 80,279,927 of record OY720633.1, read on the forward strand.
AATTGTATCCAGGTTAGTATGAGTAAATCTAAGAGCAGCATCCGGAGGCAAGCTTGATTATGCTAAGTAAAAGCAGGTCTTGTTTTTTATGGTTACCGCGATTTGTGTTAGCCAGATTTTGAGGGAGGGAAACCTTCGTTAAACTCATCGCTAAACATCACATAGCGTTTAAAATTAGGATCCAAATCACTTTTTCATTGGTTGTAGGTACTAAAAATCAGCCCGGGGAATCAATATCTATACCTTCTGATCGACAGCGGAGCGACAAGTTCATTGGTTACCACACCGTGCGCAGTAGAAATTAAAGTTTATTCCCACACAATTTTATTGAGAAAATTTTGACAAAATATTTACTAATAATTATTATATTTGTGGCCACCCAGATAAGAAGAGCTGTGTTTTAAAATTATCATTAGAATTGTTGCGAACATACGTGCGTCCATCTTCGCCGGCAAGCTGGAAAATATTGTTTTAATTGCATATAATTTTCTAGATATTATTTAAATTAAGCAGTAACGGAGCAACATGGCCTTCTTTATATATATAACATCTTGCTATCACTCTTCTACCACATTTTAAAGTATAATAGCTATTTGAAACGTTGTTATCACATGAAAGAGCTCATATGGAATTAGTTGAGTATTTTGTGAATCAAGAAAAATTTGTAGCCATCGTACTTTTAAAACCGTTACTGTGGTGGATGTGTACGTGAAGGGTAATTATTGGCACTTATGCGTTTCATTCAACTTCTCTCTTAAACTCAATTGGCAGCTTCCGAAAATCCGTCTGGAGGACATGTCTCTCAAATGAGAGAGCTTTAAAATCAACTAAAACTTTAAAGGGAGCTCCTTCGCGCCATTCAAATTTTGGTATTTAGAAATGACTGTTTTCTAACTTTCTCAGGTACATACACGGCTTGTTATTTTCAACCGTTCGCAAGGAGATCTTCGGCAAGTTAGGATGCATGACAGGTATATTTCGGAAAGGGGTATGCATATTCTAGCAAAATTATTTTTTAGGTGGTTCATCATTGGTCGTTCAATCCTAAGATTGGTTGACTGCAGCCCTCCACCCTTCCCTATCTGATGCTAGTTCCCTTACCACCTGGTATCTTTTCCTCTGTACTGTCTTCTTTATTTGGTCCATGAACTTATTCCTGGGTCTTCCTCTAAGTTCTTCTTATATTTTAGCTTTAATTGATGTCCTTCACAAAACCATTGTGTCTCAGGGTGTGTCGTATCCATCTGGTTCTTTTCTTCTGTGTGGTGTTCAACATGGTCCTTTCCTCTTGTTCTCCTCTGAACTTTTTATCATTTCTTATTTTGTCCGTCCATTTGATCTTCGGCATCTTCCTCCAGCACCAGGTTTCGAAGGCTCCTAGTCTTTTCTGGTCAGCTTTTCCAATGGTCCATTCTATCGATACATAAAGTGCCACTCTCCATCCGAATGTTTTCTCATATTGTTTTCTTTTTTGTAGTCCTATCTTCTTTGAGCAGAGCAGTTGTCTTTTTCGCATGAACAAGTGAACAGTCGGGTCAGAGGCTACTCGTATATTAACGGTTTTTATATGTGAGGTGACGGTACAGGTTTACAGGACCAGATAAGAGGTAATTGAAGTGAGCGTTTGACTAAATGAGATGGACGACAATTCATATTTAACCCCTGCGGCTGAATTAACTTTAGGAAACAGGACATGTAAGAGGACACCAACGGCTGAGAATGGAAGCGATGCTGTTGAGGTCAAGGTTGTTGGAAAACATCTCACTAGATATCGAGAGAGAAAGTTTATATACTCTTCTCTAGCGAGAGGTTAGAAGGATGGATTTTGGCGGCTTCTTGAGAGATAACTATCGGACAAGTCTCAGAGTAGGGAAGGTGAGCCAGCACCTGGTGTCGGCAGTCCGAGTATAGAAATTTTAGGACAAGGGTAAAGAGTTAGAGGTGGGAAATATATTAAAGGGTCCATTAAGACGGAAGCAAGCCTCCGGATGTGGCTCTGACTTTGGCTCTGTTATTTTCACCTCCGAGGACCAACAGACGATAATAGTGAGAAATGAGTTCATAGTGTCTGCATTCAACTTGAACGAAAAACTACTAGTGTACGAGGAAGGAAATAATTTACATAGCGTGAGAAGCCGAGTGGTTGACTTGCGTTTTTAATGGAGACATTAATGGGGCTAGAATTAGGGGAAAGGATCGACTGCGGTGAAAAAAGCATGCTTTTGTTGAATGGAAAATGAGTGCCGTTAGCTCTCGCTAGTTCCAAGGCCTCGATGTTTCTTTGATCATATATTTGAGGCAATAAAATGCCTGATAAAATTCGAATGAACAAATCGAACGAATGATGCGAGGAATTTAGAATTGGATGAAAAAATGGTGATGGAAGCCTATATGACATGCCTTCTATAAAGTTGTGACGAAAAAGATTAAGGAATGTGAAAAAAAATTTAAAAAAATAAAAAATCTTTGAAGAGACCAGTGTCTCTATCCAGGTCAGTAACCCTCCAAACAGTGAAATCTGGGGTCGAGGGTTTAAATCCAACTTTTTATAATTCTCTCAAGATTCAAGAAGAAGAAGAAAACTCTCTTGACTTCAACAAAATATCTCAATACAAACCCGTAAAGCATTTGTGAAAAGCTATATATGGAGTGTGAGCACCTACGGCTCAGAAATCTGGACCTTATAAAAAGCAGAAAGGAGCAGATTGGAGGAATTTGAAATGTGGTGCTAGAGAGTGCTAAGTTTCCATGGACAGAGAGAGCTACAAACATCGAGGTTTTGGAAAGAGTTGGGGAAGGGCGAACTTTGGTAGGTTCAATCTCTAGAAGGAGAGAAGGATGGATTGGACATCTTTTGGGGCACTCTAACTGGATGACTGCCTTGATGGAAGGAATGGTGGAGGGATGTGCCGGAAGAGGACGACCTAGGCGGGAATTCCTGAATGGGATTGGAGAAGGGAGGAGTTATCCAGAAATAAAGAGACTTGCTCTGGAAAGGAAGATTTGAATGCCTACCAACCTTAGGGTTAAACGGAAGAAGATCAAGATTCAGGACTTCGTTTTAACGGTGCGATACCACTTCAGCAGCTGAGACAACTCTAATACTAACATAAAATTAGGAAGATCATCTAAATCTGCCAAAGAAAAGAATTGAGAGCGACTAAAGAAAGAAAATCATGGAATGAAGGAGAGAATGAGAGTCGAGAGAAGATTGTGGAAGAATAGATATTCAAATGTTAAGAGAGGAAGGCACAGAAAAATAAATAATCATTTATATCTTATGTAACCCGGATAAATGGGCTTAACCATTCAAAATGGGGACGAGATATCAATTTGGCGAGAACTATGTGCTTAGAAATGGGAGTGCAATAGGATGAAAATACAATAATAATGAGCAAAAATGGGTTAAATACGTATATATGTACACTTTATTTTTACATGTTCCTTTTTCACTGCAAATCATCCCAAAGTTTTTTCTTGGAGAAAAATTTTCATCAACATACCCTGAAAGTTTTTGCGTACTCGTATTTAGTTACTTACGCCTGCCAATGAGTTTAATACGAGTATGTGCATGTATAAGAGGAGGCATTTGAATTTCGAGAATAAAACAGGTGCGCTGGGCTTGAAGTTTGTGACTATTAGCCTGATAAAAAAAGTTTCATATGAGGACGCAACTAACTCGGCTTCTTATCATACAATGCATACATATATTCTGTATGATTACGCAGGAAATGAGTTCCAATAGTATCCGCATATTGGAAGAAATTTTAAACCTTTCCGCACGGCAGTAGAGTCATTTTATCTCATTTTTTTATGATCAACCTCTCTAAAAGTGTCAGGTTCTCAAATTTTTTGGATGTAAGAAAAATGAAGACTTATTGCAATCGAACTCAAAACGCTTCATCAATTATTAAAATGATGATCTGAAAAACTTCCCGCACCTGACATATCTTGGTACAGGAAGGAAAAGAAGAACTGTTAAAACATTTGAGGCATTGAGCAAAACCTTACTATTATTGAGAAGGCGGCATATTTTTTTTGTCTGGTCACCATGTCCAATGGATGTAGTCCTGGAAAATTATCACACCCTACGTAGTTGTAATAGAATAGGTGCGTAGTTGTAGACACGAATTGAACTATGCACCTGAGATGATACTACAAATGACTTCAGGTTTAGGTTCAGAAGCCATACTCCTGGTAAAGATCATTAAAACAAAAAAGGGAAAACTATTTATCCACCTCACCAGGCTCGTAAGGAAAAAGTTGCAACTAATCGTTAGAGAAACCTCAAAATTGGGAATGGATTCTCCATTAACTGTGAAGAAGGAACGAACTTGGTAAGCATTAAAATACTAACTCAGGATTCCTATCACCCTGTTATTGGCACGTATTTGCTATTCAAACTTCAACTAAAATTCTTATCTAATAACATATTTTTATAACCTAATGAAAATCTAGTCGCGGATTTTGGTATTGATTTTGGATCATACAGGGTTAAGACACAGACATTGTGTTGAAATGAGGTACTATTACAGGGTGAGTGAACATTTCTTTTACTACTTGTGTCAAGATTGCTTCTGATCAGCGACTTTGATGCCAATTTTGAGGTTAAGCTGTATTATCTCCCTCATTGAAATATTATTTATTAGGGCAGTGTAATGTTTCTACGTTAAGATAGGTCTCACTTGCCCGTAAACACCTAAAGTGGAGCCTCTGTGTCTGTTTTTATGTTCTTCTTCGTTACAACTATCTCAAGTATATCTGCCTGAATTTTCATCGTAGGGGACAAGTGTACCGACTCAAAAAACCGCCATGGAGTATGCACCGCCATAGATCAATGTCCTAGTGCTCAGGAAGATCTGAGGAGGGGTATGAAGCCAGATCATTGCGGATTCGAGAAAAAACAGCCAATAGTATGCTGTCCAACGCTGATCCCGACGTCCACATTCCAACCACTACAGAATGTCACTCCACTCTTTGCTCGTCATCCAGGAGAGATTGCAAGAACGAGTAAGTACCTTCTAGCTTTTAAGATATCATTATATGAATACTTATTACATTTTCAAAGAGAACTCTTGTAGACATTTGATTTATGCCGAGTCTAAATTGTTGGCTATGCAGGTGAAACATAAGATTAAAGTTGGATTTACGTGCCTGGAAAAGGTCATTTTTTGGCCTCTGTTGCATTTGCGACGTTTTAATCCAATGGGTTCTACCTATTTTTTTAATACTGCTGTGATTATACAAGAGATAGAGGGGAATTTCTTTCTCGCAAAGAGCAATATCGATCATTCTCAACGGTAATTAGTGACGATTTCAAATAATACATCACTTTAACCGTCCCGTTTAAAACTATTATACACTCAAGCTCCTTAGGGTCATAATCTAGTATGCTGAGATATTGAAAATTGAGACAATAGAATTCGAAATGTTTTTTTAACTAGTAATTAACCCTTCCAGCGTGTGCGACGCAGCATATGCGTCCGCTCAACGCCATGCCTCTAGCGTGACTTTAATCGGAGGGATTTAAATTGCTCAGGGTGCATTTTTTCGCAAGCATCAAATATTTTGTGCAGGCCTTTACTTAAATATTTATATCGTTGTAATCGCAATTTTAAAAATTGTCAAAAAAAGAAATTAGGTTTAAAATTGTTTATTCTTTGTTATTATAACTTTATACTTACATTTTGTTAAGCCGATTTTCTTCTCTCCGTAACCGGTGATTAATAGTTGACCTGTGTGTGGTATTGTTCAAAACAGGGGTCTAGGCAGAGAGACGGTGTCCCTGGACAGTTTTTACACCTGTATCTCGTTTCTTTTCACTTTCCGGTTTTTGTGCACACTACACACTTTCTTTTTCCAACTTTATAATTTTCGGTTTTCGGATTTTCTTGAATGAAATGCTGACCTGTCAATCGCGTACATTCCGTGTCGGTATCTGAGGGCCGTCCTTTGCGCTTTTCTAAACTCAGCCCATGGTACATGCCTATGATCTTGTTCACTAACTCTATTCTGAACTATAGATGATCTTTCTTGTTTCCGGCCATGCAATATAGAATGTAAGCATTCAACACAGTCGTATTTACTAAGTGATTGAATCATATTTTGTACCACACTTTTTTCCTTTTCCTTTCTAGCAAGAATTATTCTAAAAGCTCTGATCTTTCAAGTCTACACCTCCCATGCGTTTATTATACTCTATTACACACGTAGGTTCATTTATAAATTCTAACCCACTCTTTCGACTTACAGGTTGCATTTCATCTGAATGTTTGGTAGTCAGCACTTTGGCATCGCGCTTATCCTTCCACTTTAACGCCACCAATTTCCCACACTTTGCACAACCACTTCTCCTTTCTTCAGTTTCTTTTTTAAATGCATTGGTATACCTTTGCGTGTAATTCTGACTGTTCCAACAGCATCTGTTGTCCTCTGAATCAACCTCTGGAAAAGATCGGGACTACTATAATAATTGCCCAAATATACACATCTTCCCGAATCTAATAGTTGCTCACACAAACTTAGAACAACTTTTGTTGAGAAAAGATCTGTGTCTTAGGTGATTTCACAGTCTAATTTTGTCCCTGAGCCACTGTAAATTATAAAATTCCATAAATATCCTGTGGAATCACAAAGTTCAAACATTTTTATGCCAAACCGGGAAGCTTTCATGGGAATATACTGTTTCTATGAAAGCCTACCTTTCCACAACAACAAAGATTCATCGACACTGACTTCTTTACCCGGTATATACACTTTCTGGAACTTATTTTTCAAATATTCACTAAAGGGCAGAGTTTTATACAGTTTAGGATCTCGTTTTGACATTTCCTCATTGGTGTTATCAACAACATGGAGAAATTTGGTCAGCAATGAAAACCTTTCTTCGCTCATTGCATTGGGAAAAAACTGTGTTTCTAATATATGTTTCCTACTAAAATACATTCTGAGGCTTGGTTTCTAAATTATTCCCATCAACATAAGCAAACCTAGGAATACCATAAATTCCTTCGTAGTTGTGGGAACCCATTTCTGAGAGCGCGAGTTTTTTTTGCACCAAGATTTTTTCTTTCTCATGAGCTACAAACTTCAGGTAACGATTTGTTTCAGTCACTATGATTTTAATTAGATCGTCGTCAAAAAATAGCTCCAAGTATTCCAGGGGATTGTCTGTGCACCTAACTGGCACTATTTGTTTCCTAACTAAATCACACGCAAAAGGCAGAGAAGGATTAGCACTGTCGATCTATTCCCAAGTATTCTCTTGAATATTCACAGAAAATTGAGGAGATTCTTCTATTTCCTCTTCGAAACTGGAGTCCAGAGTGTATCCACTTGAATTCTCAGAAACTGTATCTGAACTTTCTTCACTCTTTTCTTCCAAAACATGGCGCACTTGCTGGTCAGACAACTCACGAGAGCTAGACGCCATGGTGAACTAAAGAGGGGTTCAGCCAAGGGACGGTCCCAGGGTAGAAAAAGATAAAAAAGCCACAATGCGGCTAAGGTCATTCGGCAGTAGGCGTCAGGAAACCTCGACCTTCAGCTTCAAACATCGTAAATAAGATACCACACGATGACTGATCTTACGAGGCGGCGAGCAGCATTGTGTGACCAAGCCTGGAGGGACCATTCCTACGAGAGCATTGCCATGATGAAAGAGAAGGGAGAAATATTTACTCAGACATGAAGATACCAAGGAACCACAAAACGAAAGCAGTCAGCATCAACACGCACATATGAGCTCTCTGAAAGCAATACATCAGAGCATGAGTGGAGATATCTGTTCGTTTCCTTACACCATACGCGAGTAAGCATTATCTTTATCAGGCATGAGTAAGGAAAAAATAGTTTTAAAAATACTGGCACATACATACAGGCAATCAAAAAGCAGAGAACGAAAGCAGGCAGAATTAAGTCACATATATACTCACTGAAAGTACATATATAAGAACGTGAGCGATAAGATTTCTTAATGAAAAGTTTGGACTCAAGAGGGTGGGTCGCACACGCTTGAGGCATGGATTTGAGCGGACACACACGTTGCGTCGCACACGCTGAAGGATTAAATACCTCAATTTTAAGTCACGCTTTAGGGGTTAAGTGCTATACCGTTTGTAAGCACAATAAAATCATCACTAAACAATCAGTCATTTGTTTTATTTCTGTAAAATTATCATAATAAATGTATGTTATTGCACCAATATATAGATCAGACTCGAAATAGTGCTAATGCATTGCATTTTCCACGCTGGATTATAAACTGTTCAATACAAAATATTGTTAACACTTCACCTTTGTCTTTATGGACAGTAATATGTTGAATACAAATTATTGATAGGGCATTTATTTAGTAATTGTGGATAAACAAATGAAAAGTGAATCCTGCAAATATGCTTGCTACAATTTGAACAAATCATAGGTGTTTAGTTGTCACATTTGAAGGAACAAAATTTGAATTTTGTCTTCTTGTAACCTTTTTTTGAAACCACGAGGACCTTGTGTAGATGATGTATTCTTGTATGATGTATCTCGCTATCCATTGCTGGTTTATTTCGTGGAAGCCGCTTTCTACTTTCAAAGCATGGAATGATGTTTTACCAGTTCCTCGAGAAATATTCTTCTGTTTTGGAGAATATGTATGTTCCTATATGGATTAATTTCTATTCACAGCACGATAGCATTGTATGCTGTTATATCAACAATACTGTGAAATACAGTTGCGCGAACGGTTAGTTTTTCTCATTCATGGACACGTGGCAAAATATTGTTTCGGGTCATAATGACCCGAGGAGAACAGGAGGGTTAAAACTCAATAATGGTTCCAGGATTAGCTGTTAAGCGCAAGGAACGTAAACATTTGAGCTGTTGTAGGATTTGAAAATTCATAAACATCTGAATATCAATTATATTAAGGGCCATAATTTAATCTCAAAGTAGTGTTAGAATACTTAATTACTCGTGGAAATGATCATGAAGAGTTCTGACGTGACGCAATTCATCTAGTACGAAAGCATGCAAAATTGAAGTATTAAGTCTTATTTATTACCAATTATGTCTTGGAAGAATTACTGTGTGTCCCTTGGTGTTTCATTAAGGTCTTTTTTCCATTCTATTTCCAGGGTGTAAGGAATACAGAAAAATTTGCCCTGAGCTATTTTCAATCGACGGAGGAACTCCGGCACTTCCTAACGAGTTTCCCCACATGGTAGGTTCTAAAATAAGCAGTATGGAAAGCCTTAATTAAATCAGGGAAATATTTCAAACTCCGGCAAATACTCACATAAATGTTTATACAGAAAGGTAGAAAGAAAGTTGATAGGAACACACAAAATCAATAGAATAGAAAACAATTTTATTGTCCTGGGACAAAGTCCCTTGGGACATTGAATTTTTTACATGCCTTCATGAGGAGTGGAATACAAAACATAACAAAATACAAAGCCTTACAAATATAGGAAAATGAACAAACAACTTTCAAGTCCGCAGACTTCATGTCATGACTTTCAAGTCAGACAGACAGAATGAGCAAGGTAAACAAAAGTGTACAAAGAAAACAGCAAATGATTATAATGAACAAGTAATGAACAAGTAATGAACAAGTAACAAGTAACAACGTCATCTCATATAATTTTGTCATCTCATATATTGGCGATAGAACATTAAGGAGACAAAAAGTCAGCCATACTTCTTTTAAATTGAGTGACATTCCTAGAAGATTTAATACTATCAGGCAACGAGTTCCATAATTTACAGGATGAGATATGGAAAGTATTTTCATATTTTATTGTACGGTATTTGGGGATGTAAAATGTTTTTGTTATACGGGTCGATCTCTTGTTAGTTTGGGCGTTAAAAATCAAGTTTTCATATAAATAAGAAGGGGTTTTCGTGTTCAGTACTTTGAAAAACATTAAGGCCTTTTGAATTGTTCTTCTCTGATTCAATTTTAACCAACCCAGCTTTGCGTAATAGGGATATACATGCTCGTTGAAACGAATATCAAAATGAATCGCATACATGAATTTTGCAGTCTTTGTAATTTAACGCTTAATTCATTAGTCATATCGGAGTATATAATTGAACAATAGTCAAAATTTGGAAATATTAAACTCTCAACCAACCTCTGGCGCAGTGTTGTTGGGATTAAGTGCCTGAAATACTTCATTTTGTAGAGAGTTTTGTGAACTTTATTTGAGATGGCAGTGACTTGATCGCGCCAGGCTAAGGTACTGCTCAGGCAAATTCCAAGGCTTTTGACTGTGTTCGAGTAGTCAACTTGAATATTTAGAACACTAACTTTGGGTAGGTCTTTTGAGAGGAGCATGCGTACATTAGGAGCACTTCCAAATATTATTGATTTTGTCTTGTTGGGGTTTAGTTTTAATCAACTTTTGAACAGCCAATCGCAAATAAATTTAATATCCTCGTTTACCAACGCGATGGCGTGGTTAATTTCAGAAGGGTGGGACTCTATATATATTTGCAGGTCGTCAGCGTAAAAATGATATTTGCAATGGGATATATCCCTAGCGAGTTCCTTGATGAAAATACAAAACAGAAGGGGCCCAAGTATTTTGAACCCTGTGGAACTCCACATGAGACGGGTTTGAAAATTGATACATTGCCGTCTTCGTCTTTAACAGCTTGCTGACGATTTGACAGGTAGGAACGATACCAGCTAAGGGCAGAGTGAGAGAAATTGAGTCCACTCATTCGTTCCAGTAGTATGTCATGATCAACTGAATCAAAGGCCTTGCTTAGATCGAATTGCACCAGAACAGTTACTTTCTTTTCGTCTATTGATCGACGTATATCATCGGTTACCTTTAAGAGGGCCGTTTGTGTGCTAAAGTGTTTTCTAAACCCTGATTGATACTCGTCGAAGAAATTTTGCCGCATAAGATGTTCCACTGTAGTGGTATGAACTAAGCGCTCGAGGGGTTTAGAGAGAGCGCATAGTAACGCTATTGGTCTGAAGTCGGACATGTCTTTGGGAGCAGGCTTTTTTGCTATGGGCCTAACTAAGGCAGATTTCCACAAGGTAGGAAAAAAGGAGTAATTTATTGAGCAGTTATAGATGTTGAGTATCATTGGCATTACAGCGGGTAGAATAGCTTTTAAGATTTTTGCACTGATTCCATCAACACCTACAGTATTCGATTTTAAAGCTTTCACTTGCTTTAAAAGCATGTCAGGTGTGTAGTGAGGGAAATAGAGCCTCGTGCTATCGAAATCTGAGAATAATGTATGATCAAATAAAATTGGACCGTTTTCAGTACGAGTAAAATCGATGTCATCTGGGTATTCGTACGAATGTTATTCCCTGAAGACTGGTGTAAGGAAATGGCTGTTCAGATCATCCAAGGGGAAGTTCATTTTGTATGGGGAACGTCTAGGCTTTCCAAGGCCAAGGCGCCTCAGCTCCTGCCAAATGGATTTGGCGTCCCATTTTGCAGAAAAACACTCAATTATAGTACTTCTGTTTGGCTGTTCGGATTTGGTACTGTACTCGATTTCTAATAACTTTGTATTGCTCGTGAAGGTGAGGTAGAAGAGTTCTTCGGAAATTTCGATGAAGACGATTTCTGAGTGACATTAAGTTCCTAATTTCAGGGGTTAACCAAGGGGCTGGTTGACGCTTTGGCCTAATTACTTTTCTAGGCGCATGAGTATCAAGCAATTTCAAAATAAGTTTGTTAAAAATTTCAACTTTTTTGTCCACAAGATGGGTATTGAAAAATTCACTCCAGTCACTTTCAAATACATCTGATTCAAATTCAGTTAAATTAAAACCCTTGAAATCACGGAAACACATTTCACTGGGCTTATAAGCACGTAACTTAAATCTATATTTTACATAAATTAGGTCATGTTCCGACAAGAATGTGACAGGGTGCTGCTGATACTCTTCTACCTTTGACAAATCGTCGACGATGAAAAGGTCTAGGAGAGTATTGCTGTTCATGAGGTTGTGGGTTGACTGATAGGGAACTAGGAATAGATTACAGCTGAATAACATGTCACTGAGATACGTACTATCATAAGTTTTCTTCAACATGTCAATGTTTAGGTCACCACACAATATCACATTTTTGTACCTTGGAAGAAGATTATGAAGTGACGGCTCAAAACGTTCAGACATGAACCCGGTTTTTGGGGGTCTATATATGACACAAAACAATATTTTGCCTTCCTTTCCAAGTATTTCTAAGAACATGTATTCAGGTCTGAAAGGAGTACCATCAGACTTTAATAACAATTTAAATGACAAGCTTTCGTGAAGATACACACATACACCACCGCCTACTCTTCCTGGTCTATCGTTACGCAACAATTTGTAATTGTTCAACTCAACAGCGTGCGAGGAGATATTTTCATTAAGCCAACTTTCGGAGACAGCAATAACGTGATAATCACGTTTATGAAAATAGTCACGGAATTCGTCAATATGCCTGAATAACGACTGAGCATTAACGTGACACAATTTTAACATTTCGAGGGTGTCAGACATTTAGTTAAAGTTACTGAGGTCTTCAAGACAGGTAATAACACTTCGTTCCCCCCCTTCACGTTTCCTCACGTAAATTCTGCCTCCTCGAATCCAAAGGTACTTGAACTTATCTGCTCTTTTGAGTTCTCTGGCTTTGGCGTATATTTTCCGGTTCCACTGAGTGAGTGCCTCATTGATGAAAATGGGCTGACTGGGTAGGTTGTCAATTCCAATATCACGAGTGCTTAGGTCACGTTTCACTCTCCGTCTGCTCAAGAACTCACTAGCAGTGCTCTGCCTCAAAAATCGCAGAACAATAATGGGGGGCCGATGCGAGTCACTTTGTGTTCCCACACGGTAAACAAAGTCAATGTCAGTGGCTTCCACTTTGACTCCAAGGGACAAGCAAATCAACAGACACAATGGTGGTGTGAAGATGTAAAGATGGCCGATTCCAAGCAGAAAAAAATTCGACTGGTCCGTGGTTCCATTCCCGGGCCAGTCGAATTTTTTTCTGCTTGGAATCGGCCATATTTATATATATGGGCTCGCCACTGGGAGAATGTCAGCTGTACCCTTGAAAATGACACGAGAGTGTCGAAAACGGTAGGGCTTCCAAATAAAATGTGAAAAATACATCGTTCAACTTTTATTTAATATGTCACTTTTTCACAAAGCATCGTCTGAGTCGATCCAACTTATAACTATGGATTTTTCAAATAAATGGTAAAATAATCCATCTTGTTAAATCCTTCTGCTAGTGTTTTTGTGTGGGTTCATTTAATTGCATCACCGATGTAAAAATTCTAACTAAACGCCTCCTCATAATTACATGTTGCTTTATTCTAGCCTAATTATGTAACTTTGCAGGCAGCAGTTGGTTATGGAAAACGAAGTCACATTCGATGGAAATGTGGTGGCTCTTTGATCAGCGAAAACTTCGTGCTGACAGCTGCACACTGTCTTCACTGAGGCAAGGAGTAAGTTCTTAGTCATTGCTCATTTTTTATAAAAGTAATTTTCCTTCTGCGACACATATGTTGTGCCTATAACGCCATATGTTTTCGGCAACACCCTATTGTCCTTGACCCTTCCAATTTTTCCGAGCCAGACTATAATAAAAAAACTTTTTGACGGAATTAGAATTTTATGATGTAATATGAGAATAATCTTCCTTGCTGTTCCCATCGCACGTTACCATGAAAAAGATGTTAAGTTACGCAGAAAGAATAATAGTGTCATTCAAAAATATTTGTAGATGATCAAAAATTAGGAGATCACATTTCAAGAATTAAGATTTATGACCTCTACAGCAAAAATCTCAGCATAGTTCTCCATCTCTTAGTTTTTTAATTAAATTAAAAATAAAAACTAATTTAAAGGCTGAGTTTATTTAGACTATTATTACGGGAAATTGATGTAAATAATTCATAAAAATTAATAGTTTTCGCATGTAAGTGGATTGCTTAGTGAGAGTTTATATAATAAACCTATCTCGGAGATAGATTGTTAATGACATTACTCTTGGAATTCCCTGGTATTGTACGAAATGCCATTAATTTAATGCCATCGGGCCCAGGATGACTACAATTATTTTCCTTACAATATTTTTAAAATGTTTCTATTTTTTTAACAATGTTCTTATTTTTTTATGTTCTTATATTTTATAACTGTTTTTTCTCTGTGAGCCGTTTGCAAAATCGAAAAATAAATGTTTGGCGAAATGCTAATAATAATTTTTTTTAAATTTCCCCTGCTGAATTCTAAATACGTGTATCATGTTACTTAAAGAAACACACAAAAAAATCCCTGCGATATGAATGTGTCATCTTCCTTAAAACAAGTCTCCTCCCAACTTCCCCGTTGCTAAGAAGTCTTAAAATGATTTATGAAGTCGATAGCGCAACCAAATGTCTATCTTTGTTGTGAAATTGCGAAATAACAAATTAATGTTGGTCTCTTTCGAACGAAGTGAAAATTATTTTTCAAAATTAAGTGGTGAAATCATGCTCTCGAATACCTTAGTTTCATCTTTTGTTACGTAGAAGTAGGCATTTTACAAGTACTTCACTTCTTCACTTATTGTTATAAGGTAACCACCGTTGCCCCATGGATGTAGATAGGCCCCCTAATTTTATATGTAAATTTAACCTGTTTCCATAATGAGCTCTAACCTCATGGATAAACACCAGGGTTGAAATTCGCTATGAAAAAATCATTTGACTTGTCCAAATTGGGAGATCCGGGTTCGAATCCCGGTCAAGTCAAATGATTTCTTCATAGCGAATTTCAACCCTGGTGCATATGCACCCGTGCGAGTGACTTCGTACCATATCATTTGTTACATGCAATGTTTGAAACTCATGGATAAACCCTATCTTCGATTTGAATGAAGTGGTAAGCACATAGTATGCTTTCATTACAGCGGTCCAGCGCAGTGGGTGCTCCTGGGAACGCTAACTTTGGTAGCGAATGAGACGTTCTTGGGTGAGACCGGTCAAATCCATGAAGTTACCCGGAGGATCCGACACCCTGGATACATGCCACCGGCAAAATACGATGACGTCGCTCTCCTGAAGATAGGGCCAGCCTTAACAAAGAACCCAAGGTCTCTTCTGAGCAGAGATCTGCATCCAGCTTGCTTATCAACGGAGAGGTCTTACGCGTGGCGCACTTTCGTAGCAACGGGATGGGGTCGTGTCGGATTCGGTAGGTGGTCGTGTCCAGGGAAATCGGGACAAAACTCATGAATTGAAAAATAAAATTTGGCATAGCAGTATTATTTCGTTTATGAAGCGCATAAGTTTGATGGGATATTGGTAACAATGCAGAATAACAAGGTGAACATGTAGTTGATATAATTTTTATCGCATCCACAATCAAATCTACAAATCCAAAGTATTTTATCTTTATTCCTGTACTTTACTTGAAATTTCCTTATTATTCCTCTTGAGATCAACGTTTTTTTATTTTACTATTTTATTTATTTATATTCTCTTATTTACGAGACTATAATGTAAGTGGACTGTATTTTTTGGTTTCTCTCTCGCCCTTCGACGATACCACTCGGGAAAAATGGGAGCCCCATCGCGGTAAAACGAAAACACCACTCACCTTCTCTCTTAACCAGCTGTCGGCTACTTCTTGCTGGTGATGGTCATGGCAGTCACACACGAGCTCTATAACACACTCTCACCAGCTAAAAAACAAGATGTTTCAATATCGATTGTATTATTCCTTCGATATAGGTCTTCGCAACGATTTCCGCAATATGTCCGCCATTTATGTGCTATTTGAGCATTTACTGCCACACCCAAGGAAATCTGCAAATATGCGGCACATGTTGTCATTTAGAATGCAAATGCACCACCAAATCAACAATAACATCAAACAGCCTTATAGAGAATGCAGAAAAATAAGCACAGTAATAGCGGATTTATTGTACTATGTTTTTCATAGATAACTTACTAGAAATCAGCTTGCAATTACTTCGTTAATGTGTGCTGCTCAACTCCTTGCGCTTATTGTTAATTTATAAATAAAATATAAACCGTATTCCCGCTGAGATATATGATAACATCGAGTATAATCCATATAGTACAAAGTAACCAATGTATGTTTGATCAGTTGCTTGCCTTAAATTTGAAACATGTTTCTTGTTCTTGCTTTACATTCGCTAATTCGTCCATTCCGTCGTACTATCCATAAGTAAGTAAGGACCGGAAGGACAGAGCAGAGTCAAACAATAAGGTCGTTGTTTCGGTTTCCAGGCTACAATTTGATGACATACTGCCCTCTCCATATACCTCCTTCCCCATTACCGGTGAAAACTAGGGTAACAAAGAATAGAATCCATAGCACATTATAGCATATATATGATTGGTAGTATCAGGGGTAACTTTTTGGAATCTGTTAACATTATAATGATAACACACAACTTTGTTATTCCACATATCTTTATTTTCTACGACCCGGGTTTCGACGTTCGACGACGCACCTGAAGATGACGTCGAACATCGAAACCCGGATCGTAGAAAATAAAGATATGTGGAATAGCGAAGTTGAGTGTTATTATAGCGAATATATGTTTCAAGAGTTTCCAGCCTTAAATTTCAAACAGATGTTTGATATTTTTGCATTTCATCCGCTAATTCGTCCATTCCTTCTTTCTTTCCATGGGAAAGTAAGGAAAGAACAGAAATTAACCATATTGTTGTTATTTCGTAATGGTTGTTAGGCTTCAGCTTGATGCCGTAGTGCCCTCTTCATACACTTACATGGGAAAAACAAACCATTTCCACCATGTATTAGGACGATTGGTCAAAGAAACAAGTACAAAAGTTAAATCATACTTCTGCATAATGTGCCACTGCCAAAACCTCCGTATTTCAGGGGATGTTCTTGCAACAGCCATTAAAGTCATGGAATAGGGTTATAGGATTGGAAGAAACGAAAGTGAATTGTATGACAACAGAGTACTTTAGCATCTCGTTCTGGATTTGACCAAGACACAAATTGATCGCGGAAAGAATGAGTTTTTGGATCCATCCCTATCAATGTGGTAGTGGTCCCATCTCATTTTGTCGATTCAATGCATGATAGAGATACAGTGCGAGGTGAAAATGATATCCCCCAGGTCATTGTGAAATTCTCGTGATCTCAATGTATATATATCTCGATATAAGAAGATATAAATCCAAAAAAAATATATCAACTGTATATTGAGCAAATCTTGGTGCCTTAACTATTCTGCAATCGTGCAAAATGTTCATGTGGACATTTTTTGAAGGGTTATGTATTTTTTTACTAGATGGGGAGCAAAGCCAAGACCTTTTGAAAGTGGAATTGGATGTCTTTGGTGGGGCTAAATGCAACGAGACCTTTGAAACTGAAATCAGGACAACTAATCACTTGAGGAGAGGTATCGATTCAACCATGCTTTGCGCCGGAATCCTGAGTGGTGGAAAGGACACGTGCCAGGTAACACATTCCTGTTAGCCCTGCGTATTGTTAGTTAGTCTTGCCTCGACAGTGTGATTTTCAATGAACATAGCTTCAAAGAATATACTCCCTTGGTACGAGGTTGGCCAAAAAACTAATTCCCCACATAAAAAAGTTACCTAATAAAATAAATGAGCGCGTTGAAACGGTCATCAAGAGACGCATCTCTATTGGTCGCACAGTCTTATCAGGGGCCTATTTCTCAAAGCTACAAGTCAACAAGTTACAAGTCACGTGACTATTTCAACAAGGCGGATGTGTCAGTATATTCGATTATTTTCTCTCGACTGCTGTGTGGTCATGAATTTCGCTCAAAATCCAAGTTACCAAGATCAACAAAGTAGCGAGTTGACATTCATTTGAATAACAAATGAAAAATGATTTGCGACGTACAAGTCATGTTTAATCACGTTTAAATTTGGATATGGTGGAGGGATCAATTAAATATACTGATGTTTCACACTCTTTTATTTATAAAGATTTAACAGCTACTTATCAATTATTTTCTATTAAGTACTGTGATCATAATTAAGTGGAAATGCGAACTGTAAGTTCCGATAAATATTCTTTACGTCAACATAGGACATGTTATCATGAAGTTTCGTAATAATATTTGGCTATAAATCCGTTAAAAGTGGTTCAATAAAGATAAAACCAATTCAACATGATATCTTGAAATGTGAGGTTTATTAAATACTACAATTTTGAGCTCATCCTTCAAGAAATACGGCAAAATAAACGATTATATTTTATGACGTTAGCTTTATCCGAAAACTCGCATCCGCTTGGGATCTTTTAAGGTAGGTTGGGACATCAAATTATTTTTCAGCATATGTTCAATCATTTGTATTTACCCAAAAGCATTGCACTAACTTTTAAATTGGCAATATTGCGAGGTGCACGCCCAAAATGTATCGTAATCATCAAAATACGAGCTATGTATGGTCTTCATTAGGCCCGCCATTTTTTGTACTGATACAAGTCTTCGGTTAGGTATATCTGAGTAACCAATCCGCCTTGTGACAATAGTCACGTGACTTGTGACCTGTAGACTTGTAGCTCTGAGAAACAGCCCCCAGGTTATCATGAGGCTGATACCTGAGAATTCTGAGTGCTCTGACCAATTTTGTGGACTCTGAAGAGGGCTAAACTCCAAGATTTGGCTCGCAAATACCAGTCTGGCACGAGCTAAAGACGAGAAATAATATAAATTGCTTCTTAATTTCTCTTCATTTTTAATCCATTTTGAATGACTCTGGATACTTAACCATATAACTACTTCAACGGCTAAGAGGTGATTAGCGAAGTGAAAACCTCCATAATCAGAGTGAGGGCTGGTACCGTTAGGGCATACACACACTAGTGAATCGCTGGAGGAAGGTATTATAAATTGAAGGACGTGATTTGGAAAAATAGAGTGAGTATAAAAAACATAATTTATCATATGAGTGAAGTTTTTGTTAAAGTGATTGGTTTTTAGAAAAAATGTGGGTAATTACTTTTTGGACAACTCTCGTATTAAAAATGGATTTGAGACCGATTCAAACCTAACTTTGTGGCCCTGATCATGATAATTTAACTAATAGCTTAGCTTTATTAACAAGGTCGGATGTGAGTTTTAGGTGTGGATGTTAGGGATAAATTATGGATTAAAGAAAGCTATATAATTGGTTTTATTATCATTCTATGATACTTGGTTATTAGGTACTTTTGTACACAGATAATCACTAAATTGTTCCTGCTAAATTCACTAAAAAAACATAAAGCAGTGGCACATGGTTGACTTCCTCGTTCCTTTGCTGAAAAGTCCTTTACCTGAGGAACCCTAACTGAAAATTATAGAGTGTTGATTGGTTTAATAATTATCCCGTTAAATTTAACGAAATTATCGGTACACCAATTTCATTTAAGTAAAGCTTTTATGACTGATTATTGAAAAGCGCCTTTCATGCCTTCTGGGGTACAGTATCCAATGACATTACTAGTGATAGAATTCCAATAATATCTCACCGGTTCTTTGCAGCAAACATTAAATATTAAAATATTTTAATCTCTTTGATTATGATATACAACATACATTGTAGTCTTATATTGAATGAATTTAAATTTTTACTTAGAGGTTCAATTCCTCCTATCTCCTAGAAATTTCCAAACATTAAATGACTGTAATTTATCATCCGAGGTAAAATTTCAGCATATAAATTACTGTGTATTGTCGCGATATAATAATAATGTAATTAAAATCACGCAAATAAAAATGTCCAATAAGGAATTCAGCTACAATATTTGTAAAGCCTGTGGGCATCTTTTTTTTCTATTTTTGGTGCCACTGATATGAACACCTCGCAGAATCTACTTCTTTATGTCTGTTACTCACCGAAAAAAGATTGAAAGGTATTGTGATCAATAATTTTTCAGTCACCAGAATAATAATTTGCCAAGTAATAATGTTGAACCAAAACTGGTGGTAATGCAAAAATCTTTATCCGATACCAATCTTCGATACAAATGTAGTCACATATCAATTACATTTATTCCTTCAAAGAGGAAGTTACTACACTCATATGTAACATATATTGTTTAAAATATTAAAAAAATTTAGATGTATATTTATCTTGATGTCAGATGTTTTGTAAGTTACGAAGGTACTTACAATTAGTAACTGACCAACTGTATTCTTTTAGGGAGACTCTGGTGGACCTCTACAGTTTGAGTTGATGACAGAGTGCCTATATGAAATATGGGGAATTACATCGTTTGGTAAGATTTGCTCTTTCGCCAACTCACCATCGGTGTACATGAGGGTGTCGGCGTATGTTGAATGGATAGAAGACCATGTCTGGTCTGCATAGTCGATACAGTTGTCTCTTTCGAAATATTTTCTACACGGTTACAGAATAGCTATGATTGGTAATTTAGGAAGATACGTAGGTATGTCTTCTAGAAAAACTCTAAACATTCACAAGTCAATATTTCACATCCTTGGTGTTGGCAAAAGATGCTTCAATTTGATTATATATTTTGAAATCATATGAATTTTTATTTTATCACATCCTATTCTGGATGAATTGTGTATCAATTGTATTGTTTTCAAAAAGTGTCAAATCACGTTGTTTCCTTATTTTTAAATTAAAATTTGTCATTATCTAAGCATAAAATTTCATTCAAAAGTAGTCTTACGACGTAATGTACGAACATAGCGCTCGATGGCATTGGATGTATCATAAAAAAGAATGCAAATGATAAGAGGATATGTTTAATTTTTTTGCAAGAATTTTTTCAATCATTCATTAATGCATTCAAACTTGTGCTTTAAATGCATGACTTCGAAAAATATCTCAATACAAACCCGTAAAGCATTTGTGAAAAGCCATGTATGGAGTGTGTGCACATACGGCTCAGAAAATTGGACTTTAAGAAAAGAGGAAAGAAGCAGATTGGAAGAATTTGAAATGTGGTGCTGGAGAAGAATGCTTTAGTTTCCATGGACAGAGAGAGCTACAAACATCGAGGTTTTGGAAAGAGTTGGGGAAGGGCGAACTTTGGTAGTTCAGTCTCTATAAGGAGAGAAGGATGGATTGGACATCTTTTGGGGCACTCTAACTGGATGATTTCCTTGATGGAAGGAATAGTGGACGGATGTGCCGGAAGAGGATGACCTAGGCGGGAATTCCTGAATGGGATTGGAGGAGGGAGGAGATATGCAGAAATAAAGAGACTTGCTCTGGAAAGAAATATTGGAATGCCCACCAACCTTAACATTGTGGTGAAGAGGAATTCATTCAATCAGTAAGTGCGTCGCAGGTGAATTGTCTACTCTGTCATGCAAAATTATATTTATTGTAATAAGGACGAATTCTGCTCCTAAAATCTATGCTAATTCCTTTTTAAAAATATATTTTAGCCATCTTAACGCTCAAAATGTGTTGGTAAACAAATTACTATTGGTTCACCTGATTTTTCTCTTTAATTGCTTATAGAATGGAATAGAAATAAGGCACATTTTCAGGAATCAGACGTATTAAAGAATCATTTAATGACTTCCGATTGAAAAATTATTGGGTTATAATGAGTGGTTATCCAATGTGTCTGGATGCGTATGAATGATTCTTCCCTAGCCTTCCCGGAAAATACTTATGAAACTGTTCAGAAATACCCCATCTTGCTCTATTGATATTAATCAGAATCACTCCATAAAGTTTAAATAAAAATACTACACGGTTAATAAACAGTTCAAGAGATATAATGTAAGTCGGTATAAACGAATTCTAGAAAATTTATCGAGGAAACAAATTTAATATGAGAAAATTATTTTACAGATAAGCAGTTACAGATTAGTTGTCTTCCTCTGCGGTTGTCTAATTCCTCCGCAAAAACCTTTGTAGATTGTGAAAATTATCCCTGGCTGCTATGAGCAGCCTCTCATTACATCTCTGCGGGAGATTTTTTCATTAGCATAAATTGTTTTCCGACTGAGTTGCTTTTGAAATTGTGTAATCACTGGTGCAGAACGACCACTTCCAGTTTATGTATCTTTCTTCTCTGAATACTCTGCATCCTCTGGCATCTTATTATCTCGAGAAACAAGAGGTGACTGAAAAAAATATGCTCCCTAGCGCTCGTGACGAACTCGAGGTCAGCAATCGGTCACGTGACTCAGAGAGAACTTGCAAGACTGGAATGTTTTCACCAGTAGTGTTCGGCTGTTCTCCGAGTGATGAAGACGCCTAAAGCGAGGAAGGCAGCGCACAGTTGGAAGCAGATGTTCAACATCTTCACTGTCTGCGTATTTTCCCTACTTGCTGCTTGTTTCGCGCAGAGGTACTCAGGTAAGAGAAATGAACTGACTCTGAGACATGAACGCGTATGAGTAGAGCATGCCGAATGCCTAACCCAACGACATTTGAAACACGCATACATCTCGGAGGGACCTCATTTGCTGCATTTTCTAATTCTTTTGGATTGGATTTTGGGGAGGCGACCAACAGCTAAGGTTCTTTGCACCATTATGGACAGGTAAGGAAGGATGGATGGATAGAAATCCAGCGTCGGCATTAGCCTGCTCTAAAAGAAAGGTACCAAGGGGATATGGTTTAACGTCTCATTCGACAGATGGTGTAGTGTGCTTGAAGTGCCCTCCAGAAGACATTCAAGTAGGGATCGGGTTTCCTCTGAAAAATATCCTCCTCTGCAGGGATTTGGACCCTGGCCGCCCGTATGGTTAGCCAGTACTCAAGCCACCACACCAACCCGATCCCCAAATTTCTTTTTCCGTCCGATGTCCAGCTTCCTTAGGTGAATGCTTATTGGGTATTTCAAGATTTTATCAGATATACCCACCAACTCTAGGTTTTGGACCTAGGAAGGTCAGTTGATCAGCCGGACGTCTTCCCCTGGTATATCCACGTCAATGAAAGGAATGTCCAAGGCGGACTTCTTCCTTGCCTTTATTTATTTTTATCGGACGATCGAAACTTAACGAGTTGACCCTTTGTCATTTTCACTAAGCCCAAAGCGTTTGTATTGGCTAAGTTTTTCATTGGAAATAGGAGAATTCAAAAAAGATCTACTTGGCATACAAGGTGGACATCTAATGAAATACGTCATCACATGTAGAATAATTTTTTTCAGGCGCAAATATTTAGTACTCTAATGTTCATTTGAAATATAGAAAACTTTGAATAGTCTACGATACAGTTTATCTTAATCCTTCCTTTCCAGGAAGATACAACCTTCCTTGATACAATTTTTCTTCAGTCATTTTGTGGAACATGGTCTCGACTGAGTCCACAGTTCCATTTTCGTTTGACTAACCGACCAAGATTTCGCATTGAAGTCGTTAGTTTTCATAATAAATAGAATAGACTTATAGAATATTTATTATGAAAACTAACGACTTCAATGCGAAATATTGGTCGGTTAGTCAAACGAAAATGGAACTGTGGACTCAACAAGTTTTTCATAATTTCTCACAATGAAACGTATTATCATAATGATGCAGTCATCACATTGAGTAAATAACGTGGTGAGCATTCATGTACACAGGTGCAAAGATATACCCCAAGGAGATTCCAATTCATCAAAGATAAACACCAATTAGCTATTTAAAATCATTTGACAAGACTGGTACTAGAACCCTGATTTCCCAATTGCCGGTAAGGTATTTAAGCCAATTACACCACCTAGTCATTCTCCTTCATGGCGAATTTCGACGAGGGTTTGAGTGAAGCAGGTGTCCTCGTCCCAAGTCCACATTGTGGCGCAGGAGACCTGGTCATGCTTCACACCTGACCGGTATTTGGGAGATGCGGGGTCGAATCCTTGCCAAGACACATAATTTTTCTTTGGCGAATTTCATCTCCTAACCTAATAATGGCTTAGTTTCCCTTCCAACAGCGATTAAGCTAAAAGAGCTCGTTGAACACACTGACTCGTGAGTTATTATTCCATCCCACAATCACCGGGCGGGTGAGCCATCATTTACGTGCGCCACGAAAGCTTTCACTCCTATGTGATCTCTCCTCATGAGAGCGCTGCCAATCGTTAAGAGAAAAAAATCTGAATGTGTTGCCTCGAGTGACGGCTACTCACGCCCACGTTTTCCAGTGACGCATCGTTTATTTGACTATGAGCCGCTGATTGATCGTCAACAAGTAATCGCCGGAACTCTTGAGAAGTTCCAAATAAAAGGCTTACGCGAACTTTCCATAAACTACTGTTACTTCCGTTTATTCATTCATTGTATCCGTTGTCTCGTCATTCATTTATTGTATCCATAATTTATTCATGTAATTAGGATAAAAAAATGACCCAGCATGTTAGAAGCTATCTTAGCTGTAACTTGTTATTCTAGGAAGACTCTACATAGTTGGGTATTCAGTAAAATATTACCTTTGATGTGGTTTTTAAATACTCGAATCCCTTCAACCTTGAAGGAGTTTTGAAAAGAGGTGACGAGAAGAAAACATAATAGGAGAATAACACTCTCAAATAGTCCTTTTCAAATGCTTGGAATGATGATAGTTATAGCTTCTAATTTCCTTTTTATTGCATCTCTTATTCTTTTAATATGTTATTACTGGAGTGAAAAATGGAATGAGCGAAATTAATGAGCACTGAATAAGTATATACCATAAGAGCATGATAACATTTTAGTTTCTGATGTGTGGGGTATGCACAGGTGAGAATAACCGTAATGAACTGTAAAATTAATCGATTATATGACAAAGAAATGCTTTAAATTAAGAATCTACAATCGATATTATGATCATCTCTTGAGTATGACATAGTTGGTTTTAGTATGAAGGATTGATTCTTAATTATAAGAGAATATATTTTTCCAGTGAATTAATTACTGGCGTCATTTTGTACAAGTGCTGACGGTACTTGCGCCAATAATTAGGATAGAAATCTGTTAGTCAATTAAAAAAGTCAATTCTCAATGTTTTTCATTGTTGGAAAAACTAAAATTTACTCTGTAGAATCAATATCACCACGTGAGACATTGAATACACCATAGCAACTCGATGAGTAAAAAATGTTATGGCAAAGCAAGAACGTTGTTCAATCACAAGTGAAAATTAAACACTTCATCGTGGAGTGAACATCAAGAAGGTTTGATCATAAACACGCTGCTTATTGTCGTCCTCTGTTGATCGCATTTCGGTCCATGGTGTTTTTTTTTATTTTCGCGATCACCACAGGGGACAGTTGCACTGACTCCCAGCGTCGCCCCGGCGTGTGCACGGCCATTAATCTGTGCTCGAGCGCCCAGGCGGACTTGAGGATTGGAATTCGACCGACGACCTGCGGCTTCGAAGGTAATCAGCCCATAGTTTGCTGCTCGCCGGATCCAACGCCACCGCCGCCAACGACCTCTCCGCCACCGAAGAAACCGGGGGACAGAGCTCGATTTTGCAAGTATTCTACAAAAATGAGGAATGGGCAGAGGGTTTACTATTCTTTAACAATTCAAATAATATTTGTTCCGGTTGCTGTTCTTTACGCATCCATTTCTTCGGTGTCTTTTAGGCAAGCATGTGAACAACATGACCAAGAATGAGATGGGAAGGTGGAAGGATACGTTAGCACCTACGAAAATTGGGTCTTTTTAACGCTTACTTGGTGCAAATCATACCAACTATTAGCAAGAAGGAGCAGTTTTTGGTGCATGCTAAAAAAACGACATCATCTTGGTATTACAGTTATTGGGATAACCTTTAATGTTTGGAAAGTTAATACAATGGTTAAAATCAATGGTTGGCGAATTCACTTTGTGGAAATTTCGGTTCATGTTAAGAATGAAACTACTTGGTTTTTTTCCACCAATATATTTAACCATAAATCAACCGGTTTCGGCCTTTTCAGGCCATTATCAAGATTACAGAATAAAATTTTATTCTGTAATCTTGATAATGGCCTGAAAAGGCCGAAACCGGTTGATTTATGGTTAAATATATTGGTGGAAAAAAACCAAGTAGTTTCATTCTTAACATGAATACAATGGTTGGAAAATCACTACGAGTTACAAACAGATTTACGAAAAATGTTAGAATATTTTGCCATTATTTTTTACGCCCATCATCATTCATTGGTTGTTCAATTTTAAGATTGGTTGACTGCAGCTCTCCACCCTTCCCTTCTAATGCTACTTCCCTTTACCTCCTATATATATTTCCCTTTGTAGTGTCTCCTTTATTTGGTCCATGAACTTATTTCCGGGTCTTCCTAAGGGGACTTTTCCTTCTATTTTACCTTCAATTATGTTCTTCACAAACCCATTTTGTCTCAGGATGTGTCTGATCCATCTCGTTCTTCTTCCCTCTATCGTGTTCATATGGTTGTTTTCTCTCCCTTTCTTCTGTACACTTCATCATTTCTTATTTTGTCCGTCAATTTGATCTTCTGCATCTTCCTTCAGTACCAGGTTTCGAAGGCTTCTAGTCTTTTCTGGTCAGCTTTTCCAATGGTTCATACTTTCGACCCATAGAGCTCCGCAAGAATGTTTTCACATATTGTTTCCCGGTTTGTAGTCCTATCTCCTTTGAGGAGCTGTAGTATTTTTTCCAAGAACGCCTTCTTAGCTTGGACTATTCTCAACTTTATGTCCGTCGTACTTCTTCCGTCCCACGCGATGGTGCTTTCGAGATAGGTGAAGGAATCCACCTGCTCTAATCTCCCTCTCCTAATTTTTACGCTATATCTCAATAAAAGAAGAATGAATGGAAAATTCTGGTTCAACTATTTCCAATGATCTCGTGTGGGTGGAGAATCAACGATCTGTAATTGTGGTGTGGATTGCTGATGCCAGCATGACGCAATCGCATCGTGCATTCAATAATGATATGCTTTCATGCTCACAATTATTGTTGATAAGTACTAAACCGCTTTCCTTCATATAGTGTTCTTAAAACTTTGGTTAATCTCCGGCTCACATAGACTATTATCGTGTGGAGCATTGTTTCATTATTATTCATTTACGACCAGCTGTTGTGATTGAATACTTTGTACTAGAAGGGGGACTTCATTCGTATTTTCAGTATTCTATCGGCTGTACTTTGATGGTTCAACTTTGTAAATAATAACTTCAATATACGTAAAATTTGATTTTTTACAAGATATCAGTCGTTTTCAATACTTACCATTCATTATCGAGAGGAGATCCGCTGAAATCGGCTGAGGTGCTCTAAAATACAGCCGAATTTATTTGAATGCATACGACTATGCTCAGTTACCATAAAGTTGATTCGTATTCTTTATTTGTAACATTAACTTAGGACCAATGAGATTTTTAATTGTCATTTTTAAAAACACAAATGTTATACAACATTGTAACGTATATTTTCATCTTTTTAAGGGTGTGAAAAATACAGTGAGCCATGTCCACAAGTGTATGCGGTAGCCGGAGGGACTCCTGCATTGCCAGATGAATTTCCTCACATGGTGAGATTTTTCATCGGCCCATCAGAATGATAATAATTCTTCATGGAGAAAGAGTTGAGTGAAATTCACAGTGGAAAAATAATTCTCAGGAACTGAGACCTCGAGAATGATTGTTTCATGGTGAAATCCACATAATTGTGTGATCATTAGTCCCCCGTGTTACAGTGTTGCTCCTCAGGCATTAAGGTATCCGAGGCGTCGAATTTACCATATTTTTTTACCTCTTTTTCTGTAAAATATCTAAGATAAAAGTGATTACTCTCGCAATTATAATT
Source organism: Ceriagrion tenellum (assembly GCA_963169105.1). Lineage (NCBI taxonomy): Eukaryota > Metazoa > Arthropoda > Insecta > Odonata > Coenagrionidae > Ceriagrion > Ceriagrion tenellum. The sequence continues at coordinate 80,307,638 of OY720633.1, forward strand.
TATTCTATCCCCAATCCGGAACAAAAAACAATTTACTAAATTTCGTCAGTCATTCCCTATGAATTTCGGAAAAGATGCAACATTTATTGACCACTCTTCATTCAAGATAATATTACAATAACGCATCAATTAATTGATAAATCTAATAAACTAAAAGCTTCTTGGGTTTGGTGGAATTTTGTCTCGAAGTCCATCACCGATTTATAGAATTACATTGAGTCTTTAAGCAATACTTGGGCCTCGGCAGTAAACATAGCCACTTGCTCTTCCCATTTTATATCCATTCACACTGATGAGTCAACATTCAGTTGTCATCTAGCTCTTAAGATACCCCTTCATTTCATTTCATAGGAAAAAAAATGACTCATGTTTCTCAGTTATTAATACTTTTAAATCCATTATTATTTTACCTACAGGCAGCAGTTGGCTATGGATCTCAAAACAACATTCAATGGAAATGTGGAGGTTCTCTTATCAGCGAGAACTTCGTTCTGACAGCTGCACACTGCCTTCAAGGTGGTAGAGAGTAAGTATATTTACTATCTATCTCTTAGTTTCATGCTTTGACAATTTTCTCATAATACCCTCTGCAATTTCTGCATAGCATGCTGAGCTATTGGAAAAAATGTGCTTGTCACTTTTATGTGAGGTGAATTGTTGAGATATTACCTTGACTTACTGATTGGGCATTCTAATATTCCGAAGTAGATGGAAAACTTAAATGCCAAACCATGAAATATAACCAACTATCGTCAATCCTAACAGCTTCATTCACCATATACCAGTGTGGGAGAACGTAATCTCTCCTTCGACTCTTGGCATCTATGTTGAGTTCATATGCAACGGCATGCAGCAACTGGAAAATATCTAAAATTAAATTTTTACTTTTTTTAATTATTTTTATTTTATTATTTTATTTTTTATTATTATTATATTATATTATTATATATTAATTATAAATTTATAATTAAATTTATTTTTCTATAAGCAAATTAATGAAATAACGTGATAAGTCATTCAATTTTAAGTTATTTACTTCAAATTACGATATCACACTTCTCTAGACCTCATTTAAGTCCGAAATAACGCCAGGCGTAGGCTGCTTGAGATATTCAGAACTGGTGTGCTTCAGAGCGACACAGAGAATATTATCATGACGCCTACTACATCTCTAGGTCTGACGGAAGCGATGAAATAAGAGAGATACATTGCCAAACAGATAGGTACAAAAACTCATTCTTTCCGCACACAATAAGCGACGACAATAAAAACTGAGTTCCACTAAATACACTTACATAATACATGTCACCATTTCACCTCCCAAAACCTTACCCCTTACATCTTTACACGGCTGGTGTTCTAACGCCTCCTGCCAGACGCCAATACGGTGGCTCGCAGAGTAGTATGTAGATGTAAGTCAACCTCATTTTATTCAGTGAATTCCTCAACTCGATACCCAAAAGCGAAGTCTAAAAGATCAGACCTGGTCCAATGATATTCTCTTATCAAAAAACCTCGTGATATGGTGTCGCATTAATACCACTGGATCTGCTTCAAAAATAAATTTTACTAACATACAAAAGTAATTTATACTTACGTGCGTGCATTTTTGGCTCATTTAAGACAGTAACATTAGTGCTACATATTGGCTTGGATAATCTAATGAACACAGGATTTCAATGCAGAGGTACTCTCAAAGGACTAGAGTCTGTTGAAACTTCACTTAAGTTTTTACTCACTGCACACTTTATTTTATATTGTAGTGGCCCAGCTCAGTGGGTGCTTCTTGGGACTCTGAGGTTGGCAGCGAACGAAACGTTTTTGGGAGATACCGGTCAAATCCACAAAGTTATTCGAAGGATCCGTCACCCTGGATATAAGCCACCTGCAAAATACGATGATGTCGCTCTCCTGGAGATAGGACCATCTCTCACGAGGAATCCCAGACCATTTAGTGGCAAGGAATTACACCCAGCTTGTTTGAACACAGACGACTCATATCGGTATTCCGCCTATATTGCTACAGGATGGGGTCGCACTGGATTCGGTGAGTGCATTCCACTTCCAGACATACTTTATATAAGTTTACTCGCAAGAAAGGAGAAGATTGTTAATTTTACGTTTACCTGTAGAAGTTTATAATAAACAAGGTGTGTCAATAGGTTCTGGAATAGCCACGAAATTTTAAAGTTATTTTTCATAAATGGAACTATAGGAGGGAGTTATTTTTAAACTAATATGACAGTGTTGAATTTATATACTCTCCGGTTTGAATAACTCCTTCAATAAATATCGTTGCAACTTATGAAAACGGAAATACTCTTGGATTTGTATACACCCAGAAGTTGCAAGGCTAAAATCATTGTGTGTCGGCATTGACACATCAGTCACCATTGCATTGTAAAATGCCTAAATACGCAAATTTGCGCCATATTTTAAAAGTTATTCACTTCCCTCTCCCGTTTTTACGTGACATGAAACTTCCCTTACCGAAATGAAGTCCTGGTTTCCCCACTAGTGGTGTGGTGCTTATTTTACTTAAAAATTCGACAGTCAAAGTCCCTTGGTGATATAAAAGAGGCTCATCGCCCCTCAGGAATTGCAATAAGATTAGCGAGTTCGAATGCGAGGAAAATTTCATTCCTTGAATAAACTTGATGATAACTACCGGTCATTTCTGTTCTTCTTGCCAGGAGTGGGAATATAGGTGATCCTATGGCTAGCCCTTCTTCCTGGCGATAAAAATTTCCATGAAATAAACAATAATTTTGATTCATGCACATTTCCATGAGGCTTATCAGTTCATCCGTAACCACTGGGTTTAATGGTTGAATTCATTAAAATTCCCTCCGCTATATTCAAAATTCCTCTGACAGGAACTGAAGTGAACAAATTAATAACGTCAAATGAATCAAGTTTCGCATTGCCCGGTATAGTTAGCTTGCTCAAATGCTCCTTTAGTATACTTGAATTCCATATGCTATATTGCGGCACAAATTTAAAATTTGAAGAAAGATGGTATTAGAAGATTTTAACAATTTGAGGTCATTAATTTGCTTACTTCAGTTCCTGTTAGAGAAACTTTGAATTTAGCGGAGGTGATTTAATGGATTCAATCATTAAACCCAGTGGTTACGGACGAAATGATCAGCCCCATGGAAATATGCTCGAACTAAAATTAGTTTTTATTTTATGAAAACTTCTTCCTAGGGTTGAACTCCTAATGGTGCCTATTGGCAAGCATTTGTAGTCTTATGCCACTTCTAAGTTGGATAACAAATGCACTGGGCTAGATGTACTTTTCTTGAATTTTTAATTGCCCAATGTATGTTAACATCATTCCGTTTTAAGTAGTCCAACATCAATGACAAAATTTGTAATTAAACGAAGATCAATTCAGTGTCATTCATTCCATACGAATATAGATGAAGAATTATTCCACGAGTTATTCAGGATACAAATATGAAGCAGCGATAAATGCTCTGAATAGAATAACTTGGTTGGTCCTTCTACTTAACAGTAAATTGCTGATATCATAAGGAAATTTTCATTTGTATTTTTATAATGGGTAATCGACTGACATGATATTTACTACCATCATAACAGGATATAAGTAAAGTCCTTGGATATATTGATTTCTCAATTACATGTGTCAATGTGAACTTGAGCGTTCTCAAAAGCGATGAATAACTAGCAGGTAACTAAATTTCACAGTTGTAAGTAGAAAATAACAGAATTTGGATATGATATTTTCCCTACGGAATTAAATATTGACACTCGGTGTAAATGTGTCTGTATTTGATCCGTAATACATATAACCTTTTCGCTGCTTTGTTTTGAGGGTTTATCTTGGGTAACTGTGACTCTTCTAGGTGAGGATCCAAGCATGGAGCTTTTGAAAGTGGAATTGGATGTCTTTGATGAGGCTAAATGCAATGAAACCTTCGAAGTTGAAATCAGGACAACTAGCTTGCTGAAGAGAGGCATCGATTCGAATATGATGTGTGCTGGAATACTTCGAGGAGGGAAGGACACATGCCAGGTAACTCCGACTTGAGATAAAATAAACAACAACGAAGAGTCTTCCCTTTATCTAAAACACTTGGATAATCAACCTAAAGCTCGTTTATCTCCACTCAGTTTTCTTTTAACGAAAAACGGTAAACATAAAACATTGAACGTAAAACCGTGTCAAAGATGATTCAAGTCTTCAGTTAAGGAATTCTTGATTAAGGATAATTGATAGGACTTTTACACGGCCATAGGCGTCAAAGACGAGTTAGAAGCGTTGGAGCTGGATTTATATCTTCTTATTTTCAGAAAAAGTTATCAATATCCTACGAACTCCAACATACTACGGTAGATCAAAGAGTACGGTAGATCATGAGAATAAAATCAGGGAAATAGATTGTAGAACTTAAAGGTTTAAAATGTCGTTTTTCCCACGATCGATAAGAGACCATAATTGCTGCTTTGAGATTTTGAAGTAGGTTAGCTGACATGTAATGTACCTGATTTATTCATATGCACCCTAATTCATGTTTCCAACACCATGTTTTGCATGTTCCCTGCATGAATCTTGTGTCACGTTCATACAGATACATTAAATATTATTTTAGTAGTTTCTATAGCATTTGTAGAATACCCCTTATGTGACGCATGTTGGTGAAAGTTAATTTTTCACTGTAGTTCATGTTGGTTATAAGTAACCCCTCGCCAAACACCCTGATGCAGGGCAGATTAGTAGATACAGATGTAAATCAATACAAAAACAAAAGCAACGTAATAAGATTCAGAAAAAATTTCCGCTAGCTTTCTCTTGGCGGTCATCTTAATAAAAGTGTTTTTCTCGTTTTTTTAGAAGCAGGAGGATTCTGGTAAGGCTAAAGGTCGCTCGCTATTGGCAGAGAGGCCGAAAAACCGATTCATGAGTTTTTTGAACCGTTCAAGCCGAGAGGAATTTGATGGCGACTGAGCCATCAGAGATCTTGCAAGTCAACATGTCCGTTGTACTGATTTGTAATGACGTCATGAAAATTCGAGAAACCTTGATTAACGATTCTTGAATGGACTTTGACGCAGAAGTTGATGGTGTGAAACTGACTTTAGTAAACGTCTTGAGAGAGGGAGTTGACTTAGTGCTACGGTGAGCAATATTGGTATATGGTAATTGGTAGGTATCCATCAAGCTCAAAGAGAATTGGTCGTCAGAAAACTATGTACCAATTACGATCCAAGCTAAATTCATGCCATCAAAAACCATAAAGGTATCTTTATTTACATTCCAATTTGGAATTTTTTAAAATCTTTTTTTGTTTGGAAATTAAACCGCTGTTGGTGGAAGTTATTTGTAAAACTGAATTTATCCGATAAAAAAAATCGTTTTTCTATTATACATTCGCTCCATTACCCGTGTCGTTCACAACTGTTGTTATGGTAAATACATTTACCATCCGATCGATACTCTCTGATGCCTCCCGTGAGTTGTCTTAGGAAACCCTGCGAATCATGAGAGCTTTCAACAAGAAAGGCATGGTATTGCTGCTACTCCATCTGTCGTTTTAACTCTATCCAACTCTTACACGTGTTCATAAACGCTTATAAATCTTACCTCAATCCTCCCTTTATCATCATCATTATACGTACCTCTTTTTTCTTTTCTTTTCTTTAGCACATATGTTCAAGCTTTTTTTGCTGGTGAAATCTTAAAAACACGCATTTTTTCAATCAAATGTGTCAATTCTCTTCAAACAAAATATGAAAAAAATTACAAGGAATTATTTTAATAAAATGCTGTATTAGTTTATAACTGCGACTAAGATCGACAGCAGAATATTTTTCATTTTTGCATTATACGGCTCAAGACAATAATTAAAATATCAATGAATAAGATTGTTACATATGCTGAATCTTGAAAGGTATTGGATAAGGTATCACTGAGTGGGGATATGAATTAAAAAAAAATATTCCAATATGATACTTTAACTCATGCAGAATATCGTTCGGACACGACGTAATGGAATCTGCTTCCCGGTAATGAAAGATATCTAAAATACTAATCTTACCTTAAGGAGAAGGTACTTTAAATGTTGTGAAAAGACGTTCGCTCATAACTTTCAAGAGGGATATTGATGTCTTGATTATTGTTTTTTTTATTATTATACATGAACGGACATAAGCCATTAATATAATCCATTGTCACTGCCTTTACCAAGATTTCTAAGATCAATCTGAACTCGGAGCGAACTGAAAACTCCAGGCCAGCCAACTCAGATCACCTCGTTTCCCAACACGGACTGAAAATATCGAAATTGAATACTCAAATATATATCAGTTAAAGCATAATTGACTCGGTGTGTTGACAAGGGCAGAGTTTTACATTTTTAGTTGGATGAACGTAAAATGATTCAGAAAATATTTCCGCTAGCCTTCCCTTGGCGGCCATCTTAAGACTAGTGTTATTCTAGTTTCTTTCTTAAGCCCAATGTAGGTAAATTTCGACATGCTACGTTATCCTAAACGTCGCTTCACTCGCCATTACTCCACTCTTGTTAAAGCTGGTTACGACACACGCTTTAAATAAGAGATTATATTTTGTTTCCCCAATGATAACCCCAAAATAGTAACAAGGAGCGCCACAGGCCCGCTGGTTTAAGATCGATCTGAAATCTCAGACTGACTGAGAAAGCGGGCCGAGTAAGTTTCTCAGATCGATCACACTAGCCCTTTGCGTTTACCATAACGAGCTGATCTGGTCAGATGGATCAAGGATCGATTGTTAAACGTAGTGTGTGACAGAATTAGATCGCTTAAGCCGCATTTTGTATACCACTAGTATATTGATTGATTTTTGTGTTCTTTTATATTCCAGGGAGATTCTGGAGGGCCACTACAGTTCGCCGTCAGGGGAGGATGTCAATATGAAGTTTGGGGAATCACATCATTCGGAAAGATTTGCTCTTTCGCTAATTCCCCATCCGTTTACATGAAGGTGTCAGCATATGTGGATTGGATAGAAGATAATGTCTGGCCCATATAATGTCATGAGGAACTATTTTCCACTCAGTCAAAGATAAATTAACGCAATTCCAATGTTATCATAAAATCACGGGGATCACTGGAGGTAACAGCTTAATTATAATCATACACACAGTTTCCAGTAATCTCACCATAATGAGTACAATTAATAAGACATCTAAGGAATGAGATGGTTCATTAGAAAGAAATGTAATGTAATTATAGGCTCTCGAATATTTTGCTCTCTTGTTTTATATAACAAATCAAATAAAGTTATCAGGCAAGTTCCAACCAACTGATTTTTAAAATTTTAAATTTCTGTATCTTGTAGTGTTTTCAGTAGATCGGTTGAAATTTTTGTGACGAAAATTTATTAAATCGACTGAAAAAAGTGTTTTTTAGTTTTTCACAATAACTTTCATGTCAACGTTGCTTAATTAAAAAGAAACTAATAAAATAGATTTTAAAGGTAATTTAAACTTCGATATTCTGCGATTTTGATTCCCCTGAGTAATAAAAAATCTGATACTCAAAACAGTGGAACGAATCCACTGTAGAGGACGGTTAATCCTGGCGAGTTTTGATCGAGGGCTTTCCGCATTGCATGGTTCTCGGGTTTATCGAAATTTATAGTAAAACCGCTGGGAAGCAATATACTCTAATGATTCTCGAGTTGTACTCCAGGTAGCCGGCTCACAGTAATGCTTACGCTTACGAAGGTATTTAATGAGGCGGTAGCGAAACATCAGTCAACATACACGTTTAGAGCTCTATACAAAAAGAGATTCACCAATTCTGTTCATTTAAATAAAAATTAAAAGTTTATTTAGTTATCTTTTTCATTATTAGCTCTTTACCTGGTTTCACAATCTGGATGCCCAGCATGCTCACATATTCGTCCATCCAACCATCATGAGGGAATTTTTTGAAGGACACGTATTATTGGAGATCCTGAAGAATTTTGCGAGCATTTGATGACATAAGACATTAGTTGTAAGAGAGTTTGAGTCAAAAACACACGGCTTCAGGAATATTACCTGCATTAGCAATTAATATGACCTTAGTTCAACTTAATCTAGAGTATATTTTCTCTTTTCTTTTAGCAACGAGTCATTTTGTGGTAATTAACAAGGTGAGAAGAAAGTATATAATCTGCCAACCGAGTAATTATGACCATTTTCAATAAATAAGTTTTAAAGTATGTCTTTTATTAAAAATAATGAATGAATAGAGACTACAAATACACTGTAAATCCCCAAAAATATAAAACCCGAGGAAAAATTTCGGACGAACAAAATTATGTTAACAGAGAACAGCCAATATTTGTAGAAGTAATTGACAAATGACCTCATTTGAGTCATACCTCAGAACATAAGAATGTTACTAAGTTTGAAGGAAAGAAAATGAAATACATGAAAAATGTGGAAGGTATGAATACTGCAGTCTTGCCAAACATTTTGTACTATTTTAACGATTTACTCTGGATTATTTGTTTCTCAATTATTTCAGTCTTAGGGATATGCATATTTTTGCATTACATATTTGACATGAGTTATGAGAAACATTTAAATGCCAAAAGCATTTCAGTTTTTACCTAATCTTACGGCCAAACAATGCTTTCAATCCATGGAATAAATTCAGATACCCGTGTGTACACTGCTGATGAAGTGCCTATTCCACATATTTTCCCAAAAGAGGTTATTCCCCAGATTTCAAACATGCAGGCATCTTTGAAGGGTACTTGCAGAGGACCTCCTGAGTCACCCTGAAATGAAAAATAAAAACCTTAGAAGGAGTTCATAAAGCCATATTGATATTTAAGTTTATCATTATTTTTTCAAATTACTTCTTGGATAACCTGGAAATTTGTGACGATACTTTAAAACTTTCCTTTCCGCTTTCCCTCGTTCTGTGTGCATCTGATATTCGTAATACAATAAATTTGATTTTTTAAATCCACAAAATGTATGTTTTCGTCAAAAAAATCTTTATTTAAACCTCAGTATAAAATTTTTCTCAGTGAAAGTAGTCCCGAGGAAATATATTGCCCATGTCCCCGCGTTCTTTTTCCTTTAGCGATCAACCTGTATCTCCTCAGTGTCGGTGAAAAGTCGCTCGTTCATTTTTTTCAAATCTTTGGATCATCCCACGTCAGATCAGTACTGAGTTGACCCTTGATGTTTCCAATTCGAGCCAACCTTTTTGTGTGGGTTCCTTCTAGCGTTATATGAAAGAGTGTAGAAGCGTCTTTTGGAAAAAAATTTGGCGGATCTAGAGATGATCAAAGTTTCGACCATATTGGGCAAAGACCTTTTTTATTTTCCTACATCTCCTAAACGAAAATAGCTAGAGAAATTTTTGACGACTCATTTTGTTTAAAAATAAATGTACAGTGACATTGTGTGATCAGTTTTATAAATGGGCCAAATTTGGTTGAATATTTATGTTGAATATTAACGTTTAATATTTCCGAATTTGGAAATATTTCACCAAATAACTCCCAATCAGTGCCTACTCTTTGTTAACAGTAAGACCTGGTAACAAGAATTCAATTTACGTTATGTCGTTGAGAATGAAAAAAACAGTAGACATAAGTTCCGCCATTTTTTTATCTAACCTCGTTAGTGAATATTTCTCTCTAGTGTGTGTGCAGCGCTAAAAGTATATCTGTGTCTTCTTTCTCACACTTTCACTTTACTCAATGGTTACTATAACCAAATTAAAAACCTACCATAAATAAATTCGAAAATAAAATCGCAATTCAAATTAATAGCCATAAATCATAATAAAACATCACATAACAATAGATAACTAGGGACGCCAAACATAGATTAATATTTACATTGGGGAGTTCAGGACGACGCAAAAAATAATAAACAGGTAACAATAAGTAACGGGGGACGCCTAAATAGTTAACAGTGAAGATTCAGCAGAGATAAGTGGAGGAGTAAAGATCTAAAGGACGCGAAGTGGGGAAAAAGTTCGAAAGTAGGAGAATAAAAACGGCAGGGAGCGGATACAAAGCGGCATAGAGGTGACGAAAGAGAAACCAGGGATTTATAATGAGGCCAGGAAGGAATCGGGAAGGAAACCCAAGAGAGAAACCGCACGGCCCGGAATTCTGTAAATAAGGAAGGAGGAAGACCGCGAAACCATACCCGCAGCCACATAAAAGAGACGAGAAGCCCCAGCGTCTGATAAGTCTAACTTTAAGGATAATAAAGCCAAGAAAAACGGTAACCTCCATTTATAAAAATATTGCTGTCTAAAATAACGTAAATGTATAAAATTGGAGCATAAAAGAGTAACATTGTAAATTGGATCCAATACATTTTAAACAGCTCTAAATATTGGTGTTGTTATAACCAAATCAATTTTTTTCATTAAAAGAAAGTATTATACTATTAAATTAATTGAGCAAAGTGTTTTATTTATGTTGTATAATGTTAACCATTAATCCCTTCAGCAAGGAGGTAAGATTTTAAGTTTTTGGGTAGTTGCGAAGGTTGATAGAAATTGGTTTCAATAGGAAAGAAAAACGTGACCGGGTGAGGTTACATTACATATACCTGATTTTCTTACTTCATCTTCTTCTCTGGACATTTTTTAAAGAAAAGTTTTATTTTTTATCAGACTAAATATTCTTTTTCGAACAACTATCAGCAGCATCCACCTGAGATCAGTCGCCAATCTATTAGGAAACGATATATATCGATATCGATAGTGCGGCAGATAAACGATATCAATAGTGCATGTTTGGTGATCTTCACCCCCTGCCTCAAACCCTCGTGGTGGCTCGCAGGGTATTTCGTAGATGTAGATTTAGATGATATCGCGCAAGATACCTTAATTAACAATGTATAAGTGCAAACAATTTTTCTGGATAATAAAAACAAAAATGACATTTGCTAAAACTTACAGGAGAGGTAAAATAATCGAGTTTTTCTCTTGAAAGAATAAATATTACAGAAAGAATGTGCCGTACTCTCACCAATGTAATCTTCGATATTGATCCTGAGGTATTTTTTTCGACGAGAGAAGTTAAAGTATCATCCCTCTATCAAGTATCACAAAAATTTTGTCAGTGATATTTTTTTTCAAAGTGTTAGAAATACCTTGCATGTATCCTTGCCACCTTCCACAACTCCGGCGCAAATCATTGTTTCATCAATGCCTCTTCGTAACTGATTCGTCGTTCTGATTTCCACGTCAAATGTCTGATTACAAATGGAGTTGTCCAACAAGTTGAGTTCGACTTTCAATAAATCTGGACTAGGATCCTCTCCTGAGAAAAAAGGGGACATTTTGAATCAGCTGATAACTCACCAAGAATGACGGAGAAATACCCAGTCATGCAAGTATTATCAGATTTTATTTACACAGGTAATTTATGGATACCGTTGCAAGTATTTACACAATATTAACTTCCGTGCTAGAATTCAACACAGTAGACGGTAGCTAATTGGCTGCTATACAAGAGCAAAACGAGGATTTGAAGTTTCAGGGGAGTTGGCTTTTTTAATTTAAAGTTTAACTGAATGGAGCATGGAAATTCGGGTATTTTTCCATTTATATGTGATGCTAAACGAAAACATTGACAGCAAAACCAACTAAGTGACCTGCTGGCTATGATCAATTAATCTGTTTGGAATTCGGAATCGATACATTATGATTGAAGCATAAAAAACATCTTGAGTAATAAAATACACTAAAGTAATTTGTAAGTAAAAGTAAAAAAAAAAAAAAAAAGTAAAAAAAAACAAAATTGGAACTCGTGGTGAATTGTTTAAGAGGTTATTAAATTAAATTTGGAAAAACATGTTTAACATAATTCCTGTATTATTTCCGTTATTATTTACATAAGTTTTGAAAGCTTCATCAGATATGATAATGTATTCGAATGGAATGTGGTCCTTGTATTTTTCGACTTACTTGAACAATTATAAAAATGAGCACTCAATGGGCCAAGGTCACTGCCCGTTGAGTCAAGCATTCGGAGTAATTTGCCCGGGCCCCGCGCCTCCGAGGGATCCGCATTTTAGGCAAATTCAGTAATCAAAGGATGGAAAAATTTTTACAAAAAAATCAGGTGTGATGGCCGCATTATCGTATCAGATATTGGACACCGTATACTTTAATTATTGCTATTTGTAGATAGATACAATATCTGGACACACATACCGTATCTAGGTACGTCCCGAGCAAATATATTACACATGTACCCGCGTTTTTTTTCCAATCTTCAAAGCACTTCTGTGAAAAGCAATTTTAACTAGTGTTATCTCCATTGGCGAGTGTACTTGTATCTCCTCAGTGTCGGTAAAACGTGGAGGTACTAAATTTTTAACTTTCGTCTGCTAATAACATAGTCTTGGGATGTGTGCTCTGTAGGACACATGCTCATTTTTTTAAATCAAAATTTTATTTGATTTTATTAAAAAGTAATGGCCATAAAAATTGATAAATTAATTGAAAGAAATAATAAATCATACCAAAACTGGTTTAATAATGTAGGCCTCAATTTTTAATTAAAGTCCGACTAACATGTAAAATATAATTACTGTATCACTTCCATTATTATTTACATAAGTTCAGCGAGTTCCATCGCAAAAAATAATGTATTCAAATGGAATGTGGTTCTCGCATTTTTTCGACTTACTTGAAAAGTTATAAAAATGAGCACTCAATAGGCCAAGGTGAACACTGCCCTATGAGTCAAGCAGTTTACGCCTGCATGTTTAGGGCCCATAAGCCATAGTTGCCCAGGACCGAACAAATCATAGTTCCCTCGGGCCCCACCAGGCCTAGTTGCATTGGGCCTCGCAAACCTTATGGGCAGCCCTGGCCAAGGTTACCGCTCCTGCTACCTTAATACGTACCATGACCGACACGGCCCCAACCCGTGGCAACATAAATCGGATCCGCGTCCAAAAAGTCGAGGGGTAGGCATGCGGGATGCAGCTCCCTGGTGTCGAACTCCAGGGCATCCGGCTCCAGGGCCGGGCCGATCTCCAACAGGGCGATGTCGTTGTACTTGGCAGGTGGCTTGTACAGAGGGTGGCGGATACTCCGGATCACGGGGTGCGTCTGACCTCGCCTCGCTCCATCGGGGACATCATCGGCGAAGGTCCGTGTGACCTCCGACGCCAGGAGAACCCAACTCACTTTCCCTCTGAAATATTCATGTCAAAATAAATAGTGTCATATCTATCAGCTGGAGACTGTTCATCCATCAATCATAACTCTCGTCATCGTCAGAAAATTTCGACTACATCTACGTAATACCCTGCGAGCCACCACGAGGGTGTGTGGCAGGGGTTGAAGATCACCAAACATGCACTATTGACATGCAACTAGGATATTTAATGGAAACATGCTAGATATTAGGGTCACATGCAGCTAGAAGGTTAGTATCTACATAATAAGGAAGGGATTATTGGTTGTTATTACATGCATCATGCACTACAGACTACTCTAACTATATTTCACCTTAAATATCCCTTTTCTACGCTGCCTATTGTACTCTCTTATAGTACGAGGGAAAAATGACATTTTAAATCTATCGGTACGACAATATATCTCTCTAATCTTGTTAATCTGATCAAACCTAGCATAATACGCATGGTTTCTCAATATATATCTATCGTCATCTGTGAACAAATCGGTTTCGAATTTACTTAAAAGGTGTAACCTAAATTTTAACCTGCGTTCTGATAGTAATTCCCATCATAGTTCTTCTGTTAAGCTCGTAACACTTATACAATTATCATAACGGCCTTTAACAAACCTAGCAGATCTCCTTTACACGCGCTCTAATTCTTTAATCATACCTTCCTCGTACGGATCCCATATACTAGCGGCATATTCTAAATGAGGCCTGACAAGTGTAAAATAGCTTCTTTCTCGTACTCTCTCATCGCATTTGCCTAGAACCCTTTTTACGAATCCTAATCTACGGTTTGCTACACTAGTTATTTCCCTGATGTGTGTCCCCCATGATATGTCTTCAGTGATGGTGACGCCTAAGTATTTAATATGTTCTACGTTAGATATTTTCTTTTCTTTGATGCAATAATTATTCCGGGGAAAGCCAATCTTTTTCCAAAAGTTCATTATCGCGCATTCCTTCAAATTTAACTCTAGCTGCCAACTATCACACCAATCATCAATCGCATGTAAATCCTTAGCTAAAGACTGTCTGTCCTCTTCATTTCTAATTTCCTTATACACTACTTACTACCCAGCTTGCTATTTTTTACAACTGTATTCCAGTCATTTACGTAGAGAAGAAATAAAATTGGGCCTATCACGCTTCCCTGGGGAACACCCGATATAACTTTTACTTCGCCTGAGCTCACACCACCTAACCTGACTGAGAGTTGGTTAAATTACTTCGGATTACAAATTGATTTCAAAACTCTACGGTTTAAGACAAAAATATGGCAACAGTTGAAAAGGTTTTGCAAGGCATATTACAGGGAATTCGTCGAAAACGTACCATAAGGACATTAGTATAGCAGGCCTCTTCTGTTTTCTTACGGAACACCTTGTTAGATACCTCAATTCTCAAGTATAGGACATTTTACTAATTGTGGCATCCTAAACTTACACTACTTACTCACTCGTACTTTTCAACATGTACTTAAAAGAGGCCATAAGAGAAGCATAGGAAATAGGACTGAGCGGAAGAAAGAGAAACGGAGAAGAAATAAACATGCTCCGCTTCACTGATGATATCGCAGTAATAGCTGTAAATCGCGATGATCTTTAAGGGTCACTAAATGTAATGGACCAAGTTCTCTAAGGATACAACATGAAAATTAATAAGACGAAGACTAAAAGCCTAGTATGCGGAAGAGAGAAGCTGAATGCAGAAGTCACCCTGAGAGGAGAGAAATTAGAGCAAGTGGATTCCTTCACCTATCTCGGTAGTACCATCAAATGGGACGGAAGAAGTATATACAACGGACATCAAGCGGAGAATCGCCCATGCTAAGAAGGCGTTCATTGGTAAAAGACAACTTCTGTGCTCAAAGAAGATAGGACGAAAAAACAGGAAACAGTATGTGAAAAAATTCGTGTGGAGCGTGGCGCTCTATGGATCGAAAGCGTGGACCTTTAGAAAAGCTGACCAGAAAAGACTGGAGGCCTTCGAAACCTGGTGCTGGAGGATGATGAAGATAAAATGGACGAACAAAATAAGAAATGATGAAGCGTACAGAACAATAGAAGAGGAAAGGTCAATGAGGAACACGATAGAGAAAGGAAGAGCAAGATGGATACACCCTGAGACACAAAGAGTTTGTGAAGAATATAAGAATTGAAGGAAAATAGAGGGAAAAGTCCCCAAAGGAAGACCCAGGAATAATTTCATGGATCAAATAAAGAGAAAAGTAAATAGGAAGAGATACCAGGAGATAAGGGAACTAGCATTAGACAGGTGGGCTGCAGTCAACCAATCTTAGGATTGAACGACCAATAAAATGAATGGTTAAAGACAAAAATTTGACAAGAATGAAACGGTTAAGCAAGGTATATTACAGGAAATTATTCGAAATCGTACCAAAGGGCATAAATACAGTTACCCTCTTCGGTTTCTATACGAAACACCTTGTTACATACCTTATTCTCAAGTATTGAACAGTTTACTAATTGAGGCATCCTAAACTTACTTTCAAATGTCTTTGTACTTTTAGCGTCGGTCAGTCATGCGAAACTCAGTGCTCCCTCGAGTCCTCAAGAGTGGGAAGGACGCGAGGAGGGGTGAGGGGCTCTTGAAGACGTTGCGGGAGAGTATAAGACTGGTGAATTCATGCGGATCGAGCCAGGTCTGGCAAAGGGTAGCTAGCAATGAACTTGTAAATACAATAAAACCTCCCCTAACAGACACCAAATAGCGGACACCACCTAAAAACGAATAGTTTTTCAATCTCCGGAAGTATAACATGGAAATAAAACCATTTTAGAAATAAAACCTCCAAATAGCACACACTCTCAATAACGGGCGCAGACAATAGAAAAGAAACATTTTTCCTTCCATAATTTCCATTAACGGACACTCGCGACGAGGTATTCTGTAAAAATGTCTCCTCTCCTGAACAATAAACCTTATTTCTTGAAGGAACTGAGGAACTTTTCCAGACTAAAGCTTATCTTAGCGATTCAGGGTGGATCTATAGTCCGTTAACGAGTTAGCAATCCTTCATGTTCCCTTTCTTCTGGTGGCTAACCATAATGCGCCTGTTTGGTGCGAGATTATTTCGATTACCGTAATAGATCTATTTAAATCCTAAGAGGCATGTAGTGTCTCTTTCCCAGTGTCCACGTATTCGCCAATTGTTTCGATAGTGATGTGCTACTAGCTTCTTCATGAATAAAAAATATGTTATAATTTTATTCCATATTTTTTGTTGAAATGTGTAATTTTTCAATATTAGAACATAAAAGATAAATGAAATATATTAACGCCTTTATATTGTAATGTACCGGCGTAGTTACTGCATAGAGAAGAGTATCACAATTTCTGTCCCCTCTGAATAGCGGACACCTCTCAATAACGAACGATTTTTCTGGACACGAAATGTGTACGCTATCGGGAGGTTTTGCTGTAACAGCAAACGGGTGAGCAAAGTGAACTCGATGTGGCTTTAAGGCGACAGAAATTTTCAGTCTTGTCTCCGCCCAGCCATTCCCCATAGGCTCTTATCAAGTCGCGTGTCGTGAACATTCTCCCCTACTTGACAACAGAAGCGCAAAAATGTTTGAAATGAGGTTTAGTTAGAGGGGAGTTTCATTAGTAGATAATTAAGCTATTTAAAATGTCTGTACAAATTAACCTGGTGTTTTGAAATGAGTCCCTATAAATTTGAAAATAATTTTTTCAATTACCGATATATGTCTGCATTTAGTAACATATATTCTCATTGTCATAATATCGTATTTATCTTCAAGGACTCGAATTAAAAATAGTTGTATCGACATAATGGCATGGTACCACTCAACAACACAGTTACTGAGAATTAGTTTTACGACCAAACTAATCATATAAAATGAAATGCACAGTTTGACTGGTTATTAGCTACATAGTGTGTGCAAGACATAATTCAGGGTATATAGTGTTCTTTTACCGTATTTTAGGTAGTTAGGTATAGAATATATCAATAGATACATAATTAGGACGCACAAGCATCATGCGAGGCCGATGGATAAAAGAAATATACTCACAATCTACTCCCAGCTCCTAGGCAGTGTGCTGCAGTCAACACATACTTTTCACTGATTAAAGAACCCCCACATAGCCATGAGATGCTATTACGAGGGCCAAAGCCTAGTGCCGCCTAGAAAAGTCAATGATAGAGAATAAATGTATAATTTTCTTTATAATCATTGAAATAAATATGGTCATTGAAAAACTATAAGTGCATCAAAGAATAACGTTACTGATCGGGAGTCAAATGTTAAGATAAAGCTCGCCATTTTTACTTACAGCTGTTAATTCACCCATCATGGGTGATTCAGAGGATATAAAACATTAAGGAGTAAAATTAAGGTGCTTGAAATGGTATTAAGATAGTTTGAGCGAGATAGTTCCCTAGTCACAATGGAGCCCATATTCGAATTATACGTTTTAATTTTAGCAGCTGTAGGAAGCATGAATTAAATACTACATTTTGAATAGTGCAATAATATACTTGTATATGACTGGAAATCTCGGTAATCAAATAAAAATATCCACATAAGTATATGATTTGACTAATTTTTTTCACGCGGTACGTTCAAAACTCCACAACGGAAGGATTTTTTTGCGATTCTGAAAAAAGTACTGCAGTAAAAACATGATTTATTTCAAAAATAGTCAAGAAAACATAAAAACTACATCCTGTTAATTTTTTGACGAGATCTAGGTGTTTGACATGCCTCATTTTTTAAATTAGGTCCCTCTGGAGAGCGTAACCGACCATTTTCCATGTAAAAGGGTTGATATTATTTGTCAAAAATTTCGATAAGGGACTGATATTTGGGTATCTTTGGAAGAGTAAGATTTTTCTCTAAAATGAGACCAAATTCACTGATTTCTAGGTGAAATGATATTTCGCTCAAATTACCTTTAGTCAAGCTTCAGTTTATATTTTGAAAATTTTCATTGAAAGCAAATGAATGAGACACATTTTTCACTTGTTATCTTATCCTGAATGACTTGAAGTGCTCAAACTTTATTGCTTAATTAATGTGACATTCGCTATAAAGCCAAATTTTACGGAGAACTTCAACAAAAAGAGAAAATTCTTAAGTGACAATACTTACCATGTGCGGAAACTCTTTTGGCTGAACTTTTTGACCTCCAATAAGTGGTGAACCGCAAGCAACGGAATAGGTGTAGCAATCTAACCGCGATAAAAGAAACAGATGATAAAATTACAAATATGTAAATTAATTGCAATATATCTTGGTTTTTCATCCTCCAATTCACATAATATGACTTTAGGCAAAGGAAACGATGTTAATATTTGACTTCCACGCAGACTGCTTTTCTCAAGGCATCATCAGAATTGCGTTGCAATAATTTCATTGAAGCGTAATTGTAAACAAGATAGCTCATCTTCCATGATCATGAAGTTACTGAAGAATAGACGCCAGAATCGACATCGTTATCCACTATGAGTAAGCAAACAGTATTTTTAAACTTGTTCTACAGTTTAATTACTACGGATTTATTTTATCTCTGGTTTTTACTCCTCATATTCTTTACTTTTTTCAGATATAACGTTGTCATTTTTTGCCTTGACAGAAGTAAATTTTTCTTTATTTTTGTCTTCAGCAAGTTCTACAGATTTGTCTCTTATTAAAAATTGTAATTGTCGGCGCCGACAAAATTTTTTTATAGACTTACCTATTTTTGCCTTAATATCAATCAAAATTAATATTGCTCCTGCTCCACTGTCAAGACGTTGATAGTACATCAAGATACTAGCGACTCTCGAGACTCATTATTACACAGCGTGAAGTTAGCGCCCACGGGAACGAGGGCGATAACTCGTCGTGTGATGAGAGCCTCTTTAAGTCACGAGTATCGCATCCTACACTATAGCCTGAGTTATTTTAATTCACCGTCCTCTGTGGTAAAACAATATAATGAGTAGGTATGGTAAATAAAATTGTGGATCAGCCCAGCATAGTTATTGTTGTTTACTTTTCATTTTCAGTTTCTTTCTAGTTTACAAGTACAGTTCTACAGATGTGAGAATCAGAGCTAAGAATTTGTTTTTTTGTTAGAAGATTGTCTTGCAACAGATAACTCAAATCCTCCCAACTATAGCTTCAAAAAGTTCCGGAATTGTTTTGTACAAACTAGCAAAAATTACAAATATTGGTATTTTTCGGGTTCTCCCCTCAATGCACCATTCTTTTGGACGACCGTTTTGTCGGCATTCCAGTCGACTCCATCAGGTCCTAATGAACAGGAGAATTGTCTGCCGCGACACCCGAACCCGAAAATGTTTTTCGGACCCGAAAAATACCAATAAACAAGATAACTGCGGAAGCCATCGTTACAAAATTACGAATGTTGTTTATGATTTAGTCGAAGATACAGTTGACCCAGTGTCAGAGTCATCCAAATTGAATCAAATTCAGCCAGTGTAATCGCATGAACTGAATAAAAATATTGCCGTTACTAGGAATTCCTTCGTTATAACTTCATTTAAATCTAATCAAATCCAACAAGCTATATCACCTAAACCAAGATTACCAGTTTTTCTACCATCCAAATTTTTTTTATGCGTACAAGATACAAAGATCTAATTCAAATAAGTCTCATGAGTTCAATCTTTATTAAATATGATCCAATAGATGTTGGCTCAAAGAAGTAAATATAAAATTATTCTAGTATTTTTAATAAAGCTGAATAATAAGAATTTAGTCTTAGGATATGAAGTGAACATATTCAGTTTAAGTAACTAGCAAGAATTCAAGTTCCTTAAGATTAGATTAATGTTAAGATACATAAATATAACAAGCACTATGGACTTAACTGTGATTTAGATAAATGATGCTTCTGGAAATCAATAGTTGATAATTACTCGTGCATCATTTAAGTGAAGTCTCCTGTAATAATGAAATTTTCGTCTGACATAGTGTAATAATCGGCTACTCATGCCAAGGAAAAGCGTTACTTAGGAGCGAATTTAAGTCACGCAGTGCTAAAAAAGTGATGTAATCCAGTGAGAGAAAGTACGTTCTATGGCTTTGAAAGGTTGAGTCATGGAACAATATTATTATAGTACATCTGCCAAGACCCCAAGAGTATGTCTGATTTTAAGGAAGTTTCCGATCATTTACGGATTGATTTATATAATTAAGGCAGTGACTCCAAAAACTGTAAAAAATATTAGAAACAGAAGACTTAATTTTTTCTGTTCTGAGATACTACCTTCTTAAGTACTTCTAACAACATGTTGGTGGGAGAGACAATAGGTTTAATGGGACAGTTGGTTTTGTGTACTTTGAAGAGGCAATACAGCCTAGGAAGGGTGGGATAATAAACATTAAGTTCAAGTTTAGTTATTTTGTCGATGAGAGAATGGCAGCCCTTAAAAACGGATTTGAACTGTGAAATGAATTTGTTAATTGAGTTATTTTTTAAATTCACTTTAAGGACTGTTAGACAACATGAAATTGCCTTTTTCATAGTATAGGTCTTTTTCAAGAACTTGCGGATGGTACCCGTTGAAATTCAGCGGGTATAAAAACATTGAACTAATGTTATGAGAAAAACACTAATCTTGAAGAATACTATCAGCAAGGTCATTTGAGGAGTTCGTAACCTATCTTGTACGCTGTGTTCGTTGTATTGGACAAACTGACCGTTGACATTAAATATTATACTTGTTGTAAATATGCATTGAATTTATCGATTAACCCCCGAAGCAATCTATCATGGAACCCTTTTTATACATATTTTCTTTCTACGTGCAATCATGACATTTAAATGCTAGACGATAATCGTGATATTTAAATGCTAGAGGTGTGAGTATCCTTTGAAAATCAGATGTCTGGTTGTTAAGGCAATATACTCCATTGTTGATTTCAGATAAAAATATGAGATTTTTCAGCTAGAAACATGATTTTTCAGACAGATGCGAAGCGTGAAAGAAAATCGATTGAAAGAATTACAAATTTCATTTATTCAGCCATCGGAAAAAAATCCCAGCCCTCTATCTTGAGTGAAAGTACTTTTAAAAAGCAAAAATTGAAACCACTGCACCGAACCCAATGCTTGGTATGGACCATCAGAGGGTGCTTTCGGGGGCCCTAAGGGCTTTTTAATATAGCCTACATTACAACCAGATATATTTTCTATCTTCATGCCAAATTTCAGCTCAATCGGTCCAGTAATTGCTGCGAAATGGAGCAACAGACAGACACCATTACATTTTTACATATTAGTTAAGATGACATTTTTTTTAAATTAGAGCTGAAAGTTTTTCATTTTTTCATGGTTTCATTTTTTTGTTTTTAAAAGTAATTTCACTCAAGATAGAGGGCTGAGATTTTTTTATCCGATGGCTGAATAAATGAAGTTTCTAATTCTTTCAAATTACCATTATCAGGGTTACTATAGAAGCACTCCTTCGATACATGTTTACGTCTTCAGTGTAGAAGCATTCCTTAGATATATTGTATACGGAATTTGGAGTCACTATCTGTATTATGGGTGCTGTCGATTTATGGCGATGGCCGGCGATAGACGGCGCTCGCCGCGCAGTGGTGCTTTCGATTTGGTGAAACTGCTGACGGTGACTATCCTTATCAAGGCGAGCCGAACAAACGAAGATTAATATGCGCCCTTTGATTTGATGACGACACGTCATGAAAACATAAGTATGGTTGTGGATATCAATAAAACTACTTTCGAAGAAGTAAAAACGGCGTTATTTCAGTCTGTTGATGTTTAATTGACACTCGTCGATGTTTTTACCGTTACATCGTTTCTGTTTACCGCCAACAACCATACTGAATCCGAATAAATTCAACATTATCTGGCATTACGGGGTAGAACAGCATTTCAATAATTAAATTAAACAGCAGGAGTTGTACTGACCACTTATATTTAATCTATAAAGAAACACTACTCGTGTTTCAACGCACGTCAGCATCAAGTATACCTGTTGATGGCACCCTAACTTGTGTTGAAATACGTGTAGTGTAGCTTTACACATTAAATATAATTTTGGAAAGTGCAACTTTTCTTTTAAATTTAATTATTCATATTGAATCCGCTTTCGGATGTTTCATTTTTCCCTCCGGCGATCGGCGGCTTCTGTGCTCGATAGTTGGCTATCGTCGTGCCTAAATTGAAAGCACCCTACATATGTCTAATTATGCAAAAATTTACACAACTTTTGCCTATCGATCTCATATCAATCTGAACTCGGACCGATCTGATAGTTCCGAGCAAGCCTACTGAGATCGCCTGGTTTACCAACACGGACTGAAAATATCGATATTGAATAATCGAATCAATCAGTTGAAGCACGATTGACCCTGTGTGTACTCAAGCACAGAGTTGGAAATAATCGGTCACATTTCGAGTGAAATTGCACAGCTGGAGATAGAACTGCAATATGCTAAGGTATCATTAACATCAATTCACTCGCCATGACTACATTCTTGTTACAGCTGGTTAAAAATCACTCCTAGAATAATATCGATTAATTTTGTTTCCGCATGATAACCAATAGAGAAACGTGGAGCGCCACAGACCCGCTGGTTCAGATCGATTTCAGACCGGCTGAGAAAGCGGGCCGAGTCAGCCCCCTTCTCACACCGATCCCACTAACCCGTTCTGTTCACCGTACCGAGCTGATCCGGTCAGATCGAACTAAGATCGATTGTTGGTAAACGTAGAGTTGGCTACAACCGCACGGTCACACTTGACCTACTCTCCGCTGGTAATTATGATCGTACTCATTTTAGCACAGAAACACGATCTGAGATTCCCGGCTTTAAGAAAACAACGGTGTTCTCCTTTGCGACTAATTCCCGTCAAGGAGAAGCGTTGGCCCTTTTAGGAAACAGAATCGGTTGTGAACAAGATGTTATTTGTATCTTTGACGCTCAATATACAACGAATAAGCAGAAATAATGACAAATATTGCTTCGAAATGGTTAAATATGTTTCATTGTAGAGTTAAAAAGTATGATGAACGACCTGGAATTGAAACTTTGTAAATAATGAGCCAAAAGATTATCTCGCCTCTGATCTTAAGTCGTTTACGCAGCATGACAGAAAAGTTGGACTTATTACGTTACATGATAATTTAATAGCTAGATTGGACCAATGTCGCTTATCGTTCGTTGATGGTGCCGTCAATGTCTGGCCATCTTAATATAGCTTCACAGATGCCATGATCTCACATTAAAAGATGTTGTTCACTTTCCATAGAGTTTTATTCTCACCGACCAAGGTTTCGAAATAACCTGTCATTTTCAAGGCCAAGGCAAGATGTGAATAAAACTCTGTGGAAAAAGAACAACATCTTAACATCTTTTATTGCGAGATAATGACAACTGCACTCCAACTCCACAATATATCGCCTAATACACTAACTTAATTCAATATAGGTTTCACTGTATTAGCTTCGCCAATAGCCGTTCTCGTCGAGTCAGGTAACGTAGACCGTTATCCCTCCGTTACTCAGGCAAATAGTGCACTCACTGTCACGGGCTTTCTCTCCGGGCTTCTGGCCAGTGGGAGGTGCAGTGGTGGTGGTGGTCGTCGGGGGCGATGGTGAGGTCTGACAGACGGAGCCATGGTCAGTGCAGCAGACGATGGGATTCCGGCCCTGGAAGCCGCAAAGCACCGGGTGGCTCCCTCTCCGTATCTCATTCAGGGACGTTTGGCATTGGCGGAGAGGTTTACATGTCCCAATTATCCCTCTCCTGGCGTGACAGCGGTCACCTGTGGCGTAAGCAAATCTCAATATCACTACAGCTTGGTTAGGATGGGTACAGAGGGCGGAAGATAAATATACTCATGGAAATGGGTAGCGTCATATATGCACAAATTTGTTTTTTACACCTGTACGTGAGGCAACCTTGCTAAAAAATTCTGTATAGTTTCCTTAAAATACTTCTACAGAATTTCTCAAAAAGTTCTTTAGATATTTCTAAAAGTAATGAAACGCCATTTTACGGAATTCCCTTCGACGCTATGCAGAATACCTTAGGATGTTCTGCAGAATACCTTAAGGACGTTCTGCAGAATTCCTTAGGACGTTCTGTGGAATTCCCTACGACTCTCCATATAGGTCCTTAGAAAAGGAACTAGGTCAACGGAAAAGAGTTGCTGAAGTTCTACAGAACAGTTTGTAAGGAGTTATTTTGCTCTGCAGAAAAAGAGTAAATTTCTGTAGAATTCCTTACATTCTACAAAACAGCTTCTAAGGAATTTTTTAGCAGGGAAATGAACCGCGTTAAGCTCGATATAAAAAGAAACCGTTGAGAAGTCCTATGCATTCCACTTAGGCCACATGCTGGGCTTAGGTTGCATGAGAAATTCAGAACTGGTGTGTTTCAGAGCGACACAAGAATATTATCATGACACCTCACAACATCTCTAAGTCAAACAGAAGCGGTAAAATAAGAGAGATACACTGCCGAACAGATAGGTGCAAAAACTCGTTCTTTCCGCGCACAATAAGCAATCATAATAAAAACTGAGCTCCACTAAATACTCTCCCATAATGCACGTCACCATTTCACCTCCAAAAATCTTATCGCTTACATCCGAACACGGCTTGTGTCCTAACACCCCCTGCTACGCGCCCATCTACATCTACATCTACGTCATACCCTGCAAGCCACCCAAAGGGTGTGTGGCAGGGGGTGCTTTCGCACCAGGCATGCATTAATGATATGGTAGAACACCGACATTACATTAAAACCCGCGTACCACACATGCAAAGCGCCAATTACAAATCTAATACCCAAGAAACATTCTATCTCCAATCGTTCTAACATGCAAGGGATACAAAGACTACTACTACAGATTCAAAATATCATGCATAAATAAGAACATCATTATTTACATCATGCATAAATAAGAAAGAGGAGAATATAATGAGAAAGATTAACTGCCTGCCTATTGTCAATACTCGAACTATTCATGACGACGATCACAGCTGTTATGGTCCCGAATGGTACGCGGAAAAAATGACATTTTATACCTATCGGTTCTACAATCTAGCTCTCTAATTTTATTGGCGCGATCTAATCTGCCGTAGTACGAAGGGGTTAATAGTATGTTTTTTACGTCATCAGTAAAATGATTTTCCTGAAATTTATTTAGGAGGTTAAGCCTATAATTTAATCTACGCTGTGATAGCGATTCCCATCCTAATTCTTCTAACAGTCCAGACACACTAGCCAACTTATCGTAGCATCGTTTCACAAACCTAGCTCCTCTTCGCTGGACGCGATCTAACTCTGATATCAACCCCGTTTCGTATGGATCCCATACACTAACAGCATATTCCAGATGAGGCCTAACGATTGAAAAATAACAACGCTCTTTCACTTTCTCATCACATTTTCCGAGTACTCTCTTGATAAAGCCTAGCTTCCTATATGCTTGACCGCATATTTCCCTAATATGTTTTCCCCAAGATAGGTCGTGACTAATTGTGACTCCTAAGTACTTAACAGACTCGGCGTGAATAATTTCTGTATTTTTAATTCTGTAAGCCCTAACTGGCCAATTTTTCTTTTTCCAAAAGCTGACTGCTACGCACTTTTTTATGTTTAGTTCCATCTGCCACTTTTCGCACCAAGCATGAATAGCAAGTAGGTCGATTGTTAACGAGTCGCTATCTTCGGAATTGTTAATATCCCTATACACAACCGCGTCGTCTGCGAAGAGTCTAAGCTTACTTTTAACGACGTTACTAATATCATTAATGTACAAGAGAAATAAAAGTGGACCAATTACACTTCCCTGAGGAACACCCGATGTAACGCTAACTGTGTTTGACATGATACCGTCTATGACAACCCTTTGTTCCCGCCCATGTAAGAATTGATTAATCCAACTAATAATGTTTTTATCTATTCCATATGCTTCTAGTTTTGAGAGCAACTTAACATGAGGTACCTTATCAAAAGCTTTCCTAAAATCGAGGAATATCGCGTCAACTTGGACATTATTTTCACCCGAGAGCAAGATGTCATGAACGAAGAGGGCCAATTGGGTTTCGCAAGATCTACCCTTTCGAAATCCGTGTTGGTTATTTATTAACAATTCCTCCCTATCTAAATGACTCATAATGGAGCTTACGATTATGTGTTCGAATACCTTACAGGAAATGGATGTGAGAGAAATAGGCCTATAATTACTAGGGTCTTCCCTGTCGCCGCTTTTGAATATAGGTGTGACATTTGCTACTCTCCAGTCCTTAGGCACTACATGATCTACTAAAGATTTGGTAAATATTAATTCTAAGTAAGGCGCTATGTCTGATGCCATTGTTTTATATACGCGAGCAGGTATTTGATCTGGACCGGGGGATTTGTTGGGGTTAATATTTTTTAGCTGCTGTTCTATGCCGCGACAATTTATAATAATTTCGGGCATACATGTTTGGGAACGAACTGGCTGCGGATCGAAAAGATGTGGTGTATAAGTACTGAAAATGCTTTTGAAGAATGAGTTTAACAAATTGGCTTTTTGTAGACTGTTGGTTATCTTTTCCCCTTTGATATTCTTAAGCGTGTGTACTGTTGATTTATTTCCTTGAGTGCCATGCGGCGGCTTGCAGGGTAGTTGTCGAATGAATAATACTAACCAGTAGTTGTATCTTGAATAGTGTACTGCATGGTAGCATGTTCTTCTACGTATCACTCTCCTAGTTTCTGGTCTGACCGCGCACTATAATCCTGACTGCTTTTGGCCGGCGCCTGGCATTCCGGGGGAACGTGCACGTTTCTGCTTTGAATTGGGATGAAAGCTGCATGCCTGGTGTGAAATCACCCCGTGCCACACACCCTAGTGGTGGCCTGCACGGTATTTCGTAGATTATAGATGTAGTGTGTAGATGTAGGTTATTTGTTCCAGTCTATTTCAACATCTATACATCATTTTCAAGGTATCACTGATGTGAAAATAACTCTTTTAATCCCTTTTGTTCAACTTATTTGGGTTGAGAGAATGAGAGGTGTTTAAGGGTATTTTAATGTGGATGGGGTACTGTTTGAAATCCAGGGTCATGAGGTGAAGTCTGTGAAAGGATCGAGTGTTCTAATGGGCTTTGGGGAAAGAGGCACAGGGAAAATGTCAAAATGTCAAACATATAAAAACAACTGTGAATGCATAAGTTCCATATAAACATTTGAAATTAGCATATTTGGTGAAATTGATCGTCTAGTTATTCTTGACATTTCTTTAAAAAATTCTGATTACCACTTCTATCAGGTACTTGTAAAACATTGACTATTAAGTCACACTCGTGTCCAGTCTCAAATGTTGATATACTTGGCTTAATTTTTCTAACTTCCCCTAAGCTGATAAATTAAGGAGTTGAGCTTCGTTCCTGTGTATGACAAAAATATCTATTCCACACAAAATTACATGCTAACACATTTAAACAAATGAATGCATGTAAGTTGTTGACCTCAAGACACCTCTGAGACAAAAACCTATATTCGGGTTACCATTATTCAAATTTTATAAATAACTGTCCGGCGAAATCATAGAGAACAAAATTAAACGATAAATAATGCAGGAGAGTAACATGTCAATCCTCGACAAAAGTGTGTTCCCAAAATGTTCAAACGCTTCAATAACTCTCTCGCTATCCCCACGTTTAAGGGAATCCATGCGGTATTTTTCTCAAACGTCTTTACTTTGTGTTCAGAAATGAGAAGCACTTTACCTGGTGAAATTGAAGAGCAAAGACAATCAGCCTTCATCAGTTTTACCCAATAACCTATGGATAAAATTTCGGAGAGGTGAAAGGTGAATTGTGCATCAACAATTTTTCTGACGTTAGAGTCGCATTGTTTCCTTTATTACCACTATTTATGCGTGGAAAGAAGAATTTTTGTATCTATCAGTTTGGCAATGTATCTTTCTTATTTTTTCGCTTCTATCAGTTCTATAGATATAGCTCGCGGTCAAAGTAATTTCTTCCGTATCACACTTAAACTTGTCTGATCTGAATTTTTTTTAATAATCCAAGTCTATCATATGGACTTCGAGTCTCCCATGTTTCCCATTACTAATGATCAGCTTCTAAGCAAATGGCTTTCTGAGGTAATCTCTCCATGCCTATAATTTTATCGAATTTGCTGATCGATGACTTAGTGTCGCACAATAGCGATAGCTAGGGGGTTGTGAAGGAGGTGACCCAGCAGGTGTTGCTAGCATGTCTCGGTAATTTAGAGAGCTATATTAAAGGTTGTTTACTCACCGGCCTAGCAATCTCATGATCACAGATGTGTGGCAGCCTCTAGACGGGTTTACACATGGAAGTCATTTCCATGACAATAGCCTCGCAAGTCTCTTACAATCTACACTTCGATGTGTAAGCACGGACTTTCATGGCAGTAGGGGTCGATGATGGTAGTATTCGACCGAGGTTTGTACTTTTAGAGAAAATAGATAGGCTTCTATTTTTCCTCCAAGTGGCATATCGATTCTGGGATAAAATCGATCCCATCTGATGGAATCTTGGTCACATGACAGCAAACGGAGACTTAAAATTCCAACAACGAATAGCTTAGGAGGAGGACTCATTCACTACAATTACCAATCGAACTCAGATCGATTTGTCCGGTTTAGCTCGGTATGATAAACGTAACGGGCTAGCGAGATCGACATGAGAAGCGGGCTAACTCGGCCCGCTTTCTCTGCCAGTCTGAGATTTCAAATCGCTATGAACCGATTCAAATCGATATTTCAATGGATTTCGCATTGGTAAACCAGGCGATCCGAGTCGGCCGGCTGAGAATGTTCAGATCGGTCCGAGATCATATCGATCTGAGTTCGATTGTTTAACGTAATGATTGTTGCCTATGTAAATATTTATTTATACTTGAAAAGATTTAAAATACTAAAGAACTCCTAAGGAAGGCTTTATGACTTATCTATTATTAGATAGTAATTATTATTGCCACAATTAACACTCAATTCGACGTTATTAAGCAAAATTATTGTAGTTCATACAAATTTCTTACACCCACGATTGCCTATGAGACTTAAACAGCGATATTCGAACGCCGTTATTGTGAAAGGTAGGTGATTTTCGTAATTACCATATTCATTGTTTACTTCCGTCATCCATTTTTTTGGAAAAAGTCGGAAGTTTTGTGTAAGCAGAACGATGCCCTGCAAGTGCGGTACGTACGATTCGAGATATCTCTACACTCGCTACTTCCATAGAAGTCCACTTCCATTTGTGAACCCGCCTCCTGGTATGGATGCCGCGTTTGTCTTTCACGCTACAATGTCCCGTTGTAAATTTAAGAACTTAATCCCCAAAAATACCGCCCAAGCAAATAAGTTCTAAATAATTCCACCAGATTTTCCGCGCTAAAACTCTGTCGTCGTGTCGCGAGGTGCAGTGGGGTAATGTTAGTTTGCTCCTGGTTTTAAGGGGATTGCAGGGATCTCCTTTTATGCACAATTTTCTTGAAATTTTTCATACGCGTACTCATCATAAATATGCATTGATAAAAGTGAAAAAAAATCATGTTACCAATTTAGCTTTTTGGGAATTAAATAATATTTTAAATCTTAACTTTATGGTACTTAGCATATGTTACAAAATAATTCGATGACAAGTGCACAGATTTTCCACTGAGCGTGAAAAAATACGTTTGATATTATAATTATGCTTCCCATTAATAATTTCCCAGTAATAAAATTATTATTATTATTTAAAAAAATTAAATGTATCATGCCGAATAAAAACATGCATTTCCATACAATTTGTTGCTAAAACTTTTAATTTGTTCTCAAATAAACCCAAATTATAACAACTCTTTAACTAAGACGAAAATTTAAAGAATGATTCTTGCATCATTTATATGACAACTCGTGTGGTTAGTACGCACGTAAAATTGATGTTCTTAAGTATGGTCCAAGAATTTTTTTCGACTTAATTGAAAGTTATTTAAATATGTACTCAACGAATCACAATTCACACTTCAACCATCTTAACCTGTTTATGAAATGAAGCGTTGGGCAACGAGCCTTTGAAAATCAGCAAAAGCTATGACGGCAATGTTTGAAAATTCAACTGCCTGCGCTATTGGCCGCGTAGAAAGTCACCTGATTGTGATTACCGGTATGGGTGATATTCACACAGTGAGAAATTCATTGGTATCAACTGGGATTCGAGCCGACGATCCTCGATATTTATTTATTTAAATAGGTCGTTACAATTAGGCAATTGGTCTGGTGGCAACGGTCAAGAATATAACATAATAAATGAAGATGAATGAAATCAAAACAATATACTCATTGTGAAACTCATATTAACTTTCTAAAATTTTTAACCGTGTTAGAAAAGGCATTAAAAATATCTTCAGGCAACTCATTCCATTCTTTAATCTCGCGGTTTAGGAAGGAATTCTTTAATACATTCGGTTTCTGTGGCCTGTATTTGATTTTGAAACTGTGGTCCTTCCTACCTATATAGTAAGGTATGTCAAACCTTTTAGTGAATTCCCCGCAAGCCTTTTCTTCCTTTATCGATTTGTAGATCCAACACAATCCATTTACCTTCCTCCTCAATCGGAGTGATTCCCACCCCAGTAACCCTAACATTTCTGAAACACTCTGTATTTTTATGCTTTCGTAATACATACCTGGCTGCTTTCCTCTGGACTTTCTCAAGCTTTTTAATGTGCACCTTTTCCTTTGGATCCCATACCGTTTTAGTATATTCCATTGTAATTGCACGCAGTGCTCTAACCACAAAAAGTCTTTTAACGTGAATGCCTTCGACAGAGATAGGCTTGTAGCCTCCATGAAATCCACAGTGAATGAGGGCCCCTGAGTAGGTTAACATATTAGAGCACTCGGCACGACATAGAGGTCATGACTCTCGCTGAATGAGTTCGAATCACTGTCCTGGTGAATGAACTTATCGCAATGTATTTCATTTATCTGCCTTGCTTATACTTTCCTGACCTTAGACAGTGTGGACTGGCTTTCAGGAAATCCTTGAGAATCCTGGAAACGGACGACCTTCGCATTATGTCCGTGACCTACTACCATTTTAGAGGATCCAATAAAAGCTGTTTCCATTTCTTATGCTAGATCGTGGTAACCCATGTGCGAGCCCCTGCATAGTTTAAAAATATGAAGTTGTTTCATGAGAAGCAAGGACCAGATGAACTTAACTATTTGTGAGATACTGAATTTGGTTGGCACTGTTTTCATACCCAACCACAATTCAAGAAATGAAAACTATATACAGATTAATATACATTATCAACTGCCTGTAATCTTTGAGATGACATGCACTCATTGTTTTCCCTGTCAGTGTACTATAAGCTAAGTTTCACGGAGCCATTAGGCTGTTCAAAACCATTGCATGTATTCCGCCCGAGTCCTTAACATTGAAATTGAAACAACTTTGAAAGAAAACAGCGTCTGGCAAACACTTCAACTGTCAGTGGTAACTTAGATAAATTTTAGATAACTTAGATAATAAATGTTACCCCTTGATATCTAAATCTGCGAAACTCTCTTCATGTAAAACACTCAAGAAAGAAGACCGAAGATAGCACAGCATTCACATTTCTCAATAAAAAGATTGGACAATACCGCAGAAAAAAACCTTTTTGAAGGCTACACTAAGGAAAACCGACCCGTAAAAGACAGCCGCTTCTCTAATACACCATAAGAACCTGTGAATGGAAAATTTTATGTCACCAATCACTAACAACTCGTTTTAAGATGAAAAATTAAAAAACCCCAAGCGAATCTTTACGTGATGAATTGTTGAGGGGAAAATTGCCATACAAAATAAAGAATGGGTCACCTTTGAACAGTTATTTGTCAGATCTAGCCATTTTAGACGCTTTAATAGGCTACACTCAGTTTTAAATCCTTACTTTCCTTGCCCCTGACATCTTAATACATTTAAACGCTCACAGTGGTCGACAAAATTAGCAGTTCGAATCTCGCCCTCTTGGCGCCAAACACGCTCGGTACATTTCGCAAATTTTATGCTTTCTTGACGCCAATAGACGGATATCTCAAAGACATTCGCAATAAAAACTAGCAAATGCATTTGAGACTAAAGCTTACGAATTTTTACCGATTTTTTGCACATTTGTCTCTCACTTGTAAACGATGCTCAACACGGTACGATTAATTGTACAAACGAATGCATGAACTCTTTCATGGTAAAAATGTACTGTGAAAAGCAAAAAATTGTGTGGCTGTTTTAATGACTGAACATGAAATAGAACCTAGGAATACGTAATATCGGTTCACTTACCAATTCCAGCGCACGAAGCCAATGCCAGTAGGTGTACAATGCACAGGAACAGCAAGTTGAGCCCCGACATGGTGATCGTCTGCGATTCAATGCATGGGCTCACAACAACAAGGTCGCTCCGGGTGGCGCGCTACCCAGACTGCCGGTCCATTCCCGAAGGAGACTTCAAGACAGGTTCCACGGTCGCATTTGAGTCACGTGCTGCCCAAGCCACCAATGGCCTGGAGCCGAAGACTGGCCCGTCTTTTCCTTGTACCAGCCAGGAAAATCTTGTTCCGCTCGCTAAAAAGAAAGACATGGACACGGTCTTCTGCGGAGGTTTGGGGATGTTACGACTTATGGTGTTTGGAGCGCTAATCGGGCGTCATTAAGGGCACATTTCATTGAATATGCAAGTGAGCCGAAAATAATTCTTAAAACACAATCCACTTATGTAAATGTATTCATAAATTGGAAATAACCAAGAATGCCGTTATATAAATTATGCAAAAATAACATGTTAACAATTTCCTCTCGGTTAAAACATTGTTATGACGTGGGTTTACGGCGTGGAATTCGAAATTAAAGGAAAAAGTTATATGTAAATGCTGGTTTTTGTATTTGTCATGATACCTTGATGTGAATTGGGAACCATAAAAGTAATGCGATAATAGTTTTAGCGTTTTGGAGAAAATCTGTACGTATGTCATCGAATTACCCCGCCGCCACGGTGGCTTATATAGTCCTTGCCAGCTAAACTGAGGATCACGGGTTCGATACCCGTCTGGGCGGGTTTTTCACCACCCAGGGCATGGATGTCTGTCAAGTTCTGTTGGTCTGGTCCCTGGAAAACCTGATGACAGGCTTAGTAACCTATTGGGATTCCAGGGACATACGGGCCAATAGAATTGTCCGGCAAATAAAAAAAACAAAAAAGTTATTTCCACAACACTATTATACAGGAACCGACTGGAGCCAGTAATCAAACGAAGAATATAACAACGACATTGAAACTCTGTATCAGCAATAAAAGAATCGAGCGGACACTCAGTTGTACAGGAAGTTTTAGGAGTAATTGAAGAAAACAAAAGGCAACACGTACCATATTGGTGGGATGACGATATAGAATTAATTATACCACATAAGAAACAGAAAAATCAACGATTTTTAACGACGAATTGTGATACAGGTAAAATAATACACAAAGAATTACAATCTAGAGTGAGGAAGAAGATTACGCAAGGGAAAAACGAATCTTGGGAAAAGAACTACAGTAAAATAAACTTTTATCTGGGTGAATGACAAAGTACAGAAAGCTTGAATGTAATAAAAAACATGTGTAAAAGTTGAAATAAGGACCTAATATTACCAATATCTACACAGCAGTGGAAAGAGCAGTTCAGAAACCCATTAACAGAAAACAGAATAGACTTTACCAATGACAGAGTTGAAAAAATCAAACAATTCAACAGCCTCTCCTCTGCTAATAACTGATACTGATGTCGAGGAAGTATAAACAGTTAAGAATGGAAAATCTCCTGGCCCAGGTGGCATCGATGCTGAATTAATAAAATATGGCACTGCAAAGATATATCGCAGCTTAAAAAAACCAAAAGTGTACCTATTGATGGAGCAGAGGTTCCAAAAGAATGGAGAGCATCTTTAATTTCAGTCTTACCCAAAAATGGTAGAAAAAACAGATGTGAAAATTGCAGGGGGATATCAGCCACCAGCACAACCAGAAGAATATATGGAAAGATTTTGAAAAAAATTGAAGACAATTATAAAGATTTCAAGGTAGCAGAACAGGCAGGCTTTAGAGCTGGAAGAGCCACCATTGAGCATATATTTTGTGTCTCTCAGACAGTTGAAATAGTTGAAATAGGGATGGCAGTAAACCAGGAAACTCGCCTACTTTACGTCGAGTTGAAGAGAGCGTACGACAGTGTTCCTTTTATTCGACTATGGAATAGCTTAGATAACGTAAACGTGAACATGAATCTTTGAAAATGTTATATAATATTACCCCAGCAAAAATGAAAATAGACAAAAGAACATCAGAGAAATTTGCAAATACAAAGGGCTTAAAACAGTTGCTGCATCTCCCCCACATTATACAAGATATACTTGAAACAAACAGTTTATAAATTAAATGTAAGGGAACGGGTATCCCTTTGTACAATGCACTAGCACTTTATGTCCCTTGTGCTTTGCAGATGATCAGATAATGATAGCCCCGGA
Organism: Ceriagrion tenellum; assembly: GCA_963169105.1. Lineage (NCBI taxonomy): Eukaryota > Metazoa > Arthropoda > Insecta > Odonata > Coenagrionidae > Ceriagrion > Ceriagrion tenellum. The sequence goes on from OY720633.1 coordinate 80,342,383, forward strand.
CTACGATGACTGATCTTATATGGCACGTAAGCTAATTGAAGAATACAAAAATTAGGGTCTGGAAATTAATATTAGAAAGACACGAAGTAAGTGCATTGGAGGAGCACAAGAGAAAATAGCGCTGTAAGATGGACAGGAAATACATTATTGCCAAGAATCAACTACTAGGGTGAGAAAATTACTCAAAATTGAACCCTGGATGATGCAATTAAAGGAAGAAGTTTGCAAGGAAAAAAGGAAATATCCATGTTGAATAGCATTTCATGGGACCAAAGTACATTCAAAGCTAATAAAAAAGAATATATAACTCAATTGTAAGAAGTATCATCACATATGGAAGTGAGATATGGCAGATGATGGAGAAAATAAATTAAATGCTAAATATTATGGAGATGGATTACTGGAGACGATCTGCGGGTATATCCAGACAGGAAAGAATCACGGATGAGAGAATAAGAAGTAAAATGGGAGTCACCCACACAATAGTCGATGACATTTTTAAAAATCACCTAGCGTGGTATGGTCACATACAACTTATGACAAAAGTAAGATTACCTAAGCAAATTTTAATGTGGAATCCACAAGGTAGAAAAAAAAGAAAAAGGCCCAGAATTAGCTGGAGAGAAGGCACAGAAAAGGCAATAAGAGAAAAGTCGTTGCCAGAAGGCTTGCGGATGAATAGAGAGCAATGGATGAGTTGGGAATCGGATGGGATCGTAGAACGTTACAAGGCCGAAATATACAAGAGTACTTTGCATGAATGACTTATTTCCAAACAACATTTTTCATAACCACTACCTTTTTGTCACGTGCCCCTCCGAGTCTCCGGCAAGCATCAGGTGTTAATGGGGTCGAGATGTCTGATACAAACTGATTGAGGTGAAAAAATTTGAATGATGCACTGCTGAACTGATAAGAACAATTATTCCATTTTTTCACTCACAGTTAGTGAGTATAACATAAACAGTGGGGCATTAACATGAGATGCATTGTTAATAAATGCTCCAATAATTGTGGATTACTGCATTTACCTCGTGGGTATGTTTTAATGTATGTGCAGACTAATATAGTTGAATTTGAAAAGAACTCTAATGCACTTAATTATTCAACAAGACTGAGAAATAACTTACAAATTCCATTTATATGGACGAGCAACACTTCCCTAGGTTCTAGAACTATAGGGTTTCGTCTTTATAATAAACTCCCAACAAAGTACAAAAAAATTGAAAAAATAGCATTTTTAAGTGTCAAATTAGAGAAGTGCTACTGAAATAATTGTACCACTCAGTCAACGAATACCTCATAGATGAGGACTTATGATTGTATAGCATAGTGTTTGAATTTTTTAATATGTATAAATGACGTGTCCTATATCATGTATAATTATCCTTGAACAAATAAATTAAATTAAACATTAAATTCAGCTCTGCTCCCCAATCCTTCCCCATTCGGTCACTTAACAGAGCTGGAGTCCTAAGATCCCCAGCTAAACGCCTGTGAAGCAGCTCGCAGGGTAGTATGTATATGTAAATGTTCGCCCGAAGATTCAAGGTGGAGGTAAACTAGTATTCGCAGCCACGGGCGATATCCACCTGTTGCATTCGGGTCAACGTACGGAGTAGATAGAGTGACACTCGTATTACGACCTTCTGCACGCGAGGGGTGAGTGATTCCGCCTGAGGCACGCAGGCGGGAATGCACTTGATACCATTTTGTAGTGATATCTTAACTCCTCCGAGGACACCTACGACAAGGGATTTATTTTTAAAATATTCGGTGCAGAGTAAACGGAGTTCAAATACAGGTCTTGATATTTACTCAAAAAATCACTATACCATTAGATTTAAATTAAACGCGCTTATTGATATATTTCACAATTAAAAATCGGAAATATTCAAGGCATTCGCATTGTAACGTGATCTAGAACGAAATCGTACGATGCCCTAGTTTTGAAATGCAATCATTGCACAAATTTTATAACAACCTTTTTCCTGTTAAAGATACAAAGCTGAAACTTAACAACATGTATAGCAAAAGTATTTATCTACCATTGACTATGAATTACGGTTGTCATAAATGTACTTTTGTGTGAGTTACAAATCATCACAGTCGGAGCTTTGTTTGAACACCATAAAAAACCGGTACTTTTTTACGTCAAACTCTTAGAAAAATATATTAAAATGCATTTTAAAAATTTTCGTTTACCATTAAATAACGCAGAATTAACTAGGGAAAAATATGATGTGATTAGTTTTTCTGATGGTCTTTTCGTTATTTTTTTCTTTGTTCCCAAACTAAGGTGCACATAATTTCTGTGCCGAAAGTAGCCCTTTATTACCACGTTTTCATTAACTCGCTTTCTTGTATGTTTGTCGGTACAAATTTTTCAATCCATTTTAAACTAACTTCCCGGTGAGATACAGACTTGAAACTTTAAACATGGCTCAGAAATGGATGAAAATGCAACAATATGAGATTTTAATACGTATATAGTATTATACTAAGTAATAATAATAAACAATGATGAAAGTTGGTACCAGTGGAGAAAGGGGGGCACAAAAAGTTAGCACCAGGTGAAAAGGGGAGCACGAAATGGAAAAGCCTGTGATGCCCATCGAATGCGGTACTATTGACGAATTCATTTGTTTTATCCGCTAAACTGTGAAATATTATTGTTAGATAGTTTTAACAATTTCCCATTTCAGATATGATCACACATGACTAAAACGCAGAAAATGATTACTTAAATAAAACATTTTTAAACAACCACGTTTTTATAACGGACTGAGGAGAATAAAATAATTTCTATTAGTCCCATACAGATTCATAACTCCATACATATTCCTAACCCCATAAGGATTGTCCTGAAAATTTGTGATTGTGAATTTTAATAGTTATGAAAATATATGTCAGATTTTACACGAAAAAGGTGGGGCGCATCCAATAGATAATAGTAAGGAGTGTAGGGAATGGCTGTCGTAGAAAAGCTCACACAACGGTATATATCATTTGCATCACAATAAAACTGTTAGTAACTTAGGTGAACTATTCACGCATGAACTATTCATACGCCCCATTTTTTTCGTTTTAAATCTTACAAGTATTTTCATAGCTATTAAAATTCACATTCACAAATTTTCAGGACAATCCGTATGGGGCTAGGAATCTGTATGGGGTTATAAATCTGTATGGCGCTAGGAGAAATTAATTTATACTTCTTAGTCCGTTTTAAAAACGTGATTGTTTAATAACTTTTTATTTAAGTAATTATTCCATTTCTTTCGAGGTGAAGCCGAAAAATCGATCTCAGGCACGGTGCACGTGAGAAGATTGGAGAGAACGATACCAGGCTTGGTAAGTGTGATAGAGTCAATAACAATACAATTAAAATAATGAAAGTCGTCTGCATTTACACTATTCTTAAATAAATCGCAAGTAAATTAAAAAATTAAGAAATAAGGGGTTGATAGTTAATAAAAATGAAATAAGAAATCAAAGCCTAAGTATTCATAAAAAGTAATTCCTACGAAGAAGAATTTGCTTTTATACGACAGAGAATATACGAGCGACCTTCCTCACCCAGCGTGGGAGTTGGATTGGCCGAGGACTTAAATATATTTTATAGTTGCCTGAAGTGAATGCTTATTAATTATTAATTTCCGAGAACAAGTATCAGTGGTTGTTAATTTTGGAATCTTCAATGAGCTGCAAAGCACTCGTAGAATAAGAAAAATTCATTGTAAATTAAGATAATTATTACCATCCCTTGGCTTGATTTGAATTTTGGGCGGCTGGTAATCGACAGGGAGATGAGAAACATTTAAAAATTTTTCAGTGATAAATGTTTTCGTTCGCTTTCACTATTTTTGATTCCCTGTCAAAACTTAATGTGTGAGAAATGAAAAATACTCGATGTTTTACTGTCCACTTTTTTTAATTCTCAAAATTTACGACACGTGTTTCGGCACTTTATTTGGCCATCTTCAGGTACAGTGTCAAATTCCAGTTTTGAAGAGGATATTTATACATGATTGCACTGTTCCTGACTGCACATAACACATGTTCCATTTTTGATACAGTTCCACAACATCTCACCCGAGACTGATGAATATGTGAGGTTTGGTCTCCTCAGAGAGTTAAAGACTTTTAATTTTTCTGTCATGCCATGTTATAATTCAATATTTACTTGAGGTTTTTTTTCCTATCGGTATCGACAATCGAAAAGTGGCATTTTCGGGAAAAAGCATAGGTTTCCGACAAGGTAGGAATAACAAATACAATAAAATGATTTCAATTTGAAATAAATATTTATTAATAAATTACACATCCCATTATTTCATGGCCAGACAATGCTTTCTATCCAATTAATGTACTTGTAAACATTAGTATATACTGCCGGGGAGTTTTCACATCCACATATGCTTCCGAACGAGGTGATTCCTATAATTTCGCACATCGTTGAGTGCCTTATTCGGACTTGCAGTGGACCACCCGAGTCACCCTGAAATATTTTTAAAGGAAGTTGATTAGAATATTTGTTCCTCGGGTAAATATATGGTCAGACATGATGTAAAAATGGGAATTACTAGCTAAATAGCTATAGGAAATAAGATATATAAAATATTTTACCAAGCGCAAGGTTTTTTTATAAGTAATACTGTGAAAAATTTGATACTCATATGAAAATCTGGGGAAATGCTGCAAATTGGTATAAGGAAGTTCTACAATCAACACAGAATAAAACACTGAAAATAATTAACACCGAATATGACTTAAAACTAAATGGTAAGGACTCAGGGGTGTTACTCATGGGAACAAAGGATTGATCTGATCGTAAAAGATCGAGGTATGGAAAATTAGGAAAATTAAATGTAAATGACCTTTATAAATATGTGTTGGTGTTAAATAACTATTTCAACAAAAAACTTAAGATTCATAAGGATTACATAAACTCCGTGGAAAAGAGAAATTTGAAAAATTACTGCTTTATACCTAAATATTTGAATAACTATGGAAAAAAAAGTATGAGTGCTTAGGTACCAATGATACTCGATGGTTTCCCCAATAATTTAAAAAACATAGAATCGATTAGAGAATTATTAGAGAAGGAGAGATTAGTGAAAGACTAAATTGAATAGGCACCTATTGGAGAGATCTTCGCACTGATATTTAAAAATTATGTTAAATTATTTTGATAAAATTATAATTATGATAAAAGTGTACATTTAATTGTGAAAAATTCCTAGTGTATAAAATTACCTATAAAATATTACGATTAAATACAAGTAGTCCACTATAAAAAAGTATGGAAAACTGTAATATATACTTAATGACTTTGTTTGATAGTTGTACTTACATTGATGAAAATATGTTTGAATATAGTCTAATTATTATATTATATAAAAAATATATATATATAAAATATTATAACTTTGTAAGTTGTAATATTCTTTTGTAACACATCCAAGGGGTAATTACAGTATGGAAACTGTTTTTATAAATAAATGTAGTATTCCTTGAAAAAAAAGACTATAATGTTTGCAGCGGAAATTGAATTGGAGCGAACGGGACCACACGGCGGAGGAATACCCAGCAGACGACTATCTGATGCCGCGGGCCGCACGCTGCGAGCATTCGCAAGGATGAGGAGAGCTTGCTATATGTCCGAAGGCGGCCTATAGTGAGGTGAGCCCTGGCCTGGAAAGACGCATGGTCTCTCGCTGCATTTGTTCTCACGCCAATAAAGGTGTCCGTTTGGGGAGACACGGGTCTCAATTCAGTCTTCGCGACTACCATCCTGCTCTGATCCCTCCCGAAATCTCACTATAGTAAAAAATTGTAGAATCACATAGATTCTCGGCGAAGTCCGATGAGACAGAGAGAATATTGAAACGAGTTTCTTCAGGTTTATCCTGCAAAATTGGAGAGAGATTCATTGAGTTCATAGTTTCTCACTCCGAAAGTTACTGAGTTATTAAGCAAATTAGTTATGAACGTGAGTTTTTGCTTGTGAGGAGATCTAATTGCATCATTTTGCAATGATTTCAAGAAAGAAAAGTATCATTATTTATCGTAGAATTCGATACAATTTGAGCCACCTCCCCTAGAGAGGGCAAACATGCAGTAAAAGAGGTAATTTTAAGGGAGTTAGGCTCAGTTTTCACCATATTTTATTGGACAGATAACTGACACCACAAATGAAATTTTACCCCCTCTATCTACCGAACAAAACTTATTCCGTGGAAGAATCTGCATCATGAATAGCGATGCGGAATCGACACACGATAAGACATGAGCACCAACTATGTAGATTCTACTATATTTAGTTGTAACTTGTACTGCACCAAAGAGATAGAACACAATCACAATATTCTATCACTGTGGTGTAGTGACCCGGGTCATGTTTTTGTGTTTCATCTCTGTGGTGTCGTAAAAGTTACAACTATGTAAACTATCTAAAGTAACATTTAAATATGGCTATGGAAATACACCACTAAGTTACCAAAGATATTTTTTTATAGATTCTACTAAATATTTGGTTTAATCCATCTTTTTCAAAACCCTGTGTCATCCTCAACCCCCATAGACAAAAAATGTTTGATAAAAATACTTAATTTATGCTCATTTCTCATAATTCGCTCAATGGAGATTCATCGCCAGAATAAGTTCCATCCACCTCAGGCAGCTAGCTCATATTTTGGTTATCTCATTGGCTCGGGAAAAAAACTGAATGACTGCATTACGTGATTCACTTACTTAAAACATTTCTACATCTACATACCACCCTGATACCTGCCGCATGGGCGTCTAGCAGGGGGTGTCAGGACACCAGCCGTGGAAAGATGTAAGGGGTAAGGTTTTGGGAAGAGAAATGGCGACGTGTATTACGGGAGTGTATTTAATGGAGCTCAGTTTTTATTCTGGTCACTTATTGAGCGCGGAAAGAATGAGTTACTTATACCTGTCTGCTCGGCAATGTATCTCTCTTATTTTATCGCTTCTGTCAGACCTAGAGATGTAGTGAGGCGTCATGATTATATTCTCTGTGCCGCTCTGAAACACACCAGTTTTGAATTTCTCAACCTAGCTAGATAAGCGTGCAGCCTCCGAGTCTCTAGGGGCTCCCACCTTAATCCCTCTAAAAATTGTGAAACACGACACATGTTCGCTCGTAGCAGTTTTAACGAAGCGTTCAGCTTTTCTTTGTATTTTATCAATTTTTTCGTTAACTCTGTAAGCCCAGGGTCCAAAATGCTCGCCGAGTATTCGAGGCGTGGCCTAACCAGAGCGAAGTAGCATCTCTCTTTGAATTTTTCATCTGAAGACCTCCCTATTATACCCTTAACAAAACATAGTTTCTTTAATTCTGTGCCGCATATGTTTTTTATATGTATTCCTCACGATACATCAGAAGTTAAGGTAATTCCATCATTGAAGACTTACTTTGCAGGTATCTTTACCGCCGCACAGCATTCCAGCACAGATCATCGTCTGATCCATTCCTCGTTCCAAAGCACCGTGTGGTTTTATTAGATGTCGGTAAGTCTCATTACAGAGGGAACTGTTCAGAATGTTTAAGCTTACTTTCAGCAACACTGGACTGGGATCGCCAACTGTAAACAGAGAGAACAGATTTGATCGCTGGCACGACATAGAATGAAATTATATCCGTAGGTGTCTCAAAGTATCACTGAATTAGTGCTTGACAGGTTTGATATGCTGCCTTTTATGTACGTTATATCTGAAGAATAATGATTATCATACCTTTGTACTATCATTTTGGAATCAGGGGTATGGCGTCGTAGACAGATGATGGGAAGTCATAGCGAAGTAGCAGAAGAGTAGTTCATACTAAATTAAGCCGTATTTTTTGTAAAACTATTGTTAGTAGCCGTAGTATAGTAGCTTTATTTAATTATAGATAGACTCTGAAAAATATTAGTCGTGAAATCACGATAAATTCAACGTAAAACTCAGGATAAGGAGAGCAGTATTTCATATTTCAGTCGGCGTAACTGGAGTCGATTATCGGGATGTTTTAATTTTTATTAATATTCACGAGAGATTGTTTAGGGGAATACGAAATTTTTAGTCTTTTTTTTCTTTTTACTGGGGAGTTTCATTGAAAATTAACCTTCATCTGGAAAGAATGAAAAAAAAAATTGGTTCATTGGTTATACTAGCAAGGGTTATGATTCATTTTTTACTTTACGACCGCGAAACACGCAAGGCTCTTTAAGATTAAGCCGTCAATTAGTCCTATTGGCTCAAAAACAAAGAAGCATAATAGGGAAACTTTCTGGCGAGGAAAACAGAAGATTTGATTTTCGTTTCCGCTTGAGGTTTTGAGAAACAATTGTAGTTCCAGAAATTTCATTTTAGCACTTTTGAGAGAATTGGAAACGAAGATAATTTATTTCTGATGTTTCTCCAATTCCTTCGCTCTTCTTTACCAGCGTTTTGGTTTCCAGAACCAGCTATTATCTCCTAATATTCTGAAGAAGGCGGTTGTGTTGAGCCACCGAAATATCAAAAATTTCTGTGAGTTTTCTTTTTTTTGTGTTAACCGTGTTTTTGCCAGTCACGCCTGTGAAATCTCTATATATTATCCGTTATTATTTTTGCTATAAGTAGCAAAGGTGCGCAGAAGGATTCCTCTACCTTTCCACTGTTTCATGGTGAGTATTGTAGAGTTTAAATGGCAGCATTAAAAGATCATGTGTAGAATTAATATCCAATTTTCAAATAAATTGATTGAGATTTTTTTATTTAAATTTGATGGGTTGTATCAGACTCTGGCTTTACGAAGAAATCTTTCGTCTCAAAATTTTGTTTACTTGATTTGCTGTTCCGGTTTCCTATCGCACTCACATCGCCTAAATTAACTATTGTCTACAACACAAAACCACTCGAAGTATTATGTAATAATAATTATGTAATGTTCATAGAAATTGCAACATCTTTGAAGTTTTTAATGAAAATTACGAAAATATGTGTAGCTGTTCAACACGCATCATAAACGATTTGAATATTTCTGGCGAGTGAGGTGCTACTTACATGGTTCAGTTTGGCCCCAGCCGGTCGCTATAGCTTTTTTGGTTCTCTTCGCCATTTTCAACGATGGCAGGCAGATTGGGTGTATCTGCTTGCTGACGGTGGGATAAGGATGAGGCTCCAGCGCCGGCCCGATTTCCAGGAGGGCCACGTCATTGTACTTGGTGCTGCTGTTGTATTCCGGGTGAGGGATCAAGCGGATAACAGGGTGAGTTTGACCCCTAACAGAGTTCTCCAGCTCATTTGTACCCAAGCGAACCCATCGGGCTGGTCCTCTGAAGAAAATAAGAAAAACATAGTCCTCAGATTAAAGAAGAGAAGATCAGCAAGACACGTAAAAGGCCGTTACGATAGTCTCGTTAGTGTTACTGACTCCTTGTAACAACTTGGATGGGAATCGCTTTCAGACCGTCGATTGAAAATTAGACTCAATCTTTTATGCAAATTCAAAACCGAATTATTTTCCGACGAAGTTATCAATCTCTTACTAACTCCAACACACTACGGTAAATCAGATCATGATAATAAAATAAGGAAAGTACATTGTAGAACAGAAAGGATGAAAATGTCATTTTTCCCGCGAGCGATAAGAGACCATAATGGCTGTGTTAACACTTTGAAGTAGGTTAGTTGACAGGTAGTGAAGCTGATTTATTCATATTCACCCTAATGCACGTTTCTAAATCTGCCGAGTAGTGCTAACATCATATTTTGCATAATCCCTGCATGACTCTTGTGTCACGTTTACGTCGTCACATTAAAGATTAATTTAGAGCATTTGTTCATGCTGGAGATAAGTCACTATCTGCCAAACACCCTTGTGATGGCTTGCAGAGTAATAATTAGATGTGGAAGAGAGCAGATGGAGGGTTCGCGCATGAACCCTATTCTTCGTAAAAAAAAAATGATCCATCCAACCCGGCTAGCGACCGCAATAGTACACACATTTTTTCACTATAATACATTACTTTTTTGGAAGCCATGTATTTCGATTTTTCGACCTGCCTTAAGCTACCGTGACAATTACACTCCTAACAACATTTTTCGGCATATTAAATGCGCAGTTGATCGTTTCAACAGAGCCGATTGTGCATATTAATGGCTGCATCGCACCGCTGCTATCGTGCCGTGAGTCTTCAGCTAATCTATTCCTCAATATGTCAAGTGGCTGATATCCGCTTAGGCTTCGTCCAGTATGAAGAAATCCACATGCCCAAAAATTTCCAGATTTTATAATGCCACTTATGCAGTTTCCTTAAAAGTTAGCAAGGATGGAAAATATTTAGTAGCCGTATTTGGTCGTGAGCTCCTTCTTTATAATATTGTGTCCGAATCGGTCAAGACAGCGATCGGCAACCGATATGTGGACTCGTGCCTCATGTATAACATTTTATTACAAGCCGGGAGCGTGCCACCTCTTAGCAATGGCATAAAAGATTAGATAGCTGAAATAAATTGACGTTTTCTTAGCATACCACCAACGTACAATGCCGATCGCTTGCCTATCGCTGATGGGTGTCCGATTGCTTGCATAAGCCATACCAGCGTTATTGAGTTATAATCATACCGTTGCATCAAATTTTTCAATGTTGATAAGCATAAATTAACCAGTAATACAAGTTCCCTGCACATATTTCGATAAATAACCCCCAAAATTAACCACAAGACATCACACTCAAGGTACAAAGTAAATTTTAAGTATAAGTCATTTTTCGACCTGCCTTAAGCTACCGTGACAATTACACTCCTAACAACATTTTTCGGCATATTAAATGCGCAGTTGATCGTTTCAACAGAGCCGATTGTGCATATTAATGGCTGCATCGCACCGCTGCTATCGTGCCGTGATTGGTACTCGTCTCTTAAATAAATTGAAGCCCGGAGGCAAAGAAGAGGATTTAAATTAGCCGTGAAAACGAGTACCAAGTCCATGCCCCTAACAAACTCATTCTTCATACGTAATCTCGGAGGCACTGTCAATTGAATTCCAAGCATGATATTGTGATGAGAATGCTCAACGGGACATTTCTAAAAATAAAAATTTCAGAATATTTTACTTTTTTCCTATCGTTTTGGAAGCATGGGAGAAAAGAAGCATTTCTTCTGGCGTCACCATAATAATTATAAAGACTAGATTCTTTAAGGCGGGTTTACGCATGGAAGTCACTTCCATGGCAGTAGCCTTGGAAGTCGCTTGTAAGCGACACTTCGATGTGTAAGCACGCACTTCCATGACAGAAGTGGTCGATAGTGGTGGTAATCGAACACGGTTGCAACTTGCAAGGAAATAGACTGGTTTATATTTTTCCTGCAAATGGCATATCGATTCTGCAATATAACCGCATCCGGTGGAGTCTTAGACATCAAACAAAGATTCAAAATGTGCACCAAGAATCACTTTGTAGGAGGACTCATTTTTGCATGTGTAAATAGTTATTTGAACAGTAAATCTTTGGTATGCATCGTTTTGATTTGCGTCTGATTCGATGTTGCGTCCATGCTGACAAGGGTCGTCGGAAAAATTTTCCCTCTTTAATTCTAATAAAATAGACCGTGTGTGCATATGATAACGTTTTTTTATAACTGAGGCATAATCATTCAATCTGAAATAGCTTTTCTTTCGTGGATAAAGGCAAAAAACGAATTTTGAAATAAACGCCTTTATTTATTGCGGGTTCAAAGTGGTCACGAATATCTGGATTCGTTTTACGTTTTTTCGAGTTACGTCACTCTTCTACAACACGCATCTCCGACGTAAATCGAGGACTTACTGTACTTAAAAATATTTTACATGCTAAAGAATCCCTTAGGTAAGCTTTATGACTTATCTCTTATTTCATAATTATAATCATTGTCTTAATTCTCATACTTGATACGTTTTAATAATGCACAATTAAAGTTATTCATAAAAATGTATTAAATCTACGAATGCTTACGGGGCTAAGACAGCTGTATACAAAGGCTATTAATGTCAAATTTAGGTGATTTTTGTAATTACCATATTCATTGTTTACTTCCGTCACCCATTTATTTAGGAAATGCCAGTAGTTATGTGCAAGTAGAACGATGCACAGCAAGTGGCGATACGATTCGAGATATCGCTACACTCGCTACTTCCATCGAAGTCAACTTGTTCCGATCAAACAAATGAACATGTACTTTCGGAGTCTTAGTAAACTTAGTCACCAAAACAAAAGTGAAATGTCAGACCAATCTCCAATTTTTCGTGTAGTATATCCCTTTCAAAGCAGTCATAAGGTTATTGTTTAACTCGTAACTTCCTGAATTTTTCCAAGGGTATTGAGGTAATCTTATAAAATTGATCTTCTTGAATTGAATTTTTAAAATGAAAAAAATCCTCGGACGGTTAAAAAAACCAATTGTAATAATTTAAAGGCTAACAATCAAATTTAAAATAATTATCGGTCTAGGTACAATACTTACAGAGGATATGCCTTTAGGCAATGAGCCGCCGTTAATATGAAATTCTTGCTGATTAGGGACCCGCCGCAACGCCAAGCTGGGTTTTCTTTCTCACCGTAACCAATGGCCGCCTGTAAAAAAGACACCTTTAAAATCCGGATCGGCTGTGTGATTCAGCGAAAAATTCTTAACCCATTGAGTGCGGAATGACGTGATATCACGTCATTGTTGTCTTTACGCTGGTGCTGATGACGTTATATCACTTCAAGGGTACCGTGAGTGTACCAGCTTTCACTAGGGGGCGTAGTAAAGTTCCCTAGTGGAAGCAAGAAATCTCACGGTACCCTTGACGTGATATCACGTCATCAGCACCAGCGTAAAGACAACCATGACGTGATATCACGTCATGGCGTAATCAAAGGGTTAATTTATGAGGATAATTAAGGAAACTATCCCTTTGGTTGGAGTCTTATATATAGTGATTCAATGGTGTTAAAATAGCGTATGAGCTTCTTTCTTCGGAAAAAGCATGTTGCGAGCTCCTATGTAATATGTGTTTCAAATTATATTGTGCTACTTTGTCCATCAAGTTATTTTCGTTGTCCTTTCCCCAATATTTTTTGTTTAGGAAGGCATAACATACCAGCAGCCTGTTAATGTTACACGTTAACCGGGTGGACAATCATTCCCGCTCCATAAGTGAAGAAAAGTCGCCTGAAGAAGCATTCTATTTATTCTTGAGGGACTAGGAGCCCAGCAAGCTTGAATAATTTAAATAAAAAAGATTTGTATTGTCCACCACAACTTCTATTTCAAAATCAAAATAAGACATCCAAGAGTAATTTTCATAATGGACTCAGTTTTGAAGAAATGCCGAGGTGATTCGCGTGAAAAAAGTAATTTTCCTCATTTAAGTGATGCAGTAGAAACAGACGTATTTGAAAGCATGTTTTAATTGACTTGATGTTCTTGCAAGGGCCGCTTCATATCAGCGCATTAAATTTATCTCAACTGTCGGATACTTCAAAGAGACAAGATAGAGATAATGGACTCATTTTTGAAGAAATATTGATGTGATGCATGTCAAAAAGTAACTTTCCTCATTCAAATGAGGCTCTATAAAGAGGCTTAATTGAAGTTCGTGTTTTTATTGGCTTGGAGTTCTTGCTTTGGCCGCTTCAAATCGGCACGCTGAATTTATCTCTGCTGTCGGATACTTCGAATAAATGTAGCGTAGAAGCATGCCATCTGGCAATGAGTGTAGATGAGTTCGCTTCCTGTTACGCTGCCTCCATTTTATTTCGGTTCTAGGAGTAATAGGAAAGATCTAAGGATGCTCAAAAACGGGCAACCATAAGGGAATTATTGAACCTTCAGCTTGAAAAGTTTCGTAGTGAAAGTAAGTTTCTGTCCATATTTGAATATAAACACTTGTACAATTTCCATTCTCTTATTTTCGTCACCAACCATGGTTTAAGCACACTTTGCCATCATCAGGGTTCTTGATTGTACAAGTACAAGATTGGTATATACAAGTGTTTAGTTTCAAATGTGGAAACACATAGGTTCCACAAAGTTTGTGCCGATACGCTCTCTTGAATTTCTGTCCGTTGATGAGCCGCCTGTAGCTTTTCTTCTGTTCTTCCCATCTGTTATTTCCATCTAAACTGTTCTTGCCATCTGTTTTTGGTGATGCGGCAAAATACAGAGTGAATATTTGACGCTTTTGCGGGTCCTGTAGCTGCTTACACAATGCATCTACAAATTCATCGTGGGAAGCAGTTGGCGGGGCCGTTCGCTAAAGCTTCCTACGAAAAGCATCGGAACGCTGGAGTGAAAATTAGGTGAAGTGGTTTAGGAACGCAAGTTTAATCACTCACCGTAGTCAGGGTCACGCATTTCTCTTTTTCATTTAAGCCGACCTCGGTTAATTAAAAGTTAACAATGAAACGTAGGCTTGAACAAATCTTTGTTGCGAAGCCTTTTCCGTCGTGAACCTTAGCTTCATATACGTACATTTCCCTTACGCAAGGTGTTAGGATTCCGATTTGTTTCAATGACGCCGGAGTGTGTGAGATTTCCCACTCCTTAAGATCATTTCGCTTCGACGCATAAAGATCTTCCCGCCATGAACGTCGGGGAACTAGAGGAAACAGAGTTGACGAATGGGTCGTTTAGTCTAAGGCTGATTTCGCAGATGGATATCGTTGCGGAAAGAGCCCTCACGGACGGACAATGCCGATTGGCTCGAGAGGGGATACGTTTGGTCTCCGGAAGGACGCGCACGCAAATTATTCTGTAATCGCCGCGCTTATAGTGGTTTCTCGCATCCGGTTCCGCGTCCGATTACGTCCGTCTTATCATCGCGGCCGTCTCCCGTGATTTCCCTAAATGACGTAAAATACATTCATAATAGAATGATGTTACACGCGGGAGATCGGGTTGATGTTGTGACACGAGTGCTGGAGAGTTGTGTTTTTGAAACGTTCGAGATAATTCCGATCACGCCATGACGAAAGAGTCACGAGGTACAATCACGAGGGGTTTGAGGTTTAGGCGCATTTCAGCAGCAAGTAAAAATACGCAGCCTTCCAAGTGGCGTGACATATTTGTACCCCAGGGAAATTTAATTGGTCCCTTATTATTCCTTTTTATATTAATGATATCACCACCGTCGTTACGAGGAAAATTTGCCTTTTCGCGGACGACGCAGTATTTTACAGGGATATTAACACTGAGTCTGATAGAATTGCGTCGAAGAAAGACCTAGATGATGTGAACAAATGGTGCGACACTTGGCAGTTAGAATTAAATTTTAAAAAGAGCATTTTTATGAATTTTTGGAGGAAGAGTAGCTTAACCAACGAGACGTACACAATTAATCAAGCCGAGCAAATAAATGTAGAGTCACTTAAGTACTTAGGATTGACCGTTACTCAGGACTTGCCGTGGGGGAAGCGTATACGTGAAATTTGCGGACAGGCAAATTGTAAATTAGGATTTTTTAAAAGAATTCTAGGAAAATGGGGCGAGAAAGTAAATGAGCGATGTTATTTTTCTCTCGTGAGATCCCACTGGGAGTACACCGCTAGTATATGGGACCCTTACTAAGTAGGAATAGTTTCAGATATAGATCGAATACAGCGGAGGGCAGCTAAATTTGTTAAAAACTGTTTTTTTGTTAAATTTGTTAAAAATTGACAGTCTTGCCTCCATCACCGCTCTTGGCTTCCTTTCCTCATTCATCCTAACCACATGTCCAAAAAAGTTTTAAGTTTTTCTTTCCACCGACTCCAGTATCGGGTCTAGCTTGAATTGGGCTCTGATTGTAGTATTTCTTACTCGATCTCTTCTAGTGCGTCCTGCAGCTCATCTTAGGTAACTCATCTCACAGCTTTGGAATCTAATCTTGTGCTTGCTTGTAGGGTTAGGCTCTCTGTTTCGTACAACAGTAATGGCTGGAAAATGGCTTTGTACACCATAATCGTTGTCCTCTCCGATATTTCCCTCTTGCCCACAGTTGATCTACTAAGCTGATAATACGCCTGGTGTGCTTTATGGATTCTGTCTCTCACTTCAGAGTCTGGCCTTTCATCCCTAGTCATTTGTGTCCCCAGGTATATACAAAGAGAAAAAATTTTTTACTGATTTTGTTACCAGGAGTAAAAAAATATTTATAATTTTTCATTCCATCAGTTGTTCCTAAGAATGTTTTGCGCCAATGACACGGCTTTAACACTTTTTGCCATTTTCTTATGATCCCGCAATCGGGAATTATGGTTTATTAACAGCAGGAAAGTAGAACACGAATTCGTCGACATAAACAGTAAAGGGCTGAGGATAAATGGAATAAAGGCTGGGATCCAAAAGAAAAGTCTCCGTCAGTGCATGGATTCAAACCCGTGAAATTAGATGAGAAATCAATTCACTAACCAGCTCACCGGCCCAAACCTCTTCAAATCTGGGGCATGCCTAAGGTACTACGAGGCAAAAATATAATAATTAACAATATTGAAAAAACAGGGGTACTGAGGAAAACTGCTAGCGCTATCCTGCCCCAAATGTGACTTTCACTCATAAAATTAATGGTTGAAGGCGTAACTTTGTAGAAGATTATCACAGGCCTGACGACAAAAATATCTTAGTATAACCCACACTTAAAAGTTTATTGCCGACCCAAGTTTCGACTGTACAGCAATCAATATCAAGGTGCATTTACATCATATGCGAATCAATATAAAGAGAAGAGACGGGGGAGGAGAAGTGAAGGTTGTTAATTTATGTCAGAGAGGTGCGACGGTCAGATTCGGTAAATGGGAGGGGAAGGGGGGAGGGAATGTTATAGATAATAGAGGGTATTAGGAAGGAAAAACACATTCAAGAACATAAGAAGTTTCACATTTCTGTCGGTTGCAGCATTCACATTGCCTTGATAATGAGTGCTGTGAAGTTGAAACCGGGGTCAGCAATAAACTTTTAAGTGCGGAATATACTAACATATGTCTTTCCGTCATGTCTGAATTTCACACGTTGATAGCTCTGAGATAGGCTCTCCTAACACTCAACAATCGAGATCTGCCGACCAACTTCAACAGAGCGGAGTTTTATGGATCATTTAACATCTCTTGCATCCACTATTCTAAAATTGTGTTGGAAACGAGAATTCTAATGATAATAGCTGAATACTTACCATGTGTGGGAATTCATCAGCCTTGGCAACCTCGCCTCCAATTATATGTACGATTTTTGGGGCTACCCTGCGATATTTCATACACCCTGGAATAGGAAAATATCATTAGCCGCCAATCATTAAATACCTGATATTTAAACCGTCAAAAAATATTTTTTCGCACTAAAAAGTTTTGCATACTTAATGCGATGACGTCCTCATTGATAAAAAGGGATTGAATTTCATCCTCGTCACGCTTCACGATTTATTTACATAAAATGATAAGAAATGCACTAAAAGGGATTTTGGGGCTACATTACATGAAGTAATGTTTTTTTAATTTTTCAAAAAATATCGGGTCAAAGAGAATAATACTATAAAAGTGCCTTTTTCAAACCTCTACAAATATCTATTTCCATTATAAAGTTAAATTTATCGAAAAAGATGTAATATAGTTTTCTAGTATATTCATGGACGGGTTTTAGAAGTTAAAGATAAGTATAAATAATTCTGTTGGTTTAATGCTGTATCGGACTTAGCTTCCTTAAATGAAAATACTATGTGATACTAAAAATGCTAGCAAAAAACACTGCGGACACTTACAGTGCTTTGCTTTAAGGCCAGGTTTGACGATTTTTTCTGGCATCGGTGTGGCTGTGGTTGTAGTGCTAGTTGTTGATTCTGTCGTTCTCCTGGGTAGTGGACAACATACCAATGGACCAGTCCAATGGAACCCACAGAAGCGGCTAATGAGTTCACCTCGATGGGCGCCAAGCTCAAGAGGACACAGATAATACGGTCGGCAAGTACCTTCTCTGCCCCATAAATCGTGACACTTGCCTCCTGTTAGTGGTAGTGGTAAGAAAACATGCTTATCTCAAAGTTCAATCATTCAAAGATAGCGCGGTTAGCCTTAGGAACAAATAAACAAATTAAGGTATGTCATTCGGGGAAATTGTTCCGTCAATATCTAGCAAGAATTTTATTATGTTTTGGTTAGTAAATGCGCCACATTACACTTCTTGCGAAAGTCCACCACCGCCATATCTACACTGTGGGTGGAGTAAACATGAAGTCTTCAGATAAAGTCTTAATATCTTGGAATTACTTTTACTGCTGACGTATCGCGAGGAACACACACACAAAGAATATGCGGCACACTTTAAAGATATTAGGATTTATCAAGCGTATAATGGGAACGCATTCGCATGAGATTTCAAATGAGAGGTACTACTTTGCTCTAATTAGGCAACACCTTTAAAATTCCGCGAGAATTTGGTACTCTGGACATAAAAATGTAACAAAAAGTTTTAAAAAAACACAAAGGAAAGCTTCGCACTCCGTTAAAAACTGATACGAGCGAACTTATATTGGTTCTCAGTTTTAGAGGATTTGGTTGGGAGCCACTTGGAGGCTACACGCTTAGCTTAAGTTAGCTTGAGAAATTCAAAACAGATTTTTTTCTTAGAGACTCAGAGAATATCATTTTGACGCCCCAAATTCATTCATAGGTCCAACAGAAACAATAAAATAAGAGATACATTGCCGAACCGAGAGGTACGAAAAATCGTCCTTTCCACGCTCAATAAGTGACGATAATTAAATCTGAGCTTTAATTAAAACACACTCATTAAACACTTCACGATTCCACCTCCCAAGACTCGTGTACAAGGCTTATATCCTAACATCCCCTGCCTCACGCCCATGCGCGGTTCACAGGGTAGTATGTAGATGTGGATAATAATCTCTTTTAATCTCTCTATTGTCTCTTCCTTCAAAATCTTGCCCTTCCACGTGAAGTGATAACTCCGGCTTCATATATGCGCCTCTAAATTAAATAAAGCTACTTCTCCCTTGTTAGACCCCACTTAGAATACTCTGACAGTGTTTGGGATCCTCATGAGGTAGGCTTAAAAACAGAGTTAGAACGCGTGCAGAGAAGATCAGCAAGATACGTGAAAGGCCGTTATGATAGTCTCGTTAGTGTTATTGACCTTTTGCAACAACTTGGATGGGAATCGCTTTCAGACCTTCGATTGAAAAGTAGACTCAATATATTATAGATATTTAAAACATTTATTTTGAGTCGAAGTTTTCAATATCTTACGAACTCTTAACATACTACGGTAGATCAGATCATGAGAATAAAATAAAGGAAATAGGTTGTAGAACAGAATGGTTTAAAATGTCGTTTTTCCCGCGATCGATAAGAGAACATAATGGCTGCGTTAAGACTTTGATGTAGGTTAGTTGACAGGTAGTGTAGCTGATTAATTCATATGTACCCTAATGCACGTTTCTAAATCTGCGCAGTTGTGCTAACACCATGTTTTGCATGTTCCTTGCATGACTCTCATGTCACGTTTTCATAGTTACATTCTGGATTATTTTAGTAGTTTCGGTAACAATTGTAGTATACCAATAGTGTGGTGCTTGTTGGTGAAAGTTAATTCCTTCACTGAAGTTCATGCTGGTGATAAGTCGCCCCCTGCCAAACACCCTTGTGCTGGCTTTCAGGGTAATAAGTAGATGTAGATGAATATCTCATGCTTCAGTCAAAATTTTATATAGCCTTTAAAGTTATCCTGACCTCATGAAAGGCAGTGCCATGAATCAGGCCCCATTGCCACAACTACTAGTGCCCTAGCCCGCATAACTTTTAACGCTGATGCAGGAGCATGCGTGGTAGCACTTCATTAATCGCGAGAACCCACATTAGATTATGAATTTACCTTGCAATCATTACATTTAACTAACTTTAAAAAGGGAACTGACTTGTTAGCGGTGATCTACATATACCTACTACCCTGCGAACCGCCGCTTGGCAGGGTGTGCTAGGTCACCAGCCGTATTGACCTTTGCAACAACTTGGATGATATTTAAAACATTTACAAAACAACAAGATATGTGAAAGGCCGTTATGATAGTCTCGTTAGTGTTATTGACCTTTTGCAACAACTTGGATGGGAATCGCTTTCAGACCTTCGATTGAAAAGTAGACTCAATATATTGGCAATAAAACGTAAGGTTTGGGAAGGTGAAATGGTGAAGTGTATCATAGGAGTGTATTCAAAGGAGCTGTTTTTATTTTGGTCTCTTATTGTGCGCGGAAAGAACGAGTTTTTGTACCTATCTGTTCGGCAGTGTTTCTCTTTTATTTTACCTCGTCTGTCAGCCCTAGAGATGCAGTGAGGCGTCATAATAATAACCTCTGTGTCGCACTGAAACACACCAGTTCTGAATTTCTCAAGCAAGCTAAGCCTAGCGTTTAGCCTTCGAGTCTGTAGGGGCTTCCGCCTTAATCCCTCTAAAAGTTGTGAGACCCTCTATGTTTGCTCACAGCAGTTTTTACAGAAGTGTGCTGCTTTTCTTTGTATTTTATTTATATTTTCGGTTAAATCTATATGACCAGGGTCCCAAATGATCGTGGAGTATTCAAGGTGTGGCGTAACCAGTGAGAAGTAGCATCTCTCTTTTACTTTTTCATCCGAGAAACTTCCTGATAATATACCGTAAAATAAAAGCACTCGTCTATTTGTGAAATCGAGGTTGATTTACATTTAAAAGTACTTGCAAAAACGAAGGAAGAATATGCCGCTCATAAAACGACTCGGTGAGGAATGACATCAAATATTTAAGGCTTCGGCTTACAGCTCTAAATCAGGAGTACTCACCCGGTAGATGCTGCGAAAATGTCCGGGCCGCGCTCGACAAAAAGAGCAAGAGGATAACTCCGTGGTAGCGGGCCATTGTCCAGTTCCAGACCGCACGAAGAGGAAAAAGGCTCTCGAATGGGACAGCGAGCGTTCCTCCTCTCATATTTATCAGGTCCTTCCACCTACATCCTAACTTCCTGCAACGTAGGGGAATACCCGGAAAACCAAGGCTTCCAAACTCGTGTGAGCCATATCATATTTTTTTTCCGCGCGAAATTGATAAGCCGCATCCTTTCTCCGTCATCATCATCACCATCAGTAGTCATCAATTTGAAGATTGGTTTGATTCAGCAAGCCAATCCACTCTCATCTCCGCCAGCAGCTTCATTCCAACATACTGCTTCACACCGACGCCCATGATTGTTTGTCTGATGTATTGTATTCTTGGTCTTCTTCTGTTTGTTCTCTGTCACAACTTTTAAAGGGATTAAGATGGGAGCCCATAAAGACTCAAAGACTACACGCTAGGCTTAGCTTGATTGGGATATTCAGAACCTATGTGTTTAAGAGCGACACAGAGGATATTATCATGACGCCTCACCACATCTCTAGTTCTGAAGAAGCGATAAAATAAGAAAGATTAATTGCCGAACAGATAGGTACAATCTTCAAACAAACTTCTGTGACCCTCTCTCAACTTCAATATTACACTTTCTATTTGATTTTCAAAACTTCCTCCTTTCATAGAATTAGTGTTTCAGCAAATTTATTTGAAGTACCGATTAAAATTCCAGCATGAGGAACCATTCTCTCCATAATTTATAAAATGGCGCTTCGGTTTCGTGATATCAACAACCATAGAGTAAGCATATAATTAGCAGTCTTAAGACGCAAATCATATAACTTTTATCTATTTTAATTGCCAACTCCAATCAAATGAACACTTACTTTCAATGGGCTTGGTGTTAAGATGAAACTTGGGATTTTGGGCAGATTTTTACAGTAGACGGTCCTTGTCAATGCTGTTTGTTTTCTCATTGGTGGTCCCATATCCTTCATTCGATATATTAACTTTTCCCTCCTCTTTATTTCGTATCTGTAGCGGGTGTAGTTTACACTTAGAAGCAACAAATAATGTTCCTGACAATACCGCTTGATCGAGTGATTGATACTTGGGTTCATTTTAATTTTTTCAACTATTCTACTTTTGTCTTTCTACTTTTGGCATTAGTGTTTTCTTTCCTCAAATCTTGCAAAATCCGACCAGACGTTATTGTGGTGGAATGATTGGGTAATTCATATCTTGAATGCTTTCGATGCAGTCGGGGTCTTTTGTCGCTTCATTCCTCTTGATGAAAACGACAGCTGTATTCATTCGAATAGACATTTTCATCATAAAGTATTTACCTGCTTTGACTCAATCACATTTTTTTCCTTTACTTAAGCTTCCATGCATGGTTTTGATATTATTTTTTTTCTCCTTTTACTTACCCTTCTTCGAATAAACCAGAGGCTTTTCAAATGAATACAAAAAAAGGTGATTCCCACTACCACTTCCTCTCGCTGTTACAAAAGCGGACAGAAATGGGAGATCTCTTTATTGTGCCTAAGAAGCAAGGCCTCGAAAGATGAAGAATTAAATCAGCATTACGTTAAAAGTAGAAATATATTGTTGTGCCATTAGTTTTTAAACAAAAAGTGGCGTTAAGCCACGATTTTTTCGAGAAATAAACATTTTTCCGAATTGTAGTTCGGTTCATCTTAAGGCACTAAAATTTATGTTTTATTGGGGAAGACTAGTAAAAGCCCCAATGCCAAGCGGAAAAGTCACTAGTTTGGCAAAACCGCTTACAACTCTCCCTTGTGGCGGCATGAAGAATGTAACTTTAATGCTGATATCTTTCAATTTTTTAAAATTATTCATTAAGAAATTTCATACAGAATCACCCATTTACGTTCACATTTTTCAGTGGAGTAAAATTATGGGATAAGGCGTCCTATGTTGTTGCAGCCATGTAGTCTACTTTTGAAGTTAAACATAACACAATTTTACACTCATTTTGAGCTTTGATGATTTTTCAATACGAAAAGAGTGCAATCGTTCCATGTGACGCAGAATGATCATGTTAAATACAATGGCTATTTTCCTCCACGCACATAGATATGAAAAGCTTTAATCACAGCATAATTACAATTAGTCATTAATAGCCCACAATACTTTACGTACCAAGTAGTGTTCAATCGCTTGGATTGGAGAGCCAAGACTCCTTAAACTATATGATCCTCGGATTCCACACTGTGGTATCCGAGGATCATACAGACTGAGGAGTCTTGGATCTCCAATCCAAGCGATTTAACACTACTTGGTACGTAAAGTACTGAGGGCTATTTATGGCTAATTGTTATTTTGCTGAATTTAAAGCTTTTCAAATCTATGTGTGTGGAGTAAAATAGCCATTGTATTCAACATGGTCATTCTGCTTCACATGGAAAAATTACACTTCAAATCTTTTGGTATTTTACAATATATAATCGGAAGGGACATGCAAGGAATTCCTCTAATACTGATTACTTCAGGAGAGACGGGAAAGTAAAGCAAACATTTCCCTATTATAACGCAAACACAAAGAAAAGTGGATAGTCAACTATTTTTTTAATCGTCACTGCAGCAAACATTTTTTGGAAGGGTGTAAGACCATAATTCTTGGTAAAAGTCTAGTCCACCTAAACAGTCAACAGGGTGGATGCCTCACTTTATCGTTGATGTTTACTTTAGACGAAATCGATTCGTGAGGAAAAGCGGGTGGGAGAGCGAGAGATGTTGGCTTGAAAAAACTTCTTTCATATAGAAAGGCATGCAAAAGGTTACAGAATTACCGTACGTGTCAGGAGGCAAGATAAAGGAAATAACCTCTAGCTCATTCTTTCAGTAGGCATTCAAGTATTGCGAAAGGCATTTCGGAATCTGGTGAATTCGGCTTTCCTCATAGTCTTACGTCGGGAAGTGGGGAGGGAATATACCGCGTTAAGTTATAGTTACATATGAGATCATGTTTGTATCACTCTTTGAATTATTGTCGGACTAAAAATCATAGCTTAAAGCGCTACAAACTTCTAAGAATTTCCCGGTCAAGGCGGATGATTTTTTCTCTGTGGAAATTCGCACTTCTAAGAGTTTCCCTGCTGTTGATTACGGAGCACAACCCTTTAAATAACGCGTGATGAGCCTGTCAGCTAGTTGATTATGGACATAATCAATAGGAGAGCTTTTCCACATCGGTCATCAAGCCATGAAAATGGCAAAATATAGATGTTAACGACGGACCTTAATGCGCAATTTCTAAGAAAAAATACATGCGGTGACATAATCGGCTCATTTCATAAAAAATCAATCAACAGAATGAATTAGGGTGGTAAAAAAAGCGAAAAAGCTTCTTTCAAATAGGAATATGAAATTTACATTTCTTTATTTTTTAAATGTAAGCCTAGTTAAATTATCTTTTAAAGCTAAAATCCCAGTCCTGAATCACGAGTTAAACCGATGGTTTCCAAAATGGAAATATACCAAATTTTTCCAAAAAATAACATGTGTGGCATTGATTCTCAATAATATTACATTCATATCCAAAGGAATTCTGTAATCAGAATGGTGAAAGATGAATCAAAAATCAATTAATTCATCAGTGAATTGCTCACCAAAAAATAAAATGAGCACAGCTTACCAAAGACATAGTAAATGCTTTTCAAAACTTGCATCTCTATTCTTATAAAATTCACTTACAAAAATACATATAGTTCAACAAAATATATATTGATACATTTTTCTTCATATTTTAATAAAGCTCTGTACCCTTAGCAGCATAAAATTACTTTTAATGCATGGAGAGAGTACTTTGATGTACGTAGTACAAATTATATCATTATAATACTCAATTATATCTCCTTCCTCAAGTACCTACCAACACTCCATCCACAGCTGCATCTAATATATCATTAGAATTTCGATTATTGCTAAACTGATGATCGATTCGAAATCCGGCGATGATTTTTTCCATCTTATCTCCAGGATCGATTTCCTTTAAAACACGGAAGTAAAGGAGAAAGTTTCAGAATACACATTTGAAATTAACATACAACACAAAAAAATTAATTCAAAATGCAGTTACAGAGAAAACGGTCTTATTACCTAGCCAAAGAGATTATTTGTTTCCTTCGTTGACGCCTGCCTTTGGAAAAAATTTCAAGGATATGCTATTGATGCAATATCGAAGACCAGTAGGCTGTGATTCATCATTGAATAGATGTCCAAGGTGAGCATTGCACTGGAAATAGAGAGTGATACAGTGTTTGGCGAGAGTGATATAGTGTTTGGCATTAGTGTTGGAAAGATTTGTTCACAATTTTTTATCATAGCTTTTTGGTAAATTAAAAATTTCAAGCTTTTTATTGAACAATTTCCCCATTTTATATTTTAAAGTTCAATGATTCTAGCATAATCTTGAGGAAATTGCGTACGCCACACAATAAATTCATGTTTTGTACCTACCTCGATGATGCAATTGACACTTCTAGTCAAATACATTTTCGACGATAAAAAAGGATGGAATGTACAAATTACAAATGTATTACGCTGTTCAATATCGTTTTAATCGCAAACTCTGTAATTTATTGGGTTGTTTACAATTTTACCTGATTAAATAAGGCAGAGGGTCTTCCAGGGCAAATGAGTAAAATTATTCCTGGGAGCATATGTGAGAATTTCTTACGGAAAGTTTAGTCCTTACACATCATAAGTTAAATATTAAGCAATCATGTCCAAGGAGGCGAAGGTGATGAAATTAGATGGGAAGTGAAGCCACAAACAGTCATTGAGCCAATAAATTATTAATAAATATCTACTGCAATTTAGTTGAACTAACATGGAAGCAGATATATCCTTTTCCTGGCTGCCTGCTCCAGAAAACATTCAGAAATCAATTTTAATCTGCGACATATGTACGATTATATATTTTTTAAATTAGGACTAATATGCTTGTTTACGGACTGACTGTCCACAAAAATGTACATTTAATCCAAAGTAATTCTTTTACTGGTTTTTGGATACATCTTTAGCGTGTACGTAGAAGTGAAATATTTTGTTGAGTTTTTTCTCAAATAAATATTTTCCTAAAAAACCTATAAGTCACATTAAATATTGTCGCAAGTTAAGGGGGATGAGGAATTGATCCATCCCTTCACAACGCCTCAAATGGTACTTCTTAATATGACAAACACGCTCACATCTACGTTTTATGGAGCTGAAGTAACACTAAGTAAGATTAGTTGGAGAAAAATGACTTTTTTATTGCTAATTATTACTCACAAGAAAAGCTATTGCAGATTGATTAGCGGGTGCCAACGTAAAAGAACTTCTCGGGAGCGACATTTTCGCAGACGTAAATTAGGTAAAGAAGAGGCGATTTCTGGATGGAATAGCAACCTCGTTCCCGAAATAGAATCCGTGAACCCGGAAGTGCATGGTACAATATGAATGATCTCTTTAGGTGAAATTGAATTGTTATGAGTGAATATTGCATGATTTCCCGATTTGAGAATGCAAGACGCAGACTGTGGTTCTAAAACTCCTATGTTAAATCGGCCGATGACTGAGGTGGAATAAATCCATTTTAAATTTATAAATTAACGAAACGAGAAGCTAGATAGTTGTCATAATTACGCACGGATACAAATTGATAAGCGCGCCCACACGAAAGAAAAGGGGAGGGGATTCTTATAAGGGCGGAGCGGAGCGGGCGGAGCGCAGCCACCATAACTTTAAAGAGTCATCTACATGCTGCCACAGCATTGTAATATTGGCATGGAATTAATGTCTGCATGTAACGATGTAATTCAAAGGGTGATACCCACGCGGGTAGATGCAAGAATTAATGCGTGGATTGAGGTAGTGAGTGGATACAGTAACCGCCAAAGTTGGATGTTAATTCAGTTATTCAGTTGGATGTTAACATTTTATCATTCCTCCTAAGAATATAAATTGTGGATTTGGATGTTTGGCATTGTTGCCTAGGCTACGTGTTGCCTAAATTTCCACTTTTGGTATTTCATCACAAGGCTTTCACTTTCCAAAAAGCTGTTTGTTTACGGAATTCTAGACAACAGTTGTTGGCGACGAGATCACAATCCATAATATATATTCATGATTCCTCAAATCAGTTTCATCATTGCCTACTCATCAATGTATTCAGTAGCATGCCTTATGTTAATTAATGAACCTTCTCAGATATTTTTCTTTTCATTTGCCTACGATAGAATTGCAATGCATTCATAAACACGACTTCAAATATCCCACCGAAGTGCTCACCTCAAGTTTCCATTCAGGGGGAAATTGATCGCTCAGTGAGCGGTGACGTAGCTCTCTGCTCACCGATCAGTGAGCGATCACTCCCCCTGAATGCGCCCAAATATAACGTACTTGGAGTGGGCTTGCCATCTCGTGGCAGTCTATCTTACTTCATGAAAATAAATGATTTCGTTCATCATTTGTCACGCTTTCTCCCATTCAAATGTTATCCCAAAGTTTTCATTTGAAAAGGCACCATGAGTTCTTTCAAGTGTATTTATTTGAATTTGGAACCTAAATATTGGCGAGGAATGTTGCTGGTAGAATTGACTGTGTTCCTAATGAAAGAAACCATGAAGAGGTATTTTCCATGAAGTTAGTAGATACTTACTACATCGCTCACAACTCATTTTATGTTATGTCCCTTCAATTATTAAATTCGTCATAAATCATTGAACTTTAAAGAGCGAACGACTCAAGTAATGTAATGAAATCAATGTGTGCAAATTTGAACCACAACTAATTACAAAAATCAGCGTGCAGGAAATTTGCAGGTATGGTTTCCCTCTCCAACTGCCAGTGATGTAATGTGATTTACTACACTGGGTAATAAGAGAGGACTACTACAGTGTTCGTGTGATCAGAGTTGCCCTGGAGCTCTCAATGCGAGGGCGCTACTTTATGTGGGGGACACGAATATTAGAAATAAAATTTCTAATTGTAATACATACCGAATTAGGATTTTGTGACTACATTCAATTGAGGACAGTTAGTGATATTCCACTCTAGACAGTATAGGTGAAAGGTGTAAAGTGTTCAATAATATAGGTATAGTGGTTAAGAAAACGACTTGTTTTAGCTGAGCTTTTGCTTCCCTCTACTCCCGGCAGCCATTAAAAGCCAAAAGAAATGTTCGTGAATACCGCTACCCATGCAATGCCAGTGGGCAAGGTTTCCAACGTCTAGACTCGGACCCATTATGTACACTTCATGCGAGGAATAGCAAGTATATGTAGCTATGTTCGAAACCAACCGCCAAATGAACAGCCCCATGGTGTATTATGATTCCTCAGCCACTTCTAGAGCATTTTGTAAACTGCTACATAGGATTTGGAAGGCATATATGGAAAGTAGGTAATCTGACTGCTAAGGCATTACCATTTGCTGGTGCAAATTACCACCGTTAAGACACGTGCTTAAGTAATTACCCGGTCAGTATGCTAGCAAATACATGATACTTTTAGTTATATAGCTTTACCATACCTTTGCACAAAGGACCTCCGTTCTTATCATCCCAAAACTTGTATCGGTTTTCAATTTCACCTGCCCGGATTCGTTGACGCCCGTCTTTGGAATCGTTGAGTAGAAGGATGGCCATCCACTTCCAGAATCGTACTTTTCTCTGGAACTGATACGGAGAAATTTGTCTGATCAGACTTGTAACCTAATTGCTAATCTGCGACATTACCGTTCCTTCTACATTCTCCAATTCTTAAGCAGCCGAGTGACAAAATAAGCGAGTATAGTTTAGATAGTTTACCTGAAGAGAGCTTGAGAACAGCAAGTGCAGGCATATATGCCTTCTTCATTGTGGTTGTAATATTTCCCGGTAAATGGCTGTTAAATAAAATTTAAGGTAAGGTTAACCTTTGAGTAGTGTCTTACGAAATTTTATATCAATACACATAAGGGTATATTAACAACTGCGATTGGAGATGTGTTTCCGACGCAAGACAGATGCATTATGACTCTGCAAGGGGCTTAGCTAACTATTTTGACTCTCAGAGGGTGGATTCTATTTCCGAACTGATCTGTCGCTCTCTCTAAAATTGAGCAAGGGTCACACAGTTGTTTTTTCAGGTCCATTTTAAGTTCTATAAAAGGAACAGACATGCTCCTCATTCTTGCTGATGCAGCCATTTCTTAGATCATTTGAGTTGAGAGTAAAATGTTTTGGTCACCAGTGGAAATGTATGTGAATACATAAGTGTAACTCACTATCTCTGTTGCTTTTTTACGAGCCACTTCGAATTCCGCATAAGTCAGCCGTTCTCGCCATTCGTCATCAGTCATGCTTTGCCAAGGATTTTTTTCATCTTTAATTACTTCTGTTCTGCTCTTGCTTAGCAATGGATTTTTTCCATCTTTAATTCCTTCTGTTCCGCCACTTTTGCGATCCAACCAGTCCCGAACTAATGAACGATAAAGAAATATTTTTACAATTACAATTTTGGTTTTCCAAAGACGTATTTTCATTCCGTCGACTTAAATAACCCTAAACTATTATATTATATTGCCTTAATTAGTCTTTTATAACAATACACTTAATATTTACCTGATTTGAAACGAACCGATTCCTGCCTCAATATGATGTTGCGGCTGAATAATAATCTCTTTGCTTGATTTCCTAAAATCGGTGCGATTGCTATTCTTAACGGTGTCATATCCGGGACGAACTGCGGTGAACCTTTTCAGTCAATAACGATGACGATTTTATTTACCAAGGTAACGGACTCGGCTTCGATAAAACAAAGTCCTTTGAGATATTTACAAAATATCTGAAATTTCTATATTTCAGGAACAAACGCGCATTTGCATGGCTGACAAACTAAACCGTACACGAAAGGGAAAGGCTTTCAGCTGCTGATCAGTGCTTGCGACGAAAGTTAAACGATTCATTTTGCTTTTTATCTTGTTTAGTTCAACCTCATTTGCCTCAACACATTTTAATCGACGCTAAAATAAATTTTGAGGAATGTCTTCATCCATTTGTTCGGAGGATGACCCCGAGGTAATTTCATTTAATACGATGGTAATTTTTGAAAGGTTGGTATTATTCCTGGCTCTTTTTTCAAACAACACATTAGCCATGCCGTATGGATCTCATTAGGCTATATTGCTGAATTATATGTCTTATGTACCTGATCCTGAATAATTCTTCGGGCAATACTCGTGCATGTGGCCCAATACATAATGATGTAGCCGAGAGTTAAGTCGGGTTTCATTGGAAAATTGCCCTTCAGTTTCTGAGACGGCGCCGCTCACTTGATATTTAGCTTCTGAAATAGTTTTACTTGAACGAGTATGTGAATATCTCATTTAAAGGAAGGAGATCGCGCAAATTATTTTTACTTGAGTTTCTTGTTTGAATTTTCACTTAGAAATCATGATTTCGTTAACTATTAATAGGTGGAAAAAATGTTTAACGATGGACCCGAGTCGCGAGCGTTTGCCAAGCTAACAATAGCATTTATTCCGAGCGTAATTTTTCTGTCGCATATACTTTTTCCAAAGTGTACTTTTTGGAAGTACACACACTCATGGGGTACACTATTTTTATCCCCGGTGGATATTGCTGTATAGCATATAATAATATTGGAAATTATATGTATAAGATAAACATTTTTTAAGGAAGAAAGTTTTATTGCTTAATAAAATGCTCTAGGAAGAAAAAAAAGGAGCATACAGGTAAATTTGCCCTTAAAATCTTTGATTCCCGGGTTCTACCACTATATACACCAATACTTTATGCATCAGTTTCAAGCTGAAGGAACTGTTTGTACCTCTTACATCAATTAGACCTTATCCTTCATATTTGTGATTACTCAAATTATGTATTGCTTGAAAACTTAAATTTAGTGCCCAAAGGTTTTATTTCTAGTCATATGCAGAACTGAATTGTTGCTGAAAACATTTATTTTTTACTTTTAGAGCTTTTTATTTACTCGTTTAGCCTCATATAGAGACCAAGCAAGGGGGTCTGAAAGATGGATGCCCAGAAATTTATCAGATAATTCGTTGAGGAGTAGCTGAATGAAGCCCTGAGGATCAGAGTTTATTTTGGAGTTCTTGACATGAAAATAAATATATGCAGACTTAGTATCATTGGTTACTCAAATCACACTGTTGTGGAGTCTCATGAGTTCCTAGAAAAGTATTCACTCAATGATCAGCTAAATTTTTGTATGTAACCATATTAGTCATCAGCTTACAAAGGAAATAGGGAAATTTCTAAATTCTGATCTGGAAGACCATTAGTATAAATAAAGAACTAAAGTGGACCAAGGGTGAGCCCATGAGGAACACAAACTTCTGTTTGTAATAGGCTAAGTATGGGTTGTGCCATATCAGGTGTGAGCAATGGACATTGGAAACAAATTACTCCAACGATAGGGTTTACCAGTAATTTCTGAATGTTCTAGTTTTATTTTAAGAATACTATCATGGTACTACTTGTTATTTTTAATTATGTTATTATATGGATTGTAACATAGTATGGTAAACATTAACATATTGTTTGTTGCTGAGTGGGAATTTCCTTGGAGATAAGTAATAAAGAAAGATCAATAATGGATGAGTAAAAGAATGTAAATGAGAGAAGGAGTAAGCATAGGTGGATGAAAATATGATCAATTAGATTTGCAGATGATATAATATTATTTGCACAAAGTGAAGATGATTTGACTAAAATGCTTGATCATCTAGCACTACCAAAGGAGGAATATGGACTCAAAGTCAATAAAAAAAGAAATCTAAAGTAATGATAGGGGGGATAAAGCAAGAGTTATTTATGTATTCAACAGTCAACACCATTTACATTTACACTCATTACTGTACATGGTGGAATGTGAGCAAAGTTTACATTTAGACATGCAAAAAAATTCAACAAACTCAAGCAACAACACAAAATATAGCAACAAGTAACTAATTAGCAATAACAAAGATAAATAAATAGTTACCATGCAAAGAAAAATCCTACAAACTCAAGCATCGATACAAAATGTAGCAAAGTTGAATATTTATGTGGATGGAGAATATTTGGAGCAGTTAAAACGATTCAAGTACCTGAGAACTGAAGTCACGGAGGATTGGAAGAGTGAAATGGAGATAAGAACAAGAATTATTATGACTAAGGAGGCATTTAGGAGGAAAAAGACTATACTAACTAGTAAAATGGAGCTGGAACTGAAGAAGAGAATCATCAAGTGTTTTGTTTGGAGTGTGTTTTTGAAAGGTGGGGAAACGTGGACGATGACAGAAAAGGATAGAGAGTTTAGAAATGTGGATTTTGAGGAAAGTGCTCTGCATCAAGTGGTCTGATAGGGTTAGGAATGAAGAGATGTTGGAGAGAATAAAAGAAGGAAGATAGCTCTTGAAGACCATTGAAGATAGGAAGAAGAGCTGGATGGGACATGTATTGAGGAGGAAATGTTTGTTACGAGATATATTGAAAGGAATGGTGGATGGAAACCACAAAAGAGGAAGAAAGAAAAGAAAGATTTTTGATGACCTGAAGGATGGAGGGAGTTACAGAGAATTGAAGAGGAGAGCAAAGGACAGAGAGAGATGGAGGCACCAAGGACCTGCGAAAGCAGACAAGAATGATGATGAAGAGAATGTAAAGGGAATTTTTTAATGCAGCTTAGATTGAATCAAACGTGTAAAAACTTTTCTTGCCAGAAATAAAATTATTTTTAAAAGGAGGATTAAACTACAAAATTCCCTGTACATTCTCTTACTCATCCATTATTGAGTTCTTTCTTTGTTACTTATCTCCAAGGAAATTCCTCCTTAGCAACAAACAATATCTGTTGGTGTTTACATCTGATACGATCCATATAATAACATACTTCAATGATAACAACACTACTAATACAAGGTAGGAAGGTTTCTGTGCCCAAAATGAGTGCATTCTGTGTGTGGCATCATCCAGGTGACACAAACAGCTATGGATTTGGGAATCATCCTAGTAATTGAAAGCTCCAATAATTTCGTTTTTGCCATTACTGAATGGAGTCCTGTTGATATGTATACCCTTTAATACTGATATATGTACAGGATGTTTCATTGGATTTTAGTAGTAAATGCTTAGTTTGACAATAATCTGGTTTACTGCAGAAAAAAGTGAGGGGCAGTTTATTTACCAGTGAAAATTTAAACTCTTACCATTTGCATCATTTTAGTTGTCTTGTCTCCAGCAAACCTGGATGCAATTAGCCCCTGTCAATAAGTAGGTTATCTAATAAAACTCTCTTCCATCATTAGTTTCCTCACAATGCTGTTTAATCCAATTACCACTCCGTTACCATTACAAAATGCACTCTGTACTGGGCTAACGCTTAGTGTTATCCAAACTGCATCTCAGCACTCAACCCAAAGCATGCACGGCATCCTATCATGTGTTCATAGCTACATAAATATTATTGTTGACACCATCAATACTGTAAAATGTATTTTTAAAGGCAAAAGACTTGCCTAAAAATGCTGCCAGATATTCAACTCATGAATTAACCTATCTAAATATTGAAATGTGACTCTGTTAATTGATCTGCCTCTTCTAAAGCCATGCAGGGTATCAGAGATCAGATTAAGGAACTGAAGATACCAAGGGCATAGCCAGGATTTATGGTGGGGGTGGGGGGGGAAGGACATCATCCTGTCTGGCTCTGTATCACAGATTTAATATGAAATGTCTCATCAAGGGAAGCTGCTCCCCCCTGCCTCCCCTCGGCTACGCCCATGGAAGATACTGAGTCTGTGAAGAAGTAACTTTTCAAAACTTTTAGAAAAAAAAATCATTCGAGAGATATGACTCTATAATTGTAAGACTCAGAGGAGGATCTTTTATTAGGAATTGGGATTACTCTGGCCTGTTTCATGGCTGAGGGAAAATGACCAGAGAAGATTGATAAGTTCGCGATATCAGTGAGAGGTAGAGCAAAAAAGATTGATGAGGCAATCACAGCTGATGAGGGAATACCATCAGGATCAACTGATGATAACTTATGGGGTGATTTTATAGAACTTGTGACTCGGAATGGATCATCGACCCTTAGCTAGAATGAATTATGACATCTTTGTAGGTTAGAAAATGTTGGAGGAGGCCTTATAGTGAGGGTTGAGCAGCAGAATTGTGAATTTTAAAAGTCTGCATTTTTTTTGGATAATCAATGAATTATCCATTAATATTGATACTAGGATGGTCTGAGTAAGAAGGTGAGCCTGTGTAATGTTTAATTACCCTCCTCAAGGGTGTCGTTCAATGTTTGTACAGCTTCCAAAGTATTTGTCAAAGACATTCTTTTTGTCATAAGATGCACATAACTTGAAGTCCTTGGGAGCTTTTGAATTGTCACTGCGAAGAATGTGTCATTGAATTCTCTAACAAAGTGGAGATGACGAGCCTGAACCTACTGTATTGCTGGCAGAGACCTTTTGATATTTATATTGTTCATGTCCTAAGCCTTGTTGGCTCTTCAAGTATTTAGATCTTTGTTAAATGTGCATGTGTGTGGCATATTTTGGGATACATGCGTAGTTTCTAGGAAGTACCGTTATGAATAAATTGGAATGCTATTCATATCATATTGCTCTGTGCTTTAGTATTGTTTGTTGAGTGGAATCTCAAAATTTTAATGATAATGATTACTACTCTTTGATTGCTTTAAACAGGAGAATGAAGGGCAAGATTACCTTGACGATTCTTCAAAACCACCTAACTATGAAACTAAAACAGAGTTTGAGACCCTGAGAGAAGGATTTGATAAGGTATTAGAGATTTTGTGCTTAGACATGGCAGTTTAATTATACTTACTCTACTTTTGTGTTAGTGATGCATTCATATATGTGGATTCTAGCTCTTCAGCTGAATATGTTAGGGCTATTGCCTGCCTTCTCCCAATTTGTTCACAGAGTGAATACCTATTCGCTGAAGGGCCAATAATTGCTGAATTTAATAGTCTGTAATATAAATTTCACTGTAATTTACCTCCATCTGGTTTTCACTCTGATTATATTTTCAATTTGAGATTTCTTTCAAGTATGTTCTGATGTCATATTTGCAATAAGTTAATATGAATTATTTAGTTATGACTTGTTTGTGATTCTATACAAG
Source organism: Ceriagrion tenellum (assembly GCA_963169105.1). Lineage (NCBI taxonomy): Eukaryota > Metazoa > Arthropoda > Insecta > Odonata > Coenagrionidae > Ceriagrion > Ceriagrion tenellum. The sequence continues at coordinate 80,377,419 of OY720633.1, forward strand.
TCTGTATTGTGCTTTAAGAGCCAATGTCATTATTAGGTAGTATACCAAGGCCTAGAGAATCCCTCAGTCATATTTCAGATGTTACTAATACCCTCGTAACTGGCAATATAGGGTAGCTATGACTGCCTATGTGTGTGCTGCATTGAAAAATTCATTTATTTTAGGTCCTTGAAGATATAAAAGTTAAAGATGTGAGGGGCAAATTTGCTGCTCAGTATGGTGATATATACAATAAATTGATTGAAGTTCATAACAATGAATGTAGGCTTCAAGATGTGGTGATGCAACTTGAAAATACTTTGTCGGAGTATAAAGATAAGCTAGCTTTGTCCAAGGAAGCATCTGAAAAGGGTCAGGCATCAATTGACTCCCTACGTAAGGTAAGTATGATAAAACAGTTGAACCTTATTGAGCAATTAGTGGGGTTCATGTTATAGTCAGTGGCAGATTTAATGATAGGGGAACTGAGAGCTACTTGAGGCCTATACACTCAGAGGGATCAAAAGAATACCATGACAAGAAGTCAAAATAAAATTTTTTGTCAATTAACTTTTTTTTTTTTATTATTATTATTATTATTAACACTTTCAACACGGCAAAGAATTTTTAAATTTTTGCCGGGGACTGAATTTTTTTTCTTTGATTTTAATTGTATTTGTAGCCATATTCATCAACTGATGGTTTAAAAAAATCGAAAAAAATTTTTTTTACTGAAAAATCGATATTTTATATTTTGGCATCAATCGATGTCCGCAGCCACTGGATTGCACCCCGTCGAGACATGCGTGGTTGCATACCCCCACATAATTTCTTGATAGCTTTCCAAATAATTTTCTTTGGCTGTCATTTATGGTGAGAAATATGAAAATTATTAATTATGAAACTACACATTCAGAGACTTGGTATATATTCCCTATAACGTCATGAATGTCTTTGTAAAATATAATTTCGCTTGTTTTACATCGAGATGATATCTTTTTTAGGCAGTCATTTCCTTCCACAGTTTTCGCTTTCTATATTAAGAGGGCCCAGCAGGAGGAGCAATTAATGTATTAATGTATAACAAAGGGAGAGAATAACATAAATTCAGAAAAATTTATAGAAATGATGAAAAATGTTTTATTCCTTTGAAATGGAATAGAAAAAGATGAAGAAATCGGATTCAATTTTCTACTGATTGATCAGACCTCACATCATCAAGATACGTAAAAAAATGCTTTAGTTATTGAAAAAGAAATTTATCACAGTCATTGGTCAATCCGGTGGTTCATAAAATGGGAAATGTTAGAGCTCATCTCCTAATGATCCCAAATGCCCACATATTTAACACAATCAGAGTATTGGGGTAATTACCTTCCCTATGGCCCCTGTGATAATACTGATGCTTGTATCTGAAAAAATCCCATTCACTCTCTTTGAATTCGCCAGTTACCTCAAATTATTCATCCAAATTTGAGCCTCGGGCCCTGAAGACTAAAGCTATACACCCATGGAAATACCATGCATTCCTAACACAGATAAAGAGCGAATGTTTTCACAACGTAAAGTTTATCAATGATAGTTAATTGATCTAAGTACTTCCGCTTCCATTTTATTTCATGTTTAGTTTCATTGCCCCCAAATACCTCTTGTTTAAATCTCATGGCCCTTGTGCAGGAACCCTTTTCTGACCTGGACAAGTCTATTTCACATACAGCTTCTGAAAGGGGGTTTGAGTAAAAGAGACCATTCTCCCTAAGGACTTCTCTCATATTGCCTGCATTTGCTGCCAACCTCACTGGTTTTGCTGTTTCCTAATGCTCATTAAATTACTTTCACTTTTGCACATTGCCCTGGGTGGACACTTCCTCCTAAGGTGTCAGCTATATAGATAGACCAATCTTAATATTACCGTGGTAATTTTAAAAAATTACCTTGGTGTTTTACAAAATTTACTGCAGCTCCTAAAATGTACCGTAATTTTTGGTAATATTCACTTCTGTCTTAGGTATTTTTCACACCTATAGGTATTGCAAACATATTATTTTACACCAGGGTTGAAATTCGCTATGAAAAAATCATTTGACTTGACCGGGATTCGAACCCGGATCTCCCAATTGCCGGTCAGGTGTTTTAGCCAGTTACACTACCAAGCCATCTTCCTTAAAGGCGAATTTCGAGGGGGGTTTATGCGAACTAGATGTTCAGGCCTCAAGTCTACATTGTAGCACATGAGACGAAGTCGTGCTTACAAAGCCACTGTCGTGGTGGATAAACCCAACATTGTCGTTATTAAAACGACGAAATTGACAAATTCCCAAACATTGCATGTAACAAATGATGTGGTACGAAGTCACTCGGACAGGGGCATATACACCAGGGTTGAAATTCGCTATGAAAAAATCACTTGACTTGACCGGGATTCGAACCCGGATCTCCCAATTGGCGGTCAGATGTGTTAGCCAAGACTGGCTATACACCAGGGTTGACATTCGCTATGAAAAAATCATTTGACTTTGGCTAACACATCTGACCGGCAATTGGGAGATCCGGTTTCGAATCCTGGTCAAGTCAAGTGATATTTTAATAGCGAATTTCAACCCTGGTGTATATGCACCTGTGCGAGTGCCTTCGTACCACATCATCTGTTAAATGCAATGTTTGGAAATATTATTTTACGTAGTCTTAGTCTAAGTCTTAATACACTTATTACGGTCTTCATTATAAATAATGGCACCTCCAACTCATTTGTTGAGTATTTTTACTTATTGAATATTTGTAGCTTTGTAGAGAGATAATTTTCAATGGTTTGAACGAAAATTTTTCATGCCAAAAAAAGAATGCCAAATTGCATGTGGGAAGCTGTGTTTGTTTTTAAATTTTCTTTTAAATTTCTAATGCACTAACATAGCAATAATAATGGTTTCATTGCCTTTAACCCCTTGCTATTGCAAATGGCCCTCCTCAAATAGCTATTAATTGCAGAATATTAAAAATTGCCAGGAAATCGAGGTAATTTTAAAAAATTATTGTAGTTTACCATGGTAATTTAGGTACCTCAAATGAAAAATAAAGTAATTTACCCATTTCAACCACTCTACCACCCTTCCTCCCCAGGAAGCTGCCCAATGGGAGAAGTTCGCTTTCCCCTCTTAAGTTTCATCCCCCAAGCACACCCACCCCTACACTTGCTGCCTTTCCATGCATTTAGGAGCTAGGAGCTTTCAAACAAGCTGCCCTGGAATCCACCCTTGGTTATACTAATGCCTATTGCCTATGATATATTTTTCCATTACTGATTTCCGTCAAAATATTTTGTTGAAAGTTTTATTGCACTGTTGTATGGTATCAGAATGACCTCTTTCCCATAGATATTTTTCATAAAATTGGTTTTATGGGAAGGTTTAATGATGAGCAACCTCATTGTTGTAAAATCACCGGTTTTTCAACTATTTGTGAACTTTGTTATCAAATGTACTTTGTCAATGTAAATCCCTTATTGGGCATGAATTGAAAATTTGGTCTTATTTTCCCCAAATTGTGTTTATGTTGTGGGATATGGAATATTGCAGAGGTAGTTTTGCCATGGCATGAACTTGGTCATGTGAGAATAAAGTCTTTGAGAGCGTCATATTGTTTCAATTGCTGACAATTTAGTCTCATGTGCTTTGACTTAATAATTTCTCATTAATCCCTTTTGTCATTTATTTTTGTGTCATGCCATCTCAGATGTTTTTTATGTGAGGTTTTTTTGTGGAATGTTTGTCTTACTTTATTCCAAAGGTAGATTAAAAACTGCCATTATTATCTGAGATTAATATTTGATCAGTTTTTCCTTCTGCCTGTTTAAATATATGTATTGTGTTTTCTATTTAGTTGAAAGAGACATACCCAAAATTCTTGAGGACAGTACTTAAATAAATAATAAAATTGTTAAGATTAGCAGGAATTGACTCCCCAGTGCACTATAACCTCCTAGAAAAAACACGATTTCTGTCCTGAGCAACCTGGAGTATTCCTTGTTTAGCCCTCTTAGTGCTGACCCCTGACAGCAGTTCTAGTGAGAAATGAGGAGGGTAACTAGAATGAAATGTATCACTCTAGGAAAATAAATATTATAACGTTATTGTTTAAAATATCCATATGCAGTTTTTCTTATTGCGTACGCATTGAATTAGGTAATAATAAAAAGATGCTTATACTTCGTACAAAAAATAATTGTAATTATATTTGTGTGCAAAAGTTAAACAATATTTTGCCTATGAGCCGATATATCAGCCCTCCGCACTTTACGCCTGAGATGCCAAAGGCGATATATTGGCCCGCCGCACTAAAAGGGTTAAGAAAGTAAAAAACCCTTGCCCACCCTGTTTATGCCTTGTGAGAACTCATGGGTTTTCACTTATAGATGGAAGGATTCACAGCTGAAAATTTGGTCATAGCTATTAATATCTTTTTTAAGTTCTATGCCTATATGTATTTTCCTAGGTACCTCCAGAGTTCATCTAGCCTTGCAGGTGGCTTAGGAAATTCTGACCCCTTGAGATTATTAAACTCAACTATATTTAACTTTTGATGATTGCTCTTTATATGTTGAAATATTTCTCTAGCATGTGTTTCTCTGGAATTACTCATACAGGAGTGTTTCATGATTTAAAGGAGTACAGTGTCTAAAAGCTCATGCATTATTTTTGCTACTCTCCTATGAAATGTAATGCATCAATTGTTTTTTGTAGCAAATATTTTCACAGTGCTTTCAATGGTTTTTCTTACTTGTAGGACTTAGATCTGGCTCACACAAACCTAGATTCCGCTCATGTAAGAGAGCAGAACCTTCAAGAAACACTGGAAAATCTTCGTGGCCAAATTGCCAAACTCTCTCATGAAATAGAGTTAAGGAATCAGCTTGATATGGAAGACGAAGAGTATGTGGTTTAATCGCATTATCTTGTAAATTTCTTGTTTATTTCTTCTTGGCAAGTACCCTTTCAAGTTGTCCAGGATAAAATGAATGTGAAGTGATATTTTTATTACCAGTTGGGAGTACATATAATTGTGTGGACAAATAACATTTTACCATTTGCAACTTGATAATTAGTCGACAATAATTTTAGCTTCTCTCCTGCATTTTGATTTTCTTTTATGACCAAATTACCCATTAAAATTTATGTCCTCAACTACCATTGATGCAGTGTTGCATTTTTTTCTGAAGTTATTTTGGGTGTTAATTGAACCACATGTTGGTTTGGTTTGGTAGAGTGTATTTACTAGAGACAAAATGGGAGAGCAATAAAGCATACATAATTGTGTGTTGAATATTTTGGTACTTATTAACCTCTTGACTTTTGATGTATTAATCAGGATAGCATAAAAGTATAAAAATTAGGATTCTTCCAGCTACAAGCTCGATGAAAATCATATAGTGGCTAGCCTATTACAAAGTGTATACGTATTGCTTTCACTAATGGCTCTGGGATTATTCTTTGTAGTCTAATGCAGATAGATGGTGATTTTTAGCATATAGTGACTGATAATTTTGTATGATGAAATCATTTTGTATTTTATTGTATTAAAAACTTAGCATTATGAAAATGAAAGTTAAGCATTTATTTTCAATGAAAAATAAATATGTCAAAAATCATAACATCATTTTATGGAGCAAATTAACCACTAATATTAAATGCAATGGTTCCTATGATGTGTGACATAATTTTTGCTCGTATAACTTCCATTGCATCATGTTGGGGCCACTTAGGAATCCCTGTATTTTACGCGAATTTCCACAGGGAAAAAATCATCCGCCTTGACCGGGATTCGAACCCGGATCCCTCGATTTCCAGCCGAGTGCTTTAGCCAGTTAAGCTACCGAGGCGTCCTCTTTCCCTGTGGATTTTTTTCTCTGTGGAAATTCGCACATTTGTGCATTGCGGGTGACTCCATAAAAGTGAAACTCCGTGGCTAGTCCCGGATAGCTTAAAATTTGCCTGTATTTTACCTCGGAAATATTCAGTGATAAATATGATCTTGGAGCAATAATACACTATTCCAGCTTGCATTCTGTGTCTGATGAGTTTATTTTCTCTCAGTCTCCAGAGTTTGAACCTTGATGGAATTCATAATGAGCCTATAGTGAAGACAAACAGGCAAAAATCTACGAATCTAAACATTTTTTATTTAGTTGTAATGGCATCATAATTGTTTTGATGTTAACAAAATTTCTCTCCTTCCCTCACCTTAAGCATCCTCTGTGAGTCAAAAATTGTTGTAAATCTGTGCTGATCATATGATTACAGGCGTGGAGCAGCTCTTAAAAACAAAGCATTGTTACAAAGAGAAAGAGATCGATTAGTTCGGGAAAAGGCAAATCTTGTTGAAGATATTACAAAATTGAAGGAAAAGTTTGATGAGCTGTTTGAAAAACATGCAGAATCTGTCAAGAGAATTGCAGAGATGGAGGAAGAGTTGAAGGTAAAAAGAATTTTATTATTTGTTCACTAAAGAAGACCCCCATAATGTACAACAAATCTTTATTTTAATTGAACTCTATGTTGATTCCAATTGAATGTATTTTTTACTTATATTGTATTTTTGTTAAGACTCAACATTGGTTTTTCGACATATAGCAATATATTTCCAGTGGTAGCCTGTTGCCATACATCCATGATGACATAACAATTCCTTATAAATCAAACTATCCATTTTTCATGCACCTGTTCTAAACCCTTATTTTCTGCCTCAGCAGTAAATTGATACTCTCATAATACCAGGTGTATAAATTACAATTCTGAGTTATCTTTATTAAAAAAATTACTTACTGTAGTCCAAAATAATAACACTCCCTAGTTGCCTGCTTGATTTTTAGCTATTCAACCTCATTTGACTTTGTCTTTTCTAGGAGTATCTTTAATGAATTTTTTATTTCTCAGGATATACTTTTCTTATGGCAAAGCTTGTAATCATTACCATTTGACCCATCATGGGCATGTATTCCCTATATTTACAGTTGAGACTCGGCAGCAACAATGCTATCAGTCCATAGATAGTTCAGTAAAACCCAAATTTTGAGCAATTTTATCCATATTGTATTAAAGTTTTCATGATTTCAAACTGTAAACAACATAGGCATGAAAGAATTTGTATAATATTGCCTTTCATTTGACAATCATCTGGAGTTCTTATGCCCATTATTTTTCATTTAATTATGGAAAAGGAAAAGATCAATAATGTATAAAATGAACTCAATAAGTACATTTCCTAATGAGAATTTGCAGACATGCAGAAAATCTTTGCTCTTTCTATTTAATAATATATTTTTCAGTCTCTTATTACATAGTGGATGACATTTTTCAGTAACAGGCATTCTGGTGGGTACACCTGTGATGAGAACAAAATTTCATCTGTAGTGGTACAAATTATTTTTTGAAGATAGGGTTGGTTGGTTGGCTGGTTACTTAGGGAGGCAACTGACATCATAGGTCATTTACGCCATTAAGAACAAGCGGTTTGGCCGGTTGGGGAAGGATTTTTTTGAGGAAGGGTGGTGAGAAACCTGGCATCAGCATTAGCTTACTCTTAACAATAAGGGACCATGGTTCGCTGTCCCATCTGATGGATGGTGTACTGCAGTCAAAGTGCTCTCGAACAAAAACCCTATTAGGAGTCAGGAATCTGCTATATATTTTTCCTTCATCACCTCCAGAATTTGAACCTGGGCTCAATTGTCATCAATTTTTTATGCTAGCCATCACACCTCCTGGATCCCTTTGGGTGGTGCTAAAGTATATGTCTGCTTACAGAGTCTGTTGGCTCAAGCTAGTGTTATTTGGGCTCTGGTCCAAACTTATTGAGGGTTAGTGAGCATGTAAGCTTTCTTATTTAATTTGAGATCTCTTGGATAAAAATTTGTAGAATAAGTGTATATTATATTATATCATATATTATATAAATATATAAGTGTATAATATAGTAGGCCTTCTGGGTGGGTAAAGGGGGAAATTCCCTCAGAATATATAGCTTCAAAATATTCACTTAATATGGTGACTCGAGAACGAAGCTAAGGCAGGCTTTCGTCTGTTATAAAAACTCTAGAATGTCTGGGCTTATAGTAAAGAGGGTAAGAAAACATTTGGGAATGAAGGTTAACATTGGGAAAACTTAAGTAATGAAGGTAGGAAAAGAGTAAGGAGTTCTAAATGTCACCATTAATGGAAAAAGGCTAGGACAAATACCATCCTTTAGATACCTTGGAAGTATTATATCATGGAATGGAAGCTGTATGGAGGAAAGTAGTATGTATATCACAGGGAAAGGCAGCTTTCAGTAAAGTCAACTTCCTACTTTCAGCCAAAGCAATAAGCATAAAGGAAAGATTTGCAAAATGTTTTTTTGGAATGCTGTGCTTTATGGAGCGGAAACATGGACAGACTGGAGGAAAGAGGAGAAATATCTAAAGAGTTTTGAAATGTGGCTATGGAGAGAATGGAAAGATTAAAATGGAGTGTTAAGGTGAGAAATGAGGAAGTGCTAGGATGTTTGAGTAAAGGAATATTTTAAGATCAATAGGAAAGAGAATGGCAAACTGGATGAGACATGTCCTGAGGAAATATTGCCTGCTGAAAAGAATATTAGAAGGAACGATTAAGGGAAAGAGAGAAAGAGGTAGACAAAGAAGTAACATGTTGACTGATGTTATGAATGGAAGGAATTACAAAGAGCTGAGGGAGGCAGCACAAGATAGATGAGCATGGAGGGAGCAGTTCAGTTAAAACCCGTCGGTAGACAGATTCACCTTAGAAGTAGTGTGGAGTACATTTTTATATTTTATATTCCTAAGAATACCTAAGGTATGATTAGAGGACTGAGGTAATTTTTTTCTCCCAATTGGCTATTGTGTATTTATTGAATTTTACAATAAAATCAATGGTTAATGAAAATTTGGTTCATCTAGTTTATAGAGTATGCATGCATTGTGAATACTTAACGTTGTTTGACATTTATTAATTGTTGTGATTCAATTTATAGGTCAAATCAAGGACAATAAAGGATAATTCAGTTAAAATGGATATTTTAGCTTTAGACCTGAAGACTGCAAAACAGGAACTGAAGGTGAAAGAAGAAGAGTTGAAAGCTGTGAGCAGCAAAATTTCAACTTTGTCCCAAAACCTAGAGAAGATAGAAAAGAGGTTAAAGGAAGAATTAGTAAGTTTAGATGATGGCTAATCTTGGCCAACAAATTTTTCATTATAATTAATTTAGCACATTTTGTTTTGTTATTTTTTTAATTCTGAAAAATTTGCAGAATTGTCTTTTATCCAATCGAAGTTTTTGTAGGATGCATATTTCATGTAGACTTGTGCTGTACGGTGACAGCACAGTTTTCTCGGCTATTTTATACCCCACCTCTGAAATATTTTACTTGCATCATTTTTCTTCATTTCATAAGGTTATAATTTAGTTGTTATTGTAATCAAAAAGTAATTACATTTAGGTTGTTAGACACTTATTCAATTTGTGGGTTGGTACATAGTTACTTGAGTACATTTTATATGTAGAAGTAAGCAGGTACTTGTTTTTCTACATTTTGAAAAGAGTAAATTTCCTAATTCATCTCTGGAAAAGTGATCTGGAAAAGTGAAATTCATCTCTGGAAAAGTGAAATCATTACTTTTCAAAAATTGATTTTAGGTAAAATCTAGAGTTATTTTATTTGTTCGGTAAATGATGCTGTTCAGAAGATAGAAAATTTAAGACCTTAGTACGACGACTACATGTAGATGTAATTCAAAGCTCGTTAACTTGGACTTAGTATTCCAGATCGAAACAGCTACTTTTCTAAAAGTTGATGTTGGTATGTTTCAAGTGGTATCCATGTACAGGGTCTGTCCCAAAAGTTCTGGTAGTGAATTTCATCGTATTTTTTGACAAAGAAGGTGTGATTCACATTGAGTTTGTTCCTCAAGGACAAACAATGAGCTGCCAGTTTTACTGTGAAATGCTCAATTGGTTGAGAAACAGGATGTAATGCATCCCAAAAGGACATATGTGACAACTGGATCCTGCATCATGAAAATGTGTTGAGCCACACCACGCCCATTTTTGCAGGGTTTTTTTTTGCAAAAATGGGCTTGACAATGCTGCCCCAGCTGCCAAACAGCCCCATCTTGGCACAATCAGACTTCTTTTTATTTTCCAACATAAAAAGAACTCTGAATGGACACCGCCACGGGACGCTTGAGGCAATAAAGAAGTTTCGACGGCCTGTCTAAGAGAAGTCCCTGTTGACACCTTCCAGGAAGCCTATAAGATGTGAGTGAAGCATTGGAAAATGTGGATTGAGTCAGGAGGAGAGTACTTTGGAAAGTTCTAAAGAGATTATTCAACAAATGATTTTTTTCAACTTTTGAAAATAAATTACCGGAACTTTTGGGAGAGACCCTGTATTAAACACATTAAGTACTATTTTTGTTTCTTTTCTTTTGAAAACTTGATATAATGTGTATATTAAAGTAGAGCACCTCACAGGTTTTCACAATTGGCAATATTTTGACAACATGGGACTTTCAAGGAATATGAACTACTATCCTTATTCTTCAATAGAGTTTCTTTAATATACGAGGGTTGTCCATAAAATAAGGTTCCCAATGATTTTTTACTATGAAAAACATTTTTATTTTCTTTGGATTATACATTTTTGGAAATCTTAGACTTTTTCCTATTTTTGGACATTATCGCCATTGAGGTCGATGATTTTTGCATGCGGTGTACCATCTTCTTTATGCCCGAGTCGTAGAACTCTCCCGCCGCGCAGCAAAGGTAGCTTAAAACCTCTTCTTTCAGATTCTCTCCGATTCTGAATTAAGTCCCACCCAGGTGTTTCTTCAGTTCTGACGGGATTGTTCCTTCGTTTCCTGTGTCGTGTAGTGGACCCAGGTCTCGTCCCCAGTAACAATTGAATCCAAGAATTCTTCGCCATCCGTTTCGCTGGCTTGAAGAAATTCGCCGGCCGCTTCAACATGTTGCTGTTTGTGGTCTTCCATAAGCATTCTTGGGACCCACATTGCACAAACCTTGGCATACCCTAAATGGTCATTCAACATTTTGTCAACGGTGGTCTTGCTGACATCAGGGTTCATCTTGCACAGCTCCCGAACCGTCATCCTTTGATCTTTCAGCATTTATTCTTCCACTTTTGCAATTGTTTCGTCCAAAACCGATGGCCGTCCGGAATGCTCTTCGTCATGGACATCTGTACGTCCGTCTTTGAATTCTCTGCACCATTTGCACACGTGTTGTATGCTCATACACTTCTCTCTGTAAATTTCACTCAGTTGGGAATGAATGACCACCGGTGCAGTGTTTTTTGCACACAAAAAACGAACCACAGAGCGTAATTTACACCTGGAGGGTGAAGTGAGTTGGAGCTCCATCTCTAACGGCCGCTCAGCCAAGACTGAGCATCGCAGGCAGTTCGCTGGTTCGCTGGGGTGGGAATTGCAGAGGGGGAACCAAACTACATACCAGTATCGCCAGATCCCACGTAACAGTGTTCCTCGCGACTGCAGCACTTTGGGAACCTTATTTTACGGACAACCCTCATACCTGGCCATTTCTATTGGAACCTGGATTTGTTTAATATGGTTTCATGTACAGCCAAGTCACCTTATGTTTTGAATTAGTGAACTTTTTAGGTTTTGTGCTCAATAATGTAATTTTTCTGATGCATATATTAAGGAAATTGTTTGCCCCAAAGTAGATTTTATCCCTGCCCAGGTAATACCAGTGTAGTATTTCTAGTGAAAATTTAACAGTGAATTTTTTAAAAGCTATTATTTTTTTAATACCTGGATTTATCATGCCTCCATGCATTTATCATGCATCATGATTATGCCTCCTAATCTATTTTACCATTGCTAATGTAAAACATCATCTGTTCGTCATTATTGATCTTAGGAATATGTTCAAGGTTTGCCCTTCTGTAGTTCCTTTAATAATGATCCCATTGAACTGTTGTGTTTCTGAATGTCACCAATGCATCCTCATCTTCATGTTAGTTCCCCCGTTACCATTCTTGTTTCATCCTCTCTAAATTCACTCCACTTTTTTCTTCATCCTTTCACTTTATCCGGAGTGATAGGATGGAATATCTGACTGCAATGACTCTAGCTAAGTGACTCAAAATCACTCCCTTTAACCATGAGCTATATTTTTCTTCCAGTCGAAAAATGAAGTGAAGGCCAGAGAGAATGAGAAGCTGAAAAATGAATGTCGATCACTAAGAGTTGAGATTGTGAGAATCCAGTCTCGAGTTGACAATCTGAAGACAGAAAATATTGAATTTGCAAAGCAGAATAAGGTATGATTATCAAAATGAACAAAAGATTTCTTTTTTAGATTTAAATATATACTATTTGGATGAACTTTAATTTTCTTTGCTGTTAATAAATCTGATGGTGTTGCATCTTGTATTTGAGTGCAAATTCGTTGAGGTCACCCCAGAAGAAACCTTGTAAAGTGAAATCTTTGGTTAATTATTCACTGGAATGAACAAGTACTGGAGTGTTTATTTTATGGAGATTTCATGTACAGAGCTTACTGTGGGTTGCGTATTGTGTGGTTGGTGCAGCAAATCTTTGAGCTCCTGGAGGCAAAATTATTAGGCTTATAATACATAATGCTCTGCCAGCATTTATGTGGGAGGTACATATAATGTGCTAAATATTTAGTTCATATATGTACTTCCCCCATGATAACTGCTGTGGATATTTGAATCTTTGAATAACTTTCTAAAAATGTTCTGTTAAGTTAGTGGAAGAAGCTGGGTACTAAGTTCATGTGATTGACTGGTTTTTATTTCTTATGTAATTGAATCAGATTTATACATTTGAATGTACATAATTCTGGAAAGTTTTTGGTTAGCACTGCACATTATGGTAGAGCATGCTCAGAAATTTATTGAGTAATATTTTCATCTGTGAATTGCAGAAATGTGAATTAAATTAAACAAAGTCACATGATAATACATTGTGGCAAACTCTGCTAGCAGTTCACACGTGTGGTGCTCAAAGCTTGGAATATGTTGGTTGCAGTGAGCCCCCTCTGACAGGGTGTCCACGGACCCTTAAAAACCGGGAATTATTTGGGAATTTTCCGATCCGGGAAATTTTCGTCAATTATTTGAGAATTTCTGGAAAATCCCGGAATTTTTAAAATTATCATTTCAAGGCGAAAAAAAATCTTTATTTTATATTTTAATTCAACCCCGAATTCCATAAAATATATGTTGTTTGATAACTGTACATGGTGTAATGGACTTAGCGTTGGTATTTATATGTAAATCAAAGACCTGAACTTGGTTAGGCTCATAGTAACGTCAGCGTCACGTGTCCTTTTACCCTCGTTAACTGCGCATTGGGCAATAAGATGCTGTAGTATTCGTCAGCGGCGGCGTCATGGCATATTTTTTTGAGGCGTGCGGCGGTGTTCCGGCGAGGCATCCATACCGTTGATATCTATGGTGCTAATTGATCCATGACGACTGACTCCATTAAATACAAAGTTCAAAACAAAGATTGAGTATACATCCAATATTGAGCAAAATTTGTGAGCTTCACAATCTGAATTTGACTGCGACGGCACGGTGGCAGTAACGTCGACAAGCAGAATCGGTGGCGTAGTGGTGCACAGTCTAAAATCGGGCTAAGACTCGGACATGATTCATAAACAAGTATAAGTATACCTTAAGCGATATTAAAACGTATACATGTACCCATTATTTATATGTGTTGTTTTTTCTCCCATTCCATTAATTAGTCCAAAGCATTTCGCCATCTAACATTATTTTCTATTTCTTACGTGGAGTAAAAATGCTCTCAATTTATGGAACAATCGGAGGTGAACCTTATTCACAGATGTGCAATGCGTTCCATTCCAATGCATTTGCGCAAATATTATTATACCTACTTGTGGTATTTGAACGTCATTTCTGTTCAGTTGCCATCAGTAACCAATAATATTAAAGATCGCAACGCATCGAGTGGTGTCGATGCATATCTCCGCGCGTGTTGAAGCATAAACGTGTCCACCATTAACATTTTCGGGGGTCACGAGGTTGCAGTATGAGCTCCTTCAGGGTGATCGTACTGATTCCTGTCTCCTTCTCGACCTGGGTCGTCTTGTCCGACACCAGTAGAACTACCTTGGGAACAATGAATTGCTAGGGACGAAGTGAGCAAAAAATTGAATAATCTTTAAAAAATGAAATAATATGATGAATGAATGAGGTGATGAAGAGAGAAAAGAGTCGCCTTTAAATTTCTCTCAAAAATAATAAAATCAAAATTTATCATCATGTAAACATGCAAAATTAAGTAAAACATGAAAGCGTGGTCGTGAAAGAGCCCATGCTCCAATTTGTTGCATTTATTCACAAATCTGTTCAGTCACGCAAGTGCGCGAGTACATGCATATAGTAACACTCCTTCCACTCATTGCGAGGAATACGACCATGCAGATCGCCAACATTTGCTTCACTTTTATCAACTTCCAGGACTCACATCAAGATAGCTGGTGTGTATCAATTGTTCAGCAATTAGAGATCGCACCCCAGGAGTCCCATTTCTTTATGCTAAGCCTGATCTCAAAGTATCAACCAGGTCACCGGACCAGACCAAGCTACAAAATGATTTTCAGTTGAGAATGTAATTGGGTGAATTTTGGCTCTCAATGCAAATCCGCATGGTGAATGGGTAACGTGAGACGGGTCGAACGTGGGAGTCTGTCGACTTCACCACAGACATTGCAATGCCGAAGAAATCGGGGTGGTCCACGGTTGAATGGTCTGTAAGGACCGACCACCCATCTGGCGGTTCTGACTGTTTCGTGGGGAGATAGAGGGTGCTTTCGATTTATAATGGCGATCGCTGGCAATTTCGCAAATCGATCTTGTTTTGTTCGGCTCTCCTCATAGCGGAGAGCGACCGAAAGCCGGCGATAGTCGGCTATTCTGCTAAATTGAAAGCACTGCGTGGCGATCGCCATCTATCGCCGGCTATAGCCGCAAATCGAAAGCACCCAGAGTCCCTCCAACCATCGTCCACGACAGTTGGGTGTTCTGGTCGGAACGAGTGTAGCGACTTTAAACAAGATCACAGACCACCTCAAGTCAGTGGCGTGCTTACTAAGTGCTATGGGCAACTGGTGGTGGCTATTAAGCGGCAAGAAGTGCTTGACTCCATCTCGAGAAGTAAATGATTTGGCTAGCTGCGCCACTCAGTCACTTGTAGCAGCGTGCGGCTGGACGCACCACTCAAGAACTCAAGACTAGGGTAGATAAGCAAAATGGCTGATTACCGATTAATCGGCCAATCATTATCGGCCATAACTGATTAATCAGCAACCTTCAGTTAAAAGCCCGGCAGCCATTTTTTTGGCCTCCCTCGCTCCCGCCACACACAGTTTTGTTTCTGAAGTATCAATTGCGACCTTAGACAGTGTATTGAGGGAGCCTAACTTCAGAAACAATATTCAGACTGGTCCTTAGTGAGAATTGAATGCTAGATTGGGCTTAGAAGACACCCTTGCAGCATCCGAACAGGCAGCAGGGTGGCCAAGAATTAAGGGTACCCCAAAACAACCCGAAGATCAATCAGAAATGTATACTTTTCATTTCTATTTTTTATATTTTACAGCAATAGGATAATTCGCCGATTATCAAAGTCAATTAATTGGCCAAATAGCCGCTACCGATTAATTGGCTAAATTGCCGATAAATTGGTATGTATCGAAATTATCGTCTCCATACCGATTAATTGGTGCAACCCTACTCAAGACACGCTACTGAGTGGTCGAGTGTGAGGGAAGATGGGAGAGTAGGGTGGCCCAAAAAAAATTTGAACTTTGAATGGGCGGATACATTTTCTGGTGTATTTCATTAATAAAAAACTATAGAAAATTTTAGCTTGATTGCACAATATTTGACACTGCTGAAACAGAAAACTTACCAATGATGAACATGAGACACAGAACTTGCTATTTGTAATACAGCCGTTAGCAATTTTTGTGATAGATATGGAAATGTTAAGGATAAGGAGAGTTTAAAGTTAATTTGAACCTTTTTCAACCCATTAAAAATTAAGACTCAGTGTTTCAACCTGAAGGTTAGTGTGGATAGGTGAGGGTAGAGCTCACCACAGACTAAGCCATAGGCATGTGAATTTCATACGTGCAGGGTAAGGGGGGCAGTTCCTTTCCCTGGGCCACCTCGCACTTCGAGGATTTTTTTTGGGGGTGTTTGAAGCCTTCACCCGGATTTGAATCCGAGACCCTCTGACCAGTAGCAAAGCAATCTACCCACTAGGCCACCTTGCTCCCAAAAATTAAGAATCACACTAAATAATAACATTTATAATCAAGGATTGTTTTTCTATCGTGTAACCATTATTTCTGTGGTAGAATCCCAAAAACCAGGAGAATTGCCCCTGTAAATTAGGCAATTTAAACCTGATTGTTTAAAATTATTTGACAGGGTCAAATATTGTGCAATCAAGCTGAAATTTTCTATGGCTTGCTAAGTTATGAAATTGCACCAGGAAATGCATCCGCCCCCTCAACTTTCTACAAATTTCTTTTTTGGCCACCCTAATGGGGGGGGACAGACGTCCGGAGGCGGTCAGGTGTCTGGTCTGGTCAACTTCTTTCTCGCCATAGCTCGCCATCGAGTCCCCACCTTCAGAAGCTCAACCCGTGACCTCATCCTTTCCTCCCAAGGCATTTCTCACATAACTCAACGCCGTGTCCTATCAGATATGATGTTCCTACACAGAATCTTCAGCGGCTCTCTACGGACCAATGAAATACTCCCTCTCTTTCGTATTCATGTTCCTCCCCATCCATTATGCAGTAACTGTCTTCTGCATACTCCCCGATTCCGTCTTTCCATCTCCCAGAGCTCTCTCTTCTACCGAATCCCCTCCTTGGCCTCGAAATAACCTTCGTTGAAACATTTTCTCCTCTGCCATCATTTTCAAATTCTCCCTGAAACACCACTTAACCCTTTCGCTGCTGTAAACGTAGTAGCTACGTTCGCCCGGTTGACTGCTGTGAACGTAGCTCCTACGTTCCGTTGGCAAGTGGTTGTTCTTACCCGCGCTACTGAACTTTCTCTTTTTCTACGAATGCCATTCACCAAGTTCATTGTTATACATTATACTAATCCCATCCCGGGAGCTTGAGTGACTATTGAGTTGCAGGTGCAACGAGAGGCATACTTTCTGTGCCGACGTAGGTTAGCGTTCACTTTTTCGCCGCACAGGGGCTGGAACGTCTCTGCAGTTTGACCGCAGCGAAAGGGTTAAATGATCCACCCCTCCCCAATCCCTAGGTCCCTTCTTACGCTTGCCTCATTATTGTTTTATTCAATGTTTATTATGTTTTTGTTTGAAAATTTTATTTATTCATTGATTATGTCAGCCAATGTAATAGCCTTTGTGCTGTTTTTGGTGGTGAAATAAATAAAATAAATAAATACAAACTGCGATAATATAGCCTGGAAATTTTTAAAAATTTAGCCTTGAAAACCTGGAATTATGCTTGAATTTTTTATTGTGACTTTTTTGGACACCCTGTCTGATGTCTGTAAGATTTTTGGGTATACACTGCCATAATATGCACTCATTGTAATCATTTGAGTAGGAAATCTAAAGGATTGCTCTAATACTTGATCCAACTTATTTCTGAGATGTGAATATTTTTTAACCTTAGAAGTGGCCTCGTGAAATGGAAAGAATTGAATAAGAGAGAGAAGGTGTGAAAGAGGTGAAATGTTGTGACTTGGAGACCGTCCAAGGTAATGGAACAGTTGAAATATCCTGATTTGGCTTAGAAAGAAGCTACAAGTAAACAATTTTTTCATGATTGCATGATTTTAACTAGGGGAGCCATCACAGAACCTTGGTCATGTGATTCCCTCTCCCAAATGGCATTCAATGTGTTTACTGATGGGCGTGATTTCTGACTGTCAACTGCACTAATATCTTGGACAAAGCACTATGATGACTAACTCTGAGATGTTGATGGAGCCAATTATTGCCTCATCAGGTCTCACTGGTGTCAATGCATCAGCTCATACAAGAGTTCTCTCGTTTAACCCATTTATGCCCAAAGGGCATTTTGATGCCCACCCGATTACAATGTAGCCTCGCTCACCTGTTTGGCGCCACGCGTGTGTTTTTGTATCGTTTGCAACATAGAAGGTCTGCTTGACATGTTCAGACAAGACTCAGTCAAGCATTGCACCCACCGGCGGCACAGTCGAGCACTGAAATCATCATGGCTTCGCGATCATCGCACGCTCCGCATAGAGGGTATGTATTTCTTAATCCTAGTCAGTATAGTTATTAATCTTTTATGGATTATTTTCGGTAAGCACCTATGTCAATTCATGTGCCATTAGTTTTTGATGACATATGCTTATTATTGTTTTATTACGAGGGAAACTGAAAGTGGGCATCAAAATGCCCTTTGGGCACATGCCTATACTAAAGATTTTGATTATCCATCGACTGAGTTTATCCGTACAATTGTGCCTACTTTGTCTCCACAAAGTCATATGATATTAGTTAATCTAAGCTAATTAGGCACGGTTTTATACGCAGTTGGACATTGATTAAGTGTCATTCATGGAATATTTTCCTTCCGTCATTTATTTATATTTTACCCAATGTAATGAAAAATGGTAAGTTTAGTCATCAATCACATATCAGCACATGCATTGAAACATTACTACAGGGGTGCATATGGACATTTATTTGACTGAATAATACGTGATATGTTATACTTTATAATTTTTTATTGATATTCTATTTTCATAACCCTTCATTTGTTACAGTACAAAATACCTATCCCTGGCAGAGGTGATAGAGTATCTGGAGAATGCCTTGGATGAGGATGTTGGTGGTGATTCTGCTGATATATATATAGAGCCACCTGACAATAATGCATCGGATGAGGACTCAGGAGATGAAATGTGCTACAATCCAGATTCCCTGCCTTCCTGTCAGCTTCGCGCCACAGCCGAGTTTCGATCAGGGAACTTCGAAAAAAATGCTGAAAGTCCTGAATCATCTCACCCAGATGTGCAACCTGCGAAAAGGAAAAGAGGACCGCATAAGGTGCCCTTAGACTTGAGCTGGAGAAAAGGTGACTTGTGCGTTCCCATCCAACAGGCAAACAGCACCAGTGTAAATCATCCGGATGCCTCTAATCTTACCAATGAAAATCACCCCTTAGAGTTTCTTCAAATATTTTTGAATGAAGAAATTATTTCTGAAATTGTTAAATTTTCTGTAATGTATGCCACTCAATCAAATCATCCAAACTTCCACCTATCATTGGAGGAAATGTACACTTTTCTAGGAATCTTGTTCCTTAGCGGTTACGTCCCTTTGCCCCGTAGGCGTATGTTTTGGGAAAGTGCCGAGGATGTTCATAATGTACTTGTGTCTAAGGCAATGCGTCGAAACCGCTTCGAGGAAATTCTGAGGTTTATACATGTTTGCAACAATGAGAATCTGCCATCAGGTGATAAAATGGGAAAAGTAAGGCCCTTGCTAGACATGCTGAACAAGCGCTTCATAGTCAATGCTCCTGATGACAAAAACCTATCAGTAGATGAATCAATGATTCCCTACTTTGGCAGACATGGATGTAAGCAGTTTCTTAGACTTAAACCTGTGCGTTTTGGATTCAAAGCGTGGGTAATGGCACAAACCAATGGCTACTGTGTTGAGGTAGAACTGTACCAAGGCCGTGAAGAAAATAGAGAGCGTCCTTCTGATCAGGGTGTTGGGGAATCAGTGGTGATGAATTTCTGTGACTCTATAATGGCTTCATTCCCGGGAGTCCAATTTTCATTCTACTTCGATAATTTTTTCACTAATACCAAACTCCTTTGCTCCTTGTCTGCTAAAGGAATGAGTGGGACCGGCACGGTAAGAATAAATAGATTGGCAAAATGCCCAATTTCTAGTAAAAACGTAATGCGGAAAAGAGAGAGAGGATCAGTTGAGTCGTATGTAGAAAGTAACAAGGGAATTGTTGCTGTTGCTTGGGTAGACAACAATGTTGTGTATGCATTGTCTAATGAATATGGGGTACAACCTGAGCGCCAGGCTCAGCGTTACTCCATCAGAGAGAGGAAAAAGATACTCATTACTCAGCCATATGTAATATACAAATACAACAAGAACATGGGGGGAGTTGACTTGTTGGACAACAATATCGCTAATTACAGGATAGGTGTGCGTGGTAAGAAATGGTACGTACCAATAATTATGTGGTTGTTTGATGTATGCATGAGTAATGCCTGGGTGCTTGCCAGGAAAAACGGGCTGAGTGCAATGGACCAGTTAGCCTTCCGGCGTGCATGCGTCCAGGCACTTCTGCAAAAGTATGGTACCGCAGGTATTGTTCCTGGACCCATTCGCTACTGTGATAAGATAGCCAAGCCCGCACGAATGACGCACGGTGGGCATATTCTTGTGACTGGTAAGCCCCGGCGAAGATGTGCATTCTGCAAAAAGAACAAAACCCCAATCGCCTGCCAAAAATGTGAAATTCCTCTTCATACCCATTGTTTTGCTAAATTTCATGCTTTGTGAACTTAAACATGAATAACATTGATACTTTTATGAATAAAGTTTTATACATAAGGGGAATGTTTTTATATTTCACTCACCGATTCTTATTTGCATTCCATGAGTCAAAAAATATAGATTGTGATAAATTTTTTATTAATTCCGGCGAGAACATTGTGAATCTGAAAAAATGTTATTAAAGGAGAAAAATTATAAATGCATAGGTAATCTCATTCAATTAAGATAATTATGCAATATTTAAAAAAATAAAATGAAAAAATAAAAAAGCTTACCATTTGGTACTTACCACGGGTTCATGCCCAAAGGGCATTTTGATGCCCACCCCATTGCTACGCAACCAGATGTCGTATCGTAAAAAAAATCATATCAGGCATGTTCAGGAGACCTGCTTTCGAAGATCCGTGAGTTTGAATAGAAAATTAGGAAAAAAAAGTTCTGGGCATAAATGGGTTAAATGTAATGATTTAATTAGTAAATTGAGTTGAGTTATTCAGTAAATCCATAATTTCATATAAATTTACTTTTGATGACCTCTCTTTTTATTGAAGTCTTTCTATTTCCCGAAATATGAATAAAATTTTTTTGACAAACTTTAACCCTTTCGCTGCTGTGAACGTAGTAGCTACGTTGGCCCGGTTGACTGCTGTGAACGTAGCTCATACGTTCCGTTGGCAAGTGGTTGTTCCTACCCACGCTACTGAACTTTCTCTTTTTCCGCGAATGCCATTCACCAAGTTTATTGTTGTACATTCTACTAATCCCATCCCGGGATCTTGAGTGACTATTGAGTTGCAGGTGCAACAAGAGGCATACTTTGTGCCGACGTAGGATAGGTACCTTTTACTTTTTCACCGCACAGGGGCTGGAACGTCTCTGCAGTTTGACCGCAGCGAAAGGGTTAATATACTTTTGTGATGATTTCATTGATGCATAACTTTTAAGTATTTTTATATGAATGAAAAAAAATGCAAAATCCTTAATCTTTTATTTTCATTGGGAGGTGATCACATGGCAAAAGAGTAATTTTTCTTCTACCATATTCATGGTTCTTATCATCAATTCATTTATGCCAAATGTTAATGACTCAGTTGTCTGCTGAGTAAACATTTTGGTAAAATTAGTCAAATGAGTTTCATCGCCATCAATGCTCATGAGTAATGTGGCCATTGTAAGAATCTCTTTGTGGAGACATGTTTCCCAGCCATATGCCAATCCTCATCGTAATAAAATTTTAATTGAATATCTTCATTGAAGCTGATCTCCCATAAATTGATGCTGCTCCTCCACAAAGCTTCTTAGAATGGTGCCATCTATAAAGCTATTTTAATTTTTAATGTAAATTTATATATGATAAATCGGCTTCGAATTCAACTCTGATAAAATGCTTTCTGATTGAACTTGGACTAGATGAAAATTGAGGAGATAGATTACCTTAGCCAGCAGATAGCTAAAGTTAATAGGCAGGTGGATTATGTGACCAAAAAGTTGCAAACTCTTGAAAACTCCAAGGGCATGATAAGTATTGAGCTTGCTCAGGAACAAGAGAAGGTGACCACTTATAAAAGGGAAGCAGAAATGATGCAGAAAAAAGAAGAGGCATGCAAGAGATCATTGGAGGAACTCACACGAGAAAGAGAAGTTTTGAAAACTCAGATTCGCAAACTCACAGGTAACTCTGCTTGTTATGATTCTAAACCTCTCAAAATGCATGAATTATATTTTGAAAAGAGGTTCAAAGAAATAAGTATGCATTCAATCCTTTCAGGTGAAACCTTGTGGAAGTCCATTATTGAATAAATTATGACTACCCCAACTATGTTTAAATCCACAGAGCTCTTTATTGTTACAACTAGTTTCAATGATACTGCATCATCTTCATGTACCTGAAGATGATGCAGTAGCATTCAAACAGTGGAAGGCCGCTATAGCAAGTTTGTACAAAATAAAAAAAATAGCTCATTAAAGCGCGCCCTCGTTATAGTCGTCCAGATATTTTTTCAATGCCAACACCTTGAATCCTTACATTAAGTTAGGGAAAAATTGAAATAATGGGCATGTGATGCAATGTTTTCATAAATTCGTTGAAACTTTAACGAAATGTCTAAGTTTACCAGGGAAAAATTGTCAACTAGTATCCAATTTATTTGTATTCCGAATTTTCCACGCACTGCAAGATCTCTGGTGACATTTGGTGGGAAATCCCCATTGAGCCATCCCTGGAAAAATGTGGCATTTCTAACAGTGAATGAGAAAATTTTAACTAATAAACGTAAGTAGTGCTAAATCGTTACTGTTATAAAAATTAGGAAATCACAGTAAGTTGATCGGGAGCTGAAAATCTAATGCAGTAATAGGTCAAAACAACCTCTAACGGTCATTTCCCAATAGAGCCACAACCAACTGAACTAAAGACACAATCGGGAAAGAGTTTTGTACGGTACATCGCACTTAGGACGCCAATTTCACCTCGTTCACCACATGGAAGATCATCCTTTGTGACTGTTAGCGGAAATCTAAGCGTGAATGAATGTCTGGACAGCTGTAATATGTAGTCCTAATGATGTATCTTTACATCAACATGGCGCTGGCATAACAGGAAGAATACTGGAAATATTACACTTGATAATTAGAGAGACAAGAAGGGTTCAGTGATGTTCATTTTGCTAACGAGAAATGGGTAATCATAATGCTCAGACTCAAATTTTGTGTGACTCCCTTCAGCGCAGAGGCCCACACCCTTCTCTCACTTGTGGATGCCTCCTGGAATTGAAGATAAGCTAGTCGAGGGTAAATGAGATGAAGACAGAAGTAAGTGGGAGTGATACTATCCGATTACAACCATCTTGTCCTGAAAGAAAGAGTGGATGAATTTTGCCACAAATGGGTTCATTTTGTTGCACTAGTCGCCCTTAACGGCCAATGTTTACCGGAAGAAAAATTATGAAATAGAGCTGTCACTTCTGCATTGTACACATCCTAAATAGGTGGGTACAATTGGTGTACATGCTCCAAAATAATATTTTCAAAATGAGGGAATTTTAAACCAGTGCTTAACCAAATTTCTCCCATTGGTTCATATGGTGCCAGTATCGAATTTAGAATGGGCATCCATTTTTCCACAGCTTGAGCACTCACATGAGTACTTTTGCCACTAATGCATTGAAGAGAAATTCCTCTGCTTCTTTTAAATCGATTTACAGTCATCATCAGCAGTGATAAAATCTTTATGTTCGTCTGTTGTGCAAATTCTTCAGCTTCTGCTTTTAGAATTGTGCCACTAATGGGATCTCCAATATTTTTGTGCAGGGCGAGCCATTCAAATAACACTGATTTTAATGGAATATTTTTTGCTGGTCACAGTTTCCTACTACTCCCCATGGAATTTCCAAGTTTAAAGGCAGCAGTAATTTTGCCTTTGTTTTCTAGAATTATAAACCGTGTGGCCGAAGTTAAACCATGTTGTCGGCAGATTTCCGTTTGATTGGCATTTTTTGTCACATTTCTGAATGATTTCGAATTTCATAGCCAAATCCAAAAAATTTATTTTCTTTTCCATTGTAACACTCATAATTAAAAGCAGCAAACTTCAGGAGTTAGATCAGGATCAAGCATTCATGAATAACTGTTGCACTTCTGGCTGTGTTTTCTGTTGAAATGACATGCAGCAAAACCCCTTTTCTTTAATATTCTACCTCCTACTACTCCTCGCTCTCCTACATCTCCCCCTCGAAGACCAGGAAGTCGCTGTAACGTGCAAGCCCATACAAAAAAACTTAAAATTTCTTCCGTTCAAGTTCGTTTTTCCATTCCGATTGAAAGGTTATCGCAAATTACCAAAACTTAGTATACCTATCCTAGTCTCACGTGCAGCAAATGACCCCTGCAGGTTATGCATCCCAGACAACAATCACGAAGAAACAGACATTATGGTGGTCCGTCAGAAATGGCCACTCGTAATAACCAACAAACGCTGTATATGTTTAACATTGTGACCAGCAATGACGAAATAATCACTCGCTATAATGGGCTTCTCACTATAGACTGCCCTCGTAATAACGGCCTTCAACTGTAGTTGTACCAATGAAGAACTCTGTGGATTTAAACATAGTTGGTATTTACATTATTTATTCAAATAGGTATAAAATGAATCTTTATATGCCCTTTATTCTGATTAAGTTGGGTTGAAAAAATATAATTATGGTTTGTATGACTGATTTTTTTCATGTAATTAAGATAAAATAATCCATTTTCATCAAAGTAAACAGTCGAAGAGTGAGAGAGAATTGCTTGGTTGATGAACCTAAAAAAATATTCAAAGAACATACTCTGTGTGTCAAAAGTTTTCATTTGATTTCAAAGTGCTGTAGTTTCAAAATATGTGATTATATTTGAATGAAAGGCCTACATTTTGAAAGAGGGAGAAGACTAATTTCTTTTAGTTGGTGTGAGAAGTCATCAGCATGGATAGCTATGGTCAGTGTAGTTGTTGTCAACGGTATGTGAGGTGTTGTAGAAAATGGTGAGCCGGTCACAGAAAGCTTTCTGTGTTCTCCGGTTTTTGCTTGTGCAAGTCTGTTGCAACTGTGCAGTGTGATTTTCATTGACAAATGGCCACTGCAATTCTTACTGCCCAGAGCATTAGAAGGTGGTATGGTATTATAGCAGTGATTAATTCTCTATTGGTTGACATGCTATGTAAGGTATGGCTAGAGTGTGGCTATTGACTGGATGCCTGTTGTGTGGCTGGAGGTTACATTGAACATTTGTGATTTTTATGGTAAACTTTGTGTATCTATGGTGATTTTGCACGTTGGAAAAAATTGTTGTTTTTACAAAAGTCAAAATAATAATAGGAGAGAATAGAAGTATGGTAAAAACTCCTTGAGAAAGAAGAGAAAAACTCATTGGAATTATTGCTACACAATACAGTTATAAAAACAATGATGGAAGGAGAAACTGATGGAAAGTGTAGCAGACAAATATTATGAATTGAATGGATGCATCAGGAAAATTGAGAAGGATGCCAAAGTGAAAAATTATGAGGAAATTAAATGGTTGGTTGATTGAAGGGTGGAGTGGGGAGTTGCTGCCAACTTACCTTGGGTCTGATGACTTTTGATCACAGCGCTTCGAAGTCAGATGAAGATTTTTGACACCCCCTGTATTTTTTCCAACTTTCACATTGTGTATACATTTTTATAATTTAGCCTTAAGAAAGCACATACTTTATTTTCAAAGTCATGGACATATGTATGCTCTCATATAAAGAGTAGTAACATTAATTATCATTAGGTAAATATAAATTACTGAATAGTTTCTTTATGATTTTTTTAATTGACCATCTTCATGGAATATTTATCAGCAGACCTGGAGTGAAAGAACTCCACCTAGCACAGTTCTTTTAATTATAAACGCTAGGAAAACTGAGGATTTCCCTTTCACTCCTACATACAGTAAAACTTTGATTTAATGTCAGAAGTACTAAAGTCAAAAGTCAACAAAACCCACAAACTAAAGTCAAAAGAGGAGCAAAAAATGGGAGGAATGTAAAATCGAAAGTGTGAAAATCAAGAGTTGGTGACTAGGTAAGATATATACATATTTATTTAGGCTGTTTATTACATTTTATTTTAAAAAGCCCTAACATTCACTATTTAAATATAGAAATGGGGAATAGGTAAAAAAAGACACTTCTTTTTTATCTTCATGTACTCATTCTCGGTGAGAGTAGTCACTTGTTTAATTTCCAGACAGTAGCCAGTGATGGACTTCAGTGGCAAGCTAGTGAACAGTACACTCCCCCTACTAACTCATGCAGAGCTTCAAGGGACAGCAGCCCTTGGGGTTTCTGGGAAGGGCAGAGAGATCAGAAACTCTTGAACCATGTGTTCCCTCTTTTTCTACAAAGATTTTGCAGGAAAAAGTTGAGTTGACTTAACTGGTTGATACAGTACTTAACATATGGCCTATTTAAAGACAATAACTTCTCTTTTTCATGTTGTCATTTTATTAATTATCCATAATTTGCTCTAATGTGAGAGTTGCCCCACATTAGTCCACTCATCAAGGGGTATTTAGCTTTCAAGGTATACCTTTACAGGAACTCAGAATGTTGTTTTTGCTCATAAGTTCTTATTCTGCCATTAAGTTGCTAATGCCCCTTCTTTTGGCTGATTCCCATGTTATTATGATTGCTAGGTAGTTTTCAAGTGATTGCTGGACACCAGGTCACCAAAGTCATTATGAAGAAATGTCTCTGTTGAAATCCCTCGAATAGAATGATCTGAAAAACTAACTTTCAAAAGATTGCCACCTAGTATTACTATTATTACATGAGAAATAATAGTGATATTGGGTGGCAGGGAAATGCAGTGGTTGGATATATTTGTTTACATGATGAAGTTCACTCTCCTTTTCCAAAGTTCTGTGGGCGATACGTGTTGAAATGCTGGAAATTCTACACAAAATGGAAATTATTTTGCTCTTAGGAACTGAAGTGGTGCTGTATAAAATGAAATGTGTAAAATTGAGAAACTGTTAAAATATAGTATATACCAATGAAACTCCTTTCAGTTCCCGACCAGACTCCAGACTGTCACTTCATGAAATGGTGAACTACATGAAATCAAGGGGCCTAAAATCATTATACTGTATGTGTACTGTTATACTTTTTATGTGTATACAGTAAGTCCTCGATTTACGTTGGAGATGCATGTTGAAGAAGAGCAACATAAGCCGAAACAACGTAAAACGGATCCAGATATTCCAGGCCATTTAAATCCCGCGATAAATCAAGGCATGAAATTCAAAATTCGTTTTTTGCCTTTATCCAGGAAAATTAGCTATTTCAGATAGGATGATTATGTCTTTACAATCAAAAAACGCAAGTATATGCACATACGGTCTATTTTATTAGCATTAAACAGGGAAATTTTCCGAAAAACCTTGTCTGCGTGGACGTTGCATTGAATCAGACGTTAATCAAAACCGCATACTGAAGACTTACTGTATCTGAATAACAATACAGAAATGTGTGGCCAAATCTTGGCCAGATAATACTGAGATTTCATCCTGCTGCTTGTACTGGATAAGTAGGTGTTTCATAAGTTTTTGAATTATGTGCATACTGCTCAGTCATGCTTACATTTGTGCACACCCATTCTAAAGGATTCCTATCTACATTGGAAACGTGGGTGTTAGGGCTAAGAGGCCTAGACATATCCTACTTTGAAAATGGAAAATAAAGGGAAATCCTCAAGACCAACAACTTGTATTTTTTGCTTTCATCATATATTATTGGAATAATAAAAATTAAAGTGTGGTGGCGGGGTAAAGTGCCTCGCCTGCTAATCCGTGGGTCGTGGGTTCGAGTCCCTCCTGGGTGGGTTTTTCACCACCCAGGGCATGCATGTGGGTCAAGTTCTGTTGGTCCGGTACCTGGGAAACCTGATGATAGGCTCAGCAGCCTATCGGGATTCCGGGGACATACGGGCCAACAGAATCGTCCGGCAAGCAAAAAAAAAAAAATTTCAGTTGAAATATTGTGTAAGATGTCCTTAATCAGGAACTGGTTTGATAACTGCCTTTAAAACTCATAAATGAAGTTCACCCAAGAAAGAATTATGTATTTTAGCATAATTGATGAGTAGATTTATTTTTGCATGAAACTCTTTAGTTGGGCGACACATAATTAGGATGGCTTATGTGACCTCATTTGAGTTAGTATTATGATTTTCTTATTTTATTTTAAATATAATTTTTTCAGAAGTTACTGTTTATTTGATGAAGTTCATGTAATTGCTCTACTCCTCCTATGAAATACATGCCTCCTTTAAGCATATATTTGTGAATGACTTGAAGATTTTAACTATGCAATTGGAAATTTGCATTGAAAAACTGGATCAAGTCTGGATTTTTGTGTTCCTACTTAGGCATTATTAATGTAAGTAGACTGCCTTTATTTTCTTTTCTACCCATTATGTACTTTCTCATAGTGTCTGTGTTTTTTGTATATAGATTTGATAAAAATCTACCGAGGTCATTACCCATCGTTTGAGTGTGCTATGATGGATGTTAGAGCATGATCCTTCAAGCAGTTATTTAATGGGTAAAGTGAGGAATCCTTCGTGGTGAAGTGATTATTATAATTTTCCATTCATAGTTCATTGTTTTCTCTCTGGATAGTAGTATAAAAATGTCACATGCATATTACACATACTATGAGAATGTAATGGAAATTATTATCTTTTAATTTTGGCCATAGAAGGTAGAGCTAGAAAAATGCAACACTTATTATATTGTGCTATTATTGCACTATTTTACTCATTATTTAATCAGACTAGTAGGTAATTAACCCAAAAATATTTACTACTACACTCTTGTCACCTCCACATACCTTAAAACTCATTCTCCTCTCCGGATTACCAAACTTAGTAAATTACACAGACATCATGCTCACTGGCAGGATTAGCAGTGTGGTAATGATATTGAGAGGGTGATGTGATTCTTTTTTTCATAGCCCTCTGTTAACAAAAAATGCTGTAATACCAGTGTGTACTGTGAGGGGGAAACCAAAACTGGGGGTATGGCACTAATGGAAATTGAAGAGCGATATGTACAAAAAAGCAGTTAGGCCTTAGCCATGAGCAGCCTTCTTGATTTTGCAATGATAATCTAAGTTCCATGGTAATATTGTTAAGTGCCATGTTCTCAAATCTAGATGTGTATTATACTTGGAAATATGAATATCAAATTTCGTGGATTGGAAAGCTGATGGATATTAATTGTTATCGCCAAATTATGGTATTATCTTGGTAGATCATATCAGTACTACCAGAGGAAACCCATAGGATATCCAATTTTATTTGTATTCATTAATACTGAAATGAGCCTTTCCATGCAGGACTTATTTTGTGTTCTTTTGAAACAATAAATGACCTTAAAAACCCTGGAATATCTAAGTGCAACCTTGGCAGTAATTGAACCCTCCAGATTAGCTAGCCTGTGTTACCTTTTTCATTAGGCTTTCATTAGACTTCACTCCATGGCCACTCTAGTAGACTGCTTACATATTTGTATTGATAGGATTATTTTATGTAAATCACCAATCTGCCCACAGGTATTCATAACAGTTTCTCTGTTACCTTTTTCATTAGGGTTCTACTTCTTTGGCATTATTGCAGGCTAATCTTTTCTGTTTACTGCATTTAAAAGGAAGTAGGTGACTTTGAGTGTGGATTATATTAGAATTATCCTTTTATGTATATTTTAGGGGTAAACCAAAAACAGTCAGAAGAACTAAAGACCGAGAAGCATGATAAAAATGTACTTATCAAGAATGTGAATCAGCTTACCGAAGAATTCAACAAGAAAAGCATCCTAATTAAGGAACTCATGAAGGAAAATAACAGGTTGAGTATGCTTTAGAGAATTAGCCTGATTAGGTTCATCTGATTACCGTATGGAAATTCATATTTATTTGATGAATATTTTGTTTTGTTCTAAGAGTATATATAATATTTTAATGAGAAGTAATCAATTCATGGAAAGTCTCTCATCTTGCAAAGATAAGTTTAGGTTTATTTAACTGAGTTTCCATGCTGCTAAGAGTTCGTTAAGCCTTCTTATAATTATGGTCGGTCATCTATGATATGTGGTGCCAAGTTTACACTGTATTGTTTAAGTTTCTTGGAATTCCTAATTTGTTGCTCTGAGAATTCTGCTCTCTGTAGGACTGGCTAGAAACAAACTTCGAACAGGTGAAAACCTATTAATCTTATAAGAAAAAAATGGTAGAAAATAGCAAAAATAAATGTGTGGTTACTCTGGGTGTAGCTTCTTTTGGGAATTAAAAAAAAACATGATGTTCTTAAGGTCTTTTGAGACCTATCTTCTTTTCATTGCTGTTCTTATTATTGGCAGTACTTTTTTGAATAACTTAAGTAACTACCCACCTTGGTATATTTTTAGTTTATTAAGCTGGGAAAATTTCCCTTGTGTTTTAGCCAGTCAACATGCCTGATCAGAAATTGGGAGATCTGGGTTCAAATCCTGGTCAAGTCAAATGATTTTTTTCATGGGTAATTTCACTCCTTGGTCTATAAATCTGGAGAAATTTGGGCTCCTAGTCTTTATCCTCAGAAATTATTCTATCATAGATATCTGCTGAGTATTCTAGTGAGTGATGTTGACCCAAAATTTGAAATGCTTAAATATGTGGAAGTCAATGGGGACTGTATCCATACTTTAGCCATGTAGAGATAGAATTGAATTTTTTATAATATTTTACCTGTTTTTTTCTCTTTCTAGAGTTCAAGCCTCTCTCTTCGATATCAATAAAGAGTTGCAAACTGTGAATGAGGAACTTAGAAATTCCCATACAACTATTTCAGATGGTAAAAAGCACATAAATGAATTGGAGTGTAAATTGAAACAGCAACAGAATTTATTTGACTCTGTATGGTCTGAGCGAAATACTTTCAGCAAGTACCTGACGGATGCAAAGGTTGGTGGAAATCTACATTTGCTAGAAATGATTTTTTCAATTTTTTTGTGATTGATTTCCTAGTTTATAGGTTAATTGTGATGATTGAATGATAATTAAATGCCTATATGCATCTAGTTTCGTACCATGAAAGACAGTATTATCATAGTGAAAGGGCATTCTTTTTAGAATTTTATTTATAAGTTTAGATTTTTAATGTGCTCATTCAGACTAGGAAAATCTTCTTTGCCATAAAGTCATCTGCTTGAATGATATCAATGAAGGTATTGCCTTTAAAATGAACTACATTGGCCAAAATATGCCAACCTGTGCCTTTTTTCCTCTGGTGGTACTGGCCTCATAAATGGTAAAGTACATATCACTGGCTCATTGTGCATGTACATATTTGGCATGGATAAAACCAGATAAAATAGGTGCAAATTTCCATTTTCTCAATGATTTATTTGTTGCTCGACTTGTTGTCTAAGTAAGTTTGAACTACATTGAGATATTAAATCTTGGAAAAAAAGAAATTTTTGAGATGTATTACGTCTCTTAAACAAGGATCGGTTGCAAAATCGGCTCCTTTAGGCGGTCATTAATTTATACTCTACTCCGTTGGATAATATTCCATTTTTTTATTTCTGTGCTGGCAGTGAAACGATTGACAAATGAAGAAAGTTAAGTTTAATGATGTATCTTTTAGAAAGAATGAAAGAAGGGAGCATTGAGAGTGTGCTTTTCTGATAGATGGAAATGTTTAATGCATATGCGTATTAATTCATGTTTATAAATAATTTTAACCCCTCTATGCTTACTTCAAGTTTGCATACATAATCCATCATAAAATCAGGGAAAACCTAGTTCATTGATATATTTAACTTGTGATATTGGCCCAACTCTCTCATAAATTTATGGCATGGGTTCAAATGAAGATATTGTTTCTCTTTGGGGTTGAAGAATTTTGAGTTGCAGTGTTACTCTTCTCATATAAATTCTAAATTGGACTATTTTTCTACCCACAATACATCCATTATTTTTTTCTCTGTCTGTTATTATTCTCCAATTTTGTTCCAAATAGGATGAAATTGTCGAGCTGAAGCAAACTTTGAAACTGATGACACACCAGGTTGAGCAGATCAAAGAGGAGCTGACCATGAAGGATATGCAGTTAGCAAAAGAGTCTGGAGGTAATTGTATATTGGTTGCCATCTTTCATTAATTTTAAGAAGTAAGTGTTTTGGCTCTGCATATTAGGTAGCTGCTTGTTGCTTGGGTCTGCCTATTTGGTCATTGCTTCATTATTTTCCAGTATAAAAATGCCTGGTTATCACTTATTGCAATATTGTATGGTATTTACTTATTAACTGGGAGTTATTTACTTAATATTAACTGGGAGTTTGGTTTTTGTATGTAATGGCAGACTGTCAGTCGGTTGACAGTCACATTTTTGATGGAAAAGTGATATTACTTTGGTTTTTGTATCAAGAATTTATTTAACCAGAGGTTAAAAAACCACCCATAAGTATTTGACCCTGTGAAGTTGAATCTACTCCTGCTTGGAGTACTTTTGGGACATTGACTTTCTAAAAATATTCTTGAAAATAATCTATAAGAAGTATTGTGTGTCATATTAACCCTTTT
Organism: Ceriagrion tenellum; assembly: GCA_963169105.1. Taxonomy (NCBI): domain Eukaryota; kingdom Metazoa; phylum Arthropoda; class Insecta; order Odonata; family Coenagrionidae; genus Ceriagrion; species Ceriagrion tenellum. The sequence continues at coordinate 80,410,176 of OY720633.1, forward strand.
AGTGCGGCGGGCCGATATATTGGCTTTGGCATCTCAGGCGAAAAGTTCGGAGGGCCGATATATCGACTCATAGGCAAAATATTGTTTAACTTTTGCACACAAATATAATTACAATTATTTTTTGTACGAAGTATAAGCATTTTTTTATTATTACCTAATTCAATGCGTACGCAATAAGAAAAACTGCATATGGATATTTTAAACAATAACGTTATAATATTTATTTTCCTAGAGTGATACATTTCATTCTAGTTACCCTCCTCATTTCTCACTAGAACCGCTGGCAGGGGTCAGCACTAAGAGGGTTAAGTGCTTTTATTAATTCTAGTGACTGCTGCATTTTTTCCATCAATAAATAAGAGCATTATTTATGTACTGAGTATAATTATTAGTGAAATTTCTTGTAAGTTTTACTTTGCTCCTGATTGATTTAGTTTTTTTTAAATTAATGGGAACAGTTGAAGTATATCACATACTCATTTTGATACTCAAATAATCAAAGCACTACATAATGTATTGAGCAGTAATACATATTTTGTTTTCCACTCATGTATGTGTATTAATGTATATGTCTTCTAGAATGGTTTAAGAAATTTCTTCCTTATGCCTGTCAACGAAAACCAGCAACCTACTTATCGAGGAGTCACTAAATAAATTGAACATTGCTGGGATCAGTATTTCTGCATATTGGCTTCATACAACCATATGTATCTCTATTGTTCTAAAGTTATGAAGAGTTTTCTCTAATAAATGGTTTAGATTTATGTTCAGAGTTTCATAATAGGGCCTATCACTGACACATACACATGGTACTCCAGCGCTGTAATATTATTGCAACCCACATGGCCAGTTAAATCATATA